>CM076276.1:15250000-15845000 GCA_038380795.1 Pyrocephalus nanus
CTAAACTCTGCACGTTTTCCTTCAGGGTCCTTTGCTGGCCCTACCAGGGAGCAGGCAGGATGGAAAGCACCCAGTTCCCACGTGCTGCTCCCCCCACAAGCCCCTCATACCTGCACAGTCAGGAGGAAGAGCAGGGATGCGGCCAGGCTGCTGAACACGGAGCTGAGAAAGGCCACCTGGTAGAAGTTGGTGAAGCCCCTGCGGTTGTTGAGGTACTTGAGCCACTGCTGGTCAGCGAGGGTGGCCTGGCTGAGGTGAACCACCACGGTGCTCGTGGTGAGCAGGATGAAGAGCCACTGGCCGTAGTTGCCCCAGCGGGTGAAGTAGGCTCTGCCCTCCTTCTTGATGGACAGAGACTCCGACACCACGAAGTAAACCACAAACATCATGAGGAAGACCTGGGGGAGGGACGGGGAGGTCACCAGGGAAGGAGGAACAGAGAGGTCACCAGGAGAGGAGGAATGGGGAGGTCACCAGGGAAGGAGAGGGTAATGCTTGACTGCTGTGCTGCACCCAGGACAGCAAATGCCCCTGGCCTAGGCCCAGTTCCACCACCTGGAGCACTGCACTGTCCTGCTCTGCCTTCCCTGCTCATCCAGTGCCCCACTCCCTTCTGAAGGGAGCCCATGTCCAACGCCCCGGTGGCAGGGTGGCAGTGGCCAGGGGACGAGGTCTCTGCAGACACCAAACCCAGCCAAGGTCTCTGGGGATGTCCCTCCTGAGAGCAGAACAAACCCCCATGTTTCCACAGCGACACACATGAGCTCAAGGAAGTAAAAATGCTGAGACAAGACCAAGAGGAGGAGGAACCTCCTTCCCCTCAGTGGTGCCAGGGCTGTTCCCTGTGTGCTACCCAGGCCTGGGAGCAGAGTGGTGACAGGCAAGGGGACAAGTGGATTCAGGCAGGGGAGCCTGAGTGCACAGTGACCAGCCTGGGTGAGGAGGGTCCCCAGAGCCCCCAGCAGTGACCCCAGGGCAGAGGGGTGTGGGGGAGGTACCACACTGACCATCATGAGGAGCTGCAGCGTGACCCCCCCGCTGAGCCGCAGCAGCGGGAAGGGGCTGATGGTGAGGGCGGCGATGGCCTGGCCGGATCCCGGGAATTCCAGGCGCAGGGTGATGGCCACGTGCAGGTCCACGCTGGGGTTGTACTGCAGCAGCTCCACAAACACTGCCCGGCTCCTGCGGGGCGAGAGGAGCAGCTCAAGGTTTGGGACAACACCAGCTCCAGGGCCACTGCTGGGTGGGATCAGTGATCCCATTCCCTGTGACACTCCAGCAGAATCCCTGGACACCCAGCTGACAGCAGGACCTTCCTCTGCCCCTGCCACACTCACATGTTGTCGATCCATGTGTGCTGCTGCAGGAAGTCCAGCTGGGCCCGGCTCTCCTCCAGTGAAGGGCCCAGCTCCTGCACGTACCCGCTGCTGTCGTAGAAGGACATGTGACCCCAGTACCAGATCCTGCAGAGGAAGAGGAGCCACGGCGTGAGGATGAAGGGCACTGGTTGCTCTCCTTTGTGGCAGGCCAGGAGCAGGTGTGCAGATGCAGATCCTGCCCCTCGAGAGCTGCCTCAGCATTTATTTCACAAGACAAATCATAGGAGTGCATTGATCCACCCCAGTGTTCCCAACCTCAGAACAGCCCCAGGCCCTGTGGTGGCCCATGAAGATGCCTCCAGGGTCAAACTAGAGCAGAATCCAACAGTGATTCATGTCCAGTGTGCAGGACAAGCTCCCATCACCCCCTTGAACAGAAATCTAGTGCTGCTCTGTGAGTGCTGGGTTACCCTCCCTGTCTCTGCCCTGGAAGGTGGAGAGTTGAACCCTATGCCCCTGGGCCCCCCAGAACAGCACAACACTGCTGTTCAGACAGTCTGGGGTGACATGCACGTCCCCAGGGAAGCTGGGTGTCCCCCACCACTCCCACAGCCAGTGTGGGTGCGCCCAGGGGAGCCCTTTGGCATTTGTGTCCCTTTGCCAGGCTCAGGGGCTGCAGTTGGCCTCGCTGAGGGGAGGGCTGGGAACCACCCAGGGCACAAAACCAACTGTACAGACCTTGTAAAGGTCTGCAAGGACCAGCTGTCCCATCTCTGGAGGACGGGGGATGGAGCAGGGGGTGGGAGCAGGCTGGGCAGCCCCTTACCCTGCCAGGTCGGGTGGGGAGTGGGCCCACGCCGCCGTCACGTTCCCGCCTGCCCTCGCCCAGCCCGTGCCGTAGTCAGCGGTGGCAAAGCTGTGCTGGTCAGTGCAGCTCCTCTGGGACCTGCCCACGCCGGGCAGGATGTCCTGGGCATGGCACTCGGCTGGAATGAGACCACACTGTCACCCCCAGGGAGTCCAGCACAGCCAGAGCTGGGGCACAGCTGAGCTCACACCCCCAGCATCTCCCTCCTCCTCCACACCTCAGCCATCCCTCCAGACATCAACCCAACCTTTCTCTTCAGTGTAAATCCCCATGATTTCACCAGGGTGAGGGGAAGGGAGCATGCAGAAGTCAGGGATTAAGAAAAGAGTGGATATTAATAAGGAAAACGTAGGAGTAATGATATATCCACACTGCCAGCTCAGAGTGGATTTGCTGGGTACAGAGCACAGGCATTCCAATCAGCCTTGGGGTAACTATGAACCACCACGCTGCTCCTGGAATACACCACTGGCTTTAAACTACCTGAGGGCAGGGTTAGATGGGAAACTGGGGAGAAATTGTCCCCTGGGAGGGTGGGCAGGCCCTGGCACAGGTTGCCCAGAGAAGCTGTGGCTGCCCCATCCCTGGAAGTGTCCAAGGCCAGGTTGGACAGGGCTTGGAGCAACCTGGGCTAGTGGAAGGTGTGATGGGTGGGACTGGATGGGCTTTAAGGTCTCTCCCAACCCAAACCACTCCAGGCTTCCATGACCAGCAGCCCCAGTTCATCCCTGCAGAGCAGAACCAGGGGCTCCCTAAAGTACAAACTACAAACAAAAACCTCCCCATATAACCTCTGCTGCCTTCCCCCACCCCAGCTGCACCCAGACCTGCCCGTTCCATCCCTCCAGGAGTGTCCCAGCCCCGTGTGAGAGCCCACGTACCCTCCTGCAGGCGGAGCTGGCGCAGCCGGGCCATGCCCAGCGTGGTGCTGCGGCTCTCCTGGCCCGAGCCGTTGTTGTGCAGGTACGGGAGGAACACCCGAGACATCCAGAGCCAGAACTGATCCGACCTGCGAGGGGACACGGTGTGGGAGGGAGGCAGAGCCCCCGGGGCAGCTCGGCCAGGTTGGCTCTGCATGTCCCACCCAGCCTGGGGCACTGCAGAGCCAACCTGGCTGCTCTCCTCCCAGCCAGCAGGAACAGTCCCACCCCTTCCAGGGGCTGGGATGAGGTCAGAACAGGGATTATTTAACACGACCTAAACCCTAAAAATGACTGAATCCACTGAGGATCAGAGCAGGGGTATGTGGCAGTGCAGTGAGAAAGACATGCTACTTAGGACCAGATCATCCCCCTCTATGCCACTTTCACCCCAAAAACTCCATCAAACTCACTGGAATAATTCCTGAGCCACACTGTGGTGAAATCAAAGCTCCAGTGACTTTGGCACACGCTGATGTGCCCAGAACTAAGGGCTCTGGAGTGGGACACCCTCAACCCCAGGCAGTGTTCCAGGGTCAGGCTGGACTCGTGGCATTCCCAGTGGTGTGAAAACTCAGCTGGGAAAATTGTATCCAGTTAAACCAAATGTGCAGAGCAAGGAAGGGCAGGACTCTGCACGAGATGTCATTTCTGGTTCTCGTGACCCTGTTCATGGCTAAACCTCATGGTTGTAAATTTTGGAGACTGAGAAACTTGTGTCCTTTAAGGCAGCTCCAGAAAGTTCAACATCAGTAACTCACATAGCCCCTTCCCATGGAGAAATTAAACTTCTCCACCTCCAGAGACCCTTCTGCTCTCCAAGAGAGAAGCAGAACCACAGGCACAAACAGGAGCCGCTCGCTGCCAGGCCAGGCTCGTGTGCGAGTCCCAGCTCCACACCAGTGCTCCCAGTGGAGTCAGGAACCTTTTATGGGAAAACTGTGGAACACGAGCCCAACATCCAGCTTCCCTGACACACACCACCACCTCATCCCCATCCCAGGGCCTGGGCAGGTACCTCTTGATGAGGAGGAATTCGTTGCTGCCCAGCTGCTGCTTGATGGAGCTCTGCAGGAGGAAGGCCCGGCTGGTGCGGGACGTGTCTCCGTAGTTGGTGAGCAGGATCACCAGCAAGAACATCATGTAGATGAGGAAATTCTGGGAAGAAGAGAGTAGAAAGGGATTGCATGGAGGAGCTGGATCCCAATCCTGCAGTAGCAGGATCAGGACCTTGAGCGGGCTGTTCTTTCTTTTTTTCATATGAGAAGAGGCTTAAAATGAAACCCAGATCACAGGTTCATAACAAGATTCTTTGTTGAAAGAGCTGCTATATGCTGTCAGTTCAGCTTATCCAATAGTCATGGGAGGGTTCCATCTTTAAAGGGGATTCAGTTAAAAATAACCCGATTCCATCAAAGCAGCTGTGTATTCCCAGCACAAGTGGAGGATCAGTACTGAATGAACTACAAAGGCTGAAATTTCTGCTCCCAGACAGGAAGTTGCATTTCAAAAGACTCAACTAATGAATTTTCCCGTGCAAGTTGGTGTCTGCTCCACGATCAAACCTTGCCCTAACCTCAAACACCCGAGTTATGGAGCCAAACACCAGCTGCTCCAAATCAACCCCCTCATGGTTCTGCTTTTCAGCCCCCTCAGAGCTCCAGAGAGAAGATGAAAATCACTGCCAGACTTTTACAGACGAGGAAACTGAGGCAGAAGCTGAAAACATGCACCCACTAGCCGGGCTGGGAGGACCCACACCAGGATGTATCTCAGCCCTCTGCCCTGGGCACCAGGACATGTCCCACCTTCAGCATCCTGTGCAGCAGTTTGACCTTCCTGGCCTCCTCCTTGGCCTGGAAGAGGGCGAAGCCCTGCGGGGGACGGACTTTGCTGATCTTCTCCGACACGTGCTCCACGCAGGGCTGCTCCACCAGCGTGTCATCCTCCTCGGGGTGCAGGCGCCTGGCAACCAGGGAGAAGTACAGGGCCTCCAGCAGCACCTGGGGACAGGGAGAGTCTGAGCCTGCAGAGAGCTGTGCCACCCGGGCATCCCAGCAGCGGCTCCTGCGGGCCCTTGAGCACAGCCAGCACAGCACAGCTCCTCCCTGGAGCGGCCAGACAACCCCTAACACATCGTGCCACCAGCCCTCCCAGCAGCCCTGCCTCCCCTGCTGCTGCTGGCATCCACATCCTTCCCTTCCTGAGGGATATGGAGCTGGGAGAGACCATTCAATGACCTTTGGGCCCAGTCTGACTCGATTTCTTCATGGAAAAGGTTGTCCAGCCCTGGCACAGGCTGCCCAGGGCAGTGGGGGAATCCCCATCCCTGGAAATGCTCAAAAACAGTGTGGGTGTGGCACTTGAGGAAATCAGGTTAGTGGTGAACGTGGTGGGCTGATGGTTGGATTTGATGACCTGACAAGGCTTTTCCCACCCCCTGATTCAGTGATTCTGTGATTAGGAGCTGGACAAGGCATGAATTACACACACATCTACAGGTGTGTCATGGTATCCTCACCTTCAGGGGCTCCCAGACCAGGAAGGACGCCAGAAAGCTGAATATCCCTGAGATGAGCCACATGAGGGCCACGCTGGAGGAAAAGCCCACCCCGATCCACACGGAGACCCCCGTGGAGGTGGCGAAGAGCAGGAGGCTGATGCCATGAGCCAGGTAGGAGCACCAGGGGGGGAGCAAGCGCTTCCTGAACGTTTGGTCTGCAACTGGGAGGAGGAGGGAAAGCAAATGTGAACATTCCTGCCAAAGGGATCCGGTGGGCACTGAAAGGGCTGAGCTCCCCACTCATCCTGGATGGGGAGTTTGGAGGGATTATCCCAAACATTTCCCACTAAGCAGCACATGAAGAGATCCAGGCTCCGAAAGAAGCAGGCAGGAAATAGCAGATACAGCCCAAGCCTTTCCTAAGACCCCTTTTGTATTTCCCCTCTGCTCCCCCAAGTGCTGCTGTGTGGGATGGCCCCTGTCCCTGCACACCCCCCTCCCTGCCCTGACGGGCACAGCCCTGGTACCTGTCCAGGTGGACTTGGCTGATCTGCTCACTTCCCTGGGAGGAGCTGCCACGCTCTGCCCTTTGTCGTTCAGCTTCTGCATCATGACAGTCTCCACCTTCTCCCCGAACACGCTGGACCTGCCGAGGCAAAGGGTGACAGCGGTGTCACTGCTGGCACTGAGGGGCAAAGGGTGACAGCGGTGTCACTGCTGGCACTGAGGGGCAAAGGGTGACAGCTGTGCCCTCCTGGAGCACGGGCTGTGGGGGCTGCAGGAATCATGGCCAGCAGGAGCACAGTGACCCATGGAAATGTCCCGAATCCAGGGACGTTTCGGCTCAGCCGGGAGGGAGGACAAGGGGCAGGAGGCTCGGGCTCAGTGGGGACTCTGCCCCCCAAACACTTACAGGCCTGAGATCAGATCTGTCTCAGCTCTCATGTACGGCCCCAGGTCCTGGGAGTGGGAGATGCCGCTGGCTCCATCTGCCAGGATCTGCCGGATCAGATCCTCGTCTGGGGAAGGGACAGAGCACAGAGAGCACTGGGCACGAGCACAGCACACACCAGGGCATGGCTCCACACACAAGGGCTCAGCCAAGTGGTGGAACTGGGGAGGAGGAGGAGGGCCAGGGTGATGTCCTTCTCCATGGACAGCCCTCCCCTGCTCCCTGTCCCTCAGCTCCTGTCCAGCCCCAGCTCCTGCAGAGCCAGGCAGGAAACTGCTGGTTCAAGGGAGCCAAGTTCTCCTTCTCCAGCCACTTACAGAGGCTCAGGGACACACTGTGGCTTTGCAAGCAGCGAGAAAGAGCTGGTTGCTGGCAGCACTCCCACAGAAACACACCCCTTCTTGCTCCCAGTCTGCTGGCAGTGTGGGACCACTCACTTCAGACTGATCCCCACCAGGATTTCTGCTTTCCCAGACTAAAACCCCTGTTAAGTAGACCCAACCCTCCTCCTCTGCCCCTCAAAGTGAAGCCAGTGGTGATGGCAGCAGCTCTGCAGCTCTGCCTCTCTCACCTGAGGCAGAGAAGTACCGAGGCTGTCCCTGGTGAATGCCAAGGGACAAACTGTCCTCCTCGGTGGCCAGCGGGGCCTCCAGCCCGAGGTGGCGGCTGGCCCGGCCTCTCTTCAGCTTCTGGATGGTGTTGCCCATGATGGAGGGGTCACTGAGGAGGTCTGGCCAGCTGAGCAGGGCCTCACTGGAGGGCCACCGCACCAGGCTGCGGGAAAACACGAGCGGGGGCATCAGGTCCGTGTGGGGAAGCAGGAGAAAAGGGACTGGGCAGGAATGTCTGCAGGGAAACAGCACAACCCCAGCCCAGCAAAGCAGAAACTCCATCCCCAGAGACCTCCTCACCTTTTGGAGTCCTCCAAGAACAGATCTGTTTTGGTTTGCTCAGAGAAGGCCTGTGGGGGAAACGGAGGCATTTCAGGCTCATGACACCGGTCTGTGCCTGGCTAAAGCAGCAGGTTGTGAGCACCAGCGGTCACTGGGAAGCTGGAGGTGCTGCCAGCTCTGGGCCCACACCTCCAGGAGCCTGCTCCCCTCCAGGGATAACCCACAGGCACAGCAGGATGATCCATGCCCACAGGCAGCTGGAGACAGGTCTGGGATTGGCCCGGGCAGTGAGGGATGAAGGGCTGTGCTCTCCCCCAGCACTGGCATTTTCCTGAGGCACTTGAGTGCCTGAGCTCTCCCCCTGACAGCTGGGGTGACACTGTCCCTGCAGGGAGCACACAGCCTGTCCAGCTTTGGGAAGGAAGCAGTCACCTCTGCCTGGAGCCCGGGGAAGGTGGGGAAGGAGCTGTCAAGGATTGAGGAGTCCAGGTAGTTGTCAATCTCCAAGGACTGCTGGTCTGAGTGAGTCACTGTGTGGCTGATGGAGACCTGCAGGGGACAGGAAGGAGGGATGGAGGTGACACTGCCACTGCTGCTGAGGATCCCTCCAGCTCCCTGCTCTGGTGGGGAGGCCAGACCTGCCCAGGGGGGCTGAGAACAGGCACAGACCCATCCTCCACTGCCCCCCAGGCTCCTTGGACACCTCATACACCACAGCCCAGTGCCACCCAGGCTGTCCCAGGCACAAGCTCCCAGGAAGCCCCCTGAGTTTGAAAGCTTGTTCCTGTGTGCTTACAGGAACAAGGAGCATCAGACACAGTTGCTGCTCATCAGTCCCTGATATTGCAGTTGGCTGCAATACTTAATGTGGCTGTTAATTGTGCCTAACTAGTCATTAAATCCCCAGCTAATCCCTTCCCAGCTGCTTAACCACAGCTCTGCTCAGCCAGCTGAGCTGTACCCAGGGCAGACATTGCATTAGGGAGGCTCCAGTGAGCATCTCAAGGCTCCTGCCAGTGCAGCAAAGGGCTGTGCCTTTGCATGGCATTTGAGTGACTGTCACACACTGAAATCGAGAGGGAGGAGATGCCTCAACAGCTTCTAAAATCTGCCCCTTTGGTCTCTGGGCACTGTCAGAGTCCAGGTAGTGATCTGGTCAAGGCAGGGAGGCAGAGACTCCCCAAGGGAAGGGTCTGGCCATGGTGCAGCACAACTGGGAAGTGCAGAGACCACTTGGAGCAGTGAATGCTGGAGGGGTGAGGTCCCAGGAAGGGCAAAATTTAGCCTCAGATAAGCAAAGCTGGTGGCATCCCACCCATGAGAGCAGCCTGCAACCACTCCTCCTCCTCACCTTGCCACGAGCCATCCGGAAGAGAAATAAAATGACCAGGTAGAGGGGATAAACCACCACGCTGGACACCAGACCAACAGCCACCGTGTCCACACTCACAGGGATCAGGTTGGAAACGGCCACGTTGCTGGAGAGAATCAAGAGACACGACACAGGTGTCAGCAGGAACATTTAGGGTTGCCAGGTAGGAAAGCAGGAGCCAAAACTGCACAGCCGGGTATTTCAGGCGGGCAGAGGAAGAAACAGGGGCTGGCCAGGGCACCAAGGGCCCAGCGCACCTGAGGTGGACGTTGCCCACCACGCCGTACCACACGGCGTTGGCGCAGAGGAAGAGGAAGACGAGCAGGGAGCAGCAGGTGGCTCTCTGGACGCGGGTGAAGCGGCTGCGGGGCGGGCGGTCCCACAGCGACAGCCACACGTGCTTCTCGAAGAAGCCTCGCTGCAGCTCCGCCACGAAGATCCGCCAGAAGCTCCTCAGCTCCGTCTCGCCTGGGGACAGAGAGGGACACTCGGGGTGGCTGCGCTGCAGGGGGGACCTGGCTGTGCCCCCCACACCCCTCCCTGCACACAACCTTAACAATTGCATGATTCTGTGGTTCTCTCCTGCACAGGTCATGGCTGTGCCCTGTCCTCCGGCACAAGAGACCCAGCAGAGCGCTTGGCGTCACTGCCACGAGGAAGAGCCAGTGTGGAGGCTCTGGGGCCTCTCTGCTCCCCTGTGCCATGGGAACTGCTCAGCACCCCAAACCCACAGCGGGGTGAGCACTCACTGGCAGCAAACACCTCCTTCTCCACCATGCCGTCGTTGTCCTCGCTCTCCACCGACAGCCAGTCGTTCACCAGGAAGAAGTAGCTCTTGCTGCTCTGCAGGTCCCGCACGATGACGTGCTGCAGGTACCAGGAGGGGCTGAGTCCTGAAAGGGAAGAGAAGGAGAAATATTCCATGGCAGATATTCCCCGTGTGAGCCTGCAAAGCTGAGAGGGCCACACAAGGACCTGTCAGTGGGACAGCAGCAGTTCCCTGTGACACCATCATCATCGATGGAAAAGGCACAGTACCCAGAAAAGCTTGGCACAGCCAGCTCACCCCTGAGGTGACATTTACAGACACTGTCACAGTGCACAGCACGTGGCATCGTATGTGTCTGGGGTGACACCTGGCCAGTCTGTGGAATTCCCTGTGATGGAGACTCCATGTTCCCTCAGCAATGTGCCCCCAAGCCAGCAGGTCACCAGGAGCCACTGCAGGCTCTCGTCCCTCTCTCCTGGCCCAGTTATCAGGTGGATCAGAGCCCGGTTCTGGCCTGGGGTGTGTGATCCATCCATGTGCCCCACCTTTGTTGTCATGCCAGATGCGGATGCGCCAGATGCTGCCGAGGCTGCGCTCCGTGGCGATCTGGAACACGTCCAGGCTGTTGCGGTGGAAGGCGTTGTCTCCATCCAGGTGCCTGTGACCACTTTTGTTGTCCACCCCGTACAGGGCAATGCCCACGTGGGCCGTGGTACCTGCAGGGAAGGGGCTCGCTTAGGGAAGCCCACCCAAGGTGTGGCCGTTCCAGCCCTCCCATCCTGCCAGGGACCTGAACCCTGGCTTGGAATGAGATGATCTCTAAGGAACCTTCCAACCCAAACCAGTCTGTGACTCCACGATTTTTGACCTGTCCCATCATCACCCAGTAAGAACTGGGAATGCTGTGGGAAGCCCTGGCCTGACTGCTCAGAGCTGCCTCAAACAGCAGCTCAGCCCTGGGCCCTGCAGGGAACATTCAGTGGGGGACGTGCTGAGGCAGGACCAGGTGAACTGTGCAGATGTCACCGGAGGCACCGCGCACGGGAGCAGCCTGTGGGCTCACCTGATCCTCTGCCCCAGCCCGTCTTCACCAGGATCTCGTATTTGTACATCCCGTTCTTCCCGCAGAAGGGAATCACTCCCACCCGGTGCAGGTCGATCATGTCCAGCTTGTGCACGATCAGCGCAGCCACCGAGTAGGTCACAAAGCACACGGCACAGGTCAGCAGGACGATGTAGTTCAGACCCGGGCCTGGGGCCTGGGAGGAGAGAAACATATTGAAAGGCAACTCTCCTTCCCCAGGAGGATCTCTCTTCCCATTCCCTGCCTCTTTCCTGGCTCTCATCACCGCTCAGACGTGATCCCACGGACCACAGCAGCAGCTGCCAGGAGCTCTCTGCTCCCACTCACGTCACAGGGACAGAGCGAGGAAGGGCTTGGATACCCTTGGGAAGCAGGGAGCAGCTGGCAGGTGCAATTCCTTGGGATAAAACAGTGCTGGGTGACAGCTGGAAGGGGAGTTTGGCATCTCCCTAAGAGGTGAACACACTGCAAGGTGTCCAGATCGAGGACTAAAGCCATCTGCCAAAGGTCTGTTTTCAGCAGCAGCCAGGATTCCCAACCAGAGGACACAGCCCTCTGTGAGCTGTGCCCGTCTGCACCTCCCACAGGCTCCCAGGTGCCTGTGCTGGTGCCAGGTGGGCACAGGGCAGCCTGACCCAGCTCGAGCAGGAAGCCGACAGGAGCCCGAGGCTTTGCGAGGTGACAACAACCTGCTCAGCGTGTGACAACACTGCTCAGCCTCTGCTTGGTGGTACTCACAGGGAAGATGAACTGGACAGAGTTTGGGGGCACGAACAGGCTGGCCCCAAAGGCAGTGAGGTGCTGGGTTAAGCACACGGCCTGGTCTGGCCTGGTCTCCTCCAGGGGGACAATCCCTTCTGTTTTCCAGCGCTTCTCCCGCTCGCTGAAGTACTGGCACAGGGACGTGTAGAGCCCCAGCGTCACCTCCACTGCAGACCAGCTGAAGTGGTTGGTGATGTTCAGGTAGTATCTCTGGATGGGATCATCCGTTCTGGAGAAGGGAAAGAGCAAGGACATGACTAATCCGGCTTCTGAAGGGACACAAAGCCCGCTCTGATGGATGTGTGCCCATGGAAAGCATCCAGCTGCACAGTGAAGAGGAGAAGCCCAGTGAACATGGTATGATTTACACTCTTTGGCAGTGCAGATACTCAGGGGTTCACCAGACCACCTGAATCCTTCATTTTGTATTATTTCAGCACCTGGAGCTCTACTGCACATCCTCCCTGCCCAGCTCTCCCACTCGCTCTTCCCTGTGTCCCACTGACTCCCACGACACTTCCAAGAATCTTGGCTGAGAGGAGATTTGATTAGGATGATTTATTCCTCTTTGAGCATCCTGTTCCCAAAAGCCATGGAAGCTGTGCCAACTTGCACAACAGTGGCTCCACTCTTGCCCCACCTATTCCCAAGCTGCCCATCTTTTCTCCTCAGATAATGCCTAGGAACGGCTCCTAAATAACCAAATAACACATGAACGTGTCTTCCAGGGCAAGGCAGCAGCTGGAGTTGCAGGAATGACTGCTCTGATAAGAAGAAAAGAGCTTTTGGGAGCCCAGAAGGGATGTGGTGTTCTCCTGTCACCCACTGGGAAGGGGAGCTGTGAGGACAGAGGGGCTCTCTGAGGGTTTCACTGCAGAACAAGAACAAGATTACAAGGGGTGCTTTGATCTGGGAAGGGGTTTCATGAGCTGCATAAAGCAAACCCTGAACCCACCAAGGTCAATGTGAGTCCCTTGGGAAGAGTCCTGCTAAGGCTCATGGTGCACAGAGGATGGAAGCCTGGACAAGCTGCAGTCACACTCCAGCAGGTATCAGGTATCCCTGGGTGACAGGGACCACCAGGGAGGTTTCTCTTACCTGGGTGAGGTGAAGAAGGTGTAGAGCTTGTGGTCACTTCCAGCCAGGGCATCCAGGCCGATTTTCTTGGAGGCAGTGCAGTTGTGCTCGTTGGGCTCGGGCTCGTGATGGAGATAGGCCATGATGAACGGCTCGGGCTCGCTGGCAAGGTAGTGATCTGTGTGGGGAGGGGAGAGACACAGAGGGCTTCAGAAACGCCTGGGAGACTCGACCACAGGCCTGCTGCCAGCAGTGGGTGTTCAGGGAGGAGAATCAGGAATGCAGAAAGTCAGGAGAGATGCTTTTCCAGACTGCACCCTCTCAGACTGCAGCTCAGAGGAACCCTGAGCACTGGATACCATCGTACCTGCCCGGGATTGGGGCTGGACCAACTCCCTCCAGTGCTAATGTGGCTCAACAGAAGGACTGAGAAGCAAAAGGCTTCTCATCCACAAACAAGGATGACTCTGGGCACTGGATAATGCCTGGGACAGCCAGAACCCCAGCCATGCAGTGTGGAACCTGCTGGCTACCCCTGGTGTCCTCTCTCCCCCCGGCTATCCCTTGACACAGAGGGGTGTCACAGCACCCAGCCCTCCTCCCCCACGGGAAGAACAAAGAGCACAAGGAAATGGATTTGTGCTACCATTGAGGACTCTGTAGGTGAGCTGGAAGTGCAGTCCTGCTTCTCTGTTGTTGCTCTCCATGTTCACAATCAGGCTGACAGACGTTCGTGGCTCGATGACTTCCGTGCCGGCAGCGAGGTTGTCGGGATCTGTGCTGTTTGACACCATCACAGTGATGGCTTTCTCCGAGTCCAGGCTCCCGATGGGGATCTGCACCCCGTTGTGTGTCTGGAACTCCATGGAGGCCACCTTTGTGGACACAGTGTAGTTGCTGATGTAACCAAAGGGGAAAGGATTGGAGTCCACCTGGAACATGACTTGAATGACATCCGTCAGGTTGGAAAGGGTGGAGTTGAAGGCCTGGGGGATGGAGAACTGGCAGTTTGGTGTGTTTTCGTAGCAAAGCAAGTTGAAGGGGTCAGACCTCTTGCCCGTGGCCTTAATTTCTCCTCCCACCAGCTCAAGGGGCTCTTCGTTCAGCACTCGGGACTTCATGAGGATGCGCATCAGGCTGGAGGACAGGTTGTAGGCTTTGGGAGCCAGCAGCAAGTTGGGGGAATCAGCAAGCAGCTCCTGGGGCTTGGATTCTTGTGAAACTGTGTTGACAAGGTGGATTAGGTCACCTGCCAGGAGAGAAATAAAGGTGCAAACAGAGGAAGGGGTAAATAGCCTGGATAACTCTACAGTTCAGATAACACCTGACACCTTCCCAAAACAATCAGACAAGGCTTCCCTTACTGTCTTCTCACTGTTACTCCACACTCTGCACATGACCTTCCCCACTGGAAGTGTTTGTAGCCCAGAGCTAAAAACAGAGCTGCCAGAAATTCCTGCAGCCTCTCTAATCTACAAAGTTTGGTGAGAAATACTTAATCACAACTGGCCTTATTTTCCTCCTGTGTAGTGACTAGAACCACAGATCAGGAAACAGGGAAGGAAAGGATAAAGCAAACATATGTTACTAAGTTTTTGCATTATAAAGTGGAGAACACTCAGAAAGGAGTGCAGAGAATGTGTCTCTGCTTCCTCCCAGGTCAACCAGGTGGGAATTTCCACACAGGGTTCACTGATGCCCCAGTGAGGCCTGAAAGCCTCCTCAGACTCCAACCAGAAGGCAAGCATCTGGAAGCCATAGCTGTTACTCATTGTTTACTGAAAAGAGAAATCCCTGGAGGATTAGTGAGTTTATTAGGAGTATTAGGGAGTTTATTAACAACTGTCATATTTAAATGTCCGCAGAGAGGCTGCCAAAGCCAGGACAACCCTGGGAAACATGAGGGGGAAGAGACTACTGGGATGCCACACTCCAAATCACATGTCAGATGCAATTTCCTAACAGCCTGAGAAGGCCAAACCCCAAATGGCAGAGGAGGAGGAGGCCTCCCAAGCTCCCCTCAGCAGGAGCCCTGTGCCCTGGTCCCGTCTCCAGGTCTGCAGGACAGAGCTCACCTGTGATGTTGAGGATGTTGTCAGCGATGCCAGTGGGTGTCACGGTGCCCTGGGTCGTTTCCCCCTGCAGAATGGTCATCATGGTCTCCAGCTTGTTCAAGGTCCTCGTCAGGCATGACTTGCACACCAGTTCCTTGCTCACCACCTGTGAAGGAGAACAGGGTCTGATGGAGCAGGAACATCCCCAGGGAGAGAGGAGGCAGGTGTGGACAAGTCCAGCTGGCTCAGTCCTGCAAAGACCTTTTTATTCTGAAAGTCACTCCTGCTCTTCCCAGCCCTGGGGAGGGGACAGCAGACACTGTTTCCAAGACTCCTCCATCCCCCTCCCAAGACATCCCAATGTGCCAACACACAGGCAGGCATGGCAGAGACTGATAGGGGATGCTTTGGGGTTGGAAAGAGGAATAAAGGGAGCATATGATTTCCCAGAGAAGCTGTGGCTGCCCCATCCCTGGAAGAGTTCAAGGCCAGGATGGACAGGGCTTGGAACAACCTGGGATAGTGGAAAATGTCCCTGCCCGTGGCAGGGGGTGGAACTGGATAAGCTTTAAGGTCCTTTCCAACACAAACCATTCCAGAATTCTATGATTCTATATTCCTGTTCCCTGGAGTTCACTTGTAAGGACCATGCACATCTTCCCTTTGGGGCTACACACTATTCCAACAGAACCCAACCAGAAAAAGCTGGATAAGATTCCTCCATCCACTCCGCTCCCATCAGTGGAAGCAGGATTTAGCCCTAACTGAATCCCTTTCAGTGTCCAAATACTCCTGAAAGCTGTGGGAGGGACCCTGCCACTCAGGCATGATGGATGTCCCTCCCTCTGCTCCCAGATGTGTCCAAGAAACAGAATGTTCCAGCCATGGCCTGGAGCTTCCCGCACTCTCGAGGCTGGATGGGAGGGACTGAGGCAACACATGGAAGCTGTTACCACAACCCCCTTCCTCGCTCTTATTCATCTTTTTTTTTTTTAATCATCATAGGATCGAGACGTGATTCACCATATGTTTTGGTGAAGAATCAAAACAGCATCTGCAGGTCTCGAATTCCCCCTTTTCTGCTTTTATTTGTGAGCTCTGAGAAGCCAGGACAGAGCGTGTGAATCGGAGTCCACAAGTCAGGAATCAGGGAGGTGGGGAAGGAACCACCCAAGGGCAGCTCCTACTTAGGGAGCAGAATCAACCAAGAAGATTGAGATTCTTTTTTTTCCCCTCCAGGATAAACTAATTCTGATTCTTCTCCTCCCCTGTAGGTAAAATCAGAACTGTAACAGCCCTGATGGACCTTTCTACAGGAAAGGAATGTGTGAACTCCACTTGTCTCAACCCCTTGGGAAATTGTAGATTACTGTTTTCCTAAGCTTTTCATTCCGATCCAGAGCACAAACTAATCCTGGAATGTCAGCTTTTCTTGTGGAATAAAAATTCTGTTTCTAGGCCCAGGCTTCCACAGCGAGAGCGAGTCACGAGGCAGGAGGAGGTGGCAGAGACAGAAACAAACCAATCCAGCACGGGAAGGGATGTGCTGAGCCCCAACCCCCGGGCAAAGATGAACAGAGAGAAGGGATTTCTGAGGTCTGCAGGCTCTGAAGCAGAGAAGGGAGCACAGGGCAGGACTCTGTGGGTGGGATGCAGTAGTCAGTCCATCATTCTGACGCCTGTTCCTGCTGCGCAGGGCCCTGACCTGGCTGCAGGGGAAGCACAGCCCAGGCCAAGGTACCTGACTCCAGTCCCCAGAGCAAGGACTGGGGAGGGCAGGGAGGAGGATCATGCCAGAGCAGCCTGGCTGACCACCAAACCCCAAGTGCATTATATAACTGGGCTCTCTTCCCTCTTCAATCCACCAGGCAGCAGCCCCAGCACTGGGAACTGGCCGGGGAACAAGGCACTTCCAGTCAGCAGCAGAGCAGAGCAGAGCAGAGCAGAGGAGGGTTTCTCATCCTGTAGGCTACAAACAGGGCTGGGAGGAACACCAGGCCTTGGTGCTGGCCCCTGGTCCAAGGCAGGTCCAGCTCTACTTGTGCCACTCCTGATGGGAGCCCAGTCTGTCCTCGGAGATTCTGCAACTCCCCCAGCAAGTTATCCCAGTATTTCTGGAGCCCCCCTTGTGCTGGGGAAGGAGCCAGGGAAGCACAACAAGGATTGGAGAGCACCTGAGCTGCAGCTGGACGGCCAGAGGCGGGAGGTGGTGGCGGGAACGTACCGTGCACTGCGCCAGGGCCGCCGAGATCTGCTGGATGTCATCAACCGTGTTCACCTTCAGGGAGTTCAGCGTCTCTGTGATGTTGTTG
The DNA here is from genome assembly GCA_038380795.1 of Pyrocephalus nanus. NCBI lineage: Eukaryota > Metazoa > Chordata > Aves > Passeriformes > Tyrannidae > Pyrocephalus > Pyrocephalus nanus. The sequence continues at coordinate 15,266,886 of CM076276.1, forward strand.
CGAGTCCAGGTCCGGAGCTCAAATTCGTTCCCAGCCTCAGGTTCCAGAAGCATGGACCGCTCGTACTGGGGGGAGAAAAGCACACAGAGTGAGGAGATCTATGAGGTTGTTCCAGAGGATGATAAGCTGAGCTGAAGTCACCCCTTCCATGCCCTCTTTACCTCCCCAACTCGGCTTCTCCCCAGAGGGATCTAATGAGCTGGTTTCCCAGCAGAACTTTCTCAGTTTTGCTTGTGCCTTCCGAGCAATTATCTGAACAGCCTTGCACTTGACAGATAAGTGGTGCCCAGTGTAGTCCTTACCCAGCTAAGCAGAGTCCTGTGCTCAGGGGAATCATCCCTGCCTGGCTTCCATGAGTGCAGCAGGCTCTTACCAGGCAGGAAAACAAAAGTATAGCCTGAAATTCATGCCCTGCCTATAGAGATGCACATGGAAGGACTGGGGCTCATTTCAGGTGGGAGTGAAAGGGAATTCTGCCAGGAGGGTGATGCTGTAGAATTAGTAATTTCCCCACACTGCAGTACAAAATGGCCCAAGAACTTTCCTGGTGACTACAAGGACTTCTGGAGGCCCCTCTTGGGCAGAAAGAGCTGCCTTACCTCATTTAAGATGGTGATGAGGGCCAGGGAGTACTCAATGACCTGCTGAGGGTCCCCTTGTTTCACCAATCCCTGGAGCACAGTGTCAGTTTGGTTGTAGAGCCAGTGGGAAAGGCTGGGAAAGCCCTCAGGTAAGCCAATTTCCATGGAGCTGCAAGGGAAAGAGGGATCTGGGTTACATGCAGACCATCACCAGGGCTGGGAAGGGGGAGGAACAGGGAAGATCCTGATGATCTTAGAGATCTTTTGGAGCCTTAACGCTTCCACGATTCCAAGATTCTACGAAAGCAGTAACTTCTGGGAAAACCTCCCCCTCGAGCGATGACCCACAAAGACTGGAATTCTCTGTGCTGCCCTTCTGCTGAGCCTCCCCTCCCCTTCCTGCCAACAGCATCTGCCAGGAGGCAGACCTTCCACCCAGGACCCACCGAGCCCTTCAGGACGGGGACCCAGCAGCCCAGCCACAAGGCCGGGGTGTGGAGCCCGGGCTGGATGCTGACCCTGCCGGTGATCCCTCACCTGTTCACGGCCACCACGGTGGCTCCCAGCTGGTCCTGCACCAGGACGGACACGGACACCTGGAAGCCGCTCTCGTGGAAGCCGGGGGGCAGGAAGGCGCCGTGCTCGGCTCGGCTGCCCTTGTAGAGGCAGAACTCGTGGAAGTGGCCGCGGCGGCGGCGCGAGGCCAGCAGGATGTACACCAGCGGGCCCTCCGCGTCCTCCGTGTCCCGCCAGCCTGCAAGGAAAACCCCCACGGGGGCTGAGGGGGGCCAGGGCACGGGGAGGGCTGCACATACCTTCCCAAAGCCTGGCCCACCCGGCTGGGCCGTGCCCCTTCCCTCCCCCGGGGTGTCCCACCCTGCTCAGCCCTTCAGCGTGGACGGGGCTTGGAGCACCCTGGGCTGGTGGAAGGTGTCCCTGCCCATGGCAGGGGGTGGAACGGGATGAGCTTTAAGGTCCCTTCCCACCCAAACCATTCCAGGCTTCTCTGATGATTCCATGGATCTGCCCTTGCTGCTGTCCCCAGCAAGGGTCACCCTGCTCTGGTGAGAGGGACAGTGCTTGGGTCCTGTTTAAAGGGGTTATGCAAAATCCATGATCAAAATAAAAATAGGAATAACTCTGCTGGGACTGCGAACAGCACCGACCAAGGCCAGGGCTTCTGTACAAGCCTCACAAAGCCTGACAGAGGCTCAGTCCTCAGGCAGTTCAGCATCTCAGGAACAACTGAGTCAAGGATAAAACCCGCACAAAGGTTTCCTTGGAGATCCCAGGAATTTTGGGGAGTTTCCGGGGGCTGGGAAATGCCCTGTATGTTTGCCAGTGAGCCCCAGTGAAGGTGCTGGCTCTGCCCAGGGCTCACTGAGCTGGACATCCACCAGTAGGTCTGTGTCCTGGTCTGTCACTTCAGCTTGAAAACAATCTAAGAGCTAAAATTCCCACCATTCCAAAGAGGGACGGGTTTCAGGATTATTCTGGATAGCTCAAAACATCCCCAAGTTACAGCCACACCATGCTGAACACGCTCTGCTTCTCCCCCAGCTCTGGTGACCCATCCCCTGGAAGCAGCAGCATCCATCCATCCATCCCCTCTCCGCGTGGCTTCCCGGCACTGCGCACAAACAGCTCTAATCTCTAACACTAATCATTTGGGGAAATCTGGTTTCCAGAGGCACTTAGTCCTTGGCCCAGGGCTATGGGACATCAGCCAGGCCACTTTTCCAAAGCTGGGCTCGCTGTTGCTGTCTCTGCAGCTGGTTGGGAAGGTAACTGCCGGCGGGAACATCCAGCCCACATGGCAGAGCTGGCCCCAGTGCTTTGTCCTTTGATTCTTCCCACGTACAAGTGACTCAGTTTTGGGCACCATCTTGTTTTTCCTGCACTGAAGCACCAGTTTCTTCCCCAAGAGCCAGCCTGGCCTGGAGTCACCATTCAGCTACAGGAATTAGGATTTATAAAACTGCCTGCCTGCTACCATGAGTGTTAGAGCTCCATAATTCAGGCACACAAAGCTGCTCATGGGCTAAGCTGCTTCCGAGCTCATCCCTGACCAACAGTGTCCTGGGGTGGGAGTTTGGGGTAAAGGAAACATCTGTGGGAAGAGCATCTCACCTGCACACTCAAAGTGCACCTTCGTCATGAGCGCCCTGAGGGGCCCTTCGGGAGACAGGGAGCACCTTCCCCCCACGGGGGGCTGGTTGGGGAGCAGGTCGATGGAGGCAAAGCCCTCCTCCCCCGTGGTGAGGTCTGTGATGTGCAGGGTGAAGGTGTAGCCCTCGCCATCCTTCAGCGCCCCTGGCCTCAGCACCAGGTTCATCCCCGTGTCCCCGGTGGAGGTCGTTGTTTTGTCCAGGACGAGAGACTTGTTCTTAAAGCTGTGTGCTGCCCACCTCTGCAGGGATGGAGAGACAGGAGAAGTTTTGTTTAAAATCTGCAGTTATGTCCTTAAAATGTTTTCAGATTGAGTCTCTTATAAAAAGTAACAGATTTCTAGTGGGAGCGTCTGCCAAATTTGCAGTTGATAATTCAGTTTTAGTCTTGTGTGCTACAGCAACAAGAACTGGAACCTTTCCAAAATGTCTGGTGGGAATATTTCCACTGTGAGATCTACTTTAGTTTCTGGGATTACATCACCCTCCGACAGAATATTTCATAATACAGAGTACAAAACACAGGAAATAAATGAAGGACTGGTGGAGTCTCCACGGGATACCATGCTTTATATGCTTCAAGCTGAACATGGCCTGGGTGGTTACTGTTAATAGCACAAACATACAATTGTGATAACAAGAGAAGCAGTGAGATAACCAGGCAGAAAATGCCAGGCAAGGACATGCTGGGCTTGCTGGGAGCAACAGGACTTCCCGTTCTGAGACCTGCTTCACTCCACAGGCTGCAGGGATGCTGTGCAGTGGAATCAGGAACCAGAGGAGGGCAGGAGGTACTCGTGGCATCAGGAGAGATTAAACCACCTCTGCTTGAGCCACCAGAACAACAGGCAAAATGCCAACCAGCATGGAGGAAAAACCCTTTACCAAAGATAAAGCAAAGGGCAGGGACTTTACCCCAAGCTTGGAGTCGTTGTGACAGTTCTGGCAGGTCCCCTCCAGGTAGACATAGGAGCTCTTGCTGACTTCGTAGACAGACTGAGCCTTGCAGGAAACACACTCCAGGGACACGATAGGGACTCCTCCCCTCTTGATGAACACCTGGGAAAGCAAGAGGCTCCATCAGAAGATCTGACACCAAAATCCAGGCATCTAAAATGTAAGGACACGTCCCAGCACCTGAATCTGAAAGGGGAATCGCTCTGCACCAGCCCAGCCTATGCTAAGGAAAACAGCAGGAAGGGATTCCCAAAGGATTTCCAGTCAGATTTAAGCTACATCACTGCTCTTACACTGCCCAATTCTGTCACTGGTTTTCAAGAGCCACTCGATGCCAAACTGGGCCAATCTAGGTCATTCTGGATTTACTTTATCTATACTTTAATAACATAAATTGCTTTCAAAATGTCCCTGTGCCCCCTTGTGCTGAATTCCCAGCAAACTCTGCTTTGGCTGTAGGTTAGGGACAGAAGAACCACCTTTTCCAGAGAGCAGCATGTTGTTCCAGGCTTTTAGCTGGAATCTAACTGCACTTCTCAAGATATCTACCACACCTTCCTGGCAGAGCACCCAGAGAGAGTAGAGGCACCAGTGGCTCAGACACAACAGCTATTGAGCTCTGACCCCTGTACTTTGTCTAAATTCCTTTAATCCCCCAGGAAACAGGCCTGTCCAGCCTTGGACAGAGCCCTCTGTCCTGGCATAACGAGCATTATGAATTCAAAGACAGTAATGAAGACATTGTTTAACATGGCAGACTCTTAAAAGAGGATAAATACTCCCCAGCCTTAAGCCTGAGAGCATTGAAGCTCCATTCATTCCTCCAGTATTTGCAAATTTCCTGCGACACTGGGATCATTGTTTTGCGCTCGCGCATGGAAACCGGATAGTACGGAATGTCCTTGAAAGACTATCAATTTCATTTTTTTCTTTTCATCCTCCAGCTCTGGTTTCAAACCCCGGCAGTAAGAGTTTCCACTTCCAGAGTAACTACACCTCTAATTGCCAAGTGCACCAGATGAATGTTCCTGACACGAACCGTCGGGCTGCGGGTGCATTTGGCCTTGGGCTTGATGTGACATAAACAACATGCACTTAAGAAAATCCTCCCCTCACAAAATTTGGAAGGAGAGAAGAGAGGAACTGTTGACAGTAGGATTAAGCACCAGCTCTTAGGAAGCTCTCTCTGGGCAAAAACCAGGGAAGACCCTGGTGCTGTGGCATGTGAAGAGCCAGGACTGCACAAAGTGCTGGGAGAGTCACGAACCAAGGCCGGACTCCTTTGCTGGCCCATGGTGGGACTCAGTGATCTCAGAGATCTTTTCCAACCTGCATGATTCTATACAGAAACTAAAAGGACTTGGCAGGACAAGCAAAAAGTGCTGCCCAAGGAAGATGACTGTAAGATGGCTCTATCACAGAAATACCGACATCTGCTCCTGCCAACGACCTGGGCGAGACCAGTTACAGAGCCCCAGTGCTGCCCTAAAATCTGGGGACTAATTCTTCCCTGGGAGGGTGGTGAGGCTGTTCAGAGAAGCTGTGGCTGCCCCATCCCTGCAAGTGTCCAAGGCCAGGTTGGACGAGACTTGGAGCAACCTGGGCTAGTGGAAGGTGTCCCTGCCCATGGCAGGAGGTGGAAGGTCCTTCCAACCCAACCATTCTACAGCCCTGTGACTCCCAGTTTGGCTGTGTCCAGCCACAGGCACCCAAGGAGAGAAGTGACAGCTGTCCGTGGTACGTACAGTTTGGTTGGTTGCCTCGGGACTCATCCCCCCCTTCCTGACGGTGAGGTCGAACGTGTACTCCACATCTGCTTCTAATTCAGCTTTGGGAATTGTGACAATTCCTTCACTGGCACTGAAATTCAGAGAGCACCCTGCAGCCGAGCTCTGCTTGCAAGGAGAAAAGAACTTTCAAACCCTCCTTGGTACGGGTGCAAGTCGGGTTAGTCCACAGCCAAAACATTCAGGTCCACACAGAGCCACTGCCACAGACCTCGCTGTGCAGTGCCACCACTGGGGTGGGAGAAACAGGGCGTGTGTGGACAATAAAACACATCATCCTACTCTTCAGGTTAGTAAACAGTACTTGGAATAGTCCTGTGTTTCATCTGAGCTTCAGACTCGTATTTTATAGCAATTAATTCTTCATTAAATAGCTTATAAACATTGCCAAGAAACACAAAAAGCTCACATTAAACCAAAAGGTCTAATCCACAGACACTCCACATCTTGCTATTTTGAGGCAAATATAGAAAATACGACATTTTACAAGCAAAAGAATCCCACATTAAGTCAAAAGTGCTCCTGAGGTGGTTCTCCCATCAGGATCTGCAGGACAGTTCTCCCTTGCCCCTCCATCAGCGCAGGGTCAGACCACTGCAGCATGTGAGGACAGTGACCTGCTTGTGACCACAGCCTGCGGTCACTTGACCTCTCCAAAGTCTAACTCTGTCCCCTGATGGCATCAGAGACATTTAACTGTTAACGGGAGAGGGACCAGAGCCCTCATCCCCCAGAACTGCAGTCAGCAGCTATTTCAAGCCAGACATGTTTGCAGCAGAGCTGACACGCAGCTGGAGCTCCCTGGCTGTGCGAGACTGCTCTTACCTTGGAGGAGTACGTACAGGACCACTCGTACCACAGCGGGGTCTGTTCCCCGTCATCCAGGTTCGGGTCATAGGACTTCTCCCCGTCCAAGATTAAGTCCTGAGTGTTGGACCATACACGGTACGACCCCCCATCGATGATTGGGACCAGCTTGCTCGGGATCACAGTCACATTGGCAAAGATGCTCTTGGACAGCGGGGTGTCTCCAAAGGAGACAATAAACATGAAGCAATAGTTCCCAACTTCCAGGGCGAGCTTCGGGATAACCAGCTGGGGCCTGTTCACGTCAACGTTCGGCAGCCGGATCCTGCCGGAGTCGTCCAGGTCCATGCAGCTGGGTGCTCGGTAGATCTCCCACAGGTGCTCTGTCTGGTACTTGATGCACCCCCGGAGGTCAATCTGTGCCTCCAGGTAGTTCCTCTGGGATCGCTTCATGACCACCTGGGGGGGCAAGGCCAGCTCCACCTCCGGCTCCTCGCACTCCAGGACTCTGACGGTGACGGTGAGCTGGGCTATGAAGAAGCTGATGAGGTTGGTGGCATTCACCTCCACCAGGTAATCCCCAGGGCTCAGGTAGGAGTAGTTGGCCACTGCAACCCTGGTTGTTTGAGTGGAAGAACCATCCCCAAAGCTCCACAAGAACTCCACGCTCCTGCTGCTGGGCACCACCGTGGCTTCAAACAGTGCCGTCCTGTTGACAAAGGCGTTGGAGGCAGAGAGGGAGACCTGGACTATCGGGTCTTGGACCTGGATTGTTCTGGTGATATTGACACTTCCCAAGTCATTGAAGGCACTGAGGTGAATCTCAAGCAGCCCTGCAGCTTCTGGAGTGTAGGAGACACTCTCTCCTGACACAGCGACCACGGATCGACCCTGCTCTTTCCAGAGGGAGAAGCGCCAGGAGAAGGACACACGGGAGCCGCTCCCCACACGGGCACTGAAACTCTTCTCCGTGCCCGTGGGGATGCCCTCCTCGCAGCAGTTCAGGAGCCTGACATCCCGGATGGCCTCCAGGACAGAGATGAGCACCTGGGCGTGGGCGATGCTGATCTGGTTCTGCACGGTCACAGTCACCAAATAATCGCCGCTCTTGGTGAACTCGTGGGTGTACCGGGACCCGTTGAGCACCACGGAGTAGTCCCCACTTATGCTCACCAGGTAACTCACAGAGGTCCCTGACAACATCCTGATCACAAAGGTGACCTGCTCCCCCGGCTCCACCACCTTCTTGCTGGCAAGAACTTCCAGGCCTTGGATCCTGTCCAGCACTGAGATATTCCTGCTGGCCAGGGCCCAGCTGATGTCGTTGGACGCGTTCAGATGGACTGTGTAGAGCCCTGCCGTGGGGAACGTGACTGCCACAGACTGGCCAGTCAAGGTGCCATTGGGCACCTCCCAAAGCCAAGTCACTTCAGTCCCCTTCTGCAGCTCCCCCTCAAACACCACCGTGGAGCCTGATGAGACGTACCTACAGTCCAGCTCTGCTGTCCCTATACTCAGCCCCTCTATAACCTCCTCTACACAGATAGAAATTGTTGAATTGGTTGAATTCAGCTTGTTTTCTGCTCCGACGATGACCTCCATCACCCCAGGGCTTTGGAAAGAGTGTATAATGAAGGGTTCAGAAGTAACAGGAGAGGAGCCATCCTCGAGGTACCACACGTACGTGATGCCAGTGCCACTGGTTATGGTGGCACTTATGTTAACAGAGGCATTAATAGCAGCTGGGTTGGGGAAGGCGTAGGGCTTTAGGAGACCGAGGCTTTCAACAAACTCCAGTGTCCTGTTAACAGTGGCACATCCCAGCATATTGGTGGCCTTCAGATAGACAGTGTAGTTCCCAGCTTCGGGGACGCTGAAGGAGAAGGTTTTCCCAGTGGAGGCCTGCACATCATTGCCATCCCGGTGCACCACCCAGCTGTAGGAGATGTTTGTTCCCTCTCTCACCACGGCCTGCAGATGGAGTGTTTTGTTCGTTGGGAAATACATGTCCTCCACCAGGTCACCGCTGGCCATCTGCAGGCCCTCAATCTGCTCCAGGACGTAGACGTAGATGCTGTCCTGCAGCGAGCTGATCTTGTTCTCCGCTGTCACAATGACGTTGAACGTGCCCACGGACCGGAAAGTGTAGGAAATTGTGGAGGAGCCTTGGATAGGGGTGCACCGATCGCAGAGGATCCACGAGTAGCGGATGGCGGTGCCAGCCACAAGGGTGGCCACAAAACTCACCGACCCGTTCAGCGGCACCACGGTCCTGCTGGCATTGATGGTCAGGCCAAAGAGCCGGCGTTTCACGGTGACGTCGATGGTGGTCTCGTTGGAGCTCACGTCGTTCTGGCCCATCACAGTAATGCTGTAATGGCCCGTGCTGTTGTAGGAGTGGGTGGCGACTTGCCCAGGCTGGGTAGTGCCATCTCCAAAGTCCCAGCAGTAACTCACTTTGGTTCCATTCATGCTGGCAGAGAACAGGTAGATCTGGTTCAGCTCCAAAACATTTGTCCCGTTATATTCAATCTTCGCTACCCCGACGGGTTCCTGGACTTCCACAAATGCCGTGTCGTTGTTGAAAGAGACGTTGTTGGAGACGGTCACTGTGACCAGGAAGACCCCTGTGTTCTTGTAGGTGTAGGTCACCTCAGTCCCACTCGACCTGGCGGACTCGTTGTTGCCGAAATCCCAGCGGTAGCGGTACTGGTAGGGGGGCACGGCACTGACCTGGAAGGTGCTCTCTTCCCCGAGCCTCACGAACTGCTTGGAAGGGAGGAGGGTGACGTTGACTATCTCCGGCTCCACGCACACGCTGGTGAAATAGTGAGCCTTGTTAAACCTGCTGGAGAGAGTCAGGGACAGCAGGAAGGTCCCGCTGCGGGTGAAGTTGTGCGTCACCCCAGGGTCCCCACTGACTGTGACGTTGGACGAGCCGTCCCCGAAAGTCCAGTCGAAGATGTACTCCTCGGGATTCCCCGTCACGTACGCGGTGAGCTGCACGTCCGGGTGCTCCGGGATGCACGAAGCTGGCTCTATTTTGAGCACCTCCAGGACAAATATCCGAACGGGAACGGTCTGGGAGACGGAGTTCACAGGATTCACAGCCGTCACGTTCACGGTGCAGTTGATGTCCTTTATGTACACGTGCTCTACCACCGGCTCCTGGGTCCTCAGCACCGTGCCATCCCCCAGGTCGAACACCCAGGTGATGCTGTCCCCGGTCTGCACGGAGGCGTTGATGGTGACAGACGCTCCCAGCTCTGCCGCCTCACCCGCGGAAACTCGGAGCCCAGAGATCTCTTCGAACACCTGGTAGCACTCCACCATCTCCACGCTGCTCACGGTGTTGTTGGCTGTCACGGTGACGTTGTACACCCCTCTCTGGGAGTAGCTGTGGGTCACTGCAGGCTGGATCTCTGTGAGCAGGGGGGACCTGTCCCCAAAGTCCCAGGTGTACACGACGCCATAGGGGGACGGCAGTGCACGGGCTCGGAAGGTCACCGGGCGCCTCACGACTAAAACTTCCTCCTCTGCTTCCACCTTCACATCCACCAGGTAACTGTGGACGTGAACTGGGGTCAAGTGCGTGAGGTTCTCGAACTGGTTGGACACGACAACCATCAGGGCATATTCCCCTGCATCGGAAGAGAGCGGAGCAAGACCAGGGTGAGGACATGCCTGCCTGCCCCTGTGCTGTGCACACTCCAGCCTTTCCCTGCTCCGGCCCAGGACCAGCAGGAATTACAGCAGGCCGTGTGTGTGAGGACCAAACACCAAGGAAGGAGCCAGTCCAACAGGTACAGAGAAGAGATTTTCTTTCTCTTTGCCCACAGAACAGACTCTTCCTGTTTGCACACCCCTCCCACCAGCACAGTGCTCACCCTGCCCCTCGTCCATCCACTGAGACTGCCCAAAAATGGACTGTGTGTGGTGGAGCTGCTTCTTACAGCGTGGTCAAACCTCTCCAAGAAACAGAGTTATAGAGGATGGCAACTACAGACTTCCAGTCACTCTGGCTGTTTGCTCAGGAACAAGGCAATGACTTCCATGCCTTGGTTTTAGTGGATGGTGTCTCGTAGTCCCCTCATAACAAAAATACCTGAGCCCCTTCTTCCCCAAAGAACCTTCCTGACCATACCTGGGTCTTGGTAGATGTGTGAAACATTGTGCTCAATGACAACCTCATGGACATTGGGATCAGGAACAAGGAAAGACTTGTTATAGGGAGGTTTGAACAGGTATGTCTCCTGGACACCATCTCCAAAATCCCACCTGGAGAAACAGGTAAACAGTGTTACACTGCACAACAGGAGAATCAAGGAAATCCCTGAGGAATCCTGGCCTGTCTTTCAGGTCAGGACTGGGTTTTCCAAAGGAAACATAGGAAGCAGCACGACAAGTATCAAAGCAGTAGCTGTGCCTGATGCTGAGAGGAGCACAGCACTGGTAAGAGGAGGAGGAACCCAATATTAGACCAGTGTTGCAATACTTTAGAAGAGTGAACTGAACTACAGGTCCCAGCCAGTCTGACTGACCCACACTCACAGGGATTTCAAATTAACTGGGCAGCATCTGAGAGATGGACCAGTTGGCCCTGGGAAGTGCAGACAAAGCAAGGTACACACAGAAAGATCCCAAGTAGCAAAGGACTCACAGGAACAGAGCCTCCACAGCCGAATCAACGTGCACCCTCGCCGTGAGCTCCACCGTGCTGTTCTGGGGCAGGACGGGCAGGACACCCAGCACCGTCAGGTTCTTCATCTTATTCATCATCTCCACCGTGACATTGTAATTGACCGTGAAGTTACTGACGTGGTTGGAGGCGGTGAGCTGGGAAGGACAGTGGGACAGAGGCTGTGTTGGGGATCACCTCACTGTGCTGCCCTCCCTGAGCGCGGGGCTTCACTGGACTGAAGATGCCCCACCAGGCAGGCGAGCTGGTTGGTGCAGAGAAGAGTGGCCCCTGGGGCAGGGAGGCAGGGCAGGAGCCTGGATGGCACTGGAAAGCAGCCTAGGCTGGCAGGTCACTGACCTGGCAAAGCCACCTCTTGCTGGAACCGCCAGCACAGTCAGTCCAAGGAAGGACTGGTGCTACAACAAGAGGGAAGGAGAGGAGCTTCTCATCCAGAGGCTCCTCTGGCTCTGAACTTGCCAGTTCCCCCTGTGCTGGCTCCAACATGCCCTGCACACTGTCTCCAGCTGCTGAGCACAGGCCACCAAGGGGACAACAGACACCTTGGGACAGTGGCAGATGAGTGGCTTCAAGCACAGAGAGCAGGGATGGGAGAGGCTCATAAAACCAAGCACACGAAGTGCACCTCCAGGATCCTGTGGTGGAGGGCACCAAGAGAGAGAGCAAGGCTGGGCCCAGGAGGGAAAGGGAAGCAAGAGATGGAAGAGACACAACAGAAACACAGCAGGATCCTCAAGATTATTTAGGCAGGAAACACTGATAGGGCACCTGGTGACAGAGCATCTTGCCACCTCCTCACCTTCAGGAGCTGCTGACAGAGGGATCCCTCAAACAAAGTTGAGTAGAGACATCCCACCCCAACAGGAAAGAGAAGTTCATGTCTAGGCTCCTGTGACTGCTACACCGAACCCAGTGCCCCCAGGCTAATGGCACCTTGTCAGCTCTGTAAGAGAAAGCGCCCCAGGCTTGTCAGCACAGTGCTCCACCCAGCAAATTAGTGCTGCACCAAGCAAATTAGTGCTAGCATGGCCTTGGAGCTGGGGCTGGCATCTCCTCAGGAAGCCAAGTCACCCTGCAAGAGGATCAAGCACCTTGGACCAGAGCAGACTCCACCTGGCAGTACAGGGCATGACACAGAGAGATGTTCTGGCCAGACATAAACTCCTGTTCCACAACACACACCTCCCTTGGCCCAGACTCTCTGCTCCATCCTTCTGGGGCCATGACAAAAACCCAGTTCCAGTCTGCATCAGGAGAAAGAGAACAGGACAGAGAACAGAAGAGCTCGTGGGAGAAGGTCTGTCCTGCCTACAGTTTGCATCCTGCCTCTGCCTGGTTCTGAATCCACATCTCCTGTCTCCCAGAGCAGGGGCTCCCTGCCTCATTCCTGCTGGGGAGGAGGAAGCACAGACACTCCAGAAGCAGAAAGGAGAACAAGGGGAAAAGAGGAGAAAGCAAAGATGAGGAATAAAGTGAAGTAATGGCAGAACAGAAGAACTCTTTGCATTGCAAGAGCAGCTCAGTCAGAAATAGCAGATGAGCTCGTTGGGAGCACAGTGAAAACCTCAGCTCAATTCTGCCCTCTCCTCTCCCTGCTGCTCTTCCCGCTGAGTTTGTGGGATGAGATGGAAACCCAGGGATGAAATGGTATCATGGGAAAGGCCTTGGCTTACCGAAAGCTTGTACACGGCTGGGCTTTGGTAGATAACGTTGAAGACAACATTGTAAAAAGTGAAAGATGGCTTATCATCTACTGTCCATCGGAAAGTCACATCTGACCCAGCCTCCATCACAGGGATGTAGCTCTGAAAGGCATGAGAACATTTCACACTAGTGCAAGAGAAAAGCATGCCCAGCACTTCCCAGGAGATCTCCAGCTGAACTGGAGAGGGAGCAGAGCCAGACTGGGAGGCACCTCACACCTGCAGACAGTGCCCTCAGAGCATGACACAGAGGTGACACATCGTCTGTGGCTCTGCTGCTGATGGAGAAACGCAGACTCTGACCAACAGAGCAGGGAGCAGACCCCACACTCCCTGCTCCCACAGCCCAGCACCCTGCTCTTGTGATCAGGTCTAAAAAAACCTTCAGCTACGTCCACAGAAACAACTCGGCTTTAGCTACACCTGTAAGCTGAGCCTCTGACCCTCGCCCATGGATGGTGCCTGACCCCAAGGCTGAAGGGCTTGACCTGCCCTGTCCTCACTCCAATAGTGGCTCCTGAGCAGACTGTGGCAGCCAGGAAGGGCGAGACCAAGAGGTGCAGGAGCAGGATCTGCTGGAAGCAGCCAGAGCTTGAACAGAGCATTTGGGGCAGCTGCTGAACAGGTTCCCAGGGCTGCAGCTCTGGGGACAGGGGGCTGGAAAACAAAAGGACTGGAAATGCCAGAGGAACCCCAAGACTTGGACAGACGAAGCTGTTGTACAGCTTCAGCCAGCTGATGTGAGGATTTAGTAGAGCAAGTCTAAACACCTCGGCAAGTCAAAAGAAGGTAAATACCTGCCTTTCATAACACCTCTGGTTTCCTGTGGAAGTGGAAAGCCAGTGTCCCCCTCACAGGAGCTGCTGCAACGTACAGCCAAGCTGCCTTCCTGCTGGAGAGCACCAGTGCTTGTGCCACATGCCTGTGTCTGCAGCAGCGCGGGCAGCACGGCCTGGGAGCTTAGCAGCAAGCAGTGCTCCCCCAGCCCAGCCTCCCCAGAGCCAAACACACACCCTACAGCCTAAAGGGGAAGGCTGAAAACCCAGCTGACGAACCAAGGGCAGCAGCCAGCACTCACCACCCGTGTGTTCAGCAGGACCCTGCTCTCGGGGTCCGGGGTGGCCCTCAGCCCGCGGATCGGCTCCTCCACCTTCACCGTGACCGTGATGTTCTGGGAGCTCACGGCGTTCTCCGCCACCAGCACGTGGGTGCTGAGCCCCTCCCTGAGGCCGCTCAGCTGCACCACAGCAAACCAGGTGTCGTTGTTCTCCCTGGCACACTGTGCCGTGAGCGCCGCCACGGCCGCCGGGCAGGCCCCCGTGAAGGGCACGGTGCGGTTGTCCCCCAGCCAGGTGGCCGTGGCGTTCGCCCCCGAGGACAGTTTGAGCACCAGGGTGGTGTGGTTGGTGGGCAGGTAGACCCTGCTGCCCTGGGGAGCGGGGTGGATGACACGCAGGCCAGACACCCGTGAGGCCACCCAGAAGCTGCAGGACAGGTTGGCGCCGAAGGCCCCGTTGTCCACGCTGGCTCTGACCGAGTAGAGGCCGGGATGGTCCAGCCCCGCGTTGTGGGGGCTGAGCAGCGGCACCAGCTGCTCCTCGGCATAGCGGACACGCAGGGAGCACACGGAGCTGTTCACCCAGGGGGGATCCTCGGAGCCCTCGGGCAGGCCCAGCGCCCACGCGGAGGAGTTCACACGGAGGATGCTGCTTCTGGACGGGGATGTGGCACTGGGCTGGCACTGCAGGAAGGAGCCCGAGACTGCGTTGTGCTGGATGCTGAAGACATCCCCAGGCCTGACAAAGATATTTTCTTCTCTGAATGAGACCTGCAAAGAGCAGAGACATTTTTGGATTAAGAGCACTCAGCACCCAGCTCCTGCCTGGGCACGATGCTGGATGTCCTGCCAAGTGGAAACCAACAGAAAAGCTGCGGATCCAAACACAGCACAAGGAGACCTTTCTCCGCTCTGTTCTCCTTGGCCATCCTGAATAAAATGTGCCAACACTGAAATCAGCTTTATGCTCCACCTCCACTGGGTTAATGCCATGGGAATGGCCCAGGGAATCTGCACAGCCTTTTCATAGAATCATGAAACCACAGAATGGTTTGGGTCGGAAGGGACCTGAATGCTCATCTCATTCCACCCCCTGCCATGGGAAGGGACACCTTCCACCAGCCCAGGGTGCTCCAAGCCATGTCCAACCTGGCCTTGGACATTTCCAGGGATCCAGGGGCAGCCACAGCTTCTCTGGGCAACCTGTGCCAGGGCCTCGCCACCCTCTTTTGACCCCTCTGACCAACTATGCTTGGCAACAGGTCACTGCAGGGAGCCCACGGCTTGGAGCTGTGTGGTGGCACATGTGACACTGGGCACATCCTTTCATTTCAATGGACTTCAGCATCTCCATCTGCCACAACCCAAATTTACCCAGAGCCCTCAGGAGAAAACCGCCCCACCTAACCAGTGGTTACAGCAGCTGGTAAACACTGACCTGATACTGGGAAGAGGGGCCAGCTGGTACTGTGAAGAGAAATTCCTGGGTGAGTTCATAGCTGAGCTGGCTGTGGTTGGGCTGCAGGGACCCGGGGGCAGGGCTGCTGGCAGAGGAACCATTGCTGGCACACTCGGTGGCATTGCAGCAGTTGTTGTGGGACGAGCACAAATCAGTCAAATGACACCACTGGAAACCAGGAGGACATTCCAGCAGCGTCCAGTTCCCGTCATCCTGAGCTGGGTGGAACGGTTCTGTAGCATTGTTTCCCTCCTGGTAGTCTGGAAGGAGTGAAAAAGAAAGCAGAGATCACCATTCTCACAAGTAGCACTCCTGGTGCATTTCATTCCTCCAAATCCACCATTTTTTCCACTCTGATGATGGCTCCACTCTTAGTAAAAGCTGAAACTGCAGCACATGCTGGTGCTACTGAAGTGCCTCGTTTTAGTGGAAAAATTCACAAAGATCATTAAAACCAAAGTTGTCTCTTTTCCAGCAGAACACACCAATTTGCACTCTAAAAGAGATCTGTGCTCGAGCAAAAGCAAGTCCAAGAGAAAGCAGAGCTGGCTTTGACTTTGAAAACACATTAAGCAACTTTTCTGAAGTTAATGTTTCCATGTCAAAGTATCAGCTTGTCAGTGTCAAAAAAGATCCTTTTGTAACCAGCCAACCCTACGGCTACAACAAACATTCTGCTGCAGAATTAATTGTTGCCAATACTGTGACTGTTGAGCTGTTGTACAAGGAATAAAAGGCTTTTCAGATTATCTCATCCATCAGGAAGAAATGGGCTCAGGGAAATGTTCTTCCTTGTTAACCCACGGGGCCAGATGGACCAGAACACATTCCCATTTGACATGTGTCTTCCCAAAGTAAAAAAGTACAGCTCAGAAGATTAATTGACTTCTACACACGCTCCTTTCACTCACATTCTCCTCATGCATGGAGAGGCTTCTCCCTCTATTATTTTTTCCAGTATAACCACTTCTCCAAGGCAGTCTCAGGCTGTCCAACCCCCCCTGCAGATTCTGCATTTTGACCTCCTCAAAAAACAAAATCAAATCTCTGAGCCTTTAAGGTCAAAGCTTTGAAGGCAGAGGGGCCACAAGTGTTGAGGAGATGCCTCACCTTCGCCATCCATCGGTCTGTGCACCTGGAACCTCACTTGGACGGGCTGATGCAGATCCTGTGTCACGAACTCCAGGGCAGTCAGATACCCCTCGTGCCTGAATGCCAGCTCAGGGAACTCCATCACCTGCAAAGCACACACAGCTCTCACCTGCCCGTGTCTCCCCGGGCTCCCTGGGTGTGGGCAGGGTGGGCAAACCCTTCTCACCTCCTCAGCCTGCCATGGATCTGACAGCACAGCTCCAGTCACGTTCCTCACGGCCTCGGCCGAGTCAAACACGGCGTCGCCCTCAAAGAAGTTTTCGGCATTTAGGAGAACTCCTGTTTACAAAGGAAATATTTGAACAAAGCCCATGAGACCCAGCAAGGCCTGAGGTATTCCCTCCACCCTGCAAAGCTGCAGCAGGGCTTGGACCTGAGCATTTGTCACTCCAGCTGTGCTGGAGAAGCAGCTCCATAACTCTGTATCTCCTTTCTTCTTCTCAGACGTGTTTTGATTCCTTTCTCATCCTGCACAAGTCACGTTTGCAGCAATTTTGACTTCTAGGAACTTTGCAAACACTTCTCCCTTCCTGCAACTAATTATTTGCTTCGAATTTTAGAGCCTGGGATGCACCCCTCGTCCTCTCTCTGCCCCCAGATTTCCTGGGAAATGTGTCCAGGACCAGCTGGTTTCCACCAGCAGCAAACACCTCTGATCAGGCTCTGGGAACTGGTGCTGCCCCTCTGACCAGGGCCAGTGGCCTCTTCCTAGCGATGGCTCTTCCTTCTGGCCTAAATCTTCTCCCATATTCCATGTCCTTTCTAATGCTTATTCCTCCCTACTGGGAAGCTGCATAAACACCAACCTGCACAGCACACACCACCTCACACCTCTGAAGTCATCAGACCCCAACATCTTACAAAGTACACGATGCCACAGAAGGACACCAAGGCAGCACCCCTGGCCTCCTGCCAGCAGCAGAGGTTGCTCAAATAACAGGGAAAAGCTATTTCCAGAGCTCTGCCTCAAAGCTTCACCCCTCTCCCTCCTTCTGCTGATGGGAAAGACTGGAGTAGGCCAAATTCTTCCCTTTGGGCTAAAGTTGGGGTTTCTGGGAAGTTATCAGTCAAGCCTCTGTTGGGGACATTGTTACACGTCCTACTTGTTCTGTGGTGATGCTATAGATGACCCTCTCTCCCCACAAAGCCCTATTTTCCCTTGCCACGTGCCACTGAGGGCAGGATGTGCCAGTGACCTGGCAGCCCCCAGTGCCAGGAGGGGAGGCAGAGCCCACCTTTAGGTTTGTACTCGCAGACGTAGCTGTGCTTGGCCATGCACAGGTCGGTGTTGCACTGGCCCGTCGGGCCCATCCGGACGCAGTGGTCAGCGTTGGAGGGATGGGGTTCTCCTGGCAGCCAGTTCTGACAGCTCTCCAGATTAAATCCTTCCCCTCTTTGCTGCGCTCCAGAGCTTGCAAAATCGTTGAATCCAATCCAGACATCGAGGCTCCTTCACAAAAAAAATACGAAGGGGGAGGGGGGATTTCAGGAAATCATGAGTATTAGAAAGAGCTGGGAGAGCTGCCATCTATGGTTCTGTCTAAAAATAATAACAGCTTCATCGGGGTGTCACAGGCTGCATTTCATGGGGCTTGGAGCAACCTGGGCTAGTGGAAGGTGTTCCTGTCCATGGCAGGGGGTGGAACGGGATGGGCTTTAAGGTCCCTTCCAACCCAAATCATTCTGTGATTTTATGATTTTCTGATCCTGTAATGAGCAGGTTGACTTGAACCTCCCCCCACCTCAGAGCAGAGCACTCTGTTACCATGACCTGCCCACCCTGCAGCTTAAATGACCCTCACAGACTCTTCTGAGCCTGTTTTGAGTCATGACCCAGGAGGAATGTTATGGTCAAACAGAACTGTCCCAGAAAGCTGAATCCTTTAGAAAACTTGGGCTCCATCCGTGCAGACCTGTGGGATTTGCCAGTTCTCCACTGCAAGGGCAATGGGCACCAGTGCAGGATCAAAGCTCAGTGGTGCCAGGTCTGGCAGCTCCTGCTCTCTTGGATGCAGCTCACAGAGCCCTCAGGGAGCAGCCAGGGTGGATAAGCAGAGGCAAAGCAGGCAGCTGAACCCCACACACACAAGAAACTGCCAGGCTCGTTTCAGGAATATGAAATGCCCCTTCCCCATTTGGAAAGCTGGCTGAATCCCAGCAGAGATTCTGGTGGGAAGTGCTGAGCGGTCTCTCATAGCCACAGACAGCCTGGACAACTGTTTCTAATCACACCCAGCAGAAAGTGAGGCATTTGTTCCATATTAACTTCTATTAACTTCTCCATACTAACATCCTGCAACCCTTCCAACCCCTCAGCTTCTTCTCCACACTCCCTCCTGCAGGTTGCAATCAATCCTGCCATGACCTTGCCTGCCCCAGTGAGCTCCTGGGGTGGTACCACGGCTCTGCAAAGCAGGCTGGGGAGATAACTGGTGTCTCTCCACCCCCAGGCCCACGCCAGATGAAATGATTCATGAGGTCATGCTGAAAAACGATGACAAAAATAACTGTTCTGTGAATCAGTAGTTTTCATTGCAAATATGATTAAGAAGTAAATAAGGGCTGTGTTCTGCTCCCGAACCACTGGCAGGGAATTAGGGAGAGCAGGGCAGGAAACTGCCTGCGTGCTGCCATCAGGAAAAGTCAGTGGAGATTTTCCTTTTCTAATTCCAGCTATGAGCTAACTGCAACTCGTCAGGAAAAAAAAAAAAAAAAAAAGGAAAGAAAAAAGGGAGAAACTAAAAGAGAAGCTGCTGGCTGGCTTCCACCCTGCCCCACTGCCTGGCCCGTTCCCTTGCAGGGAGGAACAGGAGGACTCTGAACACAGTTTTTTGAAGCAAGATGTGAGAATCCCACTGCCTCTGAGGAAAGACTGAGCTACCCTGCTGGGGCAGCAGGAGCAGAACAAGCCTGGGGAGGCTTGGAATGGGAGAGGGGCTCCCTGTGCTGCCCCAAGGGGAAAGTGAGTTCCCCTGGAAGGTCTCACCCTCTGCTTCTGGAGGCAGGGAGAGACCAACTCAGCACATGCTGCTCCTGGGAAGGCCATCCCACATCAGGAGCGAAGGAGAGGACAGTGGTGCTGCTGCTCTAATGGAAAACAGCTTCCTGCCTCTGCCATTTTCCCATCAGAAACTATGGGAGCTGCACGTTCCAAAAACCTGCAGTTCGGCTGCTTTGCCTTTCATCATCAGGGAAACTGCATCCTGGAACTGCCTCCTGCATGTTTATCTGAGAAGATTAATAAAATAAACACAGGGAATAAAGGGGGCCGGGGGGAGGCCAGCGAGGGGCAGCAGCTGGGGAACAGCCTGGGCGGCCCGGAGCTCGCGTGGTTTCCGTGCCGCGGCCCCTCGGCCCGGCACGCAACGCCTGACACACCAGAGCACCCAGTGACCAGCTCCTAACCCTGCAGAGGGACAGCCTGCTCCTTCCCAGAGCAGGGACACGTGTTTGCAATCCCAGGACAAAGCCCCGTGCGAAGGGAACAGGGCACGGACACAAGTTTGGGAAGAAGGGGCGGTCAGCCCTGGAGCGGGACCGTTCAAAGCCTACGTCACACGCAGCTGTTCCCTTCCCTGGGCTTTCTGGGACGTGTTTATGAAGAGCCCATCTCCCACATCTGCAGCTGGGAGTGCTGACAAGGGCTGTCAGGCCCTGAGAGCTCTCCTGGTTGTCCTCCCTCCCCCCAAAACGGCCGGCTGGGGAAAGGGCACTCAGAGGGGCGGATTTAATCAAAGGCTGACACTTGCAGTGCTCTCTGTTTATAAAGCCCAGTCCTGAGGTGGAACAGATGCTGCTGGAGCCTGAAACTCAGAGAGGAGTCAACAGGATGAGAAACAAAAGGGAAAAGGGTCTGGGCTTCAGGCTGCAGCTGTGTCTGGAAGGGTGCAGGATCCTGTCTGAGAGGCAGGACTGCAGCACTGGCCTGGGCTTTGCTACAGCAGCTGCTCGATGCCACAGTGTCAACATGGGACAATCCAGCTGCAGTTCTGCTGATGGACGGAGCTGGTCACACTCACTCTTGTGTCACCCTCACTCTCATGTCATCCTCATCCCCATCCCCATGTTACCCTCTGGACACGAGCACCTGGATCTGGACCTCTCCCCCATCCAGCCTGAGCCTGTAGATTTTGCTGCACTCACAGAATCATGGAATCACAGAATAGTTTGGTTTGGGAGGGACCTTCAAGACCATCCAATTCCCACCCCCTGCCATGGGCAGGGACACCTTCCACCAGCCCAGGGTGCTCCAAGCCCTTTCCAGCCTGGCCTTGGACACTTCCAAGGATGGGGCAGCCACAGCTTCTCTGGGCAACCTGTGTCAGGGCCTGCCCACCCTCACAGGGAAGAATTTTTTCCCGATATCCAATCCAAACCTATTCTCTTTCAGTAGACATCCACTCCCAAGTGGAAGGTGTGCCCAGCCCAGCCCTGTGTGCTCCTGGCCCTGCACCTCCCTGCACCATTTCAGAGGCACCCACAGGCACAAACATGGGATAGAAGTGCCCACCCATCCTCAATTCCCTGCTGTGACTTCCAGCTGTTCTGTCCCCATTCCTCTTCTTCCCTCCACAGCCTTTAGGGAAAGTAGCCAAGTCCAGCAAGGGTTCAAGCTCTGCTCTGCTCAAAGGGCTCCTCCTCTTTGTTCAGCAAATGTGACCCCAGGAACACTACACCTGTCCCCAGGTGATCCTGACCCTTACCCTCCTCACTTACCTGATGACATGAGCAACCAGGAAGCTCTGGATCTCGGGGCTGCTGACAAAGGCCAGCTCTCCGTTGCCGTGCTCCTGGCAGTGCTGCTGGGCCTCCAGCCACTCCGCCTTCTCCACCACCAGCTGGTAGCAGTGGTTATTGCCCGGGAACACCAAGCCATCGGGGGGGCACATGGGGTGAACTGCTGCATAAAGAACACAAACATGGTGTCCTTTCCATGGGCCACGTGTCCCAAGCCAACCTGGAAAGAGGGGCTCCAGGAACGTCCCGGCCCCGAAGCCAATAAATCCCATCTGCTGCTGAAGTGCAAAACACTGCCTGGTCAGCCAGGGGAGCAAGAAGCCCCCAAAGGAGTCATCCTCTCCCATCCCTCATTGAGATGGACAAGGGAAGGCCCAGGATGCAGTGCCACCCCTCCCTTGCCCAGCTCCCCCCCAGCCAGCCCTGCTTACCCCTGCCCGGCTCTCCGGCCTGGCTGATCCCGTACAGCACCACGAGGCCGGTGCCGCCTCTGTTGCGGATCCGGATGTCCAGACTCTCGTTGGTCTTGACCAAGGAAGGACACTGCAGTTCCAGCTGTTGGGGTGAAGCCACCACCTCAACTTCTGCCTGCTCGTACAAGACCTTGGTGCCCACCAGGATGGTGGCGGTGACGTTGTACCGCCCGGGCAAGGCGTACGTGTGCACAGCTGCGTTTCCAGTGGTGTTGAGAACCTCTGTCTGGTCCCCAAATTCCCACAGTAAAGTGCTGACAGCGATGGGAATACTGACATTGAAGAGCACGGCCTGGTGCAGGCTGTAGCGGGGCTGGAGTCCTGTGAAAGACACAGGCAGCTGGGCCTGGAAGGGCGAGGGGACGATGGACGGGCCACCACAGCCCTGCCCGGACAAATGCTCAGTGCAAAATGGCAAACAGCCAGAGGAAGAGTTTGTTTCGTGGGCAGTTCCACACAGACATTGCCCCAGGGAGCTGAAACCCCCATATTCCTGGTCCTGGGCGTAGCACAGGGCGCTGCAGGTCTCCTCGCTGAGGTTCCCGGCATGGACAGACGTGAAGAGCACGACAAGTTCAGCCCCTTCTGTGTGGTTGCTTGTCAGACACGTGATATACTGAGCTCCTGTGGGACAGAAGAGAAGATCCTCTTGCAAACTGACACTGTGGAAGCCACGGTTTGGTGAGACCCTCCCAGAGACACCACCCCACGCTCCTGGGCACGGAATTCTCCTGCGCAGCTCCTACTCCCAGCACTTCCTTTTTGAGACTTGCCTGGGAAGTCTTTAATCCCTCAGCAACGGTTTCCAAACTCTTCATGCTAATTAACGATGACAGAAATAACAAGCCAGTCACACAGATTTATGGAGCAGCTACACTCAGTAAATAAAACGAGGCTTTGGAGAGCCTGCCAGTCCCACGGGACACGGAGCCGCCGCGTCTGACGCTCAGAGGAGCCCAAAGGACTCGCCATCATGACAAAAGGTTGTCCCTTGGTGGTACCCAGGTCTGATGCAGCCTATTTCATCAAGTGAATGATGTCCCTGCCAGGGACAGCCAGCAACAAGTCCATAATCACACACCCTTGGGCAGTGGCACATCAGAGACGTAGGGGAAACACTGATGGATTCTCCAGCAGGCCCACGCTGGAGCTGGGCAGTCCCTGCAGCCACCTCCCTCCCTGGGGAGAGCCAAGAGCTTCCCACCTATCCACAGGCAAAATGTGGTGCTAGAGACGAGGGCAATGCCAGGCACAGCCCAGAGCTGTGGCAGGATAAACATCGGGAGGATGCCAGGAAACAACACGTGCACCAACACACACAGGCATGGGCACAGGCACAGAGAGCAACAGCAGCCACGACAGCCCCATTCCCTGAGGAACAGCCCATTCCTTTGAGTTTAATTGCCCCTCTCTGGCTTGCACAGGGTGGGACATTTCCCTGCCACAAACACCCAGGCAGGGCCTCTCTCTCGGCCTCTGCCCACGCAGCCCGGCCACACTGGCTCCGCTGCTCCTGCTGGTTGCTACAACATCTCCCCCAAACATCTCAACAGCTCCGTGTGATCTTCCCAGATCGAACCCATCCAACTGTCCAGCTTCCTCCACGGCCCTCCTGCGAACCCTGAGCCCCTTCCCCTCAGAGCAGTCCCACAAGGAGGATCATGGCATGGAACTACTCTCTGTTTTTACCACCAGCCTGGCCATTCCTCACTCCCTGCCGGTCAGTAACAACTGTCAGTAGCTGGCAGGCTGTCCCAGCCTACTCCCATTACACTGAATTACCCAGAAGACAGCCTCACATTATTGTTTCCACCCTGGTTTAAAGTAGTTCAAGAGGGAATAACTAATTATCAAGGGGAGTAACAGTGCCAGTGTTTTTCCCTTTGATAATTCCTGCAAGATGCTGCAAGCTGGAGTGGCTTTGCTGGGGAAAGAGGAGCAACTACAATCCAGATTTTGCTCCTGGGGAGGCCTGTGCTTTACCAGGCAGCTAAACTGGCTCCCACCAGCTCTGGATCCCTCAGCCTCATCCCTGCATCCTCCTGTCACACAGCTCCAGGTCCCTCATCCCTGCATTGTCCTGTCACACAGCTCCAGGTCCCTCAGCCCTGCATCCTCCTGTCACACAGCTCCAGGTCCCTCAGCCCTGCATCCTCCTGTCACACAGCTCCAGGTCCCTCAGCCCTGCATCCTCCTGTCACACAGCTCCAGGTCCCTCAGCCCTGCATCCTCCTGTCACACAGCTCCAGGTCCCTCAGCCCTGCATCCTCCTGTCACACAGCTCCAGGTCCCTCAGCCCTGCATCCTCCTGTCACACAGCTCCAGGTCCCTCAGCCCTGCATCCTCCTGTCACACAGCTCCAGGTCCCTCAGCCCTGCATCCCTCTTATCATGAATTAAAGGAGATGCCTGATCCCTGCTGTGGGGAGCACTCTCCTTCCCTCTCCCTCACTCAGGGATAGCTGAGCATCCAGGCAGCATTAGTTTCCTCTGGGGTCCCCCTTTCCACCTCCAGTTAATCACTGCCTGATGTTTCTGCTGGTCAACAGTCAGAAAGGTGCCCCAGGAGCAGGTGAGGGGCTGTAGATGGGGCAGTGCTCTTTCAACACTCCCCATGTGGAACCTCCTCACCTGCAGAGACTCAGCACGTGCCCAGGTCCCATCAGCTCCCACGAGATTTCACTGCTTAAAGTCACACTGTTAAAACCTTGAGAGAATGAAAGCCTGAGGCTGGAGGTGCCTGAGCCAGTGTGCTGTGGTGGCTGCCTGATGCCTGGTCTGTAATCAGTGTTAATCTCAGCCCTGATGTGACTGACTGGATCCCTGGGGCACCAGGGCACAGCCTGTGTGCCCAATATGTGCTTAATTACATCAGAACTGGTGACTTGAGGTCTGAAGAGGCCGATGTGAGCCCAGCACTGCCCCTGGTTCAACCACCTCCACCCCCAGAGCATTTCCTTACCACAGGTGGCATTGAGGAACGGGACGTCGAAGAGGGACAGGTTTGCCACCTCGGGGGGGTGGGCACATCTCGTGTCTGATGCCTCAAGAACTCTCACTTTTCTGTCTTCCACCCAGCGGGGCAACCAGGACAGTTTGCAGTCACAAACAAATGGATTCCAACTTAAGTTTCTGTCAGAGGGAGAGATCAGAAATAGTTTGGGATTAGTGTGGCATGTGCTAAGCATTAATTACAGCAGCGTGCTGAGCCCTCCCTGCTCCCATCTGTGCCACTCCACTGAAAGGCTCTGGAATATCTGGGAGGGGAGTTAATGAATAGGGAATCAAGCAATAATTAACGTGATTTTTCTAGAGGCTAGAATTAGGCAAGTACTCCAAGTACTTTTTTAACTCTACAAATAATTGTTGCAATTAGAAGCAAATGACAGTCACAATCCTATATCTAAAATAATCTGACATCCAACAGCCCCTGGACATGAGGGAGCCTCTCCTGCTCTGGAAGACTATTTACAGCTCCATTAAAAAATAGCTAAGAGAATAAAACTGATCTGTCAAAAAAAGAAATGCAAAGTCAATGATAATCTTTCCATGTGGCAGTTTAATGAAAAGATGGAAACTTTAATTGCAGCTAAGCTTGATCCAAATTACAGCCTTTGGCACTCAGCTGTGAGCAGGACGGAGCTGGAAGCTGTGTGTGGAGCTGACGCCGTCAGGGCTGAGCTGAACCACGACTGGGGCTGCAAGCACCACTTTGCCACCAGCCCCAGCAGGGACAGGCTCCCTGGGACCCAGCCTGGGGCCTTTTGTGTCTTTTAGAGCCACCTGAGAGCAAAAAAATGCAGAGCTGAGAACGCCCTTGGTGTCCTGTCCTCAGGGAGAATGTGGGTCTGAGCTTTCCTCTTGCTTGCCAAGAGGGCTTGCACGGGGTTAATCCTTTGGCTCCTTCAGACACAGAACTGCCATTACTGCTGTGACTTCATGCATCTGTCTGCAAATGTGTGGCTTTCCCCTGCCTCCCCCCACATAACACCAGAAGCTTTAATTACTTCAATTAAAAAAACAGAACTTAAAATAACTGAATCACTTAGGGACACCACCTTCACTGGGACACCTCAGTCAGGACCTACCATGCTGCAGAATCATCAGATCCCCTGGTCCCCAGGTGTGACCACACAAACAGGACAGTAAGAGTGACCCAGAGCGTGGTCAGAGACAAGAACCTCAGCAGAGCTGCTGTGGGAGAGAAGCAGGGAAGACAAAAGGCAGTGGCAGAGGTTGGAGGTATCCAGGAGACAGAAGCAAAGTCAAGGAAGAGGTCAGTTTTGAAGGACAACAACAGGACCCAGGAGTAGGGCACAGACTAAGAGACTGGAGACACCCCAAAAGGCAGCACCTTGGTTGGGTACATGCCCAAGATCTCCCTGAGAGATCCCACCCCACCAGGAAGGCAAGAGCTGTTCCAAGAAAAGGTCTAAATAAAAGAACCGGGAAACGAAGAGAATGAACTTACATTTCACTTAAATTAAATAAATTATCAAATATTCCATCTTCTAATGTAGAAATCTGGTTGTGGCTTATATCTCTGTAAAAGAAGGAAAAGGAAAAGCAAACTTCATCCTGTTGGTAGTGACTTCCTGGTCACTGCAGCTTTGTCAGCATTCCCTGGGAGGGTGGGCAGGCCCTGGCACAGGTTGCCCAGAGAAGCTGTGGCTGCCCCTGGATCCCTGCAAGTGTCCAAGGTCAGGTTGGACGGGGCTTGGAGCATCCTGGGCTAGTGGAAGGTGTCCCTGCCCATGGCAGGGGGTGGGACTGGTCACTTTAAGGGTTTTATGGTCCCTCCCAACCCAAGCGATTTTGGGTTCGATGATTTTCCATTCACTAACACACATCTCGTGACAATTCTCATTCTCTGGCCTCGATCTCCCCTCCATCCAGCAGCACAGAGGGTCAAAATCCTGCCCAATCCTCAAGGCCAATTAGCAAATTACTGCACTGAGCAGCTAAAGGCCTTGAGGAAGCAGTTCATGGACACCACTATCCAGGGCCCAGCAGGTGAGGGCAAACACGAAGTAACCTGTGAAACACCAGCACATGTGCCAGGCCCAGCTCAGCCCAGCACGAGGAGCTGCAGGACTGGGGGGCAAGGGGTACTCACAGCTTTGCCAGCGAAGTCAGGCTTCTGAACAGCTGAACATCTAAACCACTGATCTTGTTGTTGGAAAGATCCCTAGGGAGAGAAAACACCATTTTCAGCCTTTGTGCAACCTTGTTTTGTCACATCTCCGTTACCAGACCTTAGAAGAGCCTCTCTCCAAACTCCAGCCAGGCTCCTGACTGGAAGTTTGGTGTGTTGAAATGGAGCACTTTTCCCAGCAAAAAAAAAACACCTTTCCCAACCATAAAGCTCCTCATGTAAGGTGTAGACAGGGACCAGGACTCTCGTTGTGTGCCCCACACCTGGAGCAATGACAGCCGTGACAAACGTGGCACTAAATGTGATGCATCCTTTTAAAACACAGTCTGGTCTAACATATGTTCAAAAAAGCCATTAAGAAATAATTTAGACTGAAGTAGTAATTAGGTTTAAGAAAAATTTAGGAGGAACTTCCAAGAGCGTTTCTGGTGCCAAAGCTCTGATCAGTAATTACACAACTGATGCGTCAATTCTGCATTTTAAACATCTTTTTGTCTCTTTGGAAAAGCTTAAAATGGAGGAAGAAGCAACAAAGAATATTTTCCATTTGATATCAGGGCAGACTGTCCCTCTAACAGGAACACTGCTTAAAAAATTCTCCAGTCACTCCCAGTAACACCAGCTCATCCAAACCAAACTGGCCCGTCCAGCCCAGCTCTCTCCTCTTTCCCAATTTTAAATGTCACTCAGAGAAGTGAAAGTTTCCCTGATCAGTCTCCACTTGTACCCAATAAACTTCACATTTTGGTTTCAGACAAATCTCCTTTGGCCTAAACTTTCTTTCAGCAGCATCAAAACACTCTGAGCCCATGTGATGGTCCTTATCCCTCACAGATCTCTGGCAGAGCTCCAAGGAGCAGACAGGGCTGGACACCATGTCCTGCCTCCTGCTTTCTCACCTCTTACCCTACAAGCACCTCTCCTCACTTCTCCTGGCTTTCTCACCGCTTATTTTTATCCCTTAATCAATTAATCCTTGGTTTGATCTGACATTTAAACTTCATTTATCCAAATGAAAATAATTCTGCCAAACTGGCAGGAAAATTGTGTATGATTCCAGGAAACTCTGGGGATAAGTAATGGGGATGGATGTCTCTTTAAAAGGTTTATTTTCCCTGATTTTGCTGTCTGGGAGTTCTTTGCCAAGCTGAGAGTGGATTCAGAAGAGTTCACCAGCAACACCACTACAGAAATCCAAGAAATGTGCAAAATAAAAGCTCAACAAATCCACTGAAAAAAGGATGTTAGCAAAAATACCCGATCACGCCGGCGATCTTTGTCTGGGGGCAGCTGGGACAGCAGTGGGAGAGCACAGAGCACCCTTGGCTCTGTGACACGGCCCACTGGGGGTCACATTCTGCACAGGGGACACCAAAGCCACCCCAAAAGCTGTTTCCAGCTCCCATTTGGAAGACAAGCATCCAAGACAGCTCAAACTGGAATCCCAGCTGCTGCCAGCCAGGACAGAGCCCTCCAAGGGGAGGCTCCAGCTCCCCTTCCCTTTGATTATTTCCTTACCTGGTACCCCTCTGGCCCTGCACCTGCCTGCAGTACAGACAGGACCAGACCACCAAGCAGTTCCCTGACAGGGAGGGCAGCACAAACATTTCTCTGCTGCTCTGAAATACCTGGAAATCACCCATTTACTTTTAGGCAGCACCTCAAGTCCACGACTGAAGGAAATGGTGTTCCAGCTCAGATGCCTTCCTGCTCCTCGCCCAGACAAGCCAAACCTCCAAAACAAACCATTCAGCTGCTACAAAAACAGGGCTCTGCCGTTTCCAAGAGCCTCTTCCAAGTGCTGCTTGGCTGCAGGGAGGGGGGAGCTCTCACCCACACAGATGGCAGAGGGGCACCAAACCCTTGGGGCACCCAGCACCAAACCCTCCCTGCATCTCTCCCATCCTGCTGCCTCCCAGCTGGGAAGTGAAGGATTCCAGATCTGCCCTCCTCCACCCCTCTGCCACGATGCCAGGCGGGATAGGTTGGTCCTGTGCCGTCCCCAGCCCTTTACAAACATCCTTTGTTGTTGTTTCCATTCCATCTCAGAGGAAACTCTTAAACTTCAGATAAGGGAAGGCCAAGACCCATATCCTTGACTCCCAGGGGTCAGTCAGCTTCACTGAATAATGTTAAAGTTACGTGAAATGCCAGGGCAATGGAGCTGGGTCTGGAGCAGCTGAGGGAGCTGGGGGGGCTCAGCTGTGGGAAAATTTCTTCACACAAAGGACTCTCCAGCCCTGGCACAGCTGCCCAGGGCAGTGGTGGAGTCCCCATCCCTGGAGGGGTTTAAAAGCCCTGTGGATGTGGCACTTGGGGCCATGGGTCAGTGGTGGCCTTGGCAGTGCTGGGGGAATGGTTGGACCCAATTTTTGAGGCCTCCCCAACCTCCTCTGTGCTCCTACAAGGGAAGCAGATCTCCTGTTGACAGGACAGACGGGAGAACTGAGGAATGGTGGTGGATCCAGCACCTACCACCTCCAGCCACGAGTCAGGGAGCTGGGCTCCCAGCTGCCTGCCTGCCCTCTCCCACTGCTCCCTCTCCAGCTCGTATGGAAAATCATAGCATGCCTTCCTGGCATGGGAAAGGTGGCTGTGAACCAAGCTGGGCTGCAGCAAAAAAATAAAGCAGGAAATACTGAGCAATAAAAGCCAAGGCAAAGGCTGTGGGACAGAGCTGAGCCTGGCGGTGCCACGAACTGCCACGACTGTATTTTCCCAGCCCAGTGCCAGGCTGGAGGAAATTCAGAGCAGGTTCAAAGCAGAGCTGAAGCCAGCAGCAAACAAGGCTCTCCATTGACATGCTCTGCACACGCAGCCTGACGCCCTCCCCATGAGGAGAAAGAAAAATGTAGTTTCCTCTGTCTTGGGGGATTTTGAGAACAGGCTGTGCTGCCTGGAAAAGAGAAGTCAACTTCTTGGTCCTGCCTCAGTTTCCACACCTGCAAATGGAGCTGTGCAATGCCAAGGGAGGCTGGAAGGCTTCTCATGTTCTGTGAGATATGGGGCACCAAAACCCACCAACAACTACGGTACAGGAGAAGAACTGTGTTACAGAGGTCCCCTTGCAGCTCCCCAAATGCCCCAGCAAACACAGCCACATTTCACTGACCAGCCAAGCACAGGGAAGGTTTAAAATCCTTCTCAAAAAGGAGTTGGTTGTGTGAGGAAGGTGAAACTTTGGTTACGGGAACATTTAGTAACGAGGGCATCGACCTGAGCCTTGGGAGCCTTCAGCTCCATCCCAGCCCTGCTACCAGGTCCCTGTGTGATGCTGGGTGCATCCCTGAACCTCTCCAGAGCTGTGGATAACCACAGTCCACCCCCCAGGAGAGGATGGATCCGTGAGGACACCACCAGCCCGACCTCCTGCTGGTGGGCTGGGGGAACTCCTGGGGGTGCAGAGCACCGAGCAGCAGCTCCTCACACAGGAGCACCCGGGGTGGAGGTGAGCAGGAGGGCTCAGCACCTCGCTCTGTCCCTCCTGGATGCTCAGACAGGCCCTGCAGAGGGCCCAGCTCAGGGTTATTTCTGCAGCACTGTGGTGGGCAGGCTTTTTTTGGTGCACTGCTGTTTGCTGCTCAGCCCCATGGAACATCTAAAGCTCGGCAGAGCAGGGCTGGCCCCGCTGCCAAGCCTGATGTCATGCTCTCATTATGTCATTTGTGGGTCTGCTCTGCCCCCACCTCCCAAACAGGGAGGGAAGGGGAGGGGGCAGCGCTGGCCTGTGCCTTCCCCAGCCCTTTTGGTGCAGGGAGCCCAGCCAGAACAGTAATGGGAAAAGCATCCAGAGATGGAGAGAAGAGTGCAGAGAGGAGCTGGGGCAGAAGGAAAGGAGCTCCAGGTCTGTAAAGCCACGATCAAAGCTAAGATTGTGGTGGAGCAGTGAAGCTCCAGAGGCACCAAGGAAAGACAGCACCCAACAACACCCAGCAGAGCCCAGCAGTGCTCCCAGCAACGCTCCCATTTCTCACCCCACCATCCAGGTTGTGGCTGCCCCAGCCCTGCAAGTGTCCAAGGCCAGGTTGGACGGGGCTTGGAGCAACCTGAGACAGTGGAAGGTGTCCCTGCCCATGGCAGGGGGGTTGCACCAGATGGTCTTGAAGGTCCCTTCCAACCCAAACTATTCCAGGATTCTATGCAAAGCCAGGCTGCACTGTCCCCACCCTGCAGGCAGCGAGGACAAGTGACAGAGGGACAAGGCTGGTGAGACACAAGGAAGCCAGAACCGCTTCCAGAGCCGTCCATCAGCTCACAGAGCCATAAATGCCCAGGAGATCCCCTGCACAGCCCAAATGCTGCCTGCCATGTTGCCATGGCAAACACTCCCCTGTCTCCAGGAAGAAAAGGCAGCGTGGTGCTGATCCTGCCTGACATACAGAACAGACTTTCCAGAAAAGAGCAGGAAAAACTCTGTGTGCTTTTGCAAGCTGGAGCCAGGAAAAATTAAGAGGATTTTGCTGATCTGATTCCTTTTTTTCTTAGTCTTTTGGCTTGCACCTCTCCCAGGAAGCACAGCAGAAGTCACAGTGCTTGTGTGCAGAGGTGGAGATCGTGGAGATCATCACCAGCTACTGGCTTCAATCATGCTGAAGCAGGGATTTTCCAGGCAAAAGGAGTCCAGCTCCACCACACTTCACCTCCAAGAGCTGTAGCCCAGCACCAGGAAGGGCCTTTCGCTGGTGGCAGGCGGCTCTGAGCACCCTCATCTCCCCGAGGCTGACACGGCACGATGACAACTCATTAGCTCATTTTGAATTTACAAGTTTCAAATGCTGACCCAAGCCCTGGCTCCCTCTGAGGAATTTTTTCCCAAAAGACATTTTCACAAATATTAATTAACCTAAAACCGAAATGCTTTTCTTCCCACAGCAAAATCCTACTGCAGACAGGAAAATGCAAGGCGCAGATGGGAGCATCTCTGACACGTGCTGTGCACTCTGTGCCCTCCTGAGGAACGACAGAGCTCTCTCAATACGCCCTGGCAGGGCAGCTGTGCCAGGGCTTGGCTGGGTTTGGCACAGAGCTCCTGCAGCACCATGAGCAGGTCACTCCATCAGTGCAGACTCCCTGAGCAGGGGGATGAGGCCACACTCCTTCCCCACCTCCCCACCTTGCCTGTGCTTCGAGAAGCAGGGAAAGACTGAGCCCTGCAGGAGCATGAGCTGAGAGCTCAGGGCACTCCAGCTGACACAGCAACCCTCCCAGGTGCTGCTGGCCCACACTCCCCCTGCCCCTGTGCCTCATCCCTGGAGCAAACTGAGAGGTGAGGCTGCTGGCACCTGCAGGAGGCACAGCCCAAGCATTCCTGCCACGACCAGGGGATCCCCACCGTGGGCAGAGCATCCCAACCACGGCCAGGGCATTCCTTACACGGCCAGGGCATTCCTTCCATGGCCAGGGCATTCCTTCCATGGCCAGGGCATTCCTTCCATGGCCAGGGCATTCCTTCCATGGCCAGGGCACTCCTGCCACAGCCAGAACACCCTCCCCACGGCCAGGGCATCCCAGCCAAGGCCACACATCCCCACCACAGTCAGGACAAGCCCTCCCTGCAGGTGGGAGCTGTCTGCAGTGCAGCTGTGACTCCAGGAGCAGCTCCTCAGATCCCCACAGCCAGCAGCTCTCTGCAGACTTTCCCAAATATGGTTACAGAGCCGGACCAGGGACGAAGCCACTCGAGCAAAGGGGCCGTGTTACCTCACGGGGCGACATCAGGAGCTGGCAGGGCCGGCCTGCAGGGGATGGCAGCGTCAGCCCCATCCCTCCCCCCTCGGGGGGGCTCTGGGGGCCCCCAGGACCTGCAGCACAGCTCCTCTTACGAGTTATTCTTAGACTGAACTGACTTCATCTCCTCATTCCCAACAGCCAAGCAACGGAGCCAACAGCAAGGGGGGCACTGGGGTGTCACCAGGAGCCTCCTGTGCGTGTGGAGGTCAGGAGGGCACTCCGTGGGGACGAGGGGCTGGATACAGGGATGGCCACTGCTACCAGAGAGGCTTTTCACGCCAGGTCCCACCTTCTGAGCCACCCAAGCGACAGGAGCCAGCACAAGCCCTCCCTCGCTGCCAGGAGGTGACCTCACGTGGCACAAAACAAGGATGGAACAGGGCATCACCCAGCCCTGCAACGCTGCACCAAAAGACGGGAACAGGGAAAACCTTCAGCTTGGGAAAGCTGCCACCCAAATATTTAAGTCAAGCCGACGTCCGTAATTAGCGCCGCACGTAAACGAGCTGTCTGCAGCTCCAGCCAGGGAAATGTCAGCCCTGCAAACATGCATTTGTTTCATGGAAAATCTGCAAAGAAACCAAAGATGTGATAAATTCAAGTATCTTCCCAGCACACGTGGCAGGGCTCGAGCAGGCTGCGTTGGGCTCCTGCAGCCCAAATCCAAGCACCTTCCACTTCTTCCCCCAGAACACACCTGCCCCAGGTCCTGTGGCACTGCATGCCAGCACACAGCTCTCCCAGTGCCCAGCTCTGCTCTCCTGAAAACCCACCATGTTTCCAAGTCAGCATGTCGGAAGCCCAAGAATATTTGATTTTACCACGTTTTACCTCTGGAAGCCACAGTTTAGGGATTACACAGCTGAGCTACTTAGTGCCTAATCTTCCTTACAGGAGTGAAGAGTCTCCAATAAATGTTTAGGTACTGCTGATACTAATTCACCACTGGGACAGGGGATGGAGTACGTAATCTTTGAATCCTCCTTTTCTATTACTCAATTTGTATTTATTTTCATGTGAGGCCTTTCCTTGCACAACTCTCCTCTGGGGTTGTTACTTCTCTGTGAGAAAAAATAAAAATCTAACGCTGTTTTGTCCCAGCACCATAAATCCTGCGGTACACAAGGAGCAAGAACCCCAGACAGGGCTCCCAGGATGCAGGAGGCTCGGGATGCTGCTGGACCAACAGCATGATAAGTCCCTGACACTTCTGGGAGCTGCAGCCAAGGGACACAGAGAACTCCAGAGAGGCTTCTCCAGAGCACACGTCAAACGCTGCGAGCGCTGATAAAGTACAAAAAAATATTTACATGGCCTGTTCCTTGGAAACCCTCTGGGGTATCTGTGTTCTGTATCCCAAAAGGAACAGGGGAACGACTTGGGCATCATCAATACAGCACAAGAGCCACGAGCCAGGACTGCCTGATCCCTCCAAAATACCCTGAGGAGATCTGTTAAAATCTTAATGCCACTCCTGAGCTGAATTCAGAGAGCAAGCCAGCTGAGAGAGAGTGAGACTAAAAAGGCAGTATCAGATCAGAAATGATTCCTTCAAACAGCTGGGAGATCCTCTCATTTCTCACCCGGGGAGCACAGGCAGCCCCGTCCAACCCGAGTTCACAAAGGATTTCGGAGTGACACCAGCAGCCAGCCACAGCCACCTCTATGGCAGGTCAGGGGACACACAGAGGGCACACGGGGTCCAACCCAGTGTAAGAACACACAGCAGGTCTCATGATACACTCTGGTGCCAGTATTTAATTCCTTTAATATAAGTAGCGCTGATTTTTTTTTTCATTCCAATTCCTGACAAACATAGGTGGCATTGAGCCAAATTCAATAATTTGACTCAGAGTTTAAATTCTGCCCTCTTACCGAAGTCAGATGTGCATTACATCAACATCAGCATCTTCATCTCCTCCATCTGTCAACTTACTTAAAAGGCAGAGGTTCATGAGATCTATTTTCCATAAGTGGATTTTCCATGTTCACTGCCACTAATTACACTATCCCCTTTAATTGTTAGCTCATAATGCCATGCTATGTAATGTATTGTTTTCTCCTTGGGATAGAAAATCAGGGCACTGATTTGTACCATCCCATTTACCTTCTGAGAACACTGGCACCATGTTCATTTTGATCCAGTCCTTGGGAGTCTCCCTAATGCCCAAAAATCCATTAAAAGTGAACATTAATAGCCCAGAGGGCTCTTCAGCCAGATATTTTAAAATTCCTGGATACAAAATATCTGAACTTGCTGGTTTAAGAAAGTCTAACATTAATAGCAGCTGTTTAACATCCTCCTTGGTTACTGTTGGAGTGGAAAGTGTTTCATCATCCTCATATGATACAAATACATCACCTGGCTTTATTCCAAATAGAAACCAGAAATATTTACTTAGAAGTCCTATCTTTTCTGTATTTTCATTGATAATTTGTCCATGTCCATCTATTAACAGACCAGTATCATCTAACTCCTTCAATTCCCCATATACTTAAAAAACTCTTCACTCTTCTCAACCTTGCTGGCCACAGACTTTTCCTTGCATTCTTTTGCTTATCAGTGTTTGATGGGCTCAAGTTCAGCCCACACTCATCACTACCACCATTTCTCTTTCCCAGTACTCCATCTTGTATATTTATTTTCCATAAGTGCCTCCGTTTCTTCTCCAGGCTCCCACAACACCAGAAGCAGAGTTTTGAGCATCCACAGCTTCTCTGGGCAACCTGTGCCAGGGCCTCCCCATCCTCACAGCCAAGAATTTCTTCCCAGTATCCCACCTAACCCTGCCCTCTGGCTGTGGGAAGCCATTCCCCCTGGTCCTCTCCCTCCAGGCCCTGGTCCAAAGTCCCTCTCCAGCTCTCCCTGTGTCCACGACAGACAGCACCTCTTTAGGGACCTGATGCCCCCAACAGCTTTGTTCTCCCATTCCTTGCAGTGAAGATGATAAAAAAAGAGAAAATTAGAGGAGTAAAAAAATTAGTGATCTCTTGGATCCTCCTGTAAAAGAGGACCGGCCCCATCAGATATCCCTCAGGGATGGTTACAGCCTTAATTGGAAGCTGTTCCATAAAAAGCAATGTTCAGTGTTCTCTGCTCTTCATGTAAGCTATTCTGTGCAATTAAATCCTATCTTTCCATTTTCCCTAATTCTGGCACACCTACAGCTGCTCTGTCCTTAGCATGCACAACCCTTGGATACCTGCAGGACATTAATCATAGAATCCCAAATCCAAGAATGGTTTGGGCTGGAAGGGACCTTAAAGCCCATCCAGTGCCACCCCCTGCCATGGGCAGGGACACCTTCCACCAGCCCAGGGTGCTCCAAGCCCTGTCCAACCTGGCCTTGGACACTTCCAGGGATCGAGGGGCAGCCACAGCTTCTCTGGGCAACCTGTGCCAGGGCCTGCCCACCCTCCGAGTAAAGAATTTCTTCCATCTAATCTCACTTTCTTCCAGTTTAAAACCAACAGACCCTGGAATGGTTTGGGTTGGGAGGGGCCTAATTTTCCCCCCAAGAAGCCAAATTTTTCCGAATTCTTCCAGCAAACTTCTTCCAGGACTATGTTGGCACCACGTGAGAGCCGACAGTGGGACCTCTCAGTGCCCAGCCCGTGTGTGTCCCTGCAGCCCAGCCCCAAACCCACTGCAGCTCCAGCAGACGCTGGGTTTGACATCAGCAGGGCTGGGAGCGACATGCCCAGCCCG
Source organism: Pyrocephalus nanus (assembly GCA_038380795.1). Taxonomy (NCBI): domain Eukaryota; kingdom Metazoa; phylum Chordata; class Aves; order Passeriformes; family Tyrannidae; genus Pyrocephalus; species Pyrocephalus nanus. The sequence continues at coordinate 15,303,059 of CM076276.1, forward strand.
GGTACAGCTCCACGGGGCTCTGTGTGTGTGTTTGTTTGGGATTTTGTGAATAGGGCTGCTTAGCACGTTGAGTCCTCCCCGTGGGGGTGATGTGTTCGAGCGGATTGGCTCGCTATTCCCCGAAGGAAACATCTGCACATTCCAGACACATTTTGTAACGGGAGTGAAACCCATCCTTGAAGTGAAATTTTACAGCCTCCACAGCGCAAAATAACGATCGCTGGCAAGGGCCAGTGGAAAAGTAATGTTTAAAATATTATTACAGGGAAGCGGCTGCCAGAGCCTCAAATTAATCATCCGAACGTGTCTCTGGAGCGGAGCGGAGCGTTATGTAACCCCGAGCCGCTCCTCTCCGGCCCCATCCCAGCGCTCCTGCCAGCCCTCAGCCCGGGCACAGCCAGGGACCAGCACCCACCACGGCCTGGGGGCTGCCAGCCCCTCCTGGGAGGTCTCTTCCAAGAGATTCCAGACAGGCCTGGGGTCCACGTTACCTCCAGGTGTCCAATTTTCCCTTGTATTCAAGAAAATCCCAGGAGACACAAGGACAAGGGGTGTTTCTCCATCACCTCCGAAAAGCAGCGCCTGTCCCAGCCCTCTGCAGCAGAAAGAGCTGGAGGGAGCCTCGACTGCTTCCCACCACAGTCTGCAGAGCAGGGAAGCTACAGGTCTGCTGGTTAAAATGGTTTGCTGGTGGGCACTGGTGGGCACTGGTCTGCTTGGGATGGCCTTGGGGGAGGGGACAGAGCACGGACATCCTCTGCACATCACCCTCCCATCACACAGTGATCACTGACTGGCAGGACCCAAACATTACCAAAATGCAACTGATGTTCAAGAAACACAAAAAAAAGCCTCTAAAGGAAAGCAGGAACACAAACAGCAGTGGATGCAGACACAGCTACGGGGGAGGAAGAAACAAAATCCTTGGCAGCCTCCACCAGCATCAGGAAAAGGAGTGACACGAGTATGGAAGGGAAACGAGTCCTGCACTACAGCAACCAGGGAAAAGCCTGCAGGCCCTCAGGGAGGGATGTTCTCCCAGCAGAAACAGGAGCAAAGCTCTGCTACCCATCAGGCTGGAGATACCAGAAACAGAGCAAGAACCTTCCCTGGTGAGGACATCTCCACCTCTGCTCATCTGTAGCTGTGTCAGGGGATCCAGCCCTTCCAGGGGATGAGGACTCAGCCCAGCCTGTGCCAGATTTCTCTGTCTCTCCCAGGTACAAGGGGGAGCAGAGGTGCTCTGGTGGCAGGTAGGCCTGAGTCCTGGGTGGTCTCTGTGCAGAAGTTCCTTCTGAAGCTTGAGATAACAGTATTTCCATGATTCCTCGGGAAAAAGGGCTTCCAAGTCACTGTTGTAAACATCTCTTTAGCACAAAGGCTCCATAATTCAAAGTCAGGCCCCCGAATCCCTACTGGAACAGAAACACTCAAGGAATTCATTAAACAGCAGCTCTGGTTGACGTTCTGTGCCATAAATCAGGGGTAAAACCCAGAGCCAGGCTGCTCTGCAACAGGACAGATGGAGCAAAGGGAATGGTCTATGAGAGGCCAAAGGACAAGCCTTCCCCTAATCCCCCTGTCCCAGTGCTGGTACCAATACCAGCTCCCCCATATTTTTTCAAATGTGGTTGTTTGGGTTGGAGAGCTCTGCTCTCAATATTTTTGGAGCATGTTCTCTACTATGGAACCTTAAACATCTTCCTTCTGAAAACAAAAACCAATTAGAACCCAATATAGACCTGCTGGTTCCCGTACAAAAGGCATTTGCATGTTTCTGGCATTAATAATGTGTGTGGTTGGGCTGCTTCCTTTTAGCATTAGAAAGTCTTCTGTGATGCAGTCAGAATATTTCTGCTTAAAAAAAAATGCTGATGCTCAGAGGCCCCAAAGTAGGTACAAAGGGAAATGAGCAGCTTGTTTGGGCCTCGGCAGGACCCCGAGTTTGGCACCAGAGCTGCCCCTCCAGAAGGCCTTGGGAATGGGTTTGGAAACACTAACAACTCATTTGTTCCCTGCACAAGATCATGGAATCCTGGAATGGTTTGGGTTGGAATGGACCTGAAAGCTCATCTCATTTCACCCCCTGCCGTGGGCAGGGACACCTTCCACCAGCCCAGGTTCCTCCAAGCCCTGTCCAACCTGGCCTTGGACATTTCCAGGGATGGGACAGCCACACTTTCTCTGGGCAACCTGTGCCAGGGCCTGCCCACCCTCTGGACCCACCCAGGGATCCACTCACTTCCACGTGTTGTACATTAAGAGATGCCAACGGCCCCTCAGCATTCCAAGGGTTCAGGTGGCACAGGGGACACCTCAGCAGTGAGACAGCTGGAACAACCTGAGCCTGACACCACAGAAAGGAAAGTTCTGGATCTCATGGGTTAAACAGGACTTGCACATCTAATTCTCTTACCCATTCCTTTGAAAATTTAAACTCCAGACAGGAGAGAGCCAAAGCTTTTACATGATCAGCCTGAGACAAAGAATTGTCCACACTTCTGCCAAATATCAGGAGCTGATAAATCCAGTATGCAACATATCTGGAGGTATGGGGTGGAGACCAAAGGACAGATCCCTGGAAAGGGCTTTGGAAGAATGCTTCAGTCAAGGCACTGGCTCATCCTGAAGAGATGCAGCTGACCTTGAGATAACCTGCTTTGTGCTGCTCCCCTCAGCTCAACTCTCCTTGACAGGGACTGACCTCCACCTGTCCAAAGCAACAAAAACAATTCACCTCTGACCTCTGGCTCAGACTGACCCTCCTGGGCTTGTCTCTGCTGGCTGTAAAACAGCTTCTGTGCTGCTTCACTGCAGCCCCCACGACCTTCAGCAACTGCAGAACTTCCAGCTCCCTGCTCCTCATGCTCCAGGATGAGGAGACAAGATGGGAAAAAGCCACCCCAGGCTGAGAACTCAGGTGTGTGCTCCCTGGGGAGAACTTCCATGCTTCCCTGGGGAAGGACACAGCCGGCTCTGATCCTCCACAACTTTCCCAGCTCGGTGCCAGGCATCATCCCATCCTGGCACAAGTGTTATCCCTATGTTAGGTAGGTCACACGTTATCTCCAGAGCATCTGTTTCAGCTCAGCCTGGGGGAAAAACAGGAGGAAACCACAGCAGCCATTCCACAGCCTGCAGGAAAGAGGCCAGTCTGCTTCCCAGTGGAACCACAGCAGGGACAGAGCTGGTGGGACAGACTGGCAGGGCCCACATCCCTCTCCTCACAAGGAGGAAGAATGCTCCTGCAGATCCTGTCCTCTGATCAACTTTGGAAAAGGGATGTGTCTTCCTCAAGTTAAACACGTAATAGAGACACAGTTGGAGTGTCCAAGGCCAGCTTGGATGGGGCTTGGAGCAACCTGGGCTAGTGGAAGGTATCCCTGCCCATGGCAGGGGGGTTGTAATCAGATGGTCTTTAAGGTCCCTCCCAACCCAAACCATTCCAGGATTCTATGATTTTTCTGTGAGGAATCAGAGAAAGGATAATTCCATTCACTTCACACTACAGGTCACATCAGGGATCTGTTAAAGGGAGGATCACTACGGTATCTGTGTCTGTTCCCTCCTCTCACAGGACAAACGACTATAATCCACTCTTTGGAACATCATTATGGTGAATAAACTCTAGGGGGAAAAAAAAAAAAAAAAGAAGGTCTTGCAATTCTGCTAATCTTCCTAATGATTTAATACCTGCAAACACTGCTGGGAGGTATTGCTTTCCCGATCCCATTAAATGCTGCCGTACCAAACGTCTCACCACACTCCAGCATCCTACTGTGGATTTTGTTTTTAAACGAAGCCAATTTCTCTGGAGACCAAGCAGGGGTTTCTGATCCCACAGCCCCACCAATTTTAAAAGATCTTCTAAAGGCCTGCCTGGGGGATTCCAATAAGTCCTGGCACGGATCCTCCAAATAGTAGCAAAGCTAAACAGGGTACGGCTGTTATTGTAGAGGTCTGTCCCTGCCAGCACAAATACACAGCCTGGACCATTCAACCTTTTACAGCAGGAAAGTCACGGACAGTTCATGATTCACAATCAGCATTTTTCCTTCTACTGCAGCCACTCTTTTTCTTTAATTATCCCATCTTTCTGGCAAGCAGCCCTTCCCTGCAATTTTTTGCGACGCTGTTTCCCCCTGATTTCCTAATCACACTGACAAGGACAGGGCACATCCCAGAGTCCCCACTTCGATTCCTCCATCTGCCCACGCCGCCCCATCAGTGCTGAGATGTCCCAGGTCACGATTCAGCCAGCCAGGGTTGGCCACTGCACTGTGCACAAGACCAAAACAAAGCCTGTGAAACACTCTGTGCCCCTCAAGACCTCAGAGCAAGGCTGAGGAGGCTTCAGGGGCCGTGTTTGTGCTGGCTCTGTGCCCCAGGATGAACCTCACCCAAGTCAGCCTATACGATGTCCTGTTATTTTTTCTTTGCATATCCTAAACCAAGAGATGTTTCTTTCCCAGGTCAATTTGTACAGGCACATCAAGCTTAAAAAATATACTAAATAGATAAAATATATTAAATTAGCCCAAGCACATGCTGGGACCAACACTAGAGCTCATTGTTCCCCTCAGAAATCTCTGCTTGATTACCCAAACCCTCCTCAATTTGCTCTTTTCCCAAAAGGTCCCAAGCACAGGTCCTGTGATGATTCACCTGAACTACAGGTGTTCAGTGCTGAGACTGCTAAGTCTGAACACCCAAAGGCATCACACAGCACACAGCGAAAAAGAAGAAATGAACCATCAGAGACCCACCAGGACAGAAGTTCCCAGAGCAGCCAGACATCTTAAAAAAGAGAAAGTCACCCCCCTTACGGCTCATAGAGCTTTTTTTTCTCAGTAAACAGATTAATATTGTTGTTGTTATTTCACTTTATGTTGAATAAAACAGACACCCGAAGCTGAGCCCCCTCCCTGGTACAAGGTGACTCAAACACTGACAGCACTGAGAGGAGTCTCTGGGGAGGCTGATGCTTCACTTCAGGTTCAGGCAACTGTCTTGGACGATGGCTCAGCTCAGTGACTGAACACAAAATTACTCTTCCCTATTCATCATAAACAGGACATAAAAACCCACGAGGGCGATTGTGTCAGAGGGTGTTAGCGGCACACACAAACCACCAGTAAATCTGCTTTGTTTAACAGGGAAAGGAGCAACAAAACACCAAGTCAAGGCCAAGACAAATAAAATGGCACAGACAGAGTGGCCCAACAAGCCGGGGCACGCCGTGTGCTCTGCCCTGCCAGCACCATCCCCAGCCTGTGCTCCGAGCTCTGCCGAGACTGGAAGGCTCCCAAGAGCAGGTTTGGCACAGCAGGACACGTAAATGCCGTCTGATCCCTCCTCAGGCTCCGCTCAGAGACTCTGCACGGTCTCAGTAAACATCCTTGGTAAACTCTGCACGCCAAGCAATGACACCCATAAATCAGCCCTTCCATCAGCTCTGCTGGCAGCAGGAGGGTCTGCCCAGTTCCCAAGGCCCATCGAGCTCAGACAGCACCATCACTCCTCAGGATTTACGGCAGACACCGAGTTAAGCTGCATCGTTGGTCTCATGTTAAATCACCTTCCTGCCAAGGCTAAAAATTGCTCCATGTTGTAATCACAAACTGAGGCAGAAGAGCGAAATAATAAATTTCGTTCCCATACAATAATAACAAGTTAGGTTTCCATAGCATCCCTCTTCCTCTCGGATCCAAAAGGACATTACTGACTGGCCTCGCTGCATCAGGCTCTGTGCTCAGGGATTATGCAATCCACCACAGCCACTGCTCTTAAGGGTGTCATCCAGCACTGCAGCAGAGTTTGGGATGGAAAGGATCACCAGTGCACTGGGAAAGGGATGCCATAGAGCAAGAACTGAATCCTCCAGCATGCTGACCTTGTCCCAGAGCACTGAGTGCCACGGCCAGGCCTTCCCTGGACACCTCTAGGGGTGGGAACTCTAAACCTCCCTGAGCAGCCCCTGCCAAGGTCTGACCACCCTTTCCATGAAGAAATTCCTCCTGATGTCCAACCTGACCCTCCCCTGGCACAGCTGGAGGCCGTTCCCTCTCCTCCTGTCCCTGTTCCCTGGGAGCAGAGCCTGACCCCCCCCAGCTCCTATCAGGGAGTTGCAGAGCCAGAAGGTCCCCCCTGAGCCTCCTTTTCTCCAGGCTGAGCCCCCCCAGCTCCCTCAGCTGCTCCTGGTGGTCCAGACCCTTCCCCAGCTCTGTTCCCTTCTCCAGACATGCTCCAGCCCCCCAGTGACTTGCAATGAGGAGCCCAGAAGAGGACAGAGCATTGGAGGTGTCAGCTCTCCAGCGCTGGAGCTCCCACTCAGGACCCTGTGTGTGCCTGGGCAGGCAGAGCTGCTGGGAATGCTGCTTTCCCACAGATGGAAAGCCATGGCCCGGGCACCTGTGGGCAGAAAAGGTCCTGGGTCATGCCCTAAAAGACAAAACAGGTCCCTTTTCAGCTCAGTCATGCTGGGATCGCTGCCCAGTCCTGCCTGTTCAGCCCACGCTGGCTCACCCTGTCAGGACAAACAGGCTGGGATCTGTGCCCTGTGTTAGCCAGGGGGGCAGGAAAGCAAAGACCTCAAAGCTTTTCCCAACAAGTAGTTTGCCTGTCCCATCTTAGCCTTTGGAAGACTATCAAGGAGCTGCTGTTTCCCTCCAAACAAGCAGCTCAGGAGCACGCAGGCACAGTGAGCAGGCAGTGAGCACAGTGAGCGGGAGCAGAGCACGGTGCAGAGCTCCCCAGCCCAGGGCAGACAGACCTACAGACTGCCTGAGCTCCTTTCTTCCTTTCCAACATTTTCCACACCCTCCTGCCAAGAAAACTCCGAGAGCTGCCTGCCATGTCTGGCTAAAGCTCCCCCGTGCAGAGCATTCCCAGCAAGCACAGCCCGCACGCAGGGACCGCACCGGCCACGCCGCAGAGCCCTGTCCTTGCTCCTCATCCAGGGGCTCAGACTCTCCTGACAGCCTAGGAAGGGCTCAGGGAGAGCAAGAGGTTAGGAAGCTTTCTAAGGTAGAGGGATGATGCTGAGGCTGACAGTGGATGAAGTGAATCACAGAATCGTGGAATGGTTTGGGTTGGAAGGGACCTTAAAGTTCATCTCATTCCACCCCCCTGCCACGGGCAGGGACGCCTTCCACCAGACCAGGTTGCTCACAGCTCCATCCAACCTGGCCCTGGACACTTGCAGGGGTGGGAAGAGGGAAGGGAAGGTACATGAAGTGAGATAACCACCCTTTGCCCATGCTCAGCCTAGGTTGTAACTGCACAAAGAGGTTCAGACCTGTGCCTGGTGTTCCCCTGTAGCACACAAAGACACATCACAGAATCACCACAGTTGGAAAAGACCTCTAAGATCAGTCTCAGAGGCCTGAGCACGGATTTCATATACTTTTACTACATGCAGAATCATCAAATATCAAGACATTTTTGTGAAGTGACCTGGAGCCCCAGCTCCTACATTCAGACTCATTTGAGCAAATAAAAATCTGCATCTGTGTCTTGTGTGTTGGGGTTTTTTCTTAATTTCCTGCCGTGTGAAACAGGAGGAGCAATAAAACCAAATCCTTGGAAACAAATTACAAGCGTTTAACGAGTAAAAAGAAATCCCAACACCTTCCTAGGCTGTTTATGCCACAGCTACTCCATGCATGGCTCTTTACACAGGTAGAAAAATGGGCTCCAAGTCCGGACTTCCTCACTTTTATGGGTTTGGCGTTTAAGGCCACTGTTGAACTGCTAACACATTCTGCAGCATGACTAACACCAACTGGGTTATTTTTCACTCACATTTGGCTGTTCTTTCTCTCTGCCTGCCTGTCACAGCAGACAGGAGAGCAGCAGAGTGGCAGGTGAGTGACAGAGTGCTGGGTGTGCGCAGAGCTGGGACAGGAGTTCCCCAGCAAACCTGCCACTGAAGGGTTGTAGGGACAAGATGCTGCATCCCCCAATTCAGAGAGCAAAAGGGAGTGTATTTATGGCTTTCTTTCAGCTAAAGGGTAACTGCAACCGTGGAATGGTAGAGGGGCCTCTCCTGATCTAGAGAGGATCTTCTGCACTTGCAGCAACGCTCCTGGAATCAATCCCTGGCCCTGTGCTTCTGGGAGATTGGGGATTTTCCTCCTCCCTTGCTATTTTCTGAGCAGTGACCAGCAGACACTGGTTGGCTGTGGGCACTGAACTGGCTGGAGCCTGGCAGCAGGGACAGGGGCAGTAGTTTATGGAACACCCTGTGCAATCAACACTTCCGCTACCAGGAAAAGTCTTTCATAACTGTGGATTTGGGTGACTTCAGAATTCTCCCTCCAGGACCTCTCCCCTTCCTTGCCAGACTGTGGCTTCATCTTAATGGACGAGGCAAACCGGGCTGGGAACATCACTAACGGCACGGACAGAACTGGGAGAGACTCCGCAAGAAATGCAACCACAAAGCTGGTTCCAGAAACCCCTCCCTGCACAGCAGCTGCTCCCAGAGGATCCTGGAAACAGCCAGCAGGCTCATCCTACCTGGGAGTTCAGCCTCAGGAAAAAAAACGTGCAAGAATCTGTTGCCAAGGAAGAGGGTAAATCTGCCACCAGTTGGGCACATCACACCCCAGCTCTTCAACCACCCCGTAACCACCATCACAACCCTGCAGCCACCTCCTAACCACCGCCACTGCTGACTCTGCAACCACTCTTCTGCCTCAGGAAGAGGCATAAACAAGCTCAGGGATAAAATTTCTCAAGGTCTGAGTGATGCCTGGGAGGTGAATCAGGGCTGGGAGGGAGAGGAGGGCACACTCGGATTCCTGGATTGGCAGAAAACTCTGTCTGGTACAGAATTTCAGATCAGCCTTGGGTTCCCCACAGATTAAATATTTACCTCTAAACAGCAGAGATGTCATACAATCCATGTGATGACACGATCAATCCCCTAAAATTGACCCTCGAGATTTCAGCTGTTTCTTTAGCAACCTCAAGGCCTCAAGGTGTATCAACCTCCCTGGAATCCCAACCAACTCCTGTATCTGGTCCCACAGTATGTGGCTCTAGACAACCCACTTTTACCCCAAAAAGAATCAAAAGATATACTCAATCTTGTCCTAAAAGAAGTGGTAGGTTCCCTAAAGCTGTCTCCTGGAATCATGACACCAAATTATAATCTCTACTTTTTCCTTCCCTTTTATTTTGCTGGTCTTTTATTCCTCTATATCTCCTATTGAGAGGTATAGATGCCTCCACCTGAGTCCTACATGGGAGTTCAGGTTCAAAATACAGAAGGCAACAAGATTTAGCCTTTTTTGGTTTATTTTTAATCTCAAGATTTATGAGAGGTAGCTGACTCATGTTTTGGCTGGCAGGGCTGGACTCTAGTAAGTAATTGCATCCTTCTATTTTATTAATTAAGATAAGTTTTCCCACTTCTGTTTGAGTTGTTGGTGATTGACTGCTGCAAGAAAAATACACATCTCTGCCTTGGGTCTCAGGCAGGTGAAAGGACAGACAATTCCTTCACCAGTCCCTGGCCCAAGCATCCAAAGTGAAAGGTGCAGATATATCAAATGTCCCAGCCTCGCTCAGCTCTATCAGATCATTCAAGCGTCTCCTCTCCCAGGGGAGCTCCACCCTAAGCACAAGGCAAGAAATCCTACACACACCAGGGCTACTGTGACTTGTTAAGTATGGTTTTGCTTCACATACCCCCATTTCCTTTCCAGCAAGGCACCAAAAAAAAAAAAATAATACTGAGTAGCTCAGTATATATAAAATACTGTGTGTAGCTCAGGAATTCAGTGAATGATTAACTCCATCCTACCTATTAACCATGGCTCTCCATTCCCTCACGCCCTGCAGGAGCCCCAGTTCCCGGCAGCAGAGCCGTGCCAGCATCTGATACCCACTGGCTTGGCCTGCGGAGTCCTCAGGTGGTGTGGACGGTCCTTGCTTTGAGTTACAACCCATTAAGTGCAGTAATGATTAATCCAGAGCCCTGGCACAGATTCACGGTGAAATGCTGCTCCTCTTGTCACACCAAACGTACCTAAATGTTGGAAGTCACCACTCTCTGCACAGACCTGCTGAGGCAGGACCTGCACAGGCACCAGCAGGGCCAGAGCAGGGCCAGCCCTTCACAAGGAGGCAAAGGGATGCAGTGGCCAGATGTTGCTCTCTCCACTCCAGAACAACCCAAACCTCAGCTGCGCTGCCTTTGGGACCAGGACACAAAGTGGATCCATCTCTGTCAGCCTGAAGAAGCTGCAGGGGCAGCTGGATGCACGAGTATCCCCAGCACGTCATCTCACACTGCAGGACCTCGGCGTGCACGTGCGGTCCCACGTGCCTGTCACACTCAGCTGTACCTCAGAAGACTGGGAGGGCTCAGGGCTGGGCTCAGACACAAACTCCCTGTGTGACCTCAGGCAACTCCCCTGCTCTGTGCACCGAGCTCTTACAGCCTTACCCAGCTGAAAAACAGGAGGGGAGGTTCAGGCTGGACATCAGGAAGAATTGCTTCTGGTTGTCAAGAACTGGAACAGGCTGCCCAGGGAGGTGGTGGAATCCCCATCCCTGGATGTGTTCAGGAAATGTGGATGTGGCACTTGGGGATGCTATTTTAGTGGTGAACACAGTGGTGATGGGGGAATGGTTGGACTAGATGGACTTAGAGGGCTTTTCCAACCTTTGAGTCCGTGATTCTACTGCCAGACAGCCTGTGAGCCAGCAAGAATTAGGACCCCAAAAAGTTAAAAGAAACTAGTGTACAAGCTGATTCGCAGCCAGAAAGGAAGATTGGCCCCATCCCTGCCACAAGTCAAGCTCGAGCTCCTGCTGAGGGATTTTCTGCTCTAGATTCAATAAAGGAAGAAACTGCTGCTGCTGAAACATGTTTCATGTTGTTGAGGACCAAAGCCCCCTCTTGGCAGCCAAGCTCGGGGCTGCCTGGGCAGTGGCACTGCAGGGACGAGCTCCTCGTGCCCTTCACCCAGTTTGATCAGGCAGAGGATCAAGACATCCTCCAACTCCAGTTGCAACAGTGAAATGCACCCCTAAGGAGGGGGAAAGGGCCAGTCCCCTGTCCCTCCAATCAGCCAGCACTAAACAAACAACTCACAGCAGGGACCTTGTTGTAGACGCCACAGCCAAGAGCTACCGACTGCCTGATCCCAAACCCAGAGTCAGCAGGCCCAGCTCTGCATTCCCAACTGCCTGATCCCAAACCCAGACCCTGATCCAGGCCCAGTCCTGCATTCCCAAGGCACAGGGAGCAGCAGCTCACCCAGCCCAGGACATTGGGTGGCTCTCGGAGCTGAGTCCGACCTCACTGGGTGGCACTTTGCACATCCATCCCTGTGCCTGCTGCCTCTCCCCAGGATGCTCCTGTGAGGAAAACGCTCCCAGCCCCATATCCTTCCACCCCAAGGAGCCCACAGGGAACAACCACGTTCCTCTCAGGAACTAGTGCCTCGCCCTGGGCTGGAGCCAACGCTGACTTCCCATTTGGAGCTGGGATGTCTCTGTCTGGGAAACCGATGGCACAGCCATGAAACAAAAAATAAAGTTGGGCAGAAAACAGAACTTTTTTTCTTTTTTTTTTTTTTTAGATGCTTTAAAAGCAAAATGAATGGTTCTCTAGCTCTGAGAGCACAGTGGGATCCTGCTGGCTCCAGCCCTGCCACACAGGATGTACCCGCAAAGCACAAGGTTGTGTGTTTGGTTTGGAGGACGAGGAAGAGGAAGCTGAAGTACAAGCAGGGGTGGGAAGGCAGGACCGAGGGTACCAGTGAGCCTGTCAAAATGAATCCACACCTCTGATCTGCTGCCCTGCTGTTCACTTTGCTCAGAGTGAAGGTTCATCCTTCCAAGAGCTGGTATAGGATGTTTTACTGCCTTCTCACAAGGATGGCAGAGCACCAGGCAAGCAGGAATTAGAAATCCAGGGCATTTATCCAGCAGCCAAGCACTCAAGCCCTCCACAAGCATTTAATTCCCATAAATAAGCAGGACAGTACTCCCAGCCCCATCGCTCAGTCAGGGCGGCCGATGCAGAGGAATCACTGACAGCCCAGCCCACACCACCAGGGTCACACTGAAAACAAAACCCTGTCCTGCTTCCCCCTCCGTGTTCCAGCTGTTAGACAACACTGCCCCCAGTAGCTCGGCTCTCTTCCCAAACCAAGGTATGCACTTCAATTCCCTGAGTGTGGAGCAGAGGAGGACACAGGGAAGCAATCCCTGGCCTCGCACACAGCCCCCGTGGCTGCTGCAGAACCCAGCAGCTTCCAGGAGCTGCAGAACAAGCCAAGAAATGGAACAGCAGCTCCAGGGCCACTTCCCCACTCGATGAGAACAGAGCAATTGTGGTCAGCCTGCACAGGGAGGAAAAGGTGCCCCGGAGCACCCACCTGCAAAAGGGGAGGATCCACAGCAGGGCTGCCTGCCCTCAAAACAGGGATTGGTCAAAGGTCAGGCTCGATGATCTTCCCAACCTAAATGATTCCGTGATCCTGTGAAAAGATCCAGGCCTCTCCCATGACTTATGAAATGGGTTTGCCAAGCAGCTACAGAGTGGATCTACTTCAGGAGAAGCTGTGGCTGCTGCGGGAGCGGGGGTGTCGGAGATGAATTTCCAAACTCTCCCAGTTCTCTCTGAAGTTACGGGATCAAGCTACAGACTTGGATGTGCCAGGGCTAACCCACAGGAAGACAGAGCAGCAGTGGGCTCTGCTGGCTTGTTTTAGAGAGGTGATGGCCACATTAACCCTTTAATTGCTGCAAAGACTAAACTGTGCACTCCAACCTGAGTGGCTGCACGTGGGTGACTGTACACAATGCAAAGCAAATCCAAGTTAACGCAAATTAAATCTGTGGCCGTATCGGATGCAATCTGTGCATGTCATCAGAAATTAAATTATCCAAGGCCAGTGACATTGCTACCCTGGCAGTTCACTCTCCTGCACTAGAAAGGCAGAGTTTTCCAAGAAATGGCTCCTTGCTGGATGCAGTGAATGACAAGAGGGAAAGCAGCGAGGGCTTTGAGGCTCAGAGTTCACAGTCGGGCTGTTGGGCTACTGGAGTTGTTATTTTGTGTTGTATAAAACAGATCAGGAACCAGTGATGCTCCTGGAACTCCCTGCAGAAAATTGGGTGTGTCTTCCCTCTCAATTAAAACTTGGGAATTGTGTTGTGTCAGTCCAGCAGGCCCTCAAGTGCCACCCAGGCAGTTTAAGCTTTGTCTCCATGGTGCTGCCTGATCTGTGCTATGCCCTACGACAGCTTTCCTGCACACAGGGGCAGCACTTTTCCTTGTTAATTTTCCTTAATAAAGCCCTTCTTTACTGCTGTAGAAACACAGTCCACAGCTACAATGAATTTTCTTAACATAACTCAAAGACTAACACAGCCTAACCCTTGGCCTCTTCTAGCTTTTGTTTTCCCACTTCAGTTTTGTCTACACTAAATTTTTTAAGACTCCTGATCCAAACCTTGCATCGATCCGTGCAATCAGAGGTTGCAGAGCTGAGTCTATTAAGCCACTGACTTCATGTTTTCCCTCTGCAGGAGTAAAATAACGCTCCCACACTCCGATGGAAACCTTTGCTCTGCACAGATTTAATTCATTACTTATGAATCTCTGGCCAACGCCACTCTGCTCATGGCAATGGCTCTCTACTTCCAGTCGCCTCCCAAGCCTGGGAGGAAAGGGAATCTTCTTTTTACCCTTTAGTGAAGGAGCTGGGATGGGATCCTGACTAATGGCTTCACCACCTCACTGCTCATGTTAACAGTCCTTCCCCAGAAAATCACCCAGGTAGCAATAACGAGCCGCCCTCCACAACTGCTTCACAGAGGGCTGGTCAGGAGCCAAGATATTTTCCAATGGAAACTCTTCTCCCAGGGAATCACTCTGCATCATATTTCAGATGAGCGCTGCATTTTAGTTTGGGGAACAGGAGAAGATTTCTTTTTTAATCGTGCTACGCCTGGGTGCAAGGGCAGTTTTGTGACACAAATCACTGAGGGGTCACTATACATCCTGCTGGAATCATTTACAGACCGGAACGGCAGCAGCTCTGCCATCACCTCAAAGCCAAGTGCCCATTTTCCAAACCTCTGCTTTCTGTCAGGATTGGCTGGACCACCTGCAGGTCTCAGGTAAGAGCTGCCCCTTTGCTGTGCCTGCACCGTGCCCAAGCTGTGAGATCCCAGAGCTGGTCCAGCAACAGGAAATCAGGAAGGTGCCAGTTGACTGCTCTTTCCATATCCAAACTCCTCCTTTTGCAAACTCACTCTTTCCAGACAGCTTTCCAACCCTTTTTGTTTCTCATCTGGGGAGGGGTGAAACACAGCCCTGCTGAGGGCCAGCTCTGCACTCCTGGCAGGACAACACTGCCTGCACTGGCTCTGGGAGAGCACAGACCCTTGCTCCAGGTCTCCTGGGCCCCTTTGATCCGTTTGGGGGTGACCAGGCAAGTCACCATCCCCAAAACCCCGTCCCACTCCTCTTCCTGTGAAGAAACACAGCTTAAGCAGAGGTGTCTGAGGGGGTACAAAGCATAACTAAGCACAGGGGATGTGACTGCAACACTTTTTCTTAGAGGCTCCACTCCACATCCCATTGTGGTTTCCAGCTGTCCCCTCTGCTCTCCAAGCCCCAGGAGAGGAAATGTGGCACATGGCGTGGGATGGGGCCCGTGATTATTGTTCTTATCACCCCACAGACTGCCTGGCAGGGGCTGCAGAGCGCGGCTGGACGGTTCCCTCTGCCCACAAACAGCCCCTGCACGTGAAAGCCATCAAGGACCAGCACAGAAGCAACTCATGAGGGAAAATCCATGAACATTCCCACACTGATGGTGCCAGCCCTGCTGCCAGCAGGACGCCAGGGTGCCAGCCCTGGGCTGCCATGTACACCCCCTGGAAGGTAAGGCTTGTGTGGGCAGCTCTCCTGGCAGCCCCACTGACAGCACACAGACACCACAGAGCCAAAAAGCCCCACAGGTACCCCCCAGGCTCAGTCCACAGCCCCTGTGCCAGCGCTGGTGTCTTTCCAGCTGTTAGAAATGTGGCATTTGGGAGCATCGGCAGTGGAGGCAGGAACTGAACATCTGTTTTTCCCAAGCCACACGTGGAAAGGCTGAGCTGTGTTCAACCAGCCAGCTGTGAGGCAAGAGGATGAACGCAGAAGTACAAAAATAGACGCTTCTCCAGTGCTTCTTCAAGCAACATTTTTGCAGTACAGAAATACACGAAAAAGCAGCATCATGGTTTTTTGCCCCAGCTGTCGGAGGGGTCACAGTTTTAGGACACATCCCCTGGGCTCCCAGCTCTGTGTCACAGCATACCCAGCTCCCCACCGGGGCTGTTTGCAGTGCCACACTCACACAGTGTCCCCACACCAGGACACAGATGCTTTCACCAACCTGCCCTAAACCAAAACTCGCAGCTCCAGCCCAGCCTCACTCCACCCCCTTCCCGAGGCGTGGTTTGAGAGAGAAACGAACAGCTTTGGCCAACACAATCCGGCTGGGCTCTGCTTTCCCAGGCTTAGCTGTTCCTCGGGTTCCTCCCTCCGGAGGACTCAACCCACACCCTGGGTCCTCTTTTTTAGAGCGCCACTCCCACGGACCGGGGTTTGCTGAACCCACTTAACCCATTCCCAGCAGGACCCGGCTCCCCCCACCAGCAGGGAAAGGTGCTTGTGGAATCCCATGCGTGCCCCCAGACCAGGGAGAGGAGGAGAGGCGTCATCCCAGCCAAAGCTGCAGGGAAAACTGCTCCTTTGCTCCTGGATCTGCTCCCTGCCAGAGGAGCCCAGAGCAGCCCAGATCCTGCGGGAGCCAGGGCTGAGGGGCTGCCAGGGGATGTTGCAATGGAGCTGAGAAGAGGCCATTGCTGGGGATCTGCAAGTACCACAGCACCACGGAATCACACAACAGTTTGGGTTGAAGGGACTTTACACAGCATCCAGTCCCACTCCCTGCCATGGGCAGGGACACCTTCCACCAGCCCAGGCTGCTCCAAGCCTCGTCCAACCTGGCCTTGGACACTTCCAGGAATCCAGGGGCAGCCACAGCTTCTCTGGGCAACCTGTGCCAGGGCCTCCCCACCCTCACAGGGAAGAATTTCTTCCCCATATCCCATCTAACCCTGCCCTCTGGCAGTGGGAAGCCATTCCCCCTTGTCCTGTCCCTCCAGGCTCTTGTCCAAAGTCCCTCTTCAGCTCTCCTGCCGTCCCTTTAGGGACCAGAAGGTGCTCCAAGGTCTGTTCAAGGAGGTGGGCACAGGCTGCAAACTCCACCCTGGAAATCTCCCTTTCAAACCAGTGATTAGACCCCGTGACTTCATCAGACACACAAAATTGCACCGCACAGAGCCAGACGTGTTCTCGATCCAAGGAGCTGCCCGGACAGGCGGGCAGAACAAGAGCTGCCCAGCTGTCACCAGGGGAGAAAAAGCTGTGGTGTGGTGGCCAGGGCCAATTTCGGATGAATAGGAACAGGCTGGCTCGGATCCAGAATCCCTGTCACTACAGATTGTCCCGCAGGCCGTGGCTGCTGTCAGACAAGCACAACCCTCTCCTGACAGTGCTCGAGGGTCCCATCCCCTCCCAGCCCTGCACTGCCACAGGGCACCCACAGCCCCAGCCTGGAGGGAAAGCAGGGCCACAGTTAACACCCAAAAACGCTATAGGTGGGAGATTCATTACCACAGAGTGAACATCCAGTACTGTCACCAACCCAGAGTATCACGCTGTCATCATGGGATGCTAATTAGATTCAAAATGACAGCAGGTTAAACAGAATCACACAAGACCATATGCCACATCTGAAACTTCATCTCCGAGCTCAGCTTATTGAGGTTTTTCCAAGGCCTAGTGCCAGGAAGCCTAAGAGATGTACCTGTTCCCAACCTGAGGGGGGCAATTTTGCTGTTAGAGCGGTAGAAACAGCTCCCTGAGGACTATTACACTTTAATTATCCCTGTTTTGCTTATCTGCACATCATCAGAAAGGATGTGATCTTCTGAAGGAAAGGGAAGAGCTGGAAAGCTGAGAAGGTTCAGCCTGAAGAAGAGAAGGTTGCGTGGGGAGCTCACAGCCTGCAAGGAAACCAGAGAGAGACGAACTATGGTGACAGGACACATGGGAATGAGTTCAAACTGAAAGAGAGGAAATTTAGGTTCAATATAGGGAAGAAATTCTTCCCTGGGAGGGTGGGCAGGCCCTGGCACAGGTTGCCCAGAGAAGCTGTGGCTGCCCCTGGATCCCTGGAAGTGTCCAAGGCCAGGTTGGACGGGGCTTGGAGCAACCTGGGCTAGTGGAAGGTGTCCCTGCCCACAGCAAGGGGGTGGAACAAGGTGAGCTTTAAGGTCCCTCCCAACCCAATCCATTGCAGGATTCTAAGATAGAATCTCTTTACTGGCCAGGGTTCCTGTATTATACCACAAATTCTATAGCTTGCACATTGTCGACGCTCTTCCTAATGACAGCTATCCTTTAAAAAATTGGAATGGCTGCACTCACATGGGGTTTGTTTTTTGTGCCCTTTGCAAAGCAAAAAAACCAACGTTGTATTTCAACTGATGTTTTTAGTTTTGGCAAACAGAGATGCCAACTTGGCTCTGGTGTCTAAGTAAAGAACAGTGCTTCGATGTGAAAAACAAGCTAAGTCTTCACTGCAAGAGGAAGGCTGAGAAACAAGGGCTGCAGAGCTCTGATGTGGCACCTCAGACTCCTTTGGGACAGGCACTGACCTCTGTCAGCTTGTCCATGCAGGTGGCAGCAGGAGAAGGGGAGCGTGGGCAGCAGCTCCACAGCCCGGCAGCCACTGCAGCTTCCAGCCCTTGAGCCCAATCTCTGCAAGGCCTGGAGAGGAGGGTGAGCTTGGGGGGGGTGTCAGAGGAGGGGGGGCTGATTTGGACAGGGGAGAAGGGTGGGCTGATGAGGGGCAGCAGCCGTTCCTCTGAACAGCAATAGCGCTCCAGCGGAGCTGCCAAATTTCCACTGCGGAACAGACAGAAATTTTCTCTTTGAGCCTGACAGCCACTGCCTAAATCGTGTTGTTGGCCATGGAGGAACTAATTCACAAGTGCTGTGTCCCCCAAAGCCCCCCACCTTCTCCTGTGCACTCTCCTCGCAGTACGAGCAAGATCCTCTGTCCGTGCAGCTCCCAGCCCGCTCCACCCTGGCACTGGAATGCACAGCTTTGCTCCCAAGCCATCCTTCTTCACCCCTGTTTATTTTCTTATTCGTTTATTACAACTCAGATAAGTGTTTGGGGACATGTGGAGTAAATAAACTACAAAATCAAGCTGGACTACAACAATAAAAGGACAACAAACGTTGAAGAAAGGGAGAAAGGATGACGCAGAGACGCATTATGGAAACCACAGTGTGGAAAACGTGGCATGACAAGAGATAAAACAAAGAACCCCATAAATGACAAACAGGGAGAGAGGCATTAACAAACCCTATGAGTTCTACCTTCTGAGTGAGTGATTTTCTTTTAAATCCACTTTTTGTGAGAGCAGGATGAAAGGCGCTGGGCGAAACACAAGAGAGACCTGCCGGAGGCTCACCAGCAGAAGAGCAGGATCAAACCCACATTTTCACTGCAACAAGGAAAAAGCCACACACAGAAGAACACCACCAGTAAACTTAAAAATTGCAGGAAATACAGGGAAAAATCAGTGCAGACAGTACACAAAAGTAAGACACACGTTCATGCTGCTCAGGATTATCTGACTGCAACTTTTGCCACGGAGCAGGAACACCTTCAAACCCACCTCACTGGTGGATGCCTGTTCTCACCGAGCAGGATGTTTTTCTTAACACACTTTTAAACACCACCAAAAATAAATTTTAAAAACCAACGAACATCTTAATTTTTAAAAAAAGGTAAATTTCTCAGCCATGGGAACGGCACTCAGACCTCTCTGAAGCTTTAGGGAGGAGGACAATAAACAACCCAGTCCTCTCGAACACCGGAGCCCATTCTGCTGACAGAACACCGCAGAATTGCCTCCTTGTTCATGCTCAAACTGTAGCTGAAGTTGCTTAAGGGACTGGTCCCTTCCATAGGCCGAATGAATCTCATTGGCAAAATATTTATCTAGCACCTCATTTGGGCCTTTTTCCCCCTCCAGAGTTTCTTACAAAAGAGAAACGCAGCCTTGTTTTTGCTGGGATACAGCTTCCTACAAGAATGACATTCCAGGCTGTCTCAGTTTTTTTCTAGGAACAGCAGTAGAGCTATTCTGCCTCTGTGGCCTGGACACTACTGCACAGACACTCCACTGCCTGTGGGTTTACCTGAATTGGAGTTTAATTTAAATTAGATTGGTTTTTTCCCTGATAGCTTTTGAAGACACCTCAAGCCTTGAAAAGGCTTTTCCTGCATCACATAATCATACCAAAATCCACAGATCGTTGCTGACTCTTGAAATTTAAACTATCACAGACTGCAGGTTCAGGAACGTGCATAAAATCATAAGATCTGTTTATTTTAAGGTTTGGTGGGGTGAAGTCACCGGCTGGGCAGTGCAACCCCAGGGCTCACTGCCAAATCCACAAAAAACCCCGCCGGGTTTGGGATGAAAGTTCTGACCCCCAAGCCCAGAGCCTGGCGATAGCAGAGCTCCTCTGATCCCAGCCCCTCCTCCTCACCCATGCACAAACAGTATTCCATGCTAATGAAGGAAAAATAAGGAAGTCTCCTCTTTGTACATCAGGATTCTAATTTCCACTTCAAACCTGCCACAACACCAGAGGCGCGTCAGAAAGAAATCAATATTTGCACGGGAAAGTCGGAAACCCTTGATGAGCTTTATTTCCAGTTGAGGAACGAGAGAAGCGACGAAAGCTCATGGAACAGCTCAGGCTCAAATAAACACAAACCGAATCCGGTAAGGCTGAGAGCAGAGCACTTGAAAAGAGAGGGATCAGAGCGTTCCTCGGATGGAGGAGCTCAGAAGTGCAAATGCTGCCACTCGAAGCGCGTTGCTCCTCAAGCTCGGTTGTTTAAGTTGCACACTGAGGATTATTTGAAAACAACAGCCTTTTGCTCCTGGTTCCAGCCAGGCTTTGTGTTACACTTCAAGAACCCGACTCTGGCCATGGGAAGGGGCCAATATTCCCAGTCCCTGCCTGGAGACTGCTCCCAGTGAGGTATGTGGTGTCTGGGAGCTGCAGAGCTGATTTCCTTAGTGATTCCTTGGATGGGGCATTTCTCTGGGCTCCTGGTAACGGTGCTGCCGCAGTTGGCATTTATTTCCCCAAAGCTGCTCCGCCTAAAACACTGGACACAGAGGGGAATTCATCCCTAGGCCTTACTTCTACAGCTAGAGGAAGGGAATGGCACTGCTGAGTGCAGCTGTGAGCACACACGCCACAGAGTCCGGGAGCTTTGGCGCTGGGAATTTTCTGAACTCGGCCTTCTTAAAGGCTGCCTTCATTTCAGAGTAATTAATTTTTTTAAAAAAGGTTTTGTTGAGATATTAAAAGAAAAAAAATTTCCTCTAATGAGAGACTAGACAGCAGTTAAATTAAAAATGTTATTTATCTGTCAGTGTTTTCAATAAAGGGAATATGAAATTAACAGGCAAAGCCACTTGTGTAACCTCACTGTGCCATGAGACAGAGCCCCTCTCGCCCCAGCAGAAATGAATCTGTAAATCCTTCACAGTAATAACAAAGGTGTAAGTACACCTGCCTTCTTTGCCAACAACAGGAGTCAAACAGGGCAGTAAATTTAAAGGAAACCCCCTTCAGCACATCCTCCCCCAGCCACGAGAACAGGATCAGCACACATTTTCAGCTGACTGCACACACAAGATGATATGCTGCTTGACTCTGCGGTCGCAGTTCCAAAGGCACCCATCCCACAGCTCCTCCCTTCCACACTGCTCTCCTCAGTGCCATACACAAACACTTCTCCCCCAGAGTCAGGGGAAGATCAGTGACACCACCCATTGCTTCAGCTGCTTTCCCTGTCCCATGTTTTGCTGACCTGCAGGAGCTTCATGTCCAGCTTCCCTTTGTCATTGCACAACAGCATCTAATCCAAAACGTTTTAGAGCTTTTACAACTCAGCGCCTCTGAACAACAATAACAAAAAGCCAAATGAAGGACAGATCAGCACAGCCTTCAGGAGGCTGCTCCACAGTGACCAGCGATGCGCTGGCACATTCCACCCCTGTCATAGCCTCGGGAGCTGCAGTCCCCCATCTCTAACCAACAACAGATAACACAAACCCAGAAACTCCTTAATAAAAACCAGTCTTTCCCAGATAGGGACTTTTTGCAACAAACAATGGCCGGTTTGTTTGGAAAAGTCTAAATATATCTTGTAAGAAAAGAGCTGGAAACTACCTTGCCTGCTGGATTTAGAGATGTGCATTTTCCAAATTAGGTTAGTCCAGACACATCCTGCAAAACCTACAATTTATGTTTACTGTGGTGTTCCACAAATTCTACAGTATCTCTGTATTGACACTAAGAAGTGGAAACTTAGTTAAGAATATGGAAAGAGAAAAGCAGACCCCTAATGTAGTGAAATCCCAGCAGAAGTTAGCTCATGTGAGATTCATCTGCTGCGCCGGGCCCCACATCATCTCTTATTCAATCACTCAATGCTTTTGTCTCGTCAAGAAATGAAAAGTTGCTTCCCACAGAACACAAATTTAGGTTCAAACCCAACCTTTTCCCTTATGTCTGTTTTTGTGCCATACAGTAACTTTACTTCAGTGACTGTGCACGTGGACCATTCCAGTGCCCCTCCACAAAACATGCCTGATTGATCTTCCCATAACAACAAAACCAGCATCTGGACACAAACACATCTGTCATACCATCCCAGTGCTTCTATGGACAAATGTTTATTTGAACTTTTTAGCTGGGTCCTTTGAATTTTCTGTTAACAGCGTTTAACCCACATCCAACCGCTCATTCACCCCAACACCTTCCTCCTGCCATTCCCCCAGAACTCCCAAATTCAAACTCTAGGCATAGAACCTCCTGCATTCCCCCAGAAATCAAAACTCTAGGCACAGAACCTCCTGCATTCTGCCAGAAATCAAACTCCAAGCACAGAACCTCCCGCACTGCCCCAGAAATCAAAACTCCGAGCACAGAACCTCCCGCACTGCCCCAGAAATCAAAACTCCGGGCACAGAACCTCCCTCTCCATCGCCCCGCGGCCCCGCCGGGCTGTCCCTTTCGGGACACACGGGGTTATCCCGCCCTGGGTCTGGGCCGAATCTCCGGGGAGGCGGCTCGGGCTGCGGGTCCGCGCATCCCCCGCGGGGGCTCCGCGGGCACCGGGCGGCGGTGGGACCGGGACGGTACCCGCGCTCTGTCCCGGTACCCGCGTTCTGTCCCGGTACCCGCGCTCCGTCCCGGTACCCGTGCTCCGTCCCGGTACCCGCGCTCCGTCCCGGTACCCGCGCTCCGTCCCGGTACCCGCGCTCCGTCCCGGTACCCGCGCTCCATCCCGGTACCCGCGTTCTTGTCCCGGTACCCGCGCTCCGTCCCGGTACCCGCGTTCTTGTCCCGGTACCCGCGCTCCATCCCGGTACCCGCGCTCCATCCCGGTACCCGCGTTCCTCCCCCGGTGCCCGCGCTCTGTCCCGGTACCCGCGTTCCTCCCCCGGTACCCGCGTTCCTCCCCCGGTACCCGCGCTCCATCCCGGTGCCCGCGCTCCATCCCCCGGCCGTGCCGCCCCGGTGCCCGCGGTACTCACAGCGCGGTGGCGGCGGCGGGCACGGCGGGCCCCGGGCTCTCCACGCCGCGGGCCGAGCAGTTGACGGCGCAGGCGGGCGCGGCGCAGGCACAGCCCGGGGCGCAGGGCCGGCATGCGGGGTCCGGGCCGGCCGCGATGCCCCCGCACAGCAGCGAGCAGAGCAGGCACCAGCCCGGCAGCGGCAGCCGCGCCGCGGGGGCGCCATGTTTGCGCTGTGATCCAGTGTCTCCATTTCCCAAAGGCATCTCTCCCTACGGGCATGGCATGGCCCCGGCGCCGCCGCCGCCGCCGCCGCTGCCCCGGGGCTCGGCCGGGCTCGGCCGGCTCAGCGCCCGCCCGCCATGGCCCGGCCCGCTGGGGCTCCGCTCGCCGCGCTGACAGCCCCGGCCCGGCCCGGCGCCGCTCGGCTCTGCTGCTCCGCCCGGCCCGCGGCCGCCCCCGCTCCGCCTCCCGCCCGGCGGAAACGCCGCTCTGCTCCAGCCCCGCTCCAGCCCCGCCGCCCCCGCTCCAGCCCCGCTCCAGCACCGTCGCCCCCGCTCCAGCCCCGCTCCGCTCCCCGCGCCCGCCGGCCAGGGGGACACGGGGGATCCCGGGGGACAGGGACATCCCGGGCGCGGGGAGTCCCGTGGGGATGGGGTGTCCCGGGAGCAGGAGAATCCCCTGGGGAAGGGGTGTCTCAAGGGGATCTCGGGGGACAGAGGTGTCCCAGGAACAGGGGGATCCCTGCAGCAGAAGGTCCCAGGGGATGGAGATGTCTCCGATGGGGCAGAGGCATCCCTGGAGCAGGGGGAGCCGTGGGAAAGGGGTGTCCCGGGGACAGGAGGATTCCGTGGGACACGGAGGTCCCAGGAGGCAGGAACCTCCCGGGGAACACGAGCATCCTGAGGACAGAAGCGTTCTGGGGAGCAGAGACATCCCGGAGAACACGGACATCCCGGGGAACAAGGATTATCCCGATGAGGGGCATCTCAGAAACTGGGCAGGGCAGACGATGCAGGATGGAATTGTGCTGGAGATGCCGGGGCGGGGGGGAGGTCTCACAATGCCAGGGGGGCTTCCCCGCCCGGGCACACAGGGCAGTGGACAGACGGGAGCACCAGCACCCACCTTTCCTGAAGGCCCTTGGCACCTGGTTCCCGTGGCTGATGCCCATTCCCAAGGGCTGCCCATTCCAGTAGAAGCTCAGGTTCTGGGGCACTTTACACACCTACAGTACAGCGGGTACCTTAGAGAGAGAGGAAGAACAAGTCAGGTACTTTTCAGTATCTTATTTTTTACCATTAAACAGCAAGTCCATCAGGTTTCAGCGCCACTTAGACCCCACACTGGCCATGCCTCACACCTGGTGATGTCAATCCCATCATTCCACAGTAGCTCCTCAGGAATCTGAACTGCTTCTAGTTTAAAGTGGTTGAAGGATATAACTAAAATAAAATCTCCATGCAATGAAAGGAAGCATTATTACACAGGGCATCTCCCCCAAACCAGCCCCAGCCCATTTGGAAGCAGTGGGAGGTGTGACAGCTGATAATTTCACACCCTAATTTGCTGGTGTTTCACATGTGCTTCTTACAGTGTGATGGGATGTAAGTGGTGAGGAGCTGCCACCCAGATACTGCAGCAGGGACCGTGGCAGTAGGGCCCTGTCAATCGGCAGGCTCAGGGACTCTGCCTGGCAGCTTCTAAGGGAGAAACCACAACAAAAAGGGATGGGAGAGAGACATGCTCACTGTCTGCAAGCACCCGAGGAGTGAGAGCAGCAGGGAGCAAGAGCAGAGGAAGGACTGGAGCCTCAGAGCCTGCTCCCCCTGCTCTCCTCTGCTGAGAACAGACCTGGGGAGAGGAGGGCCAGGGGGGCAGGTTTGCTTCTCTCAGTGGCTGGCCTTGCCTAAACCTCATCTCTCTGTGTAGAATGCCCTCACTGAGTCATTCCACAAGGACACACTCATGCTGGGGTCAGCTCATGAGTTTCAGCATGTGCCACTTGATGGCTGCAGTGGTCCTGCACACCCAGCTCCTGTGAGCACCAAAACACAAGCATTGTACCTCTACCTAAGAGAAAACAGGTTGGAAAAGACCTCCAAGATCCCCGAGTCCAACCTTTCCTCAATCTCCACCTTGTCACCCAGCCCAGAGCACTGAGTGCCACGTCAGTTGTTTCTTGAGCACCTCCAGGGATGGGGTCTCCACCACCCCCCTGGGCAGTCCATTTCAATGTTTAACAACCCTCTTCATGAAGAAATTCTTCCTGATGTCCAACATGAACCTCCTCTGGTGCAGCTTGAGGCCATTGCCTTTTGTCCTGTCAGTAGTTACCTATAGAGGGTGACCCCCACCATCCAGAGCTGCTCATCACCTCCAGCTCTACCTGGTTGGCTCGATCCAGGATGGTCCTGATCCAACAGAGTCCACAGGCACCTCTGTGGATTTAAGTGTGTGATTGTCCTGCTGAAGCCCAAGGGGTGATGTTAACTGGGGGCCTCAGCTTCCCATGTCCAAACTCTGAACAAACCTGAAATACGAAGCCTGACAGCATCTGATCCCACTCCTTGGCATGGTGCTTAACGTATGGGAGAATTTACTTTCCAAAAACATTTTGTGCCTTTTGGGCTTGAAATCTGCTTGAAAGACACATCATCCTCAGCATGATGCATTGTGCCCAAAATAGCCCTGCGGTTACTATTTCCTCATGTGACTACAATGTATTTATTTCCGCTCCCTCAAATGTGAATTGCTTTTTTTGGGTGGGCTTTTTTTTTTTTGCCTTCTGTACTGATGCCCATATTTTTTCAGATAACAGCAAGGAGAAAATATCCTGTGCGTGGATTGCAATCAGCAGATTAGCCAGCTGATGGAATCCAGCCGATGGAATGAAGTTAAGGGCTGTCCCTGAAAAGCCAGGGCTGCCGAGCTGTACCGAGGGCAATGAGCAAGGAAATACGTGAGTGAGTGGGCAAGGAGACAGCAAACCTCGACACAGCAGCGAGAGAATCATTTGTTCACATTGAGTCACGATTTTTGATCTCGGAGGAAGGTCTCGTCACTGAGTTATGATGGGTTTGAAAGCAGTAACTGCAGAAAATGATGGAAGTGGAAAATGTACTCTGGGGCTGGGAGGCTGCTGCTCACTGCAAGGCTGGGAATGGCTCGTTGAGGGGAAGGGATTCTGCCGGTTCCTCCCACTGGCAAGGAGCTGGAGAGTTTCTCAACACTGTTTACTTGCAGCAGAATTCAAACCCCAAGGAAGAGGGCATTAAGTCCCCCATCCCATCGGCCCTGCACGAGCACACCCAGCACATTGGCAGGTCCTCTGTGGTCAGCAGAAGGTGACAGGGCTGTGGCTGGCTGGGAATGTCACTGCTGCCTCTGGGCCATCTGGCTGGATCCCAGAACCACCACAGATGGTTTCAGCAGTACCCAGACAGCCATGGAACCCACTGTGTGCCCTGAACCCCGAGGCACTCCCTCTTCAGTGCCCATTTCTGTGCATTAAACCCTGTTTGGCTCACGCCTGCAGTGCCCAGTGCAGGTCCATGAGCAGCTGCTGGGGACACCTTGTTGTCCAAGCGTGTTCATGAGGAATCTCTGTGCAGATAGAGATGGGATTGCAGCCAGGATGGCTGAGCCAGGACAGGATCCTTCTGCCTCCAGCAGCATGCATCCACTGCACCTTGTGTGGGGCTTGAAAAAGGCAGCAAAAATGCCTCTCTTGACCTCTTGACCCCTGACCACGAGCTGTGGTCCCTTGGAGATGAGCTGTATTCATGTATGGCTGTTATTTCTCTGCTCAGAAGAACTCTCACCTGATGGAAGGAGCACAGCTTGTCCTCAGCAGGTGTCATGGGGAAAGAGCCCTCTCACCAGGGATGGAGTAGAGGTATCCCAGAGGAGGTCATGATCTCTGTTTCTCCTGGGAGGAACTGGCTGTTCCTACCCCTGCAGTGTGTTACTCTGGGGCTGCATTTTGTGTCCCCCTCACTTGCATGATCATAGAATCATGGAATTGTTTAGCTTGGAAAAGATCTCCAAGACCACGGAGTGCAACCGTTCCCCCAGCACTGCCAAGGCCACCAGAAATCCATGTCCCCTGGTGCCTCATCCACACGGCTTTTAAATCCCTCCAGGGATGGGGACTCTGCCACTGCCCTGGGATTGATGCTGTGGTACTTGAGGAACGACCCCCCCCGAGGGCCATCTCCATCCCCCAGTCCTGGCTGCTGCTCGCCGCCCATATTCCCGTTTTCCTGCTCTAATCCCCCACCCAGGTGCCTGCGGGCAGATCCAGGCGCTCCCCGCGGGACCCGGCGGGCTCAGCCCCTCTCCGCGGTTCGCGGACTCCGGGCGCCCTCTAGCACCGCCGCCGGGATAGAAAGAGGATGAAACGTGCCCTAAAATCATGGTATCACAGAATCCATTAGGTTGGAAAAGCCCTCCAAGACCATCGAGTCCCACCGTTCCCCCATCACTGCCAAAGCCACCATTAGCCTATGTCCCCAAGGGCCACATTCACATGGCTTTTAAAGGACAAGGGCTTCCCACTGACAGAGGACAGGGTTAGATTAGAAAATAGGAGGTATTAAAGCACTTGGAAGTGCCTGGCCAGATAGAGGCTGGCCATGCTGCTCACATTGTCATCTTGAAATAAAAACTAATTGCCCAAACTTACCAGCGTCTTGCTAAGAGGAAATGTCCAGCCTTCCATGGAAAACACTGACAAACAGCATCAAAACTCCAGGCTGTATCATCATCATCCTCCACATTGCTAATTACCTGGAGCAGCACCACTGGCTAATGGCTCAGATTGGGAATGTCACCTCAGGTGTGTCAGAGGAGGAGCACAAAGACAGCAGTTGTTGATCCTTAGGCTGAGGGATCCCATTCCTGTCTCATCAGCCTCCTGAAACCAATTAGCTCTGGTGAACTCTGAGCACGCCGTGGGCACCCATCTGCATCTCCCCTGGCAAGCAGGAGCTCAGCTCCTGACACAGACGGTCCTGCTGGTCCCCAGCCCTGTGGCTCACTCAGGGGGTGGATTTCCCTGTCCTCCCGTGGGATCTGCCCTCGGAGCAGACCCTCAGCTGGTACTGCCCCAGGGGCCAGTGCTGGTGAGCCCAGTGCCAGCAGTGATGCTCCAGCAGGAGCTCCTTCCCAGCCGGCCCCTAGGGGTGACTTGTTCTCTGGAGCAGCAGCTTTATGAGCCTCTGCACATTTCCACGCTCACTCATTACCACTGTTCATTGTTTTACAAGGCCCCAGAGCACTGCTCACATCCCAGAGCTGGCCTGGGGGAGCTCTCCAGCTCTACAGTGCCGAACTAATTTCCAAAGATGAGGGGTTTTGGGGGGTTATTTGCTCCAGCCCTTGGGTTCTGCTGTGGTGGCTCCAGAGGGGATGGAAACAGCCAAGTGTGCACAGATAACAGAGGCACCTGTGACATTTATCCCCTTGCTTTTGAATCCACAACCACGCTCTAACCCTTCCCTGCCTCAGGACGTGCCTCCATACAGCTACAAAATACCTCAGATATTTTCAAGCTGAGACATTATATTCCTAAAATATTTGATGCTGCTGAGGCATGTCTGAAAAGCATCTAAAATATACCAAACAGCCTGCAAATATCTCATATTTGGGAGGCTGGGCATGTGCTCTGCCCTTCCTCTATCTCTGTAGGATGTGTTTCAAAGACCCTTTGAACATCCAACTCCTCACCCCATCCAAAAGCCCTTGTGGGTGACTGTGTGCTCAGCTCTCTGCTCCTGAAACCTTGGCTCGTGCTGGTCTTGGCACAAGGAAAATTAATTTCCTGGCCTCAGCCCAGTGCAGCCTCATTAGGACCTGGCACGATCACCCTGCTGTGCATGGGATGGTGGGGGCCCAGGGCAGGACCATGGTTCCCTCGGGATGCCCCTGGGGACGTGCCAGTCCTGGAGGACGTGCCAAGGTCCCGTGTTCCAGTGGGATGTGGGACCGACCTGCAGGGAGCAAAAGCCTTCAGGTGCAAGGGGTGTTTTCTGGGGTTCATTTTATTTTACAGTGTCAGCAGCTGCACTGTGTCCTGCTCAGCCCTGAGTGCTGCTGCCACTTCCCAGTGCCGTGCCATGCCATGGGTAATCCCAGGGTGCCAGTCCCAGAGCAGGGCAGAGGGGGAAGCTGTGCCCTGTGTCTCATTTACCAGCTTGAGCCCAGGACAGCCAGTGTTACAGCAAAGGACTCTTGTTCTGCTCTGGAGGAGGGGAGCGAGCCCCCTTGGCTTGGCAATGGGGACAGACCCCCATCCCACCCTCCTGCTGCCCATGGAAGTGGTGTCTTGGCCCTGGCTTTGTTGCCAGCATGGATCCTCCTCTCAAACACTGCCAAGGCTGCGAGTGCTGGTGTTTTCTTCACTTGGCTTTGCCCTTTGAAGAAGGGCAAATGAGGGCGGTTGGGTGGGGGAAGGAGTGCTTAAACTGTGCCCCTGGGCTGCACGTGCTGAGACCTCAGTACCTGCCCAGCTCCGTGGTGCCCAAACCCTTGTGTGGAGCTATCATGGATTTGAGCACCAAATCTGGGCTCTCCAAACCTCCCAGGTGCTTTGCAGGAAAACACTGGCAGTGAGAGGCTGGAGGGAGCCCCACGTGGGAGCTGCCACCAAGGATGGACCAGAGAAGTGGAGGAGCCTGAGATGGAACCAGAGGGACTGTGTGGAGGAGAGATGGAAAATGGAATATCCAGACAAAGGAAGGAGGTTGCAATGTAAGATTGGGCTTGGCAATGTAAGAAAGGGAAGAGACAAAAGCAGTCTCCCAGCAAAACGCTGGAATTGAACTTTCCCAGCTGCAGAGGGAAAACAATGACTTCCCACACAAAACTAGTTGATGGGCTGTGCTGATGAGGAGATGTCTGAGGAATTTCAATTAAAAGGCAGCGACACTGACAAAGGCGATGAGATTGAAGTGCTGGGAGGTAAGTGAGCGATGGGGAGGGAAGAACAATAACTGGCGAGGGAGGGAACGGTGCCTGCTCAGCGCTGCGTGGGCTGGGCCCTTCCCAAGGTGGCAGAGCCCTCTCCTGCTGTGCCTGGCAGGGTGCTGGGGTCCAGCTCCAGTCCGAGTCCCGTGCCCTGTGTACCCTTCCCTGCCTCCCTGGCTCTGCTCCATGGGGAGCTGCTGGCTGCAGCAGAGCTGTCCCCTCTGTGTGACATCTCTGATGGGTGTCTGCTCATCTGCAACGTGAAATCATGATCTCTGTGTTCTTGAGTCAGCCCTGTGAGCTTGGTGTCACCTTTGTCCCCAGCTGCCCTCCTGCACCTCCCATCCAGGTGATGCCCACTGCCCTCAGGCCCTTCCTCTTCAGCCACTCTGGAGCCAGAGCTGTGTGTGCCCTTGGCAAAGGACCTGGAGCTGAACAGAGAGCAGGAAGAGCTGGCAGAGTCACATGTGATTAGGAGAGTCACAGAATTGTTTGGGTTGGAAAATCCCCCCAAGATCATTGAGTCCAACCATCCCCCAGCACTGCCAAGGCCACCACTAACCCATGGCCCCAGCTGCCACATCCACAAGGCTTTTAAACCCCTCCAGGGATGGGGACTCCACCCCTGCCCTGGGCAGCTGTGCCAGGGCTAGACAGTCCTTTGTGTGAAGAAATTTTCCCAATATCCAACCTGACCCTCCCCTGGCACAACTTGAGGCTGTTTCCTCTCCTCCTGTCCCTGTTCCCTGGGAGCAGAGCCCAATTCCCCCTGGCTCCCCCCTCCTGTCAGGGAGTTGCAGAGCCAGAAGGTCCCCCCTGAGCCTCCTTTTCTCCAGGCTGAGCCCCCCCAGCTCCCTCAGCCGCTCCTGCTGCTCCAGCCCCTTCCCAGCTCTGCTCCATTCTCTGGACACACTCCCACCCCTCAATGCCTCAATGTCTTTCTTTTTGTGAGGGGCCCAAATCTGACCCCAGGATTCAAGGTAAAGCCTCTCCAATGCCAAGCACGGGGGGTCAGAGAAGCCCCCTGACCTCTGGCTGGTGGCACTGCAGTACAGAGGCACAACGAGGAGCACGTGGAAAGAGCCTGCACCATCCTTCTTGCAGCCACCAGGCAAGGAAGATGAATATCTTCCAAGCTGGCGCAGCCGACATGGTGTCTGATGGGAATAGCTCGTCCTTGCAGCCTGCCTGCCGGAGAGACTGCTCTGCTCCATCCCAGCTGGCACCAGGAGCTGGGGCCAGGAGGAGAGCAGGCTCAGTGGGCTCCCGGGCTGCCCAGAGAGGAATGGCTCCATCCTGACCAGGAGCAGGGGATGGAGCAGCTGAGGGAGCGCGGGGGCAGCTGCAGCACGAGCGATGGAAGCACCTGGGCCGGCGGGAGGAGGGAGAGATGGCCTCGCACCGAAATATCTCGCTTGGCTCTGAGCACGGCGAGGAACTTCTGGCACACAGAACCCTGTGAGGCCCCGTGCCAAAGAAAACAGCCAGATTTCAACCCCCGAAGCAGAGTGTTTGTGCAGAGCAGCTGGGCAGAGCGCGGTGCTCGGCCCCAGGCGGGCTCATCGCGTCTCCAGCCCTGTGTGGAGCTCTGTCCCCCAGCGGGGGTGGCTGAGCCAAGGGCAGGTGCTGTCCCCATGGCCATTGGCACAGGAGGCACTGGTGGCACCAGCTGCCTGTCTGTGCTTGCATTCACAGCCCCCCATACAGCGGCACAGCGGCCCTCTTACCTTGACCACCTGGTGTGGACGAGCTGATTTTCTACCCTTAAAAACAAATTTACAAATATGTCGACGGCTGTGAGCACCAGACAGCCCCTGGCACGGCCAGCCCCGCTCAGAGCCCTGCCAGCCCTGCTTCCCCCAGGCACGCTGCATCTCCAGGCGTCTGTTGTTCCATTAAGCTATTTTTAGCAAATATATCCCCCTTAGTTCAGCTGCCGTTATCTGATTAGTTCCTGTAACTATACGAGGAGCAACATCTCCAGGCGTGACTGCGATTCTGAGCAGGCTGTGTCTCTGCACACGCCTTTCCTACAGGAGAGAAACTTGCTGGAGATGCCTCTCGCCCCTCTGAGCTCTGATTTTGGGGGCCCAGGGGCCGTGGGGATCAGCCCTGCTGCAGCCACATGACCTTTGGTACAGGCAGAATTTTCCAGGCCCGCTTGCCGGCTGCTGGTGCTGATAAGGGGCCATCTCCTCCGGCGTTGCCCTGATGCGGCCACGATAAGCAGCTGGCTTTGTTTGCTCCCGAGCTTTTGATGGAGATTTCCATCGTCATCAACTGGGGATGGGAGAGGGGAAAATCCTTGTGCAGCAGCAAGGCAGCCTGTGAGGGTGTGCCCTGAAGGCACACAGAGGTGCCAGGGCTGGGTACTCCCTTCCTTCGGGCAGGTGCCACTGGGAGAAGCTGCACCACAGCACAGGGGCTGGTTAAAACCTGCAGCCCCATAGATGGTTCCAGCATTGCACTTTGCTCCAAGGCCTCAGCCTCTGTTGACTGCAGCTGTCCCAGAAAATCAGATTATAGTGCAAAACCCTGGCATCCAGTCTGCTCCGCCAGGCAGGTCTTCCGTCTCCCAGCTAGATCGTTGGGATCAAGAGCACATGAAGGGAAGTGGGAAGATGAGCCTCCACCGTGACAGCTTTTCCTTCAGCCTCAGCTGTGTCGGAGGAGTGCTGCAGACACAGAGCTCCTCAGCATTCCCTGGAGCCTGTGACAGCCGTGGCCATGCCCGAGACTCAGGGTGGGAGAAGAGGGACCTCACCCAGGAGCCACGCATGGAAACTCCTGGCCCACCTCCCTTGTCCATGGCCAAATCCATCAGAGCCCTGCTGCCTGCTCCTGCTCCTCCCCTGGGGTGCTTCAGAACCCTTGAAAAGGGATTAACTGTAGATTTTAAATGCTCCTAAAGGGAAAAATCTCATCTGTGGCCACAGTGAGAATGACCCCTCAGCATCCTCAGGGCTGTCACCTGAGCTCCAGCACTGCCCCCAGGCTCGCTGGGATTCTGATTCCACTATCTGATTTCCCGTGCCAGTGCTGTCCCCTATTCCATCCTCACCGTTTGCCTGCCTGGCTTCTCACCACAGCGATTTATTTCCCAGTCCTGCTCTGCCGAGCCTGTTGAAGCCCCCCTTCCCAGCCAGGCCGAGGCTGCACTACTGGAATCTGTCACAGGGCTGAAGACATTTATTCCGGCTGAGAGACCCGCCAGCGCCTCGGGTGACATTTGTGAGCAGAGAGAGATGCCAAGTGTTGCTCGTTGAAACTAGTTGCTGAGGCGGACCGGGGGAACCTGGGCTCCCGTCCCCGTGCCCCGCAGCCCCGCAGTGGCCTCGACCTTGCTCCACGACCCCCTCACACCGCATTCCTCGAGGGATGCTGCCAGCAGCAGGGAGTCCGTGTCTGCCTCGCGTGGCCGCCCCGCACTGTGGCAAACCCGAGCAGGGTGGAACCCCTAAACGGGACGGACCCCAAACCGCGCTGGGGAGGAGCCGCACCAGGGACGGAGCGTGCGGGTGCGGCGTGGGGGGCCCCGCGCTGCTCCCCGGCATGCGGGCATCCCCGGTGCCTGTGACCCGCAACCTTTGCGGCTCCCTTCGCTCCCGCAGAGCCCGCGCACCTCAATCCCAGCCCCTGGTTCCTCCGATCCCCCCGATCCCCCCCGATCCCCCCCGGTACCCCCCGGTACCTCCCGATCCCCCCCGGTCCCGGCGCTGCGGGGCGCGGGAGGGGCGTGACCAGCTCTCAGACCACGCCCCTCGGCGGCCGCTCGGCGCTGCCATTGGCGGAGAGGCGCGGGGGGCGGGGCCGGGCGGCGGTGGCTCCCGCGCCCCCTCGCCCGGCGCGGCCGCGGCCCCGGCCCGCGATGTCGCGCAAGAAGGCGGCTCGTGGCAAAGGCGGCGGTGCCGCTCCCTCGGCAGCGCTGCCCCCGGCACAGGGCACCGCCCGGGCCGCCGCCGCCGCGCCCCGGGGCAGCTCCGCCACCGCCCCCGAGCTGCCCCGCAACGGCGGCGCGGCGGCCGGGCGGCCCTCGCTGAGCAGCAGCGGAGAGTTCTACGACCTCGCCTTCAAGGTGCGGGGCCCGGGGGTGCTGCGGGGAGGGGGACGGGAGCGCGGGGCGCGGGGTCAGTCGGGTGCGGGGTCGGTTGTAGCGTCCCCGAAGTTCCCGGGGTCAGGATCGGGCGGGCATCCCTGCATCCCTGCATCCCTGCATCCCTCCCTCCCAGCCCCGGCATCCCGTCCCTCCGCAGGTTCCCGATCGGGGTCTTCGCGGGGGCTCCGGTGGCGGCAGGGTCGGGGTCAGCGGGGGCTGCGCTCGCAGAATCCCCCCGGCAGCGGGGCTGCTGCTGCGGGACTTGTGCAAGTGATGGTCTAAGGCTGCTCCGGGGAGTTGCTGTGGCCTCCCGGCTCCTCCTTAACCTACAGAAAACGGGCTGTGAGCGGGGTGATGGCACCCCTCGGGTGGCATCGAGTCTGCTCTGGCTGCTGCTGAGATGTCTCCAGCTTTCTGGGCTCAGATGGCTTCTTCTCCCTGCTTCAGATCCTGCCGAGAGAGTCACAGAACAAATTAATTTGCATTCCCCCCCCCTCCACTTCATCATTCGAGCTGATGCAAGCCCAGCTTGAAGCTCACTTGATCTTTTTAGGACTCAGTTATCAATACTGGGGCTCATTTAGTGATTTTGGCTGAGGCCACGACTCAGTGCAGACGCTCTGGCTGTCTCTAACACGGATCTCTGTAGCCGAGCGTGGGGGACTGAGCCTGGAGAACACGGCTTTGCTGGGGCAGGTCCTGCCTCGCTGGGTGGTGTCGAGAGCTCAGCGCCGGTGGCAGTCAGTGTGGCCATCGTGTTAAGGTTTGGGATGTGGGGTAGGAGGTGAGGGGTGTTCCAGAAGTGGGTTTGGTTGCTTTGGTAGGCGGTTGGTCCTGATACAGCTGCAGTAATGGTTTAACAGCTTCCCTAAAATGGAGCCACCTCTGTGTTTGTGCTGGTCCCTGGCTCCTGGAGCTCACCTCTGCCTGCCCAGGCTGTGGCTTTCCTGGGGAATTGTCCCTATGGCACAGGGATGAGCCAGATGGGTCTCAGAGAAGCCCAAATGCCCCGGTTAGCCAAAACCTCTGCTAATGGTCTGGCTGATTTTGAACCAGTGGCAGAGAGAAATTGTTTTGTATCCAGTAAAACCCTGGTCTGTTAAACTTTCTCCTTCCCTTGCCCCTCTTCTGAGGCTCCTGAAGCTGTGCCCGAGGCAGTGGCCAAAGGCAAGTCCTGTGCACGGGTCTGCACCCTGGCCCCGGGCACTGTGCGTGCCTGGTGAGGCACTGGTGGTGCTGAGAGGGGAGAAGCTGCTGTTGAGGGTCCCCTGTTTCAGAGAGAGGTCTGGAAAGCTAAAAGTCCCCCAGTATTTAGTACTAAAATTGACTTTCCCCCCTTCCTTTGGCTTTGCACCAATACACCCGTGGCTCTCTGGCTGCCCTCACCCCCTTGTGCCAGGGCTCGGTGTGTGGTGCTCCTGTGGGATGCCACTCTGCACTGTGGCTGGATCCTGCCCTCCTGGGCAGAGCCCTCCTGCCCCAAAACGAGCTACACCTGCACCCGGGGCTGCTGCCACCTCTCAGGCAGAGCCATGGTGGTGTTTGCCCCTTTGGGTGGCTCCTGGGAGGGTTTGGTGTGACCCAGGGCAGTCCCTGCCTCGAAACCATTTAAATCCCGTCATGGCCTGATGGCTCTCGGAAGGCTGATGGGAGCACCTTGGGAGAGAGGGAACCTGCTGTGGCCAGTGCAGAAGGAGCTCAGGCAGCTCCATGGTCCCAGATTTCTCGGTGGTGGGAAGCTGTCATCCCGCTGAGGGGAGAGGGCTCGGTGCCCCGGGGGGCAGGGGCTGTTGGGTTGGGCAGAGGTTTTGGAGAGCTGTGTGTGGGAGCAGGCTCAGCTCTGTCCTGGTCTCTTTGTGGCAGGGGGTGCCTGCCCTTCCTGCACCCCCTGGGGTGTTTGTGTCTGCCCTGTCTGTACCTCCAGGGTGGCTGCTGGGTGGGGAAACTGAGGCAGGTGGCACCAGGAGAATCAGAGGGGCAGCTGTGGGCACGTGTGGGTCCCATGGAAGGAAGTTGCTTGCAGAGGGCTGATGCACCCCTGGAGCTGGCACTTATGGTTGGGGACCCCCTGAAGTCTCCCCCTGGGCGATGCCACCCTCCCAGAAAGCCCCACAGTGGTGGGGTGTTTTTTGGGTGTTCTGGGGAGCCCGTGGGCCCTGCAGCCATCGGGTTACAGCTTGTGCCACCCAGCTGGCACCTCTTGGTTTTCAGGGGGTGTTTGTGCCCCCATGAAGGACTTGTTAAGTACAGCTTGGGGTAAGGTGTCTTGAGTTGAGCCAGTGCTCAGGGACACACGTGGTGCAGGATGGGGGATAATTCTGCTGTGAGTGCCTCCTTTTCCCCCCACCCTCCCCTGGGTCCATCGCTCTTGGATGTGCTTTGTTCCCCTCAAGCACATGGGATCTGCTGCCCGCTCCTGGGATGGAGCTGGGTAATGGCTGCAGGGGCCTTCCTTCCCAAAACCCGGAGTCTAACCCCCCTTCCCTCCCTCCCAGGTGATGCTGGTGGGCGACTCCGGGGTCGGCAAGACCTGCCTGCTGGTGCGGTTCAAAGACGGCGCCTTCCTGGCCGGCAGCTTCATCTCCACGGTGGGCATCGACTTCAGGGTAAGTGCCCGGGGCGCCTCTGCCTGGGGGTCTGGCAGGTGAGGGATGGATTTTGCAGAGGAGTAACTAAATGTTGCTCCAAGGACTTAAACCTCATCGCCCTGACCCGTGTCAGCTCCACCTCGGGGTCTGATGGCAGTGGCGGCAGCACAGCGGTCGCTTTGTTACAGCTTTGCACAGGGATGGGGGAGCGTGTCCTCTGCTCAGGATCCCGGGGATAATTCCTATAAGAACTGCTGAGGCCTGACATCTGCCAGGGAAAATATTTCCCTAAGTCGTTTTCAGTGTTTGTAAGAGTTGTTTGGTTTTGTTTTTTTTTTTCTTGAAACAACAAACCCAAAACTGGCGTGGACCAGAATCCCCTGGAGACATCTCCTGAGCAGTTGTGCAGGGCACACGAGGCAGCTCTTACCCCCTGGAGCAGCAGCACTCCTGGCTGGGCTCCCCATCCCTCACCAGTCCCCTGACCGTCTGCTCCCCCCAGACTGCGAGTTTGTCACCCCCCAAGGTGTCTGGCTGGTGCCACAAGCTCCTGGGTGGGTGCTCTGCCCTGCCTGCCCTGCTCCCGGGGCACCGGCTGCGTCGTCTCTCCGTGCCGAGGATTTGGCTCCGTGTCGGTGCTTTTGTGGTGGGTGCAGTGAAGGGCTGGTGGTGATGCCTCTTCCCAGCAGGATCTTGGACCTCTCCCTTTCTTGAGGGATTTCTGGGAGATGGGTGTCTCTCGTAACCTGCTGTTTTGTGGGGTGTGAGTAATACCTCGCTGCTGCAGTGGCAAGGGGAAGGGATGAAGGACGGCTGAGAAAGCCTTTGGGAAGGAAATGATGCTTGGTGCCGAGCGAGGCTGTTGGCTGCAGCAGGTGAAATGGGTAAATTGGAGTCTGTAATTTTATACAAAGGTAATTACACAGTATTTCAGGTGTTCTTCAAATGAAAAGCGTTTTATTACTGATTGCAATGATTGATATGCCAAGGGCAGTCGTAAAACCCTGTGACTTATTGATTAGAGCACTGAAACGACTGTTACTGAGAAGCAATCAAATTAGGGTTAATTTACTTCTCTAACAGAGCTGCTAGAGCTACATTGCTCTGAAATGGGCAGATTATGCAGTGGGGAATATCATGTGTATGCCCTGAAACTCATTATTATCATCCTTTTAAGGCACTCATAATTTTGGGGGGCCATGGAAATAGTTTTTTGATGTGCATCTCTGTTCCCATTAAGATAATCCCGTTTGCAGGTGCTGTGTAATTGTCCCTCTCGCCGTTGGCACCAGGGTGCAGATGATGCTCCAGGGTGGCAACGCTGGAGGCTTCTGCTGGTTTTAATTTGTGTCTTTCTAATAAGAAAACTGTCACATGGCAGCTCCTTCTCTCCGAAATCCCCGAATTTGCTCGGGCTTTGCTGGCTGAAGGGGGTGAGGCTGTTTTAGGCGAGGCGGGCTGGGCTGGGAGGGCATCGCCGGGGTTTGATGAGCTCTCTCGGCCGGTGTTGGAGGTGCTGGGCGAGCACAGAGCGTTTATTTTGGTGCTTTAGGGGTGTTTGGCAGGGTTTGTGGCAGTCTCTGAGCCTTGCTGGCAGCAGAGACCACAGGGACCTCCCCAAGGCCAGCCCGTGTGGCAGCTGCGCTCCTGTGCACGTGTGACCTTGTTTGGCTGCGGGAGCCGGGACCTGGATCCCATCCCAGCTGGGGAAACCTTGGGGACAGAGCTGCCCAACTCCTGACGTTGTTTTTTATGGCCATCTCCACTCTTCTCCTTGCCATTTGGTCCCTGCAGGCTCCCTGGGATGGGATGAGCAGCCCCTGTGCCTGCCCAGCCGCTCTCCGCCTCCTCTCCCAATCCACCCCCCGCTCCCAGGGGGTCCAGGATCCACTGCTCATTTTCAAGGATGTCAAACCATTAGGTGCACGCAAAGCTAATGGATTACATAGGCCTGAGTGTATGTAAATGAATAGAAATCCATTTAAAATTAATCTGGCATTACGATTCCTAATGGCCCCTGAGGTTCGTTCCCTCCTACTGTTTGATGTGAGGGAGAGCCTCCCACATCGTGTTTGTTTATCATCATCTCTTAAACAAAGAAGGATGTTGATCTGAATATATTTGGAAAACAAACCACTGATGCTGGGCAAATAAAGATGATTGTAGTCTTTAAAAAGGCATCAAAATGGCACCTGTTGGCTTCAAGCTTTGGAGGTGTCAAGTCCTCAGCATTTTTTCCTGTGAAAGGGGGAGCATCTTTAGCTCCTTGAGAGAATTCCAGCCCTCAGCATTCAGCCAGGACAGTGCCAGGGTATCCACAGCAGAGGATTTGGCTGGGGGTGCACTGCTGGGGTGAGTCCCTCCCATGCTGTGGGTGTGGGGTCCTGAGCAGGGGGTCACTTGGAGTGACAGAAGCATTATTTGAGTTACTGTGTTGTTTCCCCCAGAGGAGAAAACCCTGGGGTGGGGGGCAAACCCCTCCCTGTCTCTGGTGTCTGGGTCTCAGTTGTCCCCTTCAGGGGTTCCAGCCATTACTGGATAAGGAGGGGCTTAATTATTCCTTCCCATGAGCTGTGCCGAGCCAAGGCACAAGATCTTCTTCCCCCTGGGGGCTGGGGGATCCTGGCAGGTCTCTCCCCTGCCGATGAGGGCACAGCAGCTCTCTGGGCTGGTCATGTGTGCTTTCCTGCCTTCATATGTTCAGATTCCAGGGAGAAGGGGCTCCTGGAAAAGAGCAGGTTTAGCCCTCGGGGGTGTGAATCTCCTTTTTCTCAGTGCCACGGAAGGAGCTGCCTCTTGCTGTAATTTTGGCAACGCTGCAGAAACCTCAACAGAAATCCAAGCTGAGCAGCCAGTGGGACTTCTGTCCTGTCGTGACAGCCGAGTAACAGGAGGAAGGTCTTGCCAAAGCAGAGAAGCCAAAGGGCCTCGTGGAGCCCACCATGTCCCTGTCCCTGATGACATCCGGGGCTGCCCAGCCCGGTGCTCACAGCCCCGAGCTTTGCAGGGTCGGGCAGGTGAAGATTTTTGTACTAATTGGACCTGAAAGGAGAAGAACATAAAAGAAAAAAAAAAAAAAATTAAGGATGAGCCTTTTTTCCCTGGGAAAAGGTGCTAATGAGCTTCTTTGCATTAGCAGGAGGGATGGTTTCTGTGTTAATCGGGGGGATGGAACCAGTGGGAAGCACGTTCTGGTGGAGTTCAGAGCAGGGTGGCT
This sequence comes from Pyrocephalus nanus, assembly GCA_038380795.1. Lineage (NCBI taxonomy): Eukaryota > Metazoa > Chordata > Aves > Passeriformes > Tyrannidae > Pyrocephalus > Pyrocephalus nanus. The sequence goes on from CM076276.1 coordinate 15,342,642, forward strand.
TCTCTTCTCGTACTCCGAGGTGTGTTGAGGTGTCGCTCCTCACTCGCTGCCCCGAGGAGGGGGAGCAAACCAGCATCCATCGTCCTGGCACTGCTGGGAGAGGAGGAGCAGGAGGGAGCCTGCCCTGGTGCTTTGTCACAGCTCCAGGCTCCCCGAGCAGGCAGCTGACACAGGCATTGTCTCCTTTGAAGGTTCAGCTTTGATGTCCACCCGTTCTCACCGGATTGCCCGGGGGTTTCTGCTGCCCCCCCCCATCCCCTCGGGAGGCTCCCTGCTCTGGGCTCCAGCCTTGGCAGTGCCCGGTTAATCTGCCCGCCAGGACGGCTGCTGTGCTGTCAATAAAACCTGCCACCAGTGGCCCTGAGCTCTAAGGACTCTTGATTACACTCAGCCCTGTGCTACTCAGGGGGTGGAATCAACAGTGTATAACATTTTATTTTTGTTTTTATCATGAGATTTTGTTGTGTTTGTGTGTGTTGTGCACCTTCCATCGGCCCTGGGCGGCCCCCTGTGCCTTGTGCAGCGAGCTGAACTTTGCAGGAGGGTGGGAGCTGTGTTCCTGCCATGCAGAGGAACAGTGACCATGGTTTGGGTTCACCCAAGACTGGTCCTGGATCTCCATGTGCTCAGGGGAGGGGGCAGTGACCTGCCCTGAGCATCTGCTGGTCCCCAGTGGGCCCCCAAATCCCTGTCCTTGGGGCAATGCTCCAGTTCCCAGCAGGTGCCCACATCCCTGCCCTTCAAGTGATGCTTCATCACAGCCAGTGCCTCCCTTGGAAGGGCTGGAGCAACCTGGAGCCCCCTGGAAGCCAAGGGCTGGCTTTTACCTCAGCGGTTGGCATGGAGCATTAGCAGGGCTCATTTTCTGATGGATCAGTCTGGAAAAAGTGGGAGGGGAGGTGCTTGGGCCAGAAGAAAGAAATAGAAATAAATTAATTTCAGTGTGTCTTTCTATACTAAATTAGCCCTGGATGTTGGAGGGAAGGGACTCTGGCACTGGGCAGAGCGTTCAGTCTCTCCTTTGCCAAGAGCATTGTGATGTGTGTGGGGTCAGGATGGGGATCTGGCGCAGGAGGGTGGGTTTAGGATGGTCCCTTCCAACACAAACCATTCAGTATTTGTGTGTATTTCCAGCAGCTCTTTGTCTGAAATCGGTTTGTTCTGCAGCTCCCATTGCTGGGTGAATTTTCACAGCAGCCAGAAGCTGATTTCATATTTTTGCATTTCTCACTGTACAGAGAGCTGGGCTCAGTTTGCCCAGAGGAGCTTCCCATCCCTGGAAGTGTCCAAGGCCAGGCTGGACAGGGCTTGGAGCAACCTGCTCTAGGGGAAGGTGTCCCTGCCCACGGCAGGGGGGTGAAACTGGATGGTCTTTAAGGTCTCTTCCAACCCAAACCATTCCAGGATTCCCTGATTATTCCTGCAGTGCTTCCACCCCTTCTGCCTGGTTTCAGGGATCGGATGTGATGCCGTCTCTGGTGCTGTGGGGACCAGGTGTGCCTGGATGCAGCAGCAGGTGAGGCAGATCCCGGTGCCCTCGCACAGGGAGGGCAGTGCTTGTCAGCTGGAACACGCTGTGATTTGTGTCGAGTGTGACTCTGAGGATGGCGCCTTCTCCACAGCTGCTGCTGCTGCTGCCTGTTCCCCGCTCCCAGGACAGGCTCTCAGGGGAGTAAATATTCATTTTTCCTGGGAAGCTGAGCCCTGCTTTGCTGTCAGTGGCTGCTCCCTCCCTTGCAGAGGGACACTCACAGCTTTGCAGTTGGCGGTGCCTGTCATTTGCATGCAGGGGCTCAGTTGCCAAGAGATGCTGCGAGCGGTGCCCGTGGCGGCTGCGCCCGCTCCTCTCACAGCTGCTGGTGTTTTATTCATCTCTCTTTGCCTCCTGCATTTGAAAAATGATAACCCCCAGTTCTGCAGCGCTCCAGGAAGATGCAAACCCCCGTGTGCAGGCGGTGGTCCCGGTGGACAACAGGCTCCTTTCCTGCCTTGGGTGAGGCAGAGAAACAAGATGAATGTCTTCGAAGCTCGAGCTGCTCTTTCAGTGAACTGCTGGAGCGGCAGCAAGCCCCAGAGCCTGGTTAAGAAAACTCTTACCCAGTTTAATCCTCTTTGCAGGATGGTGGGAAGATGCCTTCCCCACTTTCCCACCCCCTTGGTGTTGGAAATACCACTTGGAATAGTTAGGGTGTGGAATTTTGCACCTGCTTCATCTGACATGAGAGTGCTGGGGATGTGGAGTTTGGGAGATGCTTCTGGAAGGGCACCGGTGTCTCCCAGGCTCCAGCAGCCCTGCTGGAAAATGCAGGAGGTCGGGCTGGAGGAGGGCCGTGGGCACAAAGCTGTGTTGTGTCAGTGCCTCTCTGGGTGCCTCCAGGTGGGAAATTGGCCTTGGTGAGGCCAGGTTGGGCCCTGGAGCATCCACTGCCACGGTGCTGAGCCAGGCTGGGTCTGCTCCTGGTGCCAGGACCTGTGAGGGAGTGTTTTATAGCCAATAAGACATTTAAATGGGCCCAGAGTAAGTCTAAATGGTTTGAATATTTCATGGAATACATTTGGCTTAATTTCCCTTTCATCTTTTATTTGTGATAAAATATTGAAATCGGCCGTGCAGAACTGGGTTGTTCTTTGAAAGCAGAGGGAGGGCGGCTGGGAAAGGGGGGATGGGTGGGCTTTGGGGTGCCTCTAACCCCCTTGGGATGGCCATTAGGGGCATCTCTGTCCCCAGTTCTGCCTTGCTCAGCCCCTGTGATCCCCTGAGCCCTCGCTGCCTTCCGCTGAGCCGCTGCCTCGTTTTGTTAATTAATTATTTGCCCCCAGCAGGCTTTGGGTTTTTCCCAGGGTGGATGCTGATGATCTCCGTAGGGAAGGGGGAGGTGCTGCTCCCGGGTTCAGCAGTGGCTGCAGTGGTGAGAGCCGAGTCCAGCCGAGCTCGCCAGGCACTGACTGTGCGTTGTCCTTCCCTGAAAGCCACCTTTCCCTTCGTCCTTTCCCCAAAGAGCCACTTCCTCGTCACCTGAGCCGTGGGGACAGGGGTCAGCTCTGTCCCATCCGTGGGGCTTTGCCAGACCCTGTGAGGGTGGCACTGAGCATCCCCCTGGCGAAGGGCAGGGCAGCCATCAGCCACTCCAGAGCCTGGAACAGCGAGTGCCAGCAGATAATCCCCCTTAGGAAAAAAACGTGGGAAAAACAACCCCATCCAGTGGGTTAGAGCTGTATTATGGGGGAAGGAGCCACAGTGTGGTGTGTGCCTGAGCAGCTGTCCCGGTCCTTGGATGACAATGGGGGACACGCTGTTCCTATGGCAATGGGGGATTTAGGGATCAAGGGCTTGTTTACCTGCAGAGCCTTCAGAAGCAAAATATTTTGTTGCTGGCACCACGGGGACACCGGTGCCCTGGAGCAGGGACAGGCTCAGTGCAGGGGCTGGCTCGGTGCTGTGCCAGCCTGTGCCAGAGCCGGGTGGTGCTGCCCGTGTGGCTCCTGCCTCATCCCAGGGCGCTGGAGCTCACACAGCTTTGTTTGTCTACCAGGGACATACAGCATTTTTAATCCTGGCTCAGCACCGAGTCATCGCCCTGAGGGATCGGAGAACCTCTCGGAAGCAACAGCAAAGAATTCATCTTTGTGCCTGCACTGGGAAAAATCATTTCTCCCTGATCAGAACTAACGTGTGTTGGGAGCTTGTGCTGCTCCAGCCTTAACGGGTGGTGTCCATTGCCCTGGGCTGTGGCTGTCCCAGGGTGAGGAGGAGTCAAAGAGTGGTCTGGGGGTCTTGGTGATGCTTCGGAGTCTGAGGAAGATTTTGGTGTGACAGGGTCGTTGCTGCCTGCAGGAGGTCAGCAAGCAGAAAGAGTCAGATTGTAGGGGAGGCAATACTGTCATCGTGTCTCTGAGGATGGAGATGGTCCCAGTGTGAACACCTGGACAGATTTAGTTCCACTGTGTGTGGGGGTTTTCTATTTAATTTACTGAAAGGAGAGGAGTGATGAGGAGCCTTGCCCAGCCGAACCCTCTTGGGTTGGATGCCACAGAGCCGTCCATCTGTGTCCACATTGCCAGCCCTCGTGCCATCTGCCCATGTCTCGGGACTTTTCCGTCGTCCCTGCCAAGCCGTGATGTTCCCAGGCCCAGTGACACGCTGGGGAAATGGAGTCTTTGGCTTTTCCAGCTTTGCCTGCACAGCATCTCCACGGCAACCACCCGGCAGCGAGCGCTCTTGCTGGGCACCGGCTCGTGGCATTAACGCTGTTCTCGGGAAGAGCCCCCAGGCCCCCCCAGTGTGACCTGTGCTGGGCATGGGAGGAGGTGAGCAAGACTGGGGGGGTCCTGCCCCAGCACCAGTGCTTCTGCTCCTCCTCACTGGACCTGAGCCTGGAATGACCCCAGAGCCTGGCACTGCCCCCCTGGGAGAGCCACTGGTGCCAACACTCCTGTGCCCTGTGCTCCCAGCTTTGGAACAACTCCCTGTTAATGACTTTTCTTTCCCCCAGAGCCAAGTGCAGGAGGCTGCTGGAGGCATTCAAGGAGCCCCAGCCCTTCCGGGGAGTGCAGACCCCACTGGTGAGGACCTTGCTCTCTGCTGGATGCTGAATTTGGTCGGAGTTGTTGGTTTTGCTCCCTGAGCTGCTCGCCAGCAGCAGGTCCCACTGGTGCCTCGGTGCCTCGCTGCTTCCTCCGAGCTGATGACTAAGAAAAACACAACTGCGTGGCTGGATGAATAATTCAGCCCAGCTTTGCTGCTGGGGGGGGTTGTAGCACAGACCCTGTCCAGGGACCTCCTTGTCAGCGTGGAACGGTCCCTGGATGAGCACCCATCTTACAGCAGTGCCCTGGGCAGAGCAGGGGCAGGACAGACCCTTTTCTGGAGCACAGGGACCCTTCCCGTGCAGCCAGCTGGCCGGGCTCTCCTTGGGGTGTCTGTTCTCCCTGGGTAAGCACTCAGTGCTCCCGGGAGCTGAGGGAGCAGCCTCCTCTGCGGGGTGGCAGCTGTGACCCTCGGGCTCCCATCGCCGCCTTTGCCGCGCGCCTCGGCGGAAGCGCCGGGGGATTGTTGCTACTCCCGGTGTCAATTTTTAGAGCTCAGCCCGGATTTGGCAGCAGTGCCAGCCGGCCCACGCAGCTCCAGCCTCGGCGAAGGGCTGGCAGCTCTGCTGGGGATGTGGCTTTGCAGGGGTGAGGCCCCCGTGCTGTGTCTGGGCACCTTCCCGTGGCACCAGCGCGGCAGGGCTGGGAAGAGACCCTGGCACGGTGACAGCCGTGTCACTCTGCCCTGGGCACCCATCACCAGCGTGTGTTGTGTGCTGTAAGCACTGCTCCTGTTTCCGTAGGGGCCGTGGGGGCTGTGTGCTCATGGCTGGGAAGCCTCTCCAGCCCTTGTGCTGCTGCCCTTGGGCTTCCCGGGGCTCCGGTGTTCCCGGGAGATCACACATTGCAGGTTTCAGATGAGTGACTTCCCTTCTTCCCCTGAGTTCTGGGGCACGTGTGGCCTGAAGCCAGTGCCAAGGAGCTCGAATGGTGCTGAGTCCTGAGCCTGGAGGGCCCCCTGTCCTGCTCAGGGAGCCTGTCCAGAGGCAGTTCCCTTCCTGGCTCCTTGCCCAGCTCCTTGCCCAGCTCCTTGCCCCAGTTCATTCCTCAGCTCCACCACGGTTTGCTGGTGTGGCTTGGGGAAGCGTGGTTGATGTGATGGGCTCAGAGTGGGGCTGGGAGTCTCTTCCCAGTGAATTCTGCTGCCTGGTGTTTGGGAGAAGGGCTGACTGCAGGGCATCCCTGCAGGGTGTTGCCATGGAGCATCTCTGCCTTGCAGCGGTGCAGGGGCAGGAGCCCTGCAGCAAAAAGCTGTTGGAGGACCGGGGGAGCCAGAGCCACGAGAGAGGGTGACCCCATCTGTCTCTGCCTGAAACCAGGAGTTTGTGTTGTCAGGAGGGGGGATAAAAGGAGGCCACCAGCTCCCACAGCATCACCTTGCTTTGGGCTGTGGGACATTCACAGGACTCAGAGCGAGGTGCCAATGAGTTGCTGTGGTGCTGCAGACCCTGGAGAGCAGCACCCAGAGCATTTAAATCAGTGAGTGCCGAGGAGCTGAACTTGGGGAGTGGGTCCTGCTGTGTGGGGGTGCTCCTGGGCCCCTTTGTATCAGGGTAACTCGTCGAGGTGGCTCCAGGCAGGGCTGGAGCTCAGTGAGTGTCTCTGCAGCTGAGCCTGAACTTCCTTCAACGTGTTAACGAGCTGCACTTATAAATGTGCATGAATTAACGGGAGGAGTGCTCGGCAGTGCCGAAAATAACCTTGTTCCCAAGCTTGTTAATGCTTCACAGATGTGTTTTCCCCCCCTGAATAATACACACGTGAGGTCAAATTACTCTGACAGGGAAGAGCAGCAGGAGCAGAGCAGCTCTGGGGAGTTGATTCTCCAGGGATCGCCCCTTAGCCCAGTGCAGGGGTGGAAATCCGCTCCTGAGGACCTGGCTGCTCCAGCTGGAGTTCTTGGCTGAAGGTGGGCTTTCCAAGCATGCAACAAGGCAACTGTGTGTGGGGTTTGGCTCAGTTTTATTCATAAAAAGGTTGGCAGTGTCTTGGAAGAGCACTGGCCTGTCCAGGATAACTGTCTGCCCTGTGTTCCCATCCTGGTGCTCCTGCCTGGACCTCCTGGCAACCACAGTGGCAGGATTTGGGGTGTTTTGTCTCCCTGGGGTGATTTCCCAGCACAATCCCAGCTTGCAGCCCTGCTCCAGTGCCCTGCACTGGGAGAGCAAATGGTGGAGCTGGATTAGACGAACTGGTTTGACTGACTGGGGCGGTTCTGGCGTGGAGGTGCCGGTGACGTGCCGAGTGTGCTGCGCTTCCTTACACCTCTCCATCTGCCGGGGCTTTCAGTGGAGCCCAAACCTTGGGAAGAGCCTGCTCTAGCAGAGCAGAAAATGGGAGAGCTGGGAGTGCTGCTGAAGAGAAGGCAAAGCTTTGCAAAGATCAAAGCATTGGCTCCACAGTGCCTGGGCTGGTGCAGCTCCGTGCAGGGCTCCTCGTGCCGTGGCTTCCTCCTTGTGCCACCAGCGAGTGGATCTGAGCGACCACCCCGCAGCTGACAGAGGGTGCTGGGGCAGGGGCTGTGCCCACCCAGCCCTTGCTGTCACTGCTGCCACCATACTGTGCAGAGATGGGCTGGGTGTTGGGAGCATTGGAACCCCTGAGGGCTGTCAGGGAGCACTGGGACCCCTGATGGGTGCCATTCCTGGGGGCTGACTGGACTCCTAGGGCCGTCAGAAAATCTCATTATAGTTGCTCAGTCTCTCTCTTTTCCTTGAATCCTTTGAAGGATCTGTCTGGGCTCGGGTTTGCTGCACAGCTCGGGAGCTGTCTGCCTTGGCTGCAGGTGAAGGATGGGTGTGCTTGGGATAAAAAGCTACAGATTCCTTTGTCAGGTCTCTGGGGTTTTATTTTCTTTAGGGATGATGAGAAGCGCTCTTTAATAATGCTGTTTGCAGTGCTGTCTGCAGACGATGCTGTGTTACTGCTGGGGTGTTTGCTGCTGGATACTCAGCCCTGATTTTTTTTTTAATTGGATTGTAAAGTCTTCTGAGAAACTTCAGCCAAGTTTTCGGCCCGGGGGCACAACCTGGAGCTGGCGGCAGTCGCTGAGGCGAATCCTAGAATCGTTTAGGCTGGAAAAGACCTTTAAGGTTATAAAATTGCTGCAAGGCTTTGTTTCCTCCCCCCACCCCCCCAAATAAATGACTCCCTGCCTAACAGGGCCTGATGAGCCATTTTTCATCCCCACGGCACTGACGGCGCCGTGTTTGCTGCAGATGAGAAATGATCCCACCGCGAAGGCTCCGTGGAGATCCCTGTTCCGCTTTTGCAGCGCGGCGTGTCCTTGATGAGGAAAATGAAGATAAATCTGTTGAGCGCCGCGTTACTTATTCCGGGTGTTGGCACCGCTTTGCGTGAGCCATCTCTGCCCCCTTTGTCTCCAAGGCTGCCTGGTTGGGAAGTAAGCGGGGATATTTTTAAAAATATCTCTTCTATCATAAAGTAGGGGGGGGGGGAAAAGAGATGGAAGGGGTGAGTAATGCAGCCCAGGGTGTTGGGGGAGCTGCACAGACCACCCCTGGGTGTGGAGGAGGGACGTGGCTGTGGCCTCCATCCCATCCTGGAAGCCGACCATGTGTTGGAGCCGTGGGGATGGGCTGCAGCCTTCCTGCTGACTGCTGCGTTTTGGTGGCTCTGATCTCCAGGGTGGCTGTAGCAGCCCCTGTCCTATGGAATTTTAAGGCTGGAAGCCCCAGTTTCCCAGACTGCCTGCAGGACTGGGGCACAGGCTCGCTCTGATGTGGCAGAGATGTCTCAAAGCCTTGCATGGCCGTGTCTTCTGCCTGTTGGGATGAGCCTGAGCAGCCTCGATGGGCTTGCAAGCATCAAGTCTCACCTGCCTCAAGGACCCACCCCTGGATCATGCCAGGACCGTGGTGGTTCCGTGGAGCAGCCGGGCAGGGGAAGGAACGCCGGACGTGGCATCGTGGCTGCCGCGGGCGATGCTGAGAAGCAGAGCGTGGCTGTATTTTAAAATGCATGATCCTAAGCAGATCCTCTTACCTCTAATCTGTCCCTAAGACAGGATTCTCTTCTTGCCAGAAAGCCCTTTTATTTGCAGGCTGATGTGAACAGAGGATGATAAGTCACTAATTCTTCAGTGTGTCTGCTCCAACAAGAGCCTCGGCCCTTATCTCTGCAGGGCTGGCAGCCAGGGAGATGTTAATTGGGATTTAATGAGGTGAACACGGCTCTTGACAAAGGCTGGAGCTCTGACATCCCTGGGGTGCTGCAGGGAAGGGGCTGTGCCCACCTGGAGACCACGGGTGGGGTCATTTCTGTAGGGCAGGGCTTGTGGCTTCTCCTGGGGGGGATCCAGTGTGCAGGGCAGGTGTGGAGGGGACACGGGGTTTGGAAGCGCCGTGTGCTGGGAGGTGACGTGGTGTTAATCTGCTTTTCACGGGCTCTGCTGAGGAACTGAGCAGCGTCGTGGGTTCTGAAGGGATCTTGGCACTGGGGCCGGCGCTGGCTCTGGAGCTGCAGGTGGGAGCGTGGAGGGTGCAAGGCCTGGGGAGAAAAAAAAAAAAAAAACAAGGCAGAAGTTTCTATTTTTAGCTGCAGAGTGCAAATGCACGGAGCTGCTGAGGAATTAATCACCTGCCCTGAGAGGTGAATGGCTGGGGTTTCTCTCTAAGTGCAAGGCTTACGGGATGGGGTGGAGGGAACCGTGCCGGCTGTGTTGGCCACCCAGGTCTCCCCTGGGATGGGTGACAGGGATTCTGGGGTGTCCCTGAGCCGGGTGCTGTGCCTGGGGAGATGCTGAGCCACAAGGACCAGCTCCCTGGGCAGCCACACACCCCTGTGTGGGAAAACCTCAGGGTTTTAACGAGCACATTTAATGCAGTGTCCTGCTGTTTTGGGCAGGTTTCCATATCAATCCTTAATCTATTTTTGCAGCCGCTGTTGGAGGTGGTGGCTATTTGTGTGTCTGCTACAGCCCCATCACAACTCATCCCATTTCCTCCTGGCACAGGAGCGTTTGTGCCCGCAGGGGCTCCCTGAGCGTTGCCAGGTGGGAATTTGGATCCAGGTCCTGCCTTGGCACAGGGCTGGGGTGCCCCAGCATCCCTTCAGCCACTCTGCTGCTGCTGGGTTCCTCCTGGCTTCCTAAAATAAAGCATAACCCAGTCTATCACCCGCCCCCGAGCAGCGATGGGGACCCAGCAGCCACTGCCCCGGGTGACACCACAACCTAATGACATTTCTGGGTGGCTGCACTGTCAGTCCCACAGCTCATTAGTGCCACTAATTAACTCGGCTGCTGCCCTGTGCCTGGTTTGATCTATAGTCACAATTTGTTCCCATTTTGGCAGGAATTCTCCCCCACTTGGCCGCAGGAGCTGCCTTCCAGGCCCAATAATGACATTTGAGGGGTTTCTTTTCCATGGTAAAAGCGGAGCCCCCGGCACAGGGGGGTGCTTGGGTGGGTGATGGTGGGTGCTCCTGAGCAGCTCCTGGAGCCAACACCCACCAGAGGCAGGGTGGGGGCTCCCCTGGTTGGAGCCCGAGTGGTGTCAGTGAGCAGCTCACATTAGGCCACTTAATTGTGAAGCAAATTAATCCGTGTATCCAATTTAACTTTTAAGGCTTTGCCTAATGAGTTAATGTGTGGAAGAGCTGGGGGAGGCCGGGTTATCTGCGATTCTGACCCCGGGAGGAGCTGCAGCCTTGGCTGGCGTGGGCTCAGGGACCTGCAGATGAGCTGGGATGTGCTGGTGGCTCCTCCAGGACTGAGGGGATGCTGTGGACCAGGGGAATGGCATTTCCCCATCCTGCAGCTGCCCCGAGAGCAGAGCTGGGCAGCAGCACCTTCATTTGGGAATGTTTGTTACAGGGAATGTGGTTTTGCTCCATCACCTTCTCCTCCATCCTTTTTGCTTCCAAAGGGCTGCTCCTGGACAGGGGGTGGGATCATGCCAGGGCTGCAGCCAGCGGGGCCTCGGTGTGTCGATAATGCTGCTCTTAATTGAGGACCATCTGCACTTGGTAATTTAATTTTTCCTACATCTGCAAGGTTCCAACTTTGTTTATCTGACATCCTGAGGATTATTTAACTTCGGAGCCTCGCGTTCCTCCAGCCCAGGCACTCCAGGCATTCCACTGCAGCCCCTGCTGGATGAGATTTTAATAACGCTGTCACTGCCCCAGGAAAAAGGACACGTTAAAATCTGAAATTGGGAAGGGCAACAGCAGAGCTGAGTTGCATGGATGGTTTTCCTGCCCGAATTTGCGTGGCAGGAGGCTGCTGGGAGTGTTACCTCTGTTATAACAAACTGTGTGAGATGAGGAGCCCTGAGCACCACGAGCCCTCCCACTGCCCGCAGGGCTGGCAGCACATTTCACGTCTCAGTGCATTGACACGCGGCGTCTTTTGTCTTTGGATGCTTATTAGCAGCTCAGCCCCCAGCTGTGCCTTGGAAAGGCTGTCAGGAGGGAATTGAGGCAGCTCCTTAAAAAAAATAATAGGAATTGGAAGCTGGAAAGTCTTTTAGCTATGGTATGGGGGGAGACTTGAGCATCTGGTTCATCTGAACCACACCAGTTTGTGCTGCTGGCAGCAGCTCCTGCCCTTTCCCACCCCAGCTCCTGCCTTTTCCCATCCTGCTCCTCCTGCCTTCTGCTTGGCTTCTTCACCCGTGTTTTGCAGCCACCTCGTGCTTGGGGCAGGCAGGGGTCTCAGAATCCCGGAATGGTTTGGATTGGAAGAGACCTTAATCCACCCCCCTGCCATGGGCAGGGACAGCTTCCACCAGCCCAGGCTGCTCCAACCTGGCCTTGGACACTTCCAGGGGTGGGGCAGCCACAGTTTCCCTTGGCAAATATCTCTGGGATGCAGGCAGGGATGGCAGCAGAAGTGAAGCTGTGGCTGTGCCTCCTGCCTGCAGGAGCATTTCTGCAGCTCCTTGCCCTGGAAACCCACTCTGCTCCACACCCAAACCCCAGGAAATCCATTTCTTTCCCCAGCCTGGTCCAGCAGCACCTGGATCCATGTGCAGACTGTAATTAGGTCTAAGCATTCCCCCCCCTAAAATGTAGGTCAGTCGTAATTAGTGTCACTCTTGCTGCTGTTGCCGGCTCCGTGTTAATTAACTCCTGAAGTGCAGGTCAATGCATGAAGGGCAGCTTTGGAGCTTCAGCTTTTTCGGCTGCTCACCAGATGCTTCAAGGTGGCTTTGGCTCAGATGGTCCATGCTGAGGGCTCGGGCCATGTTGTCCCTCCCACTGGTGGTGGCTGGTGACCCTTGGAGCGTGGTCACCCTGGGGACATGGCCGTGTCCCCGGGCACAGCCTCACCCTCTGCTCTGGGCTGCACGTGCTGGTGTGGCTGTGGGGAAGGGCACCTCTTTGGTGCTGGTTTCAACAAGAAGCTCCTGATGTCCTTGTCCCTTGTCCTCAGCCATCACACCAAGTGTCTTTTTCCCCTGCAAGGTGCTTGTGCCTGGATCCAGGACTGATGGGGAAGTGCAGAGCGTTTTCCTTCCTCTGCAGCCCCTGGCACGGTGGTCCTGGCACAGTCCCTGGCAGGGGGTATTGGCAGCTGGTTGCTGCCAGCTGGGAATGGCCTTTTGACAAATGCTGTGCCCCTGCAGCGCCTGGGGCCCCCAGCCCCTGCACCCTGCAGGATGTGCCTCCCTGTGGCACCAGGCCGGGAGTTGGACTCGATGATCCTTGTGGGTCTCTTCCAACTCAGCACAGCCTGTGATCCTGGGACCCGGGGTTTTGGAGGGCAAGGTGAGCTCAGAGAGAGGATCTTCTGCAGATTGTAAACCTGCCCTGTTTCAGCTGCAGAACAGGGGCTGGGCAGAGCTGTTGTCCCTCCTCTGGGATGAGGGTGAAGGTGCAGCTCGGACACAGCAGCATTCACATGGCACGTGGTCCCACCCTGGGGATGGCTCTTGTCTGTACTCGCCTGGGAGCCCCAGGCAGAGGCACCAGGGTCCAGGAGGCACCTCGTGGCAGTGGGAACCCTGGGGTTTAGGCATTTCAAGCCTTCAGCAGCCCCGGCTTGCCATCCTTTGAAAGGCTCAGCCCCGTGTTTGGGGAGTCCCAAGCCCCCAGCCAGCTCCCCGAGCCCCCGGCTGCTCCCCGAGCACTTTCCAGCTCCCCCACCCCACACCCTGGCTGCCTATTTTTACCGCTCCTGGGCTGTGAATCACTTTGCTCCCCCGTCTCAGTTGCTGCCTTTGAAGGTATTTATAAACCTCGACCGTCTCCCCTGCGCCTGCCTGAGCAGACGGTGGATGCAGCGCTCGGCTCCTCCTGCCCTCTCCTCCTCGCCCGTATCCGAGTGTAGGAGTGCAGGAAACGAGGTGCTCCCTCAGTGAAGAGCCTCCCCAGCACTGTCCTGGTGGGGTGAGGCATCCCGAGGGTCCTTGGTGCCCAGCAGTGTGGGATAAGCAGGGATGGATCTCGGCGTGTGCCAGGGAAGGGTTTGGTGGCACCGGAGCTGGTGGCGTGTCCGGTGCTGGAGGTGGGGGAGCCAGGGCTGAGCTGGGGGAGCCCAGCCCAGGGTCAGGGCAGCCTTGGCCATCCCATGGCCTGGGGAGAGGGGAACACCCCATGCCAGTTCTGGAGGAAAAGGGACTCAAATCATCTCTAGAGCAGTGACTGGCTGCCTCATCCCACTGGTGTGCAGTTCCTTGGCCACGTTTCCAGCACATTCCAATAATTACTGTGGTAATTTCTGTGCATCTGGCAGGCAAGTTAATCTCTGCTCCTTCGCCTGGGACTGCTGGTCTGTAGGACTGCACTTGGCTCGTGTTTGGAGAGCCTGGTGTGGCTCGCTGGCTTGGTCAGGATCTGTCCCCTGCCCTCCTGTCCAGCACAGCTGCCTGGAGGGGCACCAGTGGGCTCCCCACGCTGCTCCCAACTCTGCCAGGGCATCCTTCTGCAGAAAGTATCCTGTTGTTTTGGGGAAAACCCAGTGTGCCCCCTCTCCTCTTCCTTTTCACTTTTCGTAAGACCAAGAAAAACTGGAAAAAAGAAAAAAGACAGAGAGAAACCAGGAGAAAAACAGGTACAAGAGGCAGGAGGAGGAGTTATTTTCAATTTGCTGTCTGGACATGGAGTGGTTGGCTCTGTCTTTAGAAGGCTGTTAAGGTGGGATGCTGGTGCTCATTAATTTATGGCCAGAGGTCTCCAGCCTGAGCCACTCGTGGTTTCGGTACCCAAATAGATGCAGCTTGTGCTGAAAGAGGGAGGGAACCTCTGGCTAGGCCACGGTGCAAATGGCTCTGCAGGCACTAGGACTGAGTGTGCAAGTTTAAAAAGCAGGAGAGGGGTCAGCCCAAGGGTTTGATGAAATGCTGTCTGGGATGGGGGGCCGGGTGTTTGTGTGTCTCCCTGGGGCCCTGGGTGAACCAGAGCCACTCACCCCTCACCACCCCTTCTGTTTTCTTTCAGAACAAGGTGCTGACGGTGGATGGGGTGAAGGTGAAGCTGCAGGTACGTCCCATGGCCCTGGGAGCAGCTCCCTCACCCCCTGGGTGTTCAGAGCTGGGCAAAGCCTTGGCAGAGGAGCACCCCCGACACAGATCCCCTTTCTCCAGCCTTTGCCATCAGATCTACTGGCTCAGGACAGCCCTGCAGCCCTTCTGGCTGCTCTGTCCCTTTGGTGGGAGCCTGCTCGGGGCTGGGGGCTGTTCTGGCCTCGGTGATCCCTGTCCCAGCCCTGCTGCTTCCCTGCTGCTCCCGGACTGCAGCTGGAGCCGGTGAAACCGGAGCAGCACCTGAGGGGTTTGCTCAGCTTTTTCCAGGCAGCTCCTGCTTTGGCAGAGCCAAAGGATGGTGATCCTCAGAGGGATCCACGTTCCCTGGCTCAGCCAGCATCCAGCCCTTGAGAAATGTGGATTTTGTGTCCAGAGCTGCTCCAGCCCCCCGAGACCTGACCGTTTGCCTGGAGCTCGGTAACAGCATTAGCATGGATCCTCCCCAGCAGCAGCGTGGCACTCTGCAAACCTCCTGCTGCATTAAAGACTGATAAATCACATTAGCAGGTCCCCATGCGTCCATCTGATCCATGGATTTTCCGATTAAGGGCCGTGTCAGGAGCCCTCGGCCACGCACCGTCATATCCCCGTGCTGAGGAGTGGGGAGGTGCTGCTCCCATATTAATTGCTCTCGTCATTTTTCCTATCAACATCCCTGGAAGCAAAAGCTGGAGAAGCTTCCTGGGGTTGCACCGTGCTGTTTGGGCTGGTTTAGGTGGGTCTTGGTCACGTCTGATCCCTCTGCTCCCGTCTGCTTTCCAGATCTGGGACACGGCCGGGCAGGAGCGCTTCCGCAGCGTCACCCACGCCTACTACCGGGATGCCCACGGTAAGCACGGCCACCTCTGCTTCTGGGGGAGCCCCCTGGAGCTGCCTCTGCAGGCCAGGTGAGCTGGGAATCACCGGAGCAGTTTCCTCGTGGGAAGCAGCCCCCAGGATGGAGGAGGCTCTCTGTGTCGAGGGGCAAACACCAGCAGCGGGAGGTGTTGCTGTGGGGGATTTTAGTGTGGTTTTACATTTCCCAGCAGGGAGCTCCCGTCCCCAGGGGTGACCTAGCACAGGCACCAGTGCTCTGAGCCAGCGCTAATGCCCCATCCCTCTCTCCACAGCTCTGCTCCTGCTCTACGATGTCACCAACAAAGCGTCCTTCGACAACATCCAGGTATGGCAGCACCCCTGCTTTGGTCAATTAACCCTGGGTAATTACAGCACTGGCACAGAACTTGCTGCAGTAGCTGAGCATGGGCAGCTTTCCCCAGCAAGCTGCTCCCTTGTTCCCATCTGCTCCTTGGGGTCCCAACCCGCTGGGATTGGGTACCTCATTGCCCCCCACCTTAGTGCCAAACCTGGCAGGGAGAGGGTCCCATCCTGCACATCCCCAGCCCACCTGCCCTTCCTGACTGATGAATTTTGTGGGGGTCCCTTGTTCTGCCCGGCTTTGCCCCCTCCCCACAACCCCGGCCCCCCAGCTGACCCTGAGACCCCCTGCAGGTCCTCCAGGGGTGCTGGGGAGCGGTGTTGGAGCAGAGGGCTCTTAAACCTGGCAGAGGGGAGAGCAAATGCTGCCCCTGGGCACATCACTGGGGGGGTTCAGGAGCACCCAGGCACTCAGTGTCTCCCCCCTTCGCCCCACCACTCCCCTGGGGCTGCTGGGGGCTACCTGTGCCAGCACTGGCAAAGAGGGCTGGAGCAGGACTGGAGTCAGAAGGGAGCTGAGGGGGTAGTCAGGAGTGAGTGAGTCCCCTGGACCTGCCCCCCATGGGACTGAGCGCCCTGAGCCCCCAGGGTGTGGTGGGGTCTGGGGCTGCTGGGTTGGGCTCCCACATATTGTCAGTGACAAACCCTGATCCCGAATCATCCCTCGCTTCCCTGGCTGGGAGCTGATGCAGGACACTGCTGGGCTCGGAGATGGTGGAGCAGGGATTGCTGGGGATCACCGGCACTTGTGTGAGAGCAGTGTCGGTGCTGGAGGCAGCGAGCGGCTGTTCACACCACAGGGTCAGGGATTGCAGGGAATTAGGGCAGGTTTGATTAGATTAGGCTGGATTAGAAGGCAGAGAAGCCACCCCATGGCTCAGGGAGGCAGGTTCAGGGGCCTGCTGGGATGAGTGTGCTCGGCATGGGGGCAGCACGTGCAGGACACGGGCACGGGGCACATCCCAGAGCCAACCCTTGGCCTTACCCTCGAAAAGGAGGCTTAGTCTGAACGTCCCAACCAAGGGGAAATTGGGGTTAAATTTCCTATGGGCAGACAGAGCGGGCAGTGGGTTTAAAAGGCTGCTGTTACCCTTGGAAGTGGGGCTGTGGTAGCAGCCAGAGCAGGTGCTGGGCTTGCTTGGCACAGCGGGTCCCTCATCCACGAAACATCCCTGGCATTGCTCGGGATGGCAGCATTTCCCACAGGGGTGTCCATGCCCAGGACTTCTCCTCCCCCTGGGCCTGTTGCCAACCCCCCTGTCTGTCTGTCTCTCTCCAGGCTTGGCTGACAGAGATCCATGAATATGCACAGCAGGACGTGGTCCTCATGTTACTGGGAAATAAGGTGAGCCCGGCCCCACTTTGCCAGAGCCTCCTCTTCCTCCCACGGTGGAGCCTGGCAGGGCATCAGGGGGTGTGGAGGTTACCTACTGGTGACCTTCCAAATCACCCCAAATTGCTCTTTGCTGTTCCCACTGCAGGTGGATTCAGCCCAGGACAGAGTGGTGAAAAGGGAAGATGGAGAGAAACTTGCCAAGGTAGGTGAGGTACCTGAGGTTGTGCACCAAGAAATGGTCACCTGGAGACCCCTTCTTCCTCATCTTCTTCCTCTAAGCTTCCACTAACATTTCTTGTTTCTTTATCCTCAAAAATTATTCTCAAAGTTACCTGAGCTGTGATCCCTGGCTCAGTTCTCCCTGCCCACTGTGGGAGGGTTGAGCTCCCAAGGCAGGCACTGACACTGGCCAGAGCCTGGGAGCCCCTGGGAACATCCAGGTGACATTCCTGGTGCTGCTGTGTCTCCTCCCACAGGAGTACGGGGTGCCCTTCATGGAGACCAGCGCAAAAAGCGGCCTCAACGTGGAATTGGCGTTCACAGCCATTGCAAAGTAAGTGACTGGAGCAGCAGCTGTGCTGGCCACCTCTCCTGCAGGGACACAGCAGCCCTTGGGATAATGGCTGGCACTGTCACCCACCTCTTCATGCCACGGGTCCCACCTTCAGCTCTTGTGCTGGCAGAACTTGCCCTCTGACATGAGATGTGAAATGTCTCATCAGGGGGAGCTTTAACAAAGGGTCCAGGCCGAGTTCAACTGAGCTGGGCCAGCTTGGAATCAGAATCCTGGAATGGTTTGGGTTGGAAGGGACCCTAAAGACCATCCAGTGCCACCCCCTGCCATGGGCAGGGACTCCTTCCACCAGCCCAGGTTGCTCCAAGCCCTGTCCGACCTGGCCTGGGATACTTCCAGGGATGGGGCAGCCACAGCTTCTCTGGGCAACCTGTGCCAGGGCCTGCCCACTCTCCCAGGGAAGAATTTCTTCCCAATATCCCATCTAACCCTGCCCTCTGGCATTAGGAAGCCATTCCCCCTTGTCCTGCCCCTCCAGGCCCTTGTCTAAAGCCCCTCTCCAGCTTCTTGCACACCAAATCCTCTCTCCCAGAAGCACAGGAGCACTGTGTTTCCCCTTCCCACAGGGAGCTGAAGCACAGGTCCATGAAGCTGCCCAACGAGCCCAAATTCAAGCTGCACGACTACGTGAAGAAGGAAGTGCGAGGCTCGGGCTGCTGCAGGTCCTGAGGTGTCTGTACAGAGACTCTGGCCGTGCCGCGCTCCCGCGGGCAGGGTGTGCATGTCTGTCTGTGTGTCTGTGTCTGCCCCCGAGCTGAGCTGCAAGCAGCAGCAGCAGCAGCAGCAGCAGCAGCAGGAGGAGCTCTCTGGGACGCTGCAGCCGCGTGCTGGGCGCTGCTGCCCGAGCCCCACCGCAGCACTGAGAGCACTGGGCTCTGTCCCACCGCTGCTCCCGCCTGGCAGGGGCTGTTGGGGAAGGGGCTGGGCTGGGGTCTCCTCCCGGGGCCAGCTGAGCCCGCTCTGTGAGGCTGCTGCCACCATAGTGAGAGTCGTGCTGTGACGCTGGGGAACCAACACCTTCTTCCCCCTGAATTCCCCCTTGTTTCCCTGCCTACCTGGAATTCAGCCCCTGGCCTGGGGCGTGCAGGAAGGATGTGTTTTAAGGCAATCATTTCTGCAGTTGCTTTTTCCTGTCTGTGCATCCCTGTGAGGTGGGACACACCTCCGAGGGTGAGGGATTCTCCTGTTCCCTGCAAACAGAGCTTGGCTGTCTGTCTGGATGAGCTCCTGCGTACCTGGCTGTGTACAGAGATCCGTGAACGTTTATCCCTTCGGGAAAGGCTTTGGTTCTCCTCCTTCCGCCCTTTCTAGTCCTTTAATTGAGAAGAAATCTGATATATCGCAGCTTATTCTAAATACCTTCCTGTAAGTGTGATGGCGTTTTCAGATGCAGCAACGCTTTGATATCTTCAAAGTTCTCCTGGGCAGCTCTTTCTTTTCGCCGCAGAGAGCTGGGGGGAAGCTGCAGGCAGTGATTTTACAGGCTGCAGACTCCTGCCAGCTCTCTTCAAGGGCCTCCTCACCCCTTTGGTCTGTGTTAGGCTTTTGGCTGTTTTTTTGTTAAGCTGCACTTCTAAGTACAAATCTGAATCTGGATGAGGTGTTTGGCCTTTGGCAGTTTTTTCCTTTGGAAACTCCACGCACACATCAGCAGGTGCCCCCCGTGCTGAGCCTCGTGGGCCACTTCACATGAAAGGAAGTAACCCATCTTTGCCCTCCAGCCACCACCAGCCCCCCCACCAGCTGGCTCAGCCCTGCCCCTCGTTTTGCTGGGAATTTTGGCTCCAGCACCCCCTTCCTGATGGGCACGAGGAGCCTCTGAGCTCCTCCGTGAGCTGCAGCAACACGAGCAGCCACCACAGGGTGAAAAAAGGATCCTGAAATGAACCTACTGAGAACGGAGCTTTTTTTTTCTAGGTTTTTTTTTTTTTTTTTTAGGGAGAGACAAGTCTTAAAATTGTCTGATTTAAATTTTAAAGTAATCTGCGGAAAACCCGTTCCTGCAGGAACGTTTGCATTGCTGGCAAACCCTGCTGCCAGTCCCTCAGGAACAGGCAGGTGAGGGATGGCTGTCAGGGCCCCCCTTGTCCCCCCTCAGCATCCCACAGATCCAAGGGGATGGCCAGCACTGGCACAGCTGCTCCCACTGCAGCAGCAGCATCAGTCCATTCCTCAGTGAGCCTTTCCCTAAAATAACTGGAGCAACTCCCTTCATCTGAAAAGTGTCAGTACCTGCTGCAGGTGCTCTCCAGGTCTGTCTGCAGGTAGCAGAGCCCAGGGCAGGCTCTGAGAGGGGCTCAGGCCAGGAACTGTGCAGGAACACGTGGAACTGGCTGCTCCAGGTGCCTGGGTGGGCTTTGCTCTGCTCCTGCTGTACTGAGGTATCCCCAGCCCTTCTTAGAATTTCATCCTGGGCTCTGCATCATCCACTTGCTGCCTGAGGAAAAGAGTGGGATTTCAGAGAGTCCCTGAGCTTGCTGGGTCCCAGGGATTTGGTTTTGTGTGGGGCAGGAACAGCCAGGCAGCTCCGAGCCTGTTTCTTCATCCTACCCTGGGAGCAGCAGCAGCTCCATCCCGAGGTGACAGGGATCTACCTAAAGACAAAATTTAGCATCAGGATTCCTAATGGATTAGAATTCCTAATGGATTAGCATTCCTACCTTAGGCTGCTGCTTTCCCTCTCAGACTGGCATCTCATTTTCTGGGAGACAAAGCTGAGAAGTGGTCACTTCCTGCTCACTGTGGGACCAAAACCAATTGGAAACCCCTAGAAGTGAAGATGTTTCCCTCTGGGGCATTTCCAACCTGCCTGTGGGGACCAAACTCTGCCAGAGCAGAGCCCCCACCGCCGTGTTTGTGGGATCAGACCTGAGCTTTGAGCAGACAGCCCCATCTCTCCCTGTCACCAGTTCCCAGTGTAGGACTGGTCTCCCAGTGCCTGCACAGTGGCCTGACCCCAGAGCTCCTCCTCACGTGGCCATTTGGGATTTTTCTGCGGGCCTTTGCTGCCACCAGGCGACGCTGCAGGAATTGCTCAGTGCAACGTTAATTGCTCGGTGCGTCCAGTGTCACCTGCAGCTCTCATTTCTGCTGGCTCTTTGTTTACAGCTTTTGGTTCCTTCCTGTTAATAAAATTTTTTTACAATCTCCGTGGCTGCAGCGGTGTTTTTATTGTCCAAACACAGCAACACAGAGCACTCAAACAGTTCACCTGCCTCGAACCCATCTGGATCCACATGGCTGAGCCACCAGGGGATTATGACCCACTTTAAATTGGATATTAGGGGAAATTTCCCCCAAAAAAGGATTGTCCAGGGCAGTGGTGGAGTCCCCATCCCTGGAGGGGTTTAAAAGCCCTGTGGATGTGGCACTTGGGGACATGGGGCAGTGGTGGCCCAGGCAACGGTTGGATTTGATCTTAAAGGCTTTTCCAACCTAAGTGACTCCAAGATTCCAATGAAAGGGAGCTGGGCTGAGCTGCAGTTTATTTCAATACACCTGGTTTAAAGTTAGTCTGTGGTTTCCACATCACCCATGGAATTTCTGAATCACAGAAACAAAAGCCAAACAAGTCGTTGAAAACTTTATTAACCTAGATAAAGCTAAAAAACTGGTACAGCAGCAAAGAGTTTAATGATAAGGCTGGACTTGATCTGAGGCTGGGGCGAGAACATGACTGCAATAATTTGTTATACTCCACACAACTAAGCAGAATTTAATTGAATTTAAATTCTCGATCTACACACCGTAGAGTTAAACGTGTAAATGCCTTCAGTTACCCACACTGTTGCACTCGGGGCATTCACCTGGAACTAACCCATGTGAGAAAGTCGAAGATTTCTTGTCCTCCAGCCCATTCTGCAGCCTCATCTTTGTGATTTAAGAGCAGCCCTGACCCCCCTGTTGTACAGCAGGGTTGTACAGCAGCGGTTTCTCCACTTACCACAGGGCACACCCGCGTCTGACCGGCTGAGAGCCCCTGGAGCAGCCGCGGTCCGGGCACGGAGGTCCCGCCGAGCCCTGAGGGGAGAAGGCAGCGCGTGAGGGGGGGTTCCGACCGCCCGGCCCGGCCCCGCCGCGCCTCCCGCGGGCCTCAGCCCTGGCTGCTCAGCAGGGGCCGCGGCCGCCCGCCGCCCTCAGACGAGGTGTCAGAAAGGTCAGTATGGATCATCAGCGGCCCGCCCTCGTTACCATTCCCGTTTCGTTCCCTCCCCACCCGTCCTTACCCGCTCCGGTCCCTCTCGCGTCTCCGCATGGAAAGAACTCACGAGGCCTCCTCGGCAGATTTTATAGCCTCCCCGGCGCCGCTATTGGTCAGGCTGCCCTGGGCGCACCCAATCGCCATCGGTTGGCGTGACCGCCGCCCCGCCCCTCCCGGTTCTCATTGGCCGCCGAGCTCCCCCGCGCCAATGGCGGCGCGCGGCGCAGCGTGGCCCGAGGCGGTGGTCGCCGCCGCCTGATTGGCTGCCGCGGGAGGCCGGGCCGAGCCAGTGGCGGCGGCGGTTGTAGCGCGGAGCGCCCACGCCGCGGGGGCCGCCGGGAGTTGTGGTTCGGTGTGAGTGCCTGCGCGTGCGGCGGGCGGCACGAGGGACTACAAGTCCCGAGGAGCGGCGCGCGCGGCGGGTCCGGGCCGGGCGGCAGCGGAGCAGGCCCGGCCGCGATGTGCCGGCTCCGGGCACCGACGCTGCGGCCGCCGCCGCTCCCAGGTACGGCGGGACGGGGGGGCCGGGCGGGACGGGCCCCACGGGGGGAACGGCTGAGGAGTGCCCGCGGGGCTCCCGGCGCTGCCCCGTGCCCGCCGCCCGGTCCCGGCGCCGGGCGGTGCGTTCGGCGGTGCCGGCGGGCCCGTGCGGGCGCTCGGAGGGGCTCCAGCGGCGTGTCCGCTGTTCGGTGCCGGTGGATCCCGCCCGTGCCCTGCTCTCCGCCCCGTGTGCCCTCCCGGTGCGTTTCCCGGATCTCATCGCAGGTTCTGCCCAGTTTTGCCTTTTTCTGCCCCGATTTGCCCTTTTCTGCCCCGTTCCTTGCCCGCCCCCGTCCCGTGTCGCTGCCTGTCCTCCGCTGCCCTCGCCGTGCCCTCCCGCTGTTCCGGATGGGGTGTTTGGGGCGTTGCTGTGTTCCTTGCCGGGGGTGCTGCGGGTCCTGCTCCCGGGACAGGCTCTGCCCCCGCTCCCGCTGGATCCTGGCGGTGCCAGGGTGTGCACGGCAGCCCGGAGTGCGGGTTCGATTGGGTCCAGATGCTTGAGAGCCCTGTGGGGTCAAAGACGAGGACTGGGGTGCTGCCCGAGGCTCGCTGAGTGTGAGAGGAGCTGGGGCAGGAGTTACCCAGGCTCTGTGTGTCCGGGCTGTTGTCCCTGCCAGGGCCAGGCTGTGTTAAGAACTGTGGCCTGGCAGTTATTTTTTCCACTTTGACAGAGTTGCTTTGACTTTGTTTCAATCCCAGCGCTCTAATTTTGCCTCCCTGTGTGTTTCCCTCCTAGCAATGTGTTCTCAGCCTGGACAAAGCTGTTGGGTTCCTCTGAGCAGCTGCTGCATTGTCTGAGTGTTAGTGTGACAGGATCTCAGCTTGTGGGCTGTGGACTGAATGATGGTTCTGGAAAGCCCTGGCTGAGTAATGAGACCACAGAATCCCAGAATCACTGAGGTTGGAAAAACCCCTGGAGTCCCCCCTGTGCCTGATCCCCTCCTTGTCCCCCAGCCCAGAGCACTGAGTGCCACATCCAGTCAGTCCTTCCTTGGACACCTCCAGGGGTGGGGACTCCACCACCTCCCTGGGCAGCCCCTGCCAATGTCTGACCACCCTTGCCATGAAGAAATTCCTCCTGATGTCAAACCTGAACCTACCCTGACGAGGGAAATTTGGGATTTCCTAAGGTCATGCAGGAAGCTGTAGGAGCAGGGAGCTGTCCACACTCTGCTGGTGTCCCCCCAGGGCACTGCTGTCTCAAGCAGGGAAGGGGCAGTGAATCCAACCAGAAGTCTTGGGTGTTGGGGTTTGATCCGGATGTTGGGGTTTGATCCCTGTGCAGGTGAGACTTCCCTGAGGGAAGGAACGATTTTTCCACCCTGAGGGAGGGTCAGTTTTACCCAGTGGCTTTGGAGTTTCCTGTCAGGAAACGCTGGTAACTTCACTGGTTAACAGCCCAACAGGAACTTTCAGGATATTGATTGAACCCAAGGGGGAAAAACCCCAATCCATCGTTTCCAGGCAGTTCTGTTCCCTGATCCGAGGGATCCCTGGGGGATCCCGGCCGCTCTGCAGAGTGAGCCCACACCTGCCTATTCCTGTGGCAGCACAGCCTGCAAGGGCCTTCAGGCACCTGTGGAGCACCAGATGGAAGTTTGTGCCCCCTGGCTGGAGCCTTTGTGCAGGCAAACATTCCCTTCCTGCTGCCGGAGCCGTGGGGACTCCCCCGGGCTCTGGGGAGTCACTGAGCACCCAGTGCTGGAGCTGGAACCAGCTCTGCCCTGCCAGGAGCTCCTGCTGAGCAGCTCTGGGGCTGAACTCTGTAGCCTCGGCTGGGGTTCAGCCATCGGTCACCTCCTGGGCTGAGCGTTCCCCTCTTCCGTGGGACCTTCCAAGCCCTGCTGGCCATGACTGTGGGATTTCCTGGGGTGTGACCGTACCAGTCTCACAGGTTGTCCCAGCCAAGCCCAGCTCCACCAGGAGAAAGGCACTGGAGAGAAAATCCATCGTGGTTTCCCTACCTCAGCTCTTGGGCTCCGTGGACGGGTTCAGCCTGTCAGAACTCATCCCTCCCGGTTTGTATTCCCTTCCTCAGCCCTCCCCTGCCTGTGACCCTTTGCCTTGGGCATGGTGAGGGACACCCTGGCACATGCCCTCATCCATGGCTTGGAGCAGGGGATGTGGTGGCAGCTGGGACAAGGAAGGAGGTGGCTGGCTGGTTGCTCACAGGGGTGTGTGTCACCCTTCTTTGGAGCTCAGCAAGTCCCCCCGGAGCCCAGGGCAGCAGCACCCCAAATTACACATTTAGGCTGCTCCTGCTCTGCCTTTAGCACAGTCCAAGCTCGGAGTTTCATCAGAGTTTCATCAGCTTTTAATGAGGTGTCCTGGGGGTTGAGATTGGGCGGTCCTGCTCCTGAGAGACCCTCAGCTGGGGGGGTGGGTGTCTTGGCAGTAGGAGTCCCCCACTGTCAGTGCCTGTATTTTGGGTGAGTCCTGCTCCCCAGCTCAGCCTTTGTGGTGACTCTGGGATTCCCCTGGATTGTCTCTCCGAGCAAAGACCGTGTTGCTGTTTGATATTCAGAGTTCTGAATAGTTTGGGAACTATCTAAAGAGGGAGAGGAACCCAAACTCCCCTGAAAGCGAGCGATGGACTGTCCTGTCCCTGGAGCTTTCTGGGATTGGGGGAATAGATCCGTGTGTGCTCGAGAGGGTTGTTTTTCCTGCACTAAGCTGAACCAGGGAGCATTCCCAGAGCAGCCGGGCAAAGCTGGGAGGCAGCGTGGAGATTGGCTGAGCTGTGGGATTTTCCAGCTGGATTTACATCTCGCCCACTGCTCCGCATGCCTTTGTGTTTACATCACTGGGGAGCGATGCACACACGCACACAGATAGCGGGAGGGCCGAGCACGGCTCGGGATCGGGGCATGGAGGCGCCTGGCCGGGCTCTGCCGCTCCGGGCTGGCCGAGGGTGAGTGTCCCCCACAGAGCTGACTGCTCCGGGGGTGGGGGTCAGCCCATCCCCAGCGCTCCCTGGGAAGCTGCTCTGCTTTAGCCGGCACAGCAGGGAGGGAGGAACTGCTTCCATCCCTTAGTGCAGAGCTGGGATCCAGCACCAGTTTGGAAGGGGGTACCTGTGGCCTGTCCAACAGCCAGAGCCCTGCTGTGCTGGTTTTATGATCCTTCAGGGTGACCTTTGCAAGGAGGTGGAACTCTTGGTTACAGCAACTCAGCAAGTGTGTTCTGGGGCTGTTCCTGGTGGTTTCGGGGCTGGGAAGTCCTCGGTTTTCCTCAGGCAGAGTTGTGAGCACGGAACCCAAGTCTGTGAGGAGAGGCCGTGTCCAGGTGCCTCCCCTTTGTATCCAAAGTCACCGTGGGGCAGTGATTTAAATCCGTGGTGTTTGGGGGCCGTGGGACACTGAACAGTGCTGCTGTCTCAAAGCTGTCCGTAGGTTTGCCATGGTGGAAGTGTCCACAGCCACTCATTCCTTTCGGAATCCAAGATGCAGCACTCATTTCTCTCAGGGTCACAGTTTGATCAGTGAGTGTTGGTGTCTACCTTGTGCCTCCTGCTTGTTCTCAGTGGCAAAGTCCAAGGCAACCGTACAAAAAAAAGAGCAGGTAACTGGAATTTGCTGGGTTATTTTTCTTTGAGAAGGTGCTGATGCATTTCAGTGTGATCTTTGAAGTGCTCCAATTGCACCCAGAGGGCAGGAGTGTGTCATGGAGTTTCAAAGCTTTGGAGGATGTTGGGGGGGGAGCAGGGGGTGGAAGTGATACTCTGTGCTTTTTGATTCATGCTTATGGGCTCAGGTTTCTTATTACTTTAATCTGGAAGAATCCCATAAAGTGATGGGGTGGTTACAGCTTTGCAGACGAGTGCAGTGCAGCCAGTAAGGCCAAGCAGCTGGAAGAGGCCTCAGTGGTGGCACAGGAATCGAGGAATGAAGGAGAGGAGGAGCTGTGACTGCCTTGGCTCTAGCAGGGCTCCAGGAGAGGAGGATCCAGGTGAGACAAACGTTCCTCTGGCTCCCTTGGGAGAACAGAGGCTGAACCTCTCCCTACCCCAGATTTGCTGCTGACCTGCCGTGTCTTAGAGGCTTTTTAGATGAGTTGCAAGCCCCTCTATCGACCAGGTTTGCAGCAACAGGGCCTGAGCCAGCCCACAGAACCCTGTGGGGTCTTGGTCTCTGTCATCAAGGCTGAGGAGCAGCAGTGAGCACCAGTTGAGGTGTGAGTGGTGTGACTATTCTCAGCTTTTAAAGCCTGATAATTCTTACCAAGATCTGCCTTGCACAGAGATGACCATTTCCTCCCAGAGGACTGAGATTTTTGCCTTAGAGGGGGAGGATGTTGTTGGTCTGGCGGCTTGGTTGGAGTTTTATTCATTTTCCTTAACCAAATGCCCAATTTAACAATGTGATGGTGTCTGAGTGGGCCTGTTCTTTGAGGGAGGACGTGGAAGAGCACAAGCTGTGAAAGGCACAGCACAAAGCTGCAGCATTAGGGCCAACTTTTAAAGCACCTTTTGATGCCAGGCTTTGTGTGGAGGAGCTCTGGACGTGCCTGTTCCTGCCAGCCTGGCTGCCCAGCAGTGGCTGTGCAGCTGCTGAGCCCAGACACAGCAATTTCGGTTGGAGGGGTCAGAACTACCGAGCCCTGGTCTGCATAACAAAAATGGGGTAGTAGGTGGGTGCTTCTAGGTTACCAAAAATGGAAGTAAAGCTTCAAATGTAGCTTTTGTGTCATGGAACAGTATTGAACATTGGCTTCTGTTCTTCCTTTTAACTTCATTTTTTTGGGGGGCAGGGGAAAAATGAGATGCTTTGTTCCACCAGAGCAATCACTTTTCATCCAGTTTATGGGCACATTTGAAAGCTACTGCTTCAGGTTTTAATATGAAGTATATTACCAAAAAAATCTTCTATGCCAAGGAGTCGTTGTCCGTTAGGAAAAGCAGCATAGGACATGATTTCCCATCCTGAGCCCCATTAGCTCACAGGCATGGCCACGTTCAAGCAGCTGCTGAATGTGCCCTCGCAGCCCTGCAGTCAGTGGAAGCGCTGGTAAAAGCAGCAGCAATTAAAAATACCAGTTTTATTTTTATTGATGACATCTCGGTACAATTTTGGTCTCAGGAAAGTTTGTGTGACTTATAAGAAAAACTTCTGAACGATACAAAGCCTGTTCCACAGAACCCAGCATGCACCAGACAGAGGTGCCACTGGTCAGAAGAGCTGAGTGCCACCTGCAAACGTGGTGATTTCACTGCTTGCTTTGATTCAACATCTTCATCTGTGACCTGGAAGGAGCTGACTCGGCAGTGGTTCTGAGGGAGCCCTGGTTTAGTCTTCCCTAACCTGAGGAGGGACCAGTGGGCTCCACCCTCTGCTTCCTGTCTGGTGACTGAGAGGTGTCTATCTCAGGATCTGGGGTAGCTCAGCATTCTGAGGCTGTGTTTTACCAGTCAGACCAGATGCTGATAGTTCTCGTCACCACGAGATACTGGTAGTCACAGAAGAGTTAATTAGAGTTGGAAGGGACCTCTGGAGACCATCTAGTCCAACTCCCTGGCAAGGCAGGGTCACCTAGAGCAGGTAACCGTGTTCTTTAAGCCCTGTTGATGCAGCTCACAGGCTCTTTTGGGTGCTATTTCCACCACACTTACCAGGGAAGCCAGTGGGACTGTCCCCAGGCTGTCTCTGGGATTTGAGGTGTTCCCTTGCTGGTTGCTGTGAGCCACTAAGAACCAGTTCACAGAATGTGTGAGCAACACCTCGGTCCTGCAGAAGGATATACTGGATATACTGGCCCTGTGACCTGCCCCAGAGGAGCCCTGGGTGTGTGAGAGCTTGGGATACAGAGAAAGGGGGTGTAGCCCCCAAACCCACCCCCTGCTCTCGGCACCCCGTGCCTTCCCCTTGTCCCGTGGAGCTGGGCTGTGGGAGCTTCTCTCAGTATTTCCCTGGGGATGTGCCAGTACCCTCCAGGATGTGTAACCCCTCTCGTCCTGACTGTGGTGTTGTAAGAGGAACAGGAGCTCTTACGCCGTAAATACCCGGGCTGTGAGATAAGGAAGTTCACCTCACCCAGGGGCTGTTCCAGCCGGAGCAGGATAACCCATGCCTGTCTTTCCTGCTGGCAAGCACTCCTGCTGAGGATGATTTTGCTGCTCTAGTGGTTTCCTTGGGGGTGAATAACCTTGGAGAGGGCTTCAATGGAGAGAGGAAGGGGAGGGGGGAAGAAGAACCAGCAGATGTAGGACACGCTGAGCGTCACAGGCTGGCGGTTGCGTAAGGCAAAGAAGGCTCTTGCTGGTGTCTTGGCCAGGAGGTGCTGTGGGACATTTCAGCTGCCAGTCATGGCACATGGCACCTGCAGGACCCACTGCCGTGCCCCTGGCTCACCTGGAGAGCAGCCAGAGCACAAGCCCCAGCAGTGCCCTGGTGCCTGCAGAGGTGGGGTTCCTGTGCTGGGAACTGGCTCTCCATCAGGACCGGGCAGGTTTCGTGATGGTTGTGAAGGATGAGATACTCTGCTGCCCCTTCTCCTCATGCCATGTCCCCCCTTCAAAGCCTTGGCCTTTGTGCTTGGTTGTAAGGATCTTCTGCAGAGTGTTGGGAATAACTGTGTGTGCTCTGGGGGCAGAGGGAAGGCAGATGCCACCAGACCCCTCTTCAGCATGGCCAGCGCTTCCCTGCCCGTGGCAGGGCGTGGAACTGAGTGACCTTTAATGTCCCTTCCAACTCAAACCATTCCAGGACTCTGTGATTAGCCAGGCCACTGGTCCCAGAGGTGATTCTCCTCCCTGCTTTGAGGTGGTTGGCAGGGTTGGCAGCAGTGTGATCCGTGGCTGATCCCACTGGATCTCCCCTCAGCAGTAGGGAAGAAGATCACTGCTTCCCCCAGCTGCCTCTGCAGCTACTGGTGGTTGGGTTTTTCCTTGCCTGGATTACTACAGTAGGATTTTAAGGCTTTTCTTCTCACTGAGTCTCAAAAGCCTGAGTTGATCCCCGTGGTGTGCAAATGCTGAAACTCATCCCTTCCCCTGCCTCGCATCTGGTTACGATCAGCCGTGGGATTTACTGGATGGCCAGTCCCCACTGCTTCCTTTTCCAGGGTAGATTTTTTTCCCCCCTCTTTGTTTACTGTAAAAAACACTGAAGTTGCATGTTAGAAAAAAAAGAGAAAAAAAAAAAAAAGAAGTATTAGAAAAATTAACTGGAGGCAAGGAGAATCTGGGTCACAGGCTGGGATCCCCAGGAGGGACACTCATCCTCCGGGCCTGGAAGCACGGGACGGTGTAGCTGGCAGGGTTCAGGTGCCAAGCCAAGGTGCAGAAATCTGGCAGAGGTTTTTGCAAGTGCTGTAGGAATCTGATATTATTATTGACAGCATCAGCTCTTTTTTTGCCTCCTTTTAACTTGCTTGATGCCAGTTGGGAAAGGCCTTTCTCAGTACCTCTTGGAAGATGTGAGGAGCTGTCAGACAGTGCTCTGGGGAGGTGTCTGCTCTGCTGAAATGCTCCTGCCTATGGGTGGGTGCAGAGATTTGGGCTGAAATCAGATATTCCCATGGCTGCTGGAGTTCTGCAGCCTGGCTGATATTCCACTCAGCATTTTTGCCATTGCTCACATTCCTCTGCTCTCTGTTCAGAGCAGACAGAGCAGGTCCCTGCTGCTGCTTGCAGGTGGGTTGCTCAGCCAGGCTGCAGAGCACGGGTCGTGCTTATAAACAGTGAGTGGAAAATCCCCATTCTCTTCCTCACTTTGGATTTATCCAAGCCCTGTTGCATCCGTTTCAGTGGGATTTGGGGGCAGGGTGAGACTGGAGATGCTTCCTTAGTGCCTCTCTCAGGACACTTTTCCATGGCCCGTGGGTTATCCCTGGGAAGTTCCCAGGCAGGTGCTGTAGGGGTCACTGTAGTGGCTCAGGTGCCTGCAGTCACTGTTTGTTGCTCGTCTGATCCAACGTTTAAGGATATTCCAGAGCTCCTCAAGCTGTTAGTTATCCCCATTTTCGGTTTTCCCTGTCTCTGAGTGCTTTCCCATCGCTCGAGTCACCATCTGTTACATCTGAAGGTGATACATACCCTGAAAATGGGAAGGGAATGAAGCTCCTGTATGAGTCTCCAGACAGCCCACAATCCACCATTAGGATGGGCTTCCTCCCTTTCCCTCTGGGAACGATTGTTTGCCCTGAAATCCAACAGGAATATTTTATATGCAAGGTTCCCTTAACGCTGACACGGCTGGGGAGGTGGGAGCACATCCCTGCTCCTGGCTTTGAGCAGTGCAGGATGAAGGGGGTTTGGGCAGGTGTTGCTGAGGTTCTATGGATTCATATCCCTGGAAAGTGAGTCCCTCTGTTTCTACCTTAGTGGAAATGACCAGAGCTCAGCTGCATTGTTACACACAGGGGAGAGGGGAGATTTAGGGATACATGCATGTGATGATTAAGGATGAGATAATGCAGCCTTGAGACATGAGACCCCAGGAAATGTGGCAGTTTATGCCCTCACTCGTAGAAGAACTTAGCTTTCATGAGCACTGCATCATCTGGAGACCCCAGCTGCAGACCTTTTTGACTCTTTGATCTTCAGGCTTTGTAGTGCAGAAATGCTGTGCAGAAGAGGTGAATTTTTGCTGGGAGGAAGCCCAGAGCTCCATGGGGCTGTCCAAGGCTGCCAGAGGGTGAGAGGCTGGGTGGGGTTCAGACCTCATGGGCCACAGCCAGTGTTGCCCAAAAGCTTTGCCTGCCCTCTCCCACCACCCACCATCCCAATCCCCTCTAATCTCTGTGCCCTAAGGAACACTGACAGGAATGAAAGGATCGGATGGCCACAGCCAAACTTCTGGCTTGCTGGAGCCCAGCTTTAAACTCGGCAGGTCTCCCTGATGCAGCAGCACAACACTGCTTCAGTCCTGCTGGTTTTGAGACAGCTCCAGCAACTCTGCTCAGCATCTCCTCAGGGATCTGGCATTTGCAAAGAGCCAGGACAGTGCTGTCACATGTGTGGAAAACATTATCCAGATCCCTGGTTTTAGGATGGGTTTGGCTTCGGAGTTTGTTTGTTTGGTTTTTCATTGGAATTTTTGTGGGTTGTTTTTTTTGTTGTTTTGTTTTAGACTGTAGCTTTTTCTGAGAGTTTAATCCTGAGTAGCAATTCCCTGGATTCTGCTGCTGCTGTTTCTGGCTGCCTGACAGCTGTTGGATCCAGAGCTGCAGGGAGCACCAGGAAGTGCTGTGTCAGGCCCTGAGCAGAGCCTTGGTCAAGGACAGCTCGAGTGTCACCTTTGCAGTGTTTAAAATGCAAGTGCAGGATGTGCCCAGCCCTGTGTGCAGGCAGCCTTGTGCCAGGGCTCTCCAGGGAGGTGGGAATCCCTGGACAAGTCCCCAGCTGCAGCTACATGGTGGGACCCTGTCTCTCTTGCAGCCTCAGTTTCCCTGTCTGTAAAAGTGGAGAAATCACAGTGGTGATTTTGTAAGGAGCTTGGAGATTTAGGACTTGTCACCTCCAGACCAGGGAAAACCCAACTGCTAGAACCCCCCAAGACACTTCACCTCCCAACAGCTGGAAGTGGGAGCAGCAGGAGTGTGGAAGCCAGAAGTGCCTCTGTGTGATGGCAGGGGAGGTGCAGCCCCTTCCTAAGGGCACCTGGCTCTGAAGGAGGCTGAGAACATCTTGTCAGATTCACTGGGATGACGTGCCCTGGAGCACCATCAGGTTCTGAGGTTAAAGAAAGCAAACTGCAGGTGTTTGTGCAGGTTATTGTGGTGGAATTCTTGACTTTGCAAACTTGAGCTTAGTGAAAATCCGTGTAAACGGTGGGAAAAGAGAAATGAGCCCCCTTTTAAAAGATAATATTTTTAGAAAATGCTGAACTCTCATCCAAGAATGATTCAAAGGAATCTGACTTTGTCCTTGCCTCTTCCTCCTGAAAATCCAGGTTTATGTGAGTTTAGGTAAACACTTGGACTTTGTGCTGCAGGAGAGTGTTCTCTGAGCCCAGGAAAACACGTACAACAAACCTAACTCCCTTTCCCTTCTTCCACAGAGCAAGCTTCCCATGACTAACAGATGCTGGCCTAGATTATGAGCTCAAACAAGAACGCTCGCTACAATCGATTCTCCAGTGGCACAACAAACATCACTCCTTCAGAAAACACTAACGGGGTAAGGTCACTGCTGGTGGCAGAGCACAGGGACTAGATGCCTTCTGAGATATGGTATTTTCCTGCCTCTTAAAATTCACAGATAAAAGCTAGGAATATGTATGTACATTTTTTTCACCGGTTCAGGGAAGATCTGAAGCCTTTATATGCCCTGACCTTCATTTTTTCAATATTTCAGACAAGAATGGAAACAACTTTTGGACCAGCCTACTCTGCTGTGACAACTATCACAAAGGGTGAGTATTTCATGCTTGGAGCATCTCCCCAAAGCACTGTGGGTGATTCCAGGGTTGTTGTTGTTCTGCAAATCATAAAGCTGCTGGGAGAATCACTGTGTTCATTAGCCAGGGGCTGGTTTTAGTGCTCTGCAGCCCCCGTGTCCAGACATGAAGAAAATGAGCAGGCACAGGAATTGTCTCCCCTTAGGCAGAATGAACAGCACCACTGGGAAACTCCTGTTGAAATTAGGATAGTACAACAGGGTTTGTTACTGAGCTCAGCACCAAATCATACTGATCCCTGTGACAATCATCAGCAGCTCTGAAAATTCCATCTTCACTCTTGTGCCTGTGACTGTGAGTCACTCTGGAGCTTTGGTGAAAACCCCATGGCCATTTTTAGCTCACACAGGAGAGGATGCAAATGCCTCTACTCATTTAGAATTCCTGTGCCTTGCTCCTCAAAGCTCAGCAGGTGAGGGAAGCCTGAGGCCTGACACGTGGGGTGAATGTAGGAAGAGGTCTGTTTTCATTTTGGAATAAAAATATCCTTCCTTTAGTAAAGACAAGAAGACTTGACACTGATTTAGATCAGGAAATTAGCATGTGCCTGAGGAATATGTTTGGATTACATTTGGCCTGGACTCTGGATGGTTTTGGACTCCTGAATATTTACAGCCAAACTTCTACATGATTCAGTAACGGGATCTCCACACAAATATCTCATATTTAATTTACCATGCCTCCCTTGTGCTGCAAGAGTATCCAGACCATCACGGATCTAAGCAAATTTTTTTTTGTGACTGAGATATGTGGGAGTATAAAGATTCCTTCCAATAGTGTTTTTAACCTGTGGACCTGACAGAACATCACCTGTGCTCCTTTCTGGGCAAGCTCTCAGAGATCAGAGTTGTTCCACCTTTGCTGATATGTCCAGTCACGAACTGGAGTTGGACAATCCCGAATCTTTTTGTTTTCTAAGGACCACTTGCAGCTACAGAGGCTGACCCATAGTTTGGAAATGTTTCTGAGGAGCCTAAATGCCTGTTTTTCTTTCTCTGCTTCCCTTCAAAGCTGACGGGACCAATACTTTCAAGCAGCACCGCCGGACCCCGTCCTCCTCCAGCACACTCACCTATTCCCCTCGGGACGAGGACGATGGCATGGTAGGTGTTGCCAGGGCCCTCCTGACTGGCTTAGCTGAGAGATGAGAGATGCCTGGTGTTTCCCTGGACTCCTCTGCCTCCCTGATCATTCCAAGGGAGATTCCTGCACTGGAGGGGGGCAGGACCAGCCTCAGCATTCCTGGCTGCTCCTGTGCTTGGTGCCGTGGGGAAGCAGCTGATCCTGACCTGGGGCTTTAAGCTGGTGCTGCTGGTGCTCATTTTCACACTGCTTGAAATTGTTGTGTGGTTTCAAAGCCTGGGAAGTCCAAATCCCACTGACCTGTGTGTGAGGGTGTACCTGGCTGTGGGAGAGCAGCAGGGGTGTCTGGGCTGTGACTGAGGCCAGGCAGTCTCGGGCAGGGCGTGTTGGATGGATCCCAGCTGGCTCTGCAGCTAAGGCCATTCCTATTCCCACCTCCAGATGGGGCTTCTGGCCACAGGGAGTGGGTTTGGAACCTGCAGAGTGGGATGTCAGACACTACAGACTGTGCTGGGCTCCTGGGGGCTTCTCACAAAAACCGTTCCTGTGTTTCCCAATATTTTTGTGGAGAAGAACTTCCTCATTTTGTATCTGGCTTTCTTACTCACTTCTGAGTAAGCTGGTTTTGGGGAATTCAGTGATTCAACAGGCCTCAGGGTTAGCTGCTTAGAGAGAAATTAAATCAGCTAAATCAATCAAATCAAGAACAGCAAACCTCAGGGAAAGGATGGACAGCTCTGAGGCCTGGCCCTTCTCCTGTCCCTGGTGCTCCAACCACGTCTCACAGCCACAAGCTCTGTTTAGATTTAAACATGTTGGTAGTAAACTTCAAATAAAGTACTTGTAGACTTAGTCAGGTTACAAGACCCAGCTTCCAAGCTAGAGATAAATGGGATCCCTGCTGCTGGAGTTGGGCCCTGACAGAGACTGGGGTCAGCAACAGTGTGGAGCTACAACACTGCTGAAAATAAATTTGACACCAGATTGCAAAGAGCTTTATTGTCAGCATCCTATAAAGTTCCTTCTGTTGCTCAGACATCTTGATGTGTTTTGTGTGAGCCCATGGGGTTTTTTGTTTGTTTGTTTTTTTTTTCCTAACAAGTCCTTTGAACATTTGTCTGGTGTCCTTGGCAAACACAACTCTCCATCCCATCCCTGACCCCACGGTGCTGGGCCACTGCTCCAGGCCACCCTTGGCTGTGAGCACGACCCCCGTGGGCTCAGTGCTGGGCTCACTGTGCCCTTCTCACCAGCTGGGCATTTCTCACAGGGCAGAGGGGAGGAGTTTTCCAGAGGAGGGGATGCTGGGGATGTCTCGTTTGGCCAGGTCTGGTGGAGAAGCTCCTTTGAAAACCCCAGTGTCATAAACTGAGGTGTGCAGCCAAAAATAGGGGAGATCTCTCCTGGGATCCAGCCCCAATCCTCTTGGACAGTCTCAGCCCACCTTCCCTGGAGTGCTAAATATGCTTAAGCAAAAATAGCAGGAGAATTAACGAGTGGTTCAGGAAGCAGCATGAGGTGCTGGCAATCCGAAACCACCCCAGCCCTGCTCTGCCTGCTGCTCCAGACAGACTCACTAACCCTTTTAGGAAGCTTCATTTGCTTTGTCAAGAAATAATCTGGGATTTCCCTTCCTCATCACTGAGTTTTTCCCTCCTCCAGAAGCTGCCAAGGGCTTGTCAGCCATCAGTGAGACAACTGGAGACGAGTCAGAGCCCTCCTGTGACCTCCACCACCCCTTTTTCTTTCTTTTTAAAGCTTCTGTTAATGAAACCCAAAGCAGAGCAGCATGTTCTGTGTGCAAGGCAGGGATTACTGAGCAGCTGCTGTCAGCTTTCCATGAAAACAGTGCCACAGGTCCCCTTGAGGACTCTGCTGGAGCCTTCACGTGGAGGCTGCACTTGTAGCTGAGGTGATGGGAACTGCAGCTAAAGGTTACAGCTGAATATTGGGACAAATAGATACTAATGGGTGAAGGCTGCCTGGCTGTCCAAAGTCTTGTTCACAGGGAGCTTTACCTCTGGACTGAGTTATCAGCCAGAAACTATCTATCTTCCATAAGAAGATTTGGGTGCTCCCTCCTTGGGCTGTTTTAAGATGCACCTGATGTTTAGTGCAGATGTTTAGACCCAGACAGTCCCAGGATGCCATTCCATGTTGTCCCTGCAGCCCAAGGGAATGAGGGAGCTTTCTCAGCACATACATTTCTCCCCTGGGTAGTTAACACCAACATCACCCCAACCAGGACACAGGGTTCTTAGCCCACAGTGTTACTGAAGCCTTGAAAGTCCATGTCTTGCACCTTTGCCTCCTGGAAATGTTTTTGGGCAGCAGTGCCCCCTCTCCATTGCTGACCACCTGCTTCCCTGCAGAGCCTGCCTGGGCTGCCCTCAGCTCCGTGTCACCTCCAGAGTGGGAACTATGCACAGTCATTCTTGTTATTTTAATAACTTCTGTTACTGGTGGAGGAAAATAATAAGCTGAATGGATACACATAAAATTGATTTACTCATTATAACCATTCCTCCTCAAGGTTTACCTGTTTAGCCAATAAATATGCTGTCTTTAAGAAAAAGCTTTATGCTCTGGCTTCTAAGCAGATGCAGCAGCTCTGAGCTCCTGGGAGCCCAGGATCATAAAACTGGAGCAGCAGAGCAGTGTGAGGAACCAGCAGGATCCTGCTCTGCTCCTCTTGTGCAGCCCTGCACTCAGGCTGCAGCCTCTGAACCTCATCCTGCAGCTTTCATTGCTGGATTTCCTGACTGCCCCTCATGGAACACGAGGGAAAGTGTTTTGCTCTCAAGGTGCTGCACAGGAACCCAGGGCAGCAGAGTCTGGTGCAGCTTCCCCTGTTCCAGCTGGGCAGTGCCAGGGCTGGCCTGGGCCTGGGTCAGGGACACTCAATTCCAGTGGGCAGCCAGTGATCTCCACAGCTGCTTCCAGCCAGCGCTGCTCAGCGTTGGTGGCTGACAGAGCTGCAGCCAAGCCATGCAGAGGTGTCGCACACTTACAGCTTCATCCTCCCATTTCTTTGTCAAAACATCCATTCTGCTCCTTGACTACCTTTATTCCTTCTCTCTGCACCCTTCCCAGTCTACCAGGACCATCTCTTCCCGAGTAACCTAGCGGTGGCTGCGCTCCCAGGTGGCTTTGGGACCCCCAAATCCAGACACTTCACGATCTGAAGAGCGTCCAGTTTTGCTCTGACGCCAAGTTTCATCTTGGCTACGTGCTGCTGGTTGATATTCCGCCCTGAGAGATGCACTGCTGGTTAATATTCCAGAGGCAGCATTCCCTCAAAGCCAATCCCAGGGCCGCTGCAGGCAGGGGGATCGCGTTGGTTGGTGCGCGGTGTCCGCTCCGCTCTCCCTCCCGAGCAGGAAGCGGCAGAGCCGGGCTGTGAGGGAATTCAATAGAAGGAAGTCTCCACACTTACGCAAAGAAATTTGGCAGAAGTTAGATAGCGAGTGCAACAACAAGTGCTGCTGCAGAGATTGGAGACAGGGCAGGAGCTGGAGCAGTCTCGGGGGGAGATTTGCAGAGCTTTCCGTGAAGGATTAATTCTTCCAGACCATTGCTCTGCGGGTGCCCACGGTAAGTGCACAGCGAATGCACCTTGGAGAAAGGGACGTGCTTGGAATTCAGATGGCAGCCCGGTTTAGGAAGTTAAACCTAAATCCTCTCTCTGAGCACAGTGCAGGAAGGGCACACAGCAGCAGGGCCACTCGGTGCAGCTTGGAGTGGAGCAGCGTAGTTTTGGGAGGGAGAGGACTGAACTTGGAAGTGTTCACACAGAGTTTGGGAATTCCTTGGACTAACCAGAGCTGGTTTTATCTCTTTGAAGCCCCCGATCAGCACCCCACGCCGCTCTGACTCTGCCATCTCCGTCCGTTCATTGCACTCCGAGTCCAACATGTCCTTGCGCTCGACGTTCTCACTCCATGAGGAAGAGGAGGAGCCAGTAGGTATTTGGGATTGTCTGAAGGAGCAGTATTAGGAAGTGCAGTGTCAAAAGAGTAGCTTAGTGGACTCTTGTGAGAACACAGAGCTGTCACAGACGGATTTTTTTGATGCCTGGCTGTCAGAACTCCAGCTTTAACTTTGTTTCCACCGCTGGCTTTGCTTCCTTGTGAAGCATTTCCCTCTCTGTAGAGCGAGGACAATGGTGAGGCTTTTCTGCTTCCCAGATAAACTGCAAGTCTTTGCAAAGTCCTGTGTGATTCCCTGGTTCCACTGCAGGGCAGTGGGGGTTGCAAGGCTCAGGCTGGTGGTCTGGCCGCAGGCAGCAGGAGAAATACAGTTCCCCACAGATTTGGAGCCCCATCCCACATTCAGGGCTGTGTGGCACCCCACTGACTTGATTGTAAGGCCTGGAGAGTGCAAGGAGTTTTCTGCATGTTGGGGGAAAACACTTTTAAGCTGAGCTTAGCTTGTAACCCAGTAACTAACCCCAGACTGGATGAATGAAAGGTCAGGTGGCGTTTTGCCACTGATCTGGGATAAAAGTGTGTTTCATGTTTAGGAACCCAGGGGGTTGTGTTTGCATTTCTGAGAGCAGTACGGGTTGAAAAGACAAGAGTGAGCTGCAGAGATTGATTTGAAATGCTCTGAAATGTGAAGCCCTGCTCTGGCATGGCATGGAGAGCTGTGCTGCTCCAGGAGATCATGCTCAGGGTCCTGGAGAGCCGTGCTGCTCCAGGAGGACGTGCTGGGGGCCCTGCAGAGCTGTGGGGCTCCAGGAGGATGTGCTCACAGCCCCGTGCTGGCAGTCGTGGTTGGTAAACAAAACTGGAGAGATGGGCCCATTGCAGCAGAAACAATGTTGTTTCTGCTTCATAAGGGAATGAAAGAGCCCTTCCTCCAGGATGTTTCAGCAATACAAAAGGGCAGGCTGCTCTAAAATTGCTTTCAAACTCCAGGCTTAGTACATCTTTGACAACGCTCTGTTCAGTCCAGCCAAGCACAAAGTCCCAGCCAGAGCAGCTCTCACAGGGCTGGTGATTTGAGTCACCGACAGAGAGGATGGTCTGAGCAGTTGGCTGTCAGGTCCTGATCCTGCCAGATGCTGGTGGTCCCCAGTTTGTGACGAGCTGAGGGTCTTTGGCCATTCCCAAGTTTGTTCTTCCCCTGCCTCTTGCTGCAGCTCAGCAGATCCAGACAGATTGATTGTTTGAGATAGTGAACCCCTCGGTGTCCCCAGTGCCCCGGGCTCCCCAAGATTCACCTCTGAGGAGGATTTTGTTCCTTTTGCAGA
Organism: Pyrocephalus nanus; assembly: GCA_038380795.1. Lineage (NCBI taxonomy): Eukaryota > Metazoa > Chordata > Aves > Passeriformes > Tyrannidae > Pyrocephalus > Pyrocephalus nanus. The sequence continues at coordinate 15,381,302 of CM076276.1, forward strand.
GGAAAGCTCTTGTGTTCAGACTAATCCTTGTGCTGTCTTTGTCCCTTTCTGTCCCCGCAGGAGCCCCTGGTGTTTGCTGAGCAGCCCTCTGTGAAGCTGTGCTGCCAGCTGTGCTGCAGTGTGTTTAAGGATCCGGTCATCACAACCTGTGGGGTAAGGCAGAGCTCTTCAGTTCATCAGCATGGGCTCCACACGTGTCCTGACTGTCCCCACTGGCTGTCCAGCGCTTGCCTAAGGTTGGATGGCTTTTCCCAGGAGAGCTGTCCTGTCCTGGCCACGTTCAGTCTCCTTGCTGTGGCTTCCACGAGGTCTAAAACTCCTCATTCTCTGTCCTGAAGGGCTCTGCAAGGAGCTCCAGGGCACCCCTGGAATGGCTGCTCCTCAGCTGGAAGTGTTGCTTATAAAACAAAAATGGCTGGAAGCTTCATTTAGTTAATGCTTGCAAAGGGATTTGAGATCCTCAAATGAAAGGCACAGAGTATTATGAATATTCTTCTGGATTCCATTTTAGTGGGATTTAATAGAAGCTGTAAATTATTCCTGCTTCTGTGGTACTTGTGAAGAAAGATGGCTTCGAGATGTGCTCTCCAGTGCCTCTGATGTGCTTCTGATTGCCAGGATGGGGCTGTAGCAACAGCAGCTCAGGATTGTTTATTGCAGTGAGGGTGCTATTCCCCAAAAGTGCTGGAAACTGGTGCAGTTTCGCTGCAGCTCCTCACAGAGACACTGAAATGTGCCGGTTAAGGTGGAAAAACCCGGCTGCAGGGAGCTGGCTTGGCCTGCAGTCCCGGCCTGGCAGCTCCGGAGGGCGCTCCCTGCAGCTGTGCCGGCAGGAAAAGGAGCAGGGCAGCAGAGAGCAGATAACAGCTCTGCAGAGACTCACCAAGCAGGGGAATGAGGCTGAGGAGGCTCCAGGGAGCCCACGGGGCAAGGTCAGGACCAGTGAAGCGCTGCAGCCTTTGTGTTCCTGAGTGTGGCAGATTGTTACTTTATCAAGTTGAACTGTAAGAACAGAGAGATGGAGCTATTTAAAGTGCTACAATTTACAGAGCATTTAATGGGGTTACAAACCAGCTGTTCCATCTTCCTGACAGCAGGACAGGGCAGCTTCATCTACCTTAGAAGAGCTCCAGAGGCATATGTGTGAGGGGCTGACTGGGCAAAGACAGGGAGAGGCCAGGCTTTCCCCTTGCTCCTTCCCTTGAGGACTTCTTGGGGTTGTGGGAGGGATGATATGGGCTAAAGTGGAAGGTGAAGTAGGGAAACCCCATGCAGATGTGCAGGGTAGGAGGGACTTTGATATGTTCAAGACTAGTCAGGATGGAGCCCTGAGCTACCTGGTCTAGTGGAAGGTGTGCCTGCCCATGGCAGGGGGTTGGAACAGGATGATCTTTAGGTCCCTTCCAACCCAAACCATTCTGTGATGCCACGAATATCGCTTTGGCTGTCACCACAATCATGGCCCGATCCTAAACGGGGCAGAACATTGAAGTTTAATGCTCTCAGGAGCAGGACCTGTGCTGCACCCTGAGCAAGCAGCTGGGCTTTGCCCTGTGGTGCTGAGCTAAAGCAGGCAGAACAGCTGCTGAGGCCCCTGAGCCACAGGCTTGGGTATTTCCCACCTTTCCCATCACTGTCCACAGGGAATAATTAGCCTGCTCTCATTTTACGCTGACGCTGCTGTTCCTCTCTGTCTCCACAGCACACATTTTGTAGAAGATGTGCCTTAACATCTGGTGAGTACAGAACTATTCTTGTGTGATGCAGTCAAAACACTGTTATTTTCTGGTTTGTTTGCTTTCACTTAAAAAGAAACCTGCAGAAAAACGTTCAGAGAGCTTCAAACAAGCAGCCAGTGGGATCTGCCACTGCAGCAGTGAGGGGCTGGGGCTCGGGGGCTCCCACGGAACACACTGGAGCTTGGGCACTAGAGAGAGGGCTGTGCCCAGCTCTTGGGCACAGGATGTTCTCAAATCGTGGAATATGCCCTGGATAATCCCAGGATAATACACGTCTCGCCCAGAGCTGACCCATTGATTCCAGACTGGAAGCTTTCTGTGGCTGCCTGGCTAAGGAACAGGGGGGCTGTGTTTGGCAGAGCCCCATCAACCCCTCCTCCCCCAGCCCCTCAGTGCCAGCGCTCTGGCCCCTGCTTGTGCCCCACAGAGCTGCTTTAGCTCACCCAGCTCTTCCAGAACCCTGAGGGAGCCCAAGCCTCTGGCTGCTGGCCTGGCATAACCAGCTCCCACTTGGATTGGACTTTGCACCGCAAAAAAGACTTTTTTTGGCACAAGCCTGTGCCCCTCTTGGCAAGTTGTTGTTCAGCACAAAGCCAAGCCATTGGCATTACCAGCACAGTGAGCCCAGGAGGGGCAAGCTCTTTCTGCCTTACAATTTTCACCTTCCACATGTGAAGGGTCCCTCTGCTTTGCATGCTGATCTCCTCACTGTGTTTTGCTGTGTCTATCCCACATGTTCTGTAGCAAAAGGCTTTGCAGTTGCAATCCCAAGCTGCTCAGCTTTGCTCCTGCCCTCCAGGCTTGTGTTTCTGCCTCTGTTTTAGCCAAATGTGGGTCGGCCTCTTGTCCCTGGTAACAGGTGATGGGACAAGAGGAAATGGCCTCAGGCTGTGCCAGGGGAGGGTCAGGTTGGACATCAGGAAGCATTTCTTCATGGAGAGGGTGGTCAGGCATTGGAAGGGGCTGCCCAGGGAGGTGGTGGAGTCCCCACCCCTGCTCAAATTATCATGGTTTAAAAAAACCCTGTAACTTTTCCAAGCCCCAAGACTAACCAAAGATAGTGGCTCGCAGACCTTGTGTAATATTTGTGGCTCGTTCCATGGCCACCCACCTGGGACTTGGCTGACTTGGCCAGGCAAGGCAAAGGAACAAAATCTCCACGCAGAGGCTCCTGGAAATGCTCCTGGAAATGCTCCTGCACTGTCTGAGTCCTTGCTGACGGCGTTTTCCCTCCGTCCCTGGCAGAGAAGTGCCCCGTGGACAATGCCAAACTGACCGTGGTGGTGAACAACATCGCGGTGGCCGAGCAGATCGGGGAGCTGTTCATCCACTGCAAGTACGGGTGCCGAGCCGCGGCCAGCAGCAAGCCCACCGCCTTCGAGGTGGACCCCCGTGGCTGCCCCTTCACCATCAAGCTGAGTGCCAGGAAGTGAGTGCCCCGTTCCAGGCTCTTCAGGGAAAGGGCTGTGCCAGCCTATCACACCGGAGCTGCCCTGCAGGGCCGTGCAGCTCCTGCCAGCACCGCTCTGCTGGGTGGGCAGGGGGGGTGGAGGGCATAAACCAGTCTTGGGATGGTGGTACATGGGCTGGTCTCAGGGGAAGGATGCTGTTCTCTGCTCCCAGCTCACCTGAGTGCCAGCACTGGGACAGGGACCCTTTGAGAGCAGCCCCCTCACATCTGGGATGAAACACTGTGGTATGGTCAAGCAGAGACCTTGGGATTCTTTCTGTGAGAGGAACCCTCCCCATCCCAAGTGCATTCCCTGTTTTCCCTATCATCTGGCTGTTTGTTGCCTGTTGTTTGTGGTTGCCTGAAGGCTCAGCCCTTCAGCTGCAGAAGTGGATGTGCCCTGTGTAAACATGGCCTGTTATTACTCCCCATTTTCTGGCCAAATGAGGATTAAAAGCTGGAATTGCAGTCTTAGAGCAGGAGGCTTTGGACCTGACAGCCTCACAGGGCTGGTTTGCTCCTTTCCTGACAGTCTATGTTGCTTCCATTAATTTCTGCTCATTGCTGATTTTCCCTGCTCGTGTTTCTCTCCATGGGCAGAGACCATGAGAGCAGCTGTGATTACCGGCCCGTGCGCTGCCCCAACAACCCCAGCTGCCCTCCTCTCCTCAAAATGAACCTGGAGGCACACCTGAAGGAGTGTGAGCACATCAAGTGTCCCCACTCCAAGTACGGGTAAGGACTTGATGCTTTTGAGTGGGGAAAGTGCACTGAGGTAATTCCTGAGCTGCTTTTTGGTCGCCGCAGCCTTGGGGAGGCCCCAAGGACTCTGAGCAGCTCTCCTGAGGCCGAGCTCAGGATCACAGGGGTTGCAGGAGGCAGCCCCTGAACCCCTCTCCTGGTGGGAAGAGGCAGGTCACGGTGCCCAGGTGTGAGCCCAGGAGGAGGATGAGGTGTGAGGAGGGACTTAAAAGCTGATGTGGCAACTGGGGACATGGGCTAGGTGGGCTTGGCAGTGCTGGGGGAATGGTTGGACTCAGTGGTCTCAGAGGCTTTTTCCAGCCTCAGCAATTCTATGATTCTATGATCCTAAGACATGTCTTGGCAGAGGCAGAGTAAGACAAGTCCTGGCAGAGCATCCCTGACTCCCTGCCATGCTGCAGGCCCAAGTCAGCATCTGCTGAGGTCAGCTCCATTTTTTTCCACTGATTTTGGTGCTCCTGGTGAGCACATAAACTGACACCACACCGTCTCTTGCCCAAGATCTGCTTTTCCTTGCAAATACCCAGTCCTGTTTGGGGCCAATGCTCTGACTGGAAGAACAGGAGCTGCTTTGGCCTCCATTGTTGCCCTGCAGTTGCCTGCACCCAGCAGGACCATGGGATCATTAAGATTGGAAAAGACCTCCAAGATTATTGAATCCCTCCTTTGAAGGATAATGGACCACAGTAGCCCTGCTCCTGGTGGGAAGAGCAGGACAGCCTGGGAGCCACACAGGCCTTGGAGCTCCAGCTGAGCAAGGAGTCTCCATGGGAGCCCTGCTCCAGCCAGCCTCTGCCTTCCCTTCAGGTGCACATTCATAGGAAACCAGGACACTTATGAGACCCACCTGGAGACGTGCAAGTTCGAGGGTCTGAAGGAGTTCCTGCAGCAGACAGATGATCGCTTCCATGAGATGCAGGTGGCCATGGCCCAGAAGGACCAGGAAATCGCCTTCCTGCGCTCCATGCTGGGGAAGCTCTCTGAGAAAATCGACCAGCTGGAGAAGAACCTGGAGCTGAAGTTTGGTGAGTCTGCCCTGGATGAGCTCTCTGGGCAGAGCTGTAGGGACGGGGAAGCTCTTTGTGTGGATGATGCATTACAGGTCTCATTCCACGTTTAAAACTGGTGCTGAGCAGGTTTCAGAAGGTTCAAATATTCCTCGCAGAGGGACAAATAGGGGTTCCACTGACTTTGCTGCCAGAACATCCTGGGACCTAATCCTGCAGTCACTGGTCACGTGGCCAGTCCTAGAGATGTCTACAGGCAGCTGCCACCTTTCTCCTGTGGCTTCTTCCTGTGCAGTCCTGGCCACAGGCCCTATAAAAATCAGAGAGTCAAATAGCCAACAGTGCAGCCATGCTGGAGTGAGCAGGGCTCTTGGACACCTCTGCCAGGCCAGTCTTGCTCCCAGATTTGCTGGTTCTTCAGCATCCAGGTACAACTTCCATTTGAGGAGCAGGCACCCTCCTGCTTTCCCGGCCGATAGCAGCAGTGTGTCCTCCCTCCGTGTTCAGAGGCTGGGTGGCAGTTGGGTGTCCTCTGCCTGTTCCCTGGGATGCCCTCAGTGGCTCTGCAGTGACTGTGGGCCTGTCCTTCTCTTGTAGACGTTCTGGACGAGAACCAGAGCAAGCTGAGCGAGGACCTGATGGAATTCCGCAGGGACGCCTCCATGCTGAACGTGAGGAGGGGCCCTGAGATGGAGCAGGGACTGCATGGAGTTAGCTGGCTCTGCTCCTGTAGGCTTGTCCTGCTGTGGGAGAAGCTCTGGGGTCCCCCCTGCTTGCTGGCTCTGCTCACCCCGGGTTTGGTTTGCCTTTCTGCAGTTGGGGTCTGGGGGAGGGTTTGGGTTAGAGGCAGCCCCGTGAGCACGTGCTGGTCACAGCATCGAGGCTGCTGCTGGAGCTGGCTCTGCTGCCTTTCCTCAGCCTGTTGTTGCTCTGGGAATGTGTTAACAGAGGAAAGGAGCCCTGCAGCAAGGGAAGAACCCTCTGCTCCAAAGCCTGGGCCTTTTACACTTGCCAGGGACACTGTACCCTTCTCCCTGCTTTGGAAAGCTCACACGGCTTGTTCTGTTTTTCAGGATGAGCTCTCACACATCAACGCTCGGCTCAACATGGGCATCCTCGGATGTGAGTACCCCTGGGGGCTTCCTCCCCTGGGGCTGGCTGTGGGTGGGGGCCCAGAGAGCCCTTTTGGGCAGTGCAAAGGAGCAGCACTGCCCTCCCACCTCTCACCTGCCCTCTCCTTTTTGCAGCTTACGATCCTCAGCAGATCTTCAAGTGCAAGGGGACCTTTGTGGGCCACCAGGGCCCCGTGTGGTGTTTGTGTGTGTACTCCATAGGAGACTTGCTCTTCAGTGGCTCCTCAGACAAAACCATTAAGGTAAGAGCTTGTCTGTTCCGTGCACCTTCTGCACTGTCACGTGGGAGAGAAGCTGAGTTCAGTTTGTGGGGTGGGGGGATGTCACTTCCTAAACTTTCTCCCAGAGAATCTTAAATGATTCTTTGTGATTATAGTTGGGCAAAGTTCTCTGCGAGGAAACATTACTTGGTGGTGAAATTGAGAGTCAAGAGTTATTTTTGCAAAGCATAGATTAGAATCTCATTCCTGCTGCTGTTGGATTTGCTTTATGTGCTGTTTAGGGTATTCAAACCTATTTCAGCTTCTGATTTTATTTCCCTTTGTTATAAAAAGTCATCTTAGAACAAAGCATTTGTCCCTGATCCAATGTGTCCTTTTCCCATTTTATGGCATGTTTGTTTTCCTTTGTCCTGTTTGCAGTAACTCAGACTGACAGCACTGCTCTGGTGCAGCCCAAACAGCCCTTCCCAGTGTCACCGTGGTGGCTGCTGGCTGGGCTGGGGACCCCCACGGGCTGCCAGACTAATCCTGCCAGGAGCACAGCTTTGGTTTAGTTTCCTTGGTCTTAGAGCCACGTGGAAGAAAACAGATATTGTCCTTTAGGGAAAGAGAACTCCCCTGTCCTGGCTGCACATTCCCTCCTGAGAGAGCAGAGTGTGCTCAGAGGAGGCTGTGCTGTGCCACTGGAGCCCTGGGACAGGGTGGGAATTGCTGAAGCAGGAGCCTGAGAGCTGCTCCTCTGGTTCAGTGTTGGCCTGGGCTGAGGAGGACAGAGCTGCAGAGGGCTGATACCTGCTGCTGGCCTGGGTCTCACTGGCTTCAGCCTGACCCTTTGCAGCAGATTTCCTTTCCCAGACAAGTGTGTCCGTGCCCAGGGCCCGGCAGGCAGTGCCCAGGTGACAGACAGCCTGTTTCCTCCTTCCTCTGCTGACATCCTGCCCGCTCCCCAACTCCTGCCTTGTGTTTCCTGTTAGGTGTGGGATACCTGTACCACATACAAGTGCCAAAAGACCTTGGAGGGTCACGATGGAATTGTACTGGCTCTCTGCATCCAGGGGTGAGTGGAGAGGGACATCTGCCCCTGGGAAGAGCAGGGGCAGAGCAAGGGGGCTCCTGAGCATGCCCTGACAGTTCCCATCCTCTGTCCTGCACGGGCCAGAAATGTGCGTGAGAAGCACATCTTGCCTCTTTGCTTTTTAAAGACGGACAAAGCGGCATCTTTCTGGCATCCCCTGTGTCCTGGCTGTGTCCCTGGTCACCAGCAGGGTGCTTGGCCTCCTGCTCCAAGGGCCAGTCCAGCCTGGCCTCCCACAAGCCAGGAGCCCCGCTCTCGGGGTGGGCGTGTGTGGCCTTGTCCCAGTGAGGCTGTGGGGCTGCAGCTCCTGGCCCAGACGGTGCCTGGGGATGAGCTGGGACCCTGCACGTGGCTCTGTCCGTCCCTGACCCCCCTTTGTCTTCTGGTGACATTCCAGGAACAAGCTGTACAGTGGCTCTGCTGACTGCACCATCATTGTGAGTACCCAGACCCCGCTCTGCAGCCGGGATGGGAGAGCCACGGGCTGCTCACAAGCAGGGACCTTCTTCTGGAAGGCTCTTCAGCTGCCAGTGGTGTGGGACTGAAAACCTGTGTGTGCTGTATCCACTGCCTTCAGCCAAGTCACTGATGGGTTGGACTGGGGGGATTTCCTGCAGGCTGGATTTCCCAGTCCCTGCTCCTGTGTGGGGAGCAGGAGGGCTGGTGCTGTGAGCTGGGACAGGGTGATTGGTCCTGCTCAGCCAGGACAGTGGCTCAGATGAGTGCCCTGTTCTACCTGTATGTCATTCCCTGCCTCCAGAGGCAGAGAGGAAGGGCCTCAGCACAGGGGACCTGCCCTGCCCCTCATGGGTGCTCCTGCTCAGTGGGTTTGGCAGTGCTGGGGGAAGGATTGGCCTCGATGATCTCAGAGGGCTCTTCCCATTCCGTGATTCTGTGATTGTCCTTTGCAGGTCTGGGATATTCAAAACCTGCAGAAGGTGAACACGATCCGAGCACACGACAATCCTGTTTGCACTTTGGTCTCCTCACACAACATGCTCTTCAGCGGCTCCCTCAAAGCCATCAAGGTGCAGCTCAGGGGGCTCCTCCGGGGCTGGTGTGGGACCAAGGGTACAAACTGTCAGGCAGAAGTGTCCAAACAGGAAGAAAGCGGCATTTTGGTCTGTAGGTGACCTTGTTGCTATGCTCTCCTGAGCCACAGAGAAGCCAGCACTGCAGAGGTTTAGCCCATGCTCTGCTCTCAAGTCAAAGGTGTTCTGGGACCTGGCTGCAAAAATACTTTATTTCTTCTAACTCTGTAAACCTGAGGCTGCAGGTGGAGTATCCTGGCAATTCCCAAGTGTGTGTTTGTCCTCGGGCCCCCAACAGACCTGCTCAGACCGTTAGGAATCATGTCTGGGCTCCAGAATTGGCTGGGGATTCAGGCTGCCTGTTTTGAAACCGCCTCCAAAGGATCTTGAGTCTGCATTCTCTACCTAAAACATGCAGAAATCAGGGAACAGCTTTGCAAGCTGCCCTTTAAAGCCTTGGCTGGATTCCCGTGGTTCTGCTTCCAGCTCCTGGTGAGACAGCTTATGGGCCCGTCCATCTGTAAGAGGATGTGTGCTCTTTTCTTTAACTGGGGCCTGCACTGGTTCAGCTCTGGAGAGAGCTCAGGGCTGGGGGAGCAGCCAGACTGAGCAGAAGGAGAATATGGGGCCTTTTGGGTTTGCCATCCCCAGCCTCTTCCTGCCAGATGAGCTGAGCAGGCCAGGAGTGCTGCTCAGAGTGGGGACTGAGATCTGTCAGTCCCTGTGTGCCAGGGGCTGGGGGTGGGAGCTCAGGGCAGTTCTTACTGCAGCTGTGGGTTAGGTTTTCAAGCCCATGGCTGTGCTAGGGAAGGGTCTCTGCCAGCAGTAATGCAGTCTCCAGGCTGGCTCCCTCAGGGAACGTGCTGACTCAGCAGCTGTGTTTTATCTGCAAGCCCGTGGGTTCAGGCCATTCCCAGCGGGCAGCAGAGCTGGCACAAGGATCCCCACAGAAGCTGTGAGGGCCTCTTGCAGGGTGGGGAGCTCTGGCCATGTTCTGCCCAGCCCCACTGGGATTCTCCTCCATGTCTGTGTGTGTCTGTGCTTTCCACAGGTCTGGGATATTGTAGGTACCGAGCTCAAGCTGAAGAAGGAGCTGACAGGTCTCAATCACTGGGTGCGAGCGCTGGTGGCTTCCCAGAACTATCTGTACAGTGGATCCTACCAGACCATCAAGGTGGGGCCCTGGCACTGGTGGTTCCCTGGCACTGGTGGCTCCCAGCAGCTCTCCCTGTGCCCCTCTGTGCTCTGTAGCCTGGCCTGGAGGAGCAGGACGAGGCAGCTGCTGGGATGTGAGATGACTGCTGGCATGGGATGACTGACATGGAATTCTCCCGTGCTGATTGCATCTCTGCAGGCTGGGCCTTGGGAGCTGCTGGGGAGGCTCACTGGGATAAACTGGGCCCTCAGCCCTGGCGCCTCTGTGGCTGCCACAGCCTTATCTGTGCTCCCACTCCTGCTGATAACAGGGCAAGGTCACTGTCTGGCTGCAGAGTTACCATAAATCTGTGAGGGTTCCCAGTGCCCTCCCCACTCTGAGCTGGCTCAGGTTTTGATGAATACTTCACCTCTCAGCATCTGGGGGACACAGAACTGGAAGTTGCCCTCCTCCGTGCTAATAAATCCCTGGTAATTTGTCTGCACCAGGTTTTAGTGCTATCAAGGAGTGGGTTGTGTGTGCACATGTGTGTGTAGTCACACACACAAGGGGAGCAGCCTCCACAGCGTTTTCAGCCTGGATGTTCAAAGCCAGGCAGCCAATTAAGACAGCAGGGCTTTGCTCATCATCAGTTCTGAACATTCCCAGCTGGATAGATTTGCCCTTGAAGGTGTGATCTGGGCACACACAGAGCCAGGCTGACTCAGGGCGTGGCAGAACGGCTGCAGGAGATCTCACCCCTGGAGAGGGGTCCCTGCACGGGTCTCATCCTGCCTTTGCTCCGGTGTCTCCTTCAGATCTGGGACATCCGCAACCTGGAGTGTGTGCACGTGCTGCAGACGTCCGGGGGCAGCGTGTACTCCATCGCCGTGACCAACCACCACATCGTGTGCGGCACCTACGAGAACCTCATCCACGTAAGGACCGGGCTGGGACGCGTTCCTGGCAGTGGGGCTGGGGCAGAGGGGCGTGGAGATGGGCACCTGGCCCTGCCTGTCCCCTCTGGCACACCTGGAGCGTGGGGGCACAGCACCCACCCTGGAGGTGGAAACACCTCTTGGAGGAGAGGGCGGTGGCCTCATCCCGGCACAGCCCCGAGCCCGGCTCTTCCCCCGCAGGTCTGGGATATAGAGACAAAGGAGCAGGTCCGCACGCTGACGGGGCACGTGGGGACAGTCTATGCCCTCGCTGTCATCTCCACACCAGATCAAACCAAAGTCTTCAGCGCCTCGTATGACCGGTCCCTCAGGGTACGTGTGCGGGGCCGGGCAGCTGCCCCCGGCCATCTGTGAGGGGATCCCCATCCCTCGGTGTGGCACCTGCCTCGGAGCCTGTGACGTGAGATCCCCCTTCCCTGCCGGTGCTGGGGGTTGTGGCGCTGGCTGGGCTGACTCCCGCCGTGTTCCCTCAGGTGTGGAGCATGGACAACATGATCTGCACCCAGACCCTGCTGCGGCACCAGGGCAGCGTCACCGCCCTCGCCGTGTCCCGCGGCCGCCTCTTCTCCGGCGCTGTGGACAGCACTGTAAAGGTGGGTCACCCCAGCCTGCTCCAGGGCGGTGTGTGCTCTTCCACTGCTGGAACTGGGGCATTAAATGAGCCAGGAATTGTCTTCAAACAGACTGATGGGAGGTTGTAGCAAGGCGGGGGTCAGCCTTTTCTCCCAGGCAGCAAGTGACAGGACAAGCAGCTGTGCTAGAGGAGGTTCAAGTTGGACATCAGGAAGAATTTCTTTGCTGAAAGGGTTGTTAAACACTGGAATGGGCTGTCCAGGGAGGTGTCCAAGAAATGGCTGGATGTGGCACTCAGTGCTCTGGGCTGGGTGACAAGGTGGGGATCAGGCACAGGGGGGACTCCATGGTCTCAGAGGTCTTTTCCAACCTAAATGGTTGTGGGGTTCTGCCACACAAAGGGGTGGTTCTCAAGGGGTGGGAGGCTTCACTCCTGGCAGGGTGTTGTGGATGCTGGCAGCCCAAAGGGAGGTGCTGTGGGAGGATGAAGAGAAGCCCCCAGAGCTGCTCCGGAGTCACTGCTGTGGGTTCCCTTCTCTCCGCAGGTCTGGACGTGCTAGTGAGAGCGTCACACTAGTCCTGCACACTGAAAGACCAAAAATTCTCCCCTCCATCGGCCTGTGGGTGACCACATCCTCCGAAATGACTGCTGCAGCTCCTCCTGCACCAACCACTGCCTGCTGCTGCCCCTGGGCCGGCTTCCCCCGCAGGGATCCCGGCTGGCGGCTGTCCCGACGGGTCTGCCCCATGGATGCTCCAGACGTTCCCCCAGACCTGCCCTCGATGATTGGAAAAGCAGGGGAAGCAATTCCAGTGCCAGTGCCCTCCTCTGCCTGTGTCCCCCCAGCTGGGGACACCCCCTGGGGCCGGGGCTGGGGTGATTTTGGGCCCCGAGCTGGGCGAGCACAGCCCTTGGCCAGTGATGGGACTGGAGGGGTCAGCATGTCCCGGTGGTGACACTGGGGGGCTGCTCCCCTGGCCATGGTAGGACTGAGCATTAGGGCCTGCCCTGGGTGGGCACCCGACCCCTTTCTGTCTCTAGTATTTAATTTTACTGCCAAGGCGCCGGGCCGATCCATCCAGGAAGAGGTGTTTCCTTGAGTAGCCAGGTACGATTTTTATGCCACAGCTAGTTCTCAAATCAAGTTCCACAAGCCCATTGTTCACCACCCTGTAATAATGGTCTCCACATTAAAGACAAAAAGCCTCCGTTGCATTTTTACTCACATTTTCTACTGTTTTTAAGATTGTAATATAGATTTGATTATTTCTTCATTGACAATAAAAGCAGAAAGAGTTGTTCCTGCCCAGCGTGAGTTATTGCAGGGAGCCAGCGACCGGCACTGGCCCTGTGGGGTGAAAATTGGGATGCAGGGACCAGGCACCTGACAGCAGCTCCCAGCACCCCCCAGAGGCACCCAAGGGTGCCCTTGGGTGCAGCACAAACCCCCCACAGGACACTGAACACCCGGCACGACACGACCACGCCACGAGGACTCGGGATGCTCTGGGGACACAAACAGTGGTGGCAGCCCGGCAGGGGTTTTATTTTTTTTATTTTTCTTTAAATATTGGTTGCCAGACTTGGTATAGGAGCAAACGTCTTCACAGCACCACGAGCCATCTACTATTCAGAATAGGAAGAATAAGGACGAGTAGAGGTGAAATCTAAGCACAGAAGAGCAGGGAGCAGCACCAAGATGCAGAGCTGGACAGATGGGATACAATACAGAGTCCATAACTTAATAATAAAAAATATATATATGTATATATCCATCATGTAGAACTTTATGAATTTTTTTTTTTTTTAGATACATATTTGTTTTTCTTTTCAACAGATATTTTCAGGCGGGTGTTTTTTTTTTTTTTAATTATTTTTAAAGTCTTTTTTTGTTTGTTTTTGATTTTTTGTGGTTTTTTTTTTAAAGAAATTTCAAAGTTGTGCCAAACACATCTGGATCAGCGACCACAACGGGAGAGACAGGGAGAGAGGGAAGGGGGGAGAGGGAAAGGGGGAGAGGGAAGAGGGGAGAGACCACTCTACGTCTCAAGAAAAGAAAGGAACAGCAACACTTTTTTTGGAAACCACAAGCAAAAAATGCATTCATCAGGACTCAAGCGACTGAACCAGACTCCAACTCCAGTTTATACAGGAATATACAGCGGTGCATCCCGGAGGACGCACGCGAGCACACGCACCCCGCGTGCACACCCACGCACACCACACACACCCCAAACAAATACCGACGGCAAAAACAACCAGGAGAAACGGAACCAAACCCTGAAGACACTCCAAAAAAAAAGAAATGAAACACCTCCAGTGTAAGAATTAACAAAAACCTCCATAAAACAAGGCACATCCTTTGAGTTCGTAACGGTGGAAAAAGAAAGACGCGACACTGAATCCCAACGGAAAACCCGACCAGAACCGCTCGCACGTACCTTCCACCCAGAGAAAAGGTAAATATTGTGCTACTCGTAGAATGAGTTTGCCACAAGACACACAGCTTAGTATAATCTAATAGTTTTTCTCAAGCTAAAATCCAGTTTTCTCTTGATTTCTTTTAAACTGCTTTATATATAATTGCTAATATTTTAAAATCTTTTAAATATATATTTGTTAAAGTTTATTTCTTTTTATTATTTTGGGGGTGGGGGAAATCTGCTTTATATCTTTTTTTTTTATTATTATTATTATTATTTTTTTCCCCTCCAATAAATTAATACTTCTTTTATAGCTTATCACCGTCCTGTCCCCGGGCAGGGAGGGGCCGGGCAGGGGCACGTCCCGCTGCCCCCGGGGAGCCGCCAGCCCGGAGCTGCCCTGGCCGCCCCCGCCAACCTCAACCCAGAAAGAAAACAAAAGTTCAAAAAATAAAATTAAAAACGGAGCAAAGAAACCCAAGTGCATTTTGCCCACCCGGCCCCGCCACCTGCAAACGCCATCGGTGCCACGTGGCTGGCGGAGCCGCTGCCGGGGCCGCCGGGCAGGGCTTGTGCTACATTCGGGTCGCGGTGACCCGCGGCGCCAGGGCTGGCAGGGCACGGGAGCCCCCCAGAGCCTCCCAGAGCCCCGGCAGCGGTTCGGTCCGGACGTGTTGCTTTGTTTCTTCTGTTGGGTTTTATTTTTGTGGGTTTTGTTGTTTTTTTTTTTGCTTCTGCAAAAGGGAGTCCTGCCGGAGCCGGCGCCGAGTCCGTGAGCACAATCCTGAGGTATCTTCTTCTTTGTGCAAACCCCGAGGGACGGGATGTCCGGGAGGGGACGGCTGTACAAAGGGGACGGGGGGGAGGGCGGCGGGGCCGGGGGGTCGTGGATCGTTGTGCCCTTGTGCCCACGTAAGCCCTGAGGTTCGTGGGGCCCTGGCGCCCCTCACTCCAGCATGGCATCCAGCTGGTCCGCCAGGTCGTCGAACATGCTGCCGATGTCGTCCAGGATGCTCACGGTGCTCTTTGACTCCACGGCCGAGCTGGGGAGTGACCGGGACAGGTCAGGGCCATGCACAGGACGAGGACACCACACAGACCCCGCCACGCCGTGCCACAGCCATACTGCCCCACTGCCATGCTCAGCACTGTGCCCCAGTGCCACTGCCCATACAGATCCCAGTGCTGCTACACAGCGGTCTGGCTCAATGTCCCCAGTGTCCCCTCTCCAAGGCAGCCCCCAGTGCACCCATGTGCCCAAGCCTCGCTGCCCACGCTGCTCCACCACAGTGTCCCCCAATGTCACCTCCCCAGTGCAGCTCCAGAGAAGGTCCCTGCTGCTCCACCAGTGTCCCCCAGAATCCCCCGTGGCACCATCCTACTCCCACCACAGGGCCACATCCCAATCCCTGCCCGCAGTGCTTGTGGCCTCCCGTGCTCAGTGGCGCAGCACAGTCCCGCACCCTCCCCATGGACCAACCGCCCCCTGCACCCCCTTACTCTGCCTGACTGTCCTCCTGCTTGATCTTCTCCTCCACGGCCTGCAGCGCGGCAGCCAGGGACGCGCTCGTCTCCTCCAGCTTCTGCTGCACCAGCTCGGGGCCGGCGCTGTCCACAGAGGGGCTGGCGATGGTGGAGCGCGGCGGCTTCACCGGCACCTGCTGGGGCTGCGCGCCGGGCGAGAGGGGCTTGGCGGGGCTGGAGCAGAGCGAGGGCGGGGTGCTGGAGGGCTTGCTGCCCGCGGGGCCCAGCTGCCGGGCGGGCGACGGGGCCGGCGTGGAGCTGGCGCTCACCGACTGGATGGCGGCGTGGGGCTTGGGGGGCTTGGGCGCCGTGGGGGGCGGCGTGGGCTTGGGGGACACCGGGGGCGGCGTGCCATGGACCCGCTTCACCTCTGCGGAGAAAAGGGACAGGGGCAGGAGGGCGGCAGGGCCAGCTGGGACCCCCGGCCTCCGCCCCGGGGAGCGCCTGTCCCAGGGATCTGGTGGGGCACCTACCTGGGCTGCCGGGGCTCGGGATGGGCACCTTTTTGGGGACGGGCACTGGCGGCCCAGGCACCTTCTGAGGTGGCTGCGTCAGCACGGGCTTGGGGGACACCGGTGGCTTGAAGGGCTTCTTGGGCTCGGCAGGTGGTGGGATGTAGTCGGGGCCGTCGGGGCGGGCGGTGGGCGGCGGGGTCGGGGGTGGCTCAGCCCCGCTCAGCTCGGAGGCCGGCCGCCGCTTCACGGTGCCGGTGCCGTTCTGGTACACGGCGAGTGTGGCCGGCTCCAGCGCCGGCTCCTTGTCCTTGGCCTTGGGCCGGCGCTTGACAGTGTCGGACTCGGTGAGGACGAAGCGGACGCCGTCCTGCTGGCTCTGCCTGGCCCGGATCCGCCGCTTGAGTGTGGCACTGGCCTCCACCTTGGCCAGCTCCCCGTGGCGGTGGGCTGGGGACAGCCCCTCGCCCGCCTCCCCCCGGGCCGGCCCCAGGGGCCTCGGCCGCTGCTTGATGGTGAGGGTGCCCTCCTCGGCAAAGGGGATGCCATCGGGGGAACCGCCGCGCTCCACCCGCAGCCGCTCGCCGGGGCTGTCGGCACCCGCCTCCGACCGCACGCTGTCGGCGCGCTCGCGGCGGGCGGCTGCCACCAGCCCGGTGACAGGGCCGCTGATGGTCCGGCGCCGGTTCACCACCTCCCCGTCCAGCCCGATGGCCTCCTTGTGCTTCACGGTGGCCAGCACGGTGGCCACACGGGCACGGTCGGGGCTGCCCGGCGGGGGCCCCGGCTGCAGGTAGTAGCCGTCGGGTGCCTTGGCCGGCCCAGGCCCACCGGCCACGTGCGGCTTCTGCAGGGCCAGCGCGCGGGCCCCGCCGCCGATGGAGGACATCTCCAGCATGGCCGCGATGCTGCGCACGCTGCCGGCACTGCCCGTGTCCACGCTGCCACCCAGGTCGCTGGCCCGCCGCTGCTCCCGCCGGCTCTCCCCCTCAGCGCTCGGGGGTCCGACGGCCGCCTCGCCCTCACCCTCCTTGGGGAAGTCCTCGGCCATGCCGGCGCTGGAGATGGCGGAGCTGGAGCGCTTGGGAGGGGGTGGGGGGGGTCCCTTCTTCTTGGGGCGGACGGCGAAGGACTGGCTGCGGTTGACGTTCTTGTCCCCGCCGGCAGCCGCCCGCACCGAGTGGCTGCGGCCCACGCGCCGCTGGACGGTGGCGTAGGGCCCCGCGTCCGGCACCAGCAGCTCATCCCGCTCCTGCTCGCTGTCGGAGGCGGCGTAGCGGTTCAGGCTGTGTGCCCGCTTCTTCGGCCTCCCCGGTTCCTCCTCGCCCTCGCCCGCCGGAGGCAGGCACAGCACCGGCACCGAGACGGGCAGGACGGGCACCCCCGGCGGTGCCCCCTCGCCCTCGGCGGGCTGCGGCAGCACGTAGGCGAAGCCGCGGTGGGTGGGCGACTGGGGCAGGGAGCGGGGTGACGCGGGGCGCTCGCCGGGCGGCAGCAGCTGCGGGGTGGGCTTCACCTTGGCGGTGGCGTGGGGCACAGCTGGCCCTTGTGGGGAGGGGGGCCGCGCCTTGCCGGGGGTCTGTGGCGGCGTCAGCTGCCCGGTGGAGGGCGGGAAGGGCTGCCGGGGTTTGCCGGGCACCGGTGGCACGCTGGCACGCTTCACGGGGTGGCCGTGCCGGGGCGGGCGCCCCTCCTTGGGCGGCGCAGGTGGGCCCTCACCGGCCCCCTCCGCCAGGTATTCCTGGCTCTTGGAGATGGCAGCAGCAGGGGGACCCCGCGGGCCGTCCCCCAGCAGCTCCTGGGAGCTGCTCATCAGCCTGGCACGGCCACCCAGGCCCGGCGGCGAGCGGTAACCGGGGGCCGCGGCGTTCACCGCCTTCTCAGGGGGCTCCTCGGGGCCTTCGCCCGTCATGGCCACCTGCAGCTCGCTGCTGAGCTCGCTGTCCTGGAAGGTGGTCATCTTGGGCGACTGGCACTCGGCTGGCTCCGGCGGGGGCGACTCAATGGCCAGCACCTCTGGGCACGGCCCCGACGCCTTCCTCTTCAGCGTGCCCGGCTCGTACTTGCCCAGCTCGGCACGCTGCAGCTCCGCCAGCTTCTTCACCGCCAGCATCAGCTTCTTCTGGTGGCCTGGGGGTGGCACAGGGCATCAGTGTCACCGCCAAGGCCACCGCAGCCAGCGCTGCACGCAGGGCCTTACCCAGTTTGGTGATGCCGATCTCCTGCAGGTCCTCCCAGGTGATGTCGGTGATGAAGTCGATGTTCTCATAGCCGTTCTCCACCAGCACCTTGTAGTACTGGGACAGGCCAATCATGGAGAGCCACAGCGCCAGGTTGGCCTGGGGTGGGGCACAGGGCATGGCTCAGCACCAGCTGGCACCAGGGTCTGGCCCTGGCAGCCCCGGCCCCCCAGCACCTGCGGCACCCAGGAGATCCCATCTTGTGGGGGTACCACAGCTCCAGGGCACTTTCCTTGTCCCTGCACTGTCCCTGTGCCCCACAAGCACTCAAGGGTCATGCCCAGCCCTGTTTCCATGGGAAGCCCCTTGCTGCGTCCAGCCCCATTCCCATGGGAAGCCCCTCACTGTGCCCAGAGGATGGGGCAGGAGGGGTGTCAGGAGACACAGTGTCACATCCACGTGGTGACAGCTGGCACCAGCCTGACAGTCCCTGCGGAGCTGTGGGGAGGGACGTGAGGAGCTCCAGGATGTGTGCATCATCTGGCAGCACTGAGCCAGCTCCCACCCTCGTCTCCCTGTGCCACCTCCTCCCTGGAGGGGATTAATTGCCCTGGGTGTGGCTTCAGCCCTCACCGGTTTGTACTCCGGCAGCCACTCGGGGATGCTGAGGTTGTTGATCTCGGACGCGATCTTCTTCCTGTGCCCCGGCTTGGTGACGCCGATGGCTGTGAGGTCCTGGGGCACAGAGAGGGGTCAGTGCCACCCTGATCCAGCCCTGCCTCCCTCCCTCGGCCCCGCGGCCTCACCTCCGGCGTCATCCGGCTAATGGTGGTGATGTCGTAGCCGGCGTTGATGAAGTTGGGCGCGTAGAGCTGCAGCTGGAACTTGCAGAGCCACTGGTACACGGCCTCCGAGCTCTGGGGTGAGAGGGACAGATGGATTGAGGCAGCCCCGGGGACAGGGACCCACCGCCCCTGCCCGTGTCCCCACCACGTGCTCCCCACGGCAGCCGTGCTTCCCACTCACCTTCCCCTCCGATGGTGGCTCCATTTTCTTCAGCTGGGGCTCGGCGGGGGGCTGGGGGGCGTAGGGGGAGCTGGCCACGCTCTGCGACCGCGACGAACCTGCCGGAGGGGCAGCGGTCAGTGGGGGCCTCCCACCCCCGGGCTCTGGCCAAGCGGAGAGGGGAGCCCAGCCCCTGCCCCATGTGGGATGCCACGGCCACAGCCCCCAGCTGGGCAGGGCCAGGGCAGGCACAGGAGAGCGACACCTGCCCCAGCACAGCAGCCCGGAGCACCCTGGGGAGCCCTGGACAGGGGGTCTGCTCCTCTGGGATGGGTGGGTGAGCCCCCTGCCCAGTCAGGGGCTGCTGTGCCCTCCATCCCACCCTCCATCCCAGACCTCTCCTTCACAGCAGATGTTCCTGGCTGCCCCTCTCCCCCAGGCAGCGGCCAGAGGGGTCCCACTGCCCAAAACCCTCTGGCCCCGCTCCTCCAGCCACGTCACCAACCAGGCAGGCTGGCACGAGCTACTCACCACTTGGAACACCCACACAGGCACCCCACGGTACCACCCTCCAGCTGGGGGTGATGGGGGCTGCCCCGAAATTTCTACCTCATATTTCTGACCAGGATGAGCAAGAGCAGACCCTTCCCCCCAACCAGTAACTGCATCCTGCATGTGTGTGTGTGTGTGTGTGTATGTGTGTGTATGTGTGTGTGTGTGCATGTGTGTGCACACGTATGTATGTGTGTGTGCATCCCCCTGCTCTCTGTGTGTGTGCATCCCCCTGATCCATCTCTGTGTGTGTGTGTGTATGTGTGTGTGTGTGTGTGTGTGTGTGTATGTGTGTGTGTGTGTGTGTGTGTGTGTGTGTGTATGTGTGTGTGTGTGTGTGTGCATGTGTGTGCACACGTATGTATGTGTGTGTGCATCCCCCTGCTCTCTGTGTGTGTGCATCCCCCTGATCCATCTCTGTGTGTGTGTGTGTATGTGTGTGTGTGTGTGTATGTGTGTGTGTGTGTGTGTGTGTGTGTGTGTGTGTGTGTGTGTGAGTGTGTGTGTGTGTGTATGTGTGAGTGTGTGTGGGTACATCCTCCTCGTGTGTGCATCCTTCGGGCATCTGCATCCCACTCGCGTGGGCATCCTCCTCCCATGTGCCTCCCTCTGCCATGTGCATCTCCCTCACATCTGCATCCCACTCGTGTCTGCACCGATCCAGCACGTTTTCCCCCCTCCCTGGCAACGTCTGCACCCCCCTCCCTGCGTGTGCAGCCCCCTCCATGTGTGCACCCCCTCTTCGTGTGCGCATCCCCCTCCCCGGCTCCCTCTCCTCGCTGCCTGTCCCTCTCCACAGCCCAGGCATCCCCCCGCGCCCACCCCCACGTGTGCATCCCCCAGGCGTGGGCACCCCCGCGGCGTGGCCGTGCTCCCCGCAGCCCCCCCAGACGGCGGTGGCGGGGGGGACACCCCGGCTCGGGCTCCGGCGGGGCTGGCGGGGGGCCGGGGAAGGGAAGGGGCCGGGGAGCAGCGGTGCCCCCCCTGCCCGCCCACGCCGCCCCCCGCCCCCCACGGGCCCCCACTAACCGAGGCAGGAGAAGGCCTGGCAGCAGCCGAAAGGCGAGAGAGTCATTTTTTACCCACACGTTTTTCTTCTGGCGATGGGTGCCGTGGCAATAAAAAAAAAAGGACAAATCCCTGGATCCACGGCACGGCCAGGGCTCCTCCTGCTCCGGCAGCCGGGCGGCCGCAGCACGCACCTGCGGGGATGTCCTGCGCCTTGGCCGGCCCATCGCCCACGGCAGACTCTTGCGCAGAAGCCTTCTGGGAAAGGACCGTTGCCAGCAGCTGAAAAACACCCCGGGAAGGGGGGAGAGCAAGGCAGGAGTGAGGCGGCGGCGGGGCCCGGGGGGCGCGGGGGGCGAGTGATGCGGGTGCCGCGGGTGCCGCCAGCCCGGGCAAGGGTGGGCAAGGGAGGGTTGCAGCAGATTTGGGCTGCAGCGGGGGGAGATGGAGCCGCGGGAGCAGCAGATGGTGCTTTGCCGGCAGCAGGAGCCCACGGCACCGCGGCGCCACGGCACCCCAAATCCAGCCTGGCACATGCCCAGCCCGTGCTGCTGGTGCAGGCTGCGGGGTCCTCCGTGCCCACAAAACAGAGCCCCCCTGGCTGGCAGCGCGGTGGGCATGTGGGCACGGCGGGATGCCAGGGCAGGCGGGCTGTGCCACAGCCCGGGCACAGGGCAGCCCGGGGGCAGAGCGCTCAGTGCAGGGAGGGGGCTGTGTGCCATCAGCTGTGTGCCATCAGCTGTGTGCCATCAGCGGCGTGCCGCTGGCAGCAGCGCTGTGCCGTGCCGTGCCGTGCCGTGCCGTGCCGTGCCGTGCCGTGCCGTGCCGGGGCAGAGCGCGATGCCGGTGGCAGCAGTGGGTGCAGCGCAGTGCGCAGTGCGGAGGCCCCTGCGAGTGGCAGCAGAGACACGGCAGCTCCGGGTGGACCTGTGGGATGTCGTGCGGGGGGCTGAGCCCAGGCCCAGGCAGCAGCCAGGGGCCAGGTGGAGGGAACACGCTGGTGGCCACTGCCAGTGACAGCGTGGCTGGTGGCACGCCGGGCACCGATGGGACCGCACAACACCCGCTCAAGCATCAATACCAGCTGAGGTCACGGGTAGCAACCTGCCAGGACCGGAGCAGTGTGCCACGGCGGCTGGCACGGCCCCCTCAGGGCTTGCCTTACCTTGACGCCTTCGGAGCCGGCGTGCAGGGCGTGCGCCCCGCTGCCCGCGCTCTGCCCGCTCCCCGAGCTGCGGGCAGAGGCCACGCTGCCCGTGCTGCCCAGGCTGCTGCGGTCACCACCTGCAGAGAGAGGACGGGCCGTCAGGGCACTGAGCCCCACGGTCAGGGGACGCTGTGGTGCGGCCATGCCCTGCCAGAGCCCCCCACACGTCCTGGCACAGGGGACAGGGAGGGTCCCGGCCGCGCTGGCCGTACCTGCGAAGGGTTTCCGCAGCACCCAGATCTCCTCGGCGGGGGCTGGCGCGGCCGGGCCGCCCTGCGACGGCGACAGATGGGACGGGCTCATGTCGGCCCCGCGAGACCCTTGGTGGCAGAGCAGAGAGAGCGGCCGTCAGGCGCGTGGCTCAGCGCTCGGCTCACGCTGGGGTGGGCACAGGGCGGGGGACTCACGGCCCCGGGGCCTGGTGCTGCCACACGCAGGGACAACCCCACAGGCAGGGTGTGGGGACCCCCGCTGCAGCTGTGCCCAAGGGCACCAGAGCTGTCCCCTGGCTGCTCCCCTCAAAGGGTGACAGTGACCAGCCCTGAGATGCCATCCTGCAGGGCATCCCCTCCACCTGTGGTGGGGTGTCCCAATGACCCAGCTGAAGCTGGGCAAGGGATGATGACAGTGTTGTCCCTGCACAGAGCAGGATGGGAGCATGACCTGGTGCGGGGAGCAAAGGAAGCTGAGCAAACTCAAGCAGTGAAACCCCAGGAACACGTGGGGGACACAGCAGTGGGCAAGAGGATCTGATCCTCCTGGCAAGGCACAGCTTGAGGGTTACCCCAGGCATGGCTCCTCACCCTCTGTGCTGCCCACCTCTGCCAGGTCCTGCTTTCACCAGGGACACCCATCTCTGAGCCCAGGGGTTAAAACACCATCAGATGAGATGGACAACAGCCCTATGAAGCCAGTGCTGCTGCAGCCCCACCACAGCTCAGCCAACCCTCTGCCAGCCACGGGGCACTGCCACCCCACCACTGGCCACGGGGTTTTGCCACCCTGCCAGCCGTGGGACAGTCACCCCACTGCCACCCAGGCCGGTTCTGTTCACGGAGCCGCTCACCCCTCAGCGCCGAGCGTAGCAGGGGACGGGTGATACAGGGTGATAAAGTCACTGAAGGAGCAACAGGGGGAACAAACATCCACAACAAATTGGGCTGGGACATCCCTGAGCTGCACATGCCACGGTCACACCGAGAGGAGCCTGGGCCGGCGTGCGGCTCCGTGTGACCCCACAGGGAGAGAAAGCTCCGGGGAGAAGATGTGCTGCCCTGTCCCCACTGCCAGCACGGTCACTCAGTGCCCCCCAACACGCCCTCCTGTGCCGCTGCCACCAGGGAACATGCAGAGAGCCTGGCCCTGGGGCAGCCCCGGGTGCACGGCCTGGGCTGCACCCCTGAGATCCCCCCGCTCCTGAGTGCTCCCGACACGTAGATCCACAGCATCTGCCACCTGCCTGTGCCACAGGGATGGGCACCAGGCTTTCGCCAGCCCCAAGAGCATCCCCCGGGAAAGCCCCCCAGTGCCACAGCCCCTTCCCGCTCCAAGTGTGCAGCCAGAGCTGGGCATCGAACACCCTGCAGGGAGGCTGAGGCGGGCAGAGGGTGCCTGTGCCCGTGGCTCTGGTCGGGGCACTGTGCTGCCAGCCCTGCCCCTGGCACAGAGCTGGGAGGGTGGTTTGGGGTCCCCCCACACCCGGGCAGGAGCGCAGGGCCATGGGCAGAGCACAGGGACGCCGGGGCGGGCAGGGTGAGATGTGCCGGCAGCGGAGCCGTGGGACACACGGTGTGAGAGCGGCGCTGGCGCGGGTGCGAGGGCAGGGGCACGATGGCATGCGCGTGCCACGTGTGTGCACCCACGGCACCCACGGCACACATGCACACGCATGCACACGCTGCATGCACACACGTGAACACGCCTGTGCACACCCGCGTGCAAACCCCCTGGCCAGGAGGGAGAGGCCGAGCAGAGAGAAAAGACTCGACACACGCTTGAAAGAAAAGGAAAGAAAAATCCATGGAGAGCACGAAGCGAGCAGTGAACTACCTTGTCCATAATGCGGCTCGTCGGCACTGCTAGGGGAGAGCCTGTGATAGCCAAAGGAACTGAAAAGAGTCTGATGGGAATGTGGTGGTGGAGGTGGAGGTGGAGGCAGGGAATGGAACGGATGGGACGAGGCGTCACCGTTTAGCACAGCAGCCCCGTAAGCCGGGAGCGGGATCTTTTGGAAGTGTTGGGGGATTGTTACAGTCTCCCATGAACCTGATAATAAAACATAACAAGAGACAAAATGAAAAGAATCAAAATAATAGAGACACGCTCAGTGCCGCCGCAAAGGAAAAAAAAAAAAAGAAAAAAAAAAAAGGAAAGAAAAAAAAAGAAAAGAAAGGGGGGAAAAAAAAGCAGCAAATCAAAAAAGCAACCAAAGGGACGTGGAGAAGCCTGAACCAAGACCCAACCGATGCAGAGCCGAGGAGCAGCAGCGGGAGCTCAGCACACACCCAGCCTGGTGCAGGGTACGGACACATCCCGAGGATCCGGCACGGACACCGGGACAGTCCCATGCAGGAGGCAGCGTGGGGGCTCATGGGGGTCCTGTTCCCTGTGGAGGCTGCAGGGGGTGGCTATGGAACCCCCCAGCCTGGCTAACACTGCTGCAGGGCCAGCCACAGCCCAGGAGCCACAGACTGCAGCCCAGATCGCATTCCAGGAGCCATGGACCGCATGCCATGGCACCAGCACGTGACCCACAGCAGGAGGGTGGCTCTGCCCCTGCCTGTCCAGCACGTGGCACCTCCTCAGCTGGTGCAGAGTGCCCGACAGCCAGTGGGTGCTCATGCCACCGTTCCCTTGAGATCTTGTTCAAGTGCCACCATTCCCTGCCTGTGTCCCCACGATGTGGCTGTCCCCAAGGTCCTCACACCCGAGAGGGGATGAGATGGTTGATGTGGGGCCTTTCAACGCCACTGTGATGCTCCTGGCAGTGGGCACAGCCATGGGCCATCCCGAGGGGGCCATGCACTCCACCAGGAGCCTAAAGGAATGGGGATGGAATGGGGACAGGAACAGGCGGCACTGCGCAGGGGAGCAGGGTCCGACCCCTGAGATGGCCCCTGGCTGGGGAGAAGGTCTCCATGGAGCAGCATTACGTCCCTGGCACTGGTGCCCAGCCCCCTGTGCAGACCCTGAGCACCAGGTTCTGTGACCCCACCGATACACTGGCCCCCTGACACCACAGTGATGCCCCAGGGTCTCCTCATGCACCAAATTCCCGGCTCCACACGTAGCTCCCCCAGCCTGAGGGCAGCCTGGGCTGCCCCATGAACACCCTGGGGCTGCCAGCACCGACTCCCACAGGCACCAGGTGGGCACTGGCCCCACATGCACAGCGGGGACATTGACCCTGCACACTCAAAGGCACCGTCCCCACACACACAGCAGGGACACCGACCCCACATGCATGACTGGGCATCGCCCCGATTTGTTGGCACCACCCCGGTCCCCACCAGACCAAGGCGGGGCTCCCCCGGGGCTGGGGGTGTGGGCACAGCCCTGCAGGGGCAGGTGTGGGGGGGAATTATTTGCCTGTTCGTTTGCTTATGGCCTCGACGAGGCTGGAGGGGAAGTATCCCACGCGGTCGTTGCCGGTGCGGTTGTCGTGGATGCAGCCCTTCCAGCGCCCGTCCGCGTGCTGCTCCAGCACCTGCGGGCAGGGGCTGGGTCAGGGGCCGGGTCAGGGGCCGGCCAGCACCGGGCTGTGTCCCGGCCACCCCCGCTGCACTCACGGTGATGATGTCCCCGGCTTTCACGTTGAGGCTGGTCAGGTCGTAGTTGTTGCAGTAGTCCTTGACGGCCCGGACCTGCAGGGCGGCGGAGGCGTCTGCAGGACAGAGCGGGAGCGTCACCCCCTGCCCACCCCACGGGGCTTGGCACCCCCAGCCCAGCGCCCCCCCAAACACCAGCATGGCCTCCATGTGCCCCCCAACCCCCTACCCCGCAGCATCTGCTTGATCTCCTTGCTGGCCTGGCTGGTGGTGAACTGGTTGACGATGTCCAGAGCTGTCTGGTTGTAGGTGTTCCTGACGTGGGCGTTGATCCCGCTCTGCAACGGCACCGAGAGGGACTGGGAGGAGGCTGCCCCCTGTCCTGCCACCCCTGGGACCCCATAGGCCACCAGGAGACCAGCAGCTGGAGGGCACAGCTCACTGCCTTGGTGTCCCCCCACCACCCCAGGACCTTCACTGCCTTGGTGTATCCCCTCTGGGACCCTCATCCCCGCTCCCTGGTGGAGCTGCACGAGCTGCACTGAGCCCCCAGCTGCAGGGTCACCTTCTTCCCGCAGTCCCTGGCTGGGTAGGGGGTGTCTGGGGGTGCTGGGGGGCCCTTACATCCAGCAGCAGCCGCACCACGTCCGTCTTGCCGCAGAGAGCCGCCTCGTGCAGCGCTGTGCCCGCCTTGGTCTGCCGGTTGATGTCGATGCCAGCCTGCAGCAGGAGCCTGCGGGGGGGCAGGGGGTCAGCAGGGCACG
This sequence comes from Pyrocephalus nanus, assembly GCA_038380795.1. Classification (NCBI taxonomy): domain Eukaryota; kingdom Metazoa; phylum Chordata; class Aves; order Passeriformes; family Tyrannidae; genus Pyrocephalus; species Pyrocephalus nanus. Next base: position 15,407,270 of record CM076276.1, read on the forward strand.
GGGGGGGGGCACCGGCGCTGCCCCCTCTGCCCACAGCACCCACCGGATGATGTCGATGTGGCCGTTCTTGGCGGCGAGGTGCAGGGGGCTGGTGCCGTTGGGGTCGGTGGTGTCCCCCGGTTTGGGCTCCAGCAGCGCCGCGCACATGTTGCTGTTCAGGAGCAGTTGGACCACCTGGCTCAGCAAACACAGACGAAGCAGGGCTGCAAGGGCCGCTCGGCCGCCCCCCGGGGCTGTGGGTGGCCCCCTGACCCTCCCGATGCCCCCAGCCCCGCCTCCCCTCACGCCAGCACCTGCAATGGTGGCATTGCAGGTCCCCACTGCTGGCCACCTCTGGGGCTGCCCTGTGCTCCCCCCTCGGCTGTTTAGCACCCCCAGGGACCTTGCCGTGCCCCATCCCCTTCCAGTCCTCCTCTGGGGCGTCCCGACCCTGCAAGGACTTACCCCGACCCGGCCAAACTCGCACGCCAGGTCCAAGGGCGTCTTTCCCGAGTTGTCCATGATGCAGGGGTTGGACTGGTGCTGCAGGAGCATCTCCGACTGCGGAGGAGCGAGACCCCGACTCGGTGAGGGTGGGGGCAGGGGGGTGGCACCATTTCCCCCCCACACTCCCGTGCCCTGCCGTACCACGTCGTAGTGCCCGTGCTGTGCCGCCAGGTGCAGCGGGATCTGCCCCTCATCCGACGGGATGTTCACGGAGGAACCCGCCTTCAGCACCATTTTCATGGGCTCCTTCTTGCCCTGCCAGGCCGCGTAGTGCAGGGGCCGCATGCCTGCAGGGGCAGGACGGGCACGCCGTGAGCCCCTCAGTGTGCCCACGCACCTGGGCAGAGCCCACAGAGGGGCATGGGGACGGGGGGCATGGCCAGGACACTCGGGGACTCACCTTTGTTGTCCTTGATGTCCACGGCAGCCTGGGCCTCCAGCAGCAGCGAGATGAGCTCCGTGTTGCCGTTGAGCGCCGCATGGTGCAGGGCAGAGAACCTGGGGGCCAGGGTGGAGTCAGGGTCCCGAGTCCACAGCCCCTCCACCTGAGCCTACACCCGGCTCCCTGAGGATGCTGAGACCACACAGGGCTGAAGGTGGTGGGCAGGGCAGGCACAGGGGAGTCCCGTGGAGGGTGACGGTGCCAGAGAGCCCACTCCCCACTGACCCACTTCCCCCAGCCTGGCCCCGGCAGCACGGCCACGAGCACAGATGGCAGTGGTGCCCTTGTCGGGCGCGTAGCCTGGCAGCGGGGCGGGGAAAGGCCCTGGCGCTGTACCCTGCTCTGCTCTAGCAGCGCCCGGCCCCAAGGCTCACGCCTGGGAAGCAGGCCAGGAGCTGACCTACTTGCTGCTCTCGGCGGTGGCATCCTCCACGTGGCTGTGCTGGCACCCACCACCCCACTGCTCTGGGCCCCGGCCATGCACAGCATCCCCAGCACATGCCTGGGGCCACCCCGGTGTCACCGGAGCATGGGAATGGGCTGTGGACCCCAGTGGGGCCCCCGGGGCTGCCTGGTGCCCTAAAGATGGGAGGTGGGGTAACAATTCCTCTGCCCCCCATCCCCAGGCCCCCAGCTGAGGGGGACACATCCCCGTGAGGAACATGCCCTGGCCACCACGATCCCCACGGAGCTGCCGCCTGTGATCCCCGGCGGGGAGCGGCGATGTGAGCAGACAGCTCGCACAGGAGGCCGATCCCCAACGTCTGCCTGGGAAATGTCAACATTTTCCGCTCCAGCGCCCTGCTCAAATCCGCTCAAGATGGTGCAAATCGCAGCCCTCCCCGGGGCTGCCTCGGGGGCTTCCCCTGGGCACCGCCTGGCCCAGCCGGCCACGTCTCCACACGCAGGGCACCGTCCCCGGGGTGGGCACAGGGACACCAGCACGGTGCCCACCCTCGGCGCCCGCCAGCCAGGAATCAGCCAGCACAGCAGGGACGGGGAAACCGAGGCACAGGGATGGCTGAGCCCAGGCCAGCGGCAGGGCAGAGCACACACAGGCTGCAGCCTGGGTCTGCCCTGTGTCTTCCCAGGGGAATCCTTCCCAGGAGCAGCGCTGGAGGCTGGAGGCTCCTGCCCTGTTGCTCCTGCAGCCCCAAGCCATCCAGGATCCATAGGCAGGATATGAGCAGGGCCCTGCCTGCAGCTCCCCAGCGCTGCCACGATGCTCAGCCCTCCAGCGACCTGCCAGCGCTGCAGAGCACGAGGTGGCCCGTGGGGTGACGCCCCCTCGCCCTGCCCACGTCGTGCCCACCCGCCCCACTGCTGCTCCGCGCTGTGCACACCCCCAGCACATGTGAACACACATCTGTGGCTGTGCCTGCACTGTCTGGGTGTGCCCCCACACACGGGCACGGCATGTGCTGGCAGGTACCAGGGGATGCCGCTGCCACCGCCCTGTGACGAGGATGAGGATGGACCCGGATGCTGCAGTTCCCCAGGACAGGGCCTCCCATTCCCGATCCCATCCCGCCCCTCCACTCACTGCCCTTCCCACGGCCACGGCACAGCCGTCCCCAGGGACCAAGTGGCATCGTCCTGCTGGCCCGCTCAAGGGGTGGGATGGCAGGGCTGGGGGAGCCCGAGGGCACAGGGGCAGCTGCTGCCCAGCCCCACAAGCATGGCTCCCATCGCAGCCCCTCCTGCACGGGGCCCCGGCTGCTTCCCTGTGCCGGCAGCCTCATTAGTGTGATTAGCGGGACGTGAGCCCTCAGCCCCTTTCCCGCTGCTCCCATCCATTGGATGCCGACTGCGGAGTGCCAGCGGCACAGCCCGGCGGGGTCACGGCTCAGGCACCCCCCAGGGCTGATCCCACAGGGCCCCAAAAGGCTGGGAAAGGGGTGGTGAGATTTGGGCTGACGGGGCTGAGAGCCTCAGGAGCAGACCCAGCAGCTCGGCTGCATCGCTCAGAGAGCCCGGCATTCCTGCACGGACCAGGCTCCCACGGCACGCACACGCCTGCTTATGGCACACCCCCCATTTCTGTGCACCCCACAGCACACCCCCCATTTCTGTGCACCCCACAGCACACCCCCCATTTCTGTGCACCCCACAGCACACACATCCTGGGCACGGGGCTCCCACTCACCCATCAGTGTCTTGGAAGTTGACGTTGACTTTCTTTGCCGATCCAAGGAGCTCTGGGAAGGAGGGAAGGGGACAGCACGTTAGAGGAGGTGGCCGGGGCAGGAACACACCAGGGAGGTGACAGCTCCAGGTTTCCCTCCTTGCCAAGGCTGGGGCTCCCTGCAGCTCCCCAGGGGCTGCATGAGGCTTGCCCGAAGCTGCAGGCAGGGCCAGGCAGGAGGGCTCAGGGTGGAGATCCCTCCTAAAGGTGGCAGAGCCTGAGAGGCCCCTCCTGGCACCAGGTTATCCCATTCACCTGGTTTGCCTGGGATTCTCTCCCAGGCTGCTTCACATGCCTGGGGCACCAGCGTGGCCCCATGGAGGCCACACTGAGCTGCTTTGGCAGAGCTCAGCACCCTCCCCTGCACCCCAGCACGGCCCAGCACTGCCCACCCCACACTTCCCTGCGTGGGAAATTAAACCCCGTCGGGGCAATCCAATTAGCAGCACGAGGAAGGATGGAGCCAGATTTACATAAGATTTACCCGAAAAATGCCACTCAGGCTTTCCAGTGAGCTGCTCTTCCCCCAGCGGGAGCTGGAGCAGGAAGAGGAGGAGGAGGAGGAGGGTGGGTGCAGCCTGGCAGAGCCCCGGGCTGGGGGCCCACACAGCAGCCCCGTGCCCACCACAGCGAGATGGCACTGGCATGGCCACGAGTCTGTGGGAGATGACCCAGAGGTGGCATTGCCTGACCAGGAGAAGGGGCAGCCAAAGTCACTCACCCTACCATCCTCAACCCTGCATGCTCAGGGATCCTCTCCCCTGAATCCTCACTCCAGAAGCCCAGCTGGAAGTATGCCAGGGACCAGTATGCCAGGGACAAGCTCTCGTTAGGAGAAGCCAACTGGAAGGGGCTACTTCAGGCAGGGAGGAGGGGTATGGGGCCAAAGACATGCTCCCTGTGCAGCACAGCCATGGCCTTGCTCATGCTCCCTGTACCATGTCCCCTTGTCAGCATCCCTGTGAGATCCTGAATTATTGGGCACAGGGGCTGTGCCAGAGCCCACATGGACACACAGGGCAGCAGCAGCAGGAGGGGTGGCTGTGTCCAGCCCTGATCCTCAAGCCTGGGGAGCAGTGCCAGGCTGAGCCAGCCCTGCCTGTGCCACACGGTACAGGTGTTCCCAGGAGTGGCTGGGACAGTGGCAGAGGTTTCTCCCTGCCCACACTCCCTCCCTCCCTCCCTCCCTCCGTGGCTGCCCGGCAGTGTGAGCTGCAGGACATTTGCTAACGCTGAGACAGCCCAGTGTGACAGGTGACAGTTGCTGAGGATGGGCTCCATCAGCCACAGCGATCAGCCTCCAGCCACGGGGTCCCCAGGCTGTCCCCCTGGCTGCTGTGCCGTGGGCTGGCTGTGGGATGAGAAGGGGCACTGTGGGGTCCCCAGGGCACAGGGAGGGCTGGGGGTACCATTGGTTCTCCAGGGTGTGAAGAGGGATGGGCACTGCAAGGTCTCAGGATGTGGGGAGGAAAGGGCCACTGCAGGGTCCTATGGTGCAGGGAGGGACAGGGGCACCAAGGGGTGCCCAGAATGCAGGAAGGGATGAGGGTATGTGGGGTACCTGGAGTGCATGGAGGGACAGGGGCATTGCAGGGTCCTGAGTGCAGGAAGGGACAGGAGCACCACAGAAGCCCCCAGATCCCATCCCTGCCCCAGCATCCCCTGCTCCCCTGGGAAGAACTGGACATTACTGGTGGGCAGAGCCACCCCAACACTGGGATGGACTGCTGTGGCCAGGGTCGAGCGGGTCCCCGCCAGCCCCGAGCTGCGCCAGCCTCCCCAACAAAGGTGCCATTCAGCTCCGGTGGAGAGGAGCCCAGCGCCGCTTCCGCTGCCTCCCCACGCCAAGAACCAGCTCCCAGGAGAAGGGGGCCGAGCTGCCCCCCAGGGACGCCAAGGGCCAGCGGACAAAGGGAGCCGGTGGGCGCAGGAGCGGCACCGTGCCCGGCGCTGGCTCCAACCTCCAGCCCCGAGACGGGCCCCGCTCCGGCTAATCGGCCCTTGCAGATGGACGGACGGATGTCAGCAGGTCTGCCCGGCCTTTCCCACGGGGTGATCCCAGCGAGGGGCTGGGATGGGGCAGTGCCCGGGGATCGGGGTGGCAGGTGCAGCAGTGACTCCTTTGGTGATCCCCAGGCACGTGTGCCGCCCCGGCATCGCCCAAACCACCGTCACTCCAACAACACCGGAGCGGCAAATTTTTCCTCCCTGCACCTGCAGGAGAAGCTGCGACTGCCAAAATCTGTTTAGCACTTCCATCACTGCCCGTGCCAAGTGCTTAGTCAGTGACTTCCAGCCATGCAGTGGTTTGACTTTCCTTAAAGCTCTGGAAGTGGCCGCCAGCGTGCTGAAGGCAGCTGGAGCTGGAGCCCAGCTGGGGTCTCAGAATAACCCCAGTTCCCAGAGCAGGGGAGAACGATGGGGACCTGACACATCACCAGACCCACAGTGGGATTTTCAGCCTGTCGGGGGGCAGCAAGAACTGTGAGTGCTCATTAATGGCTGGGAAGCACAAGGAAAACTCTTCCACTAACGAGGGAGAGAGAAGGGACCGGAACACTCCCAATTAAAATTATCAGCTACAAAAGGAGACAGGCACAGCAGGGAGGAAAGCAGGGCTCCTGCACAGCCATGCTGCCAGTGGGCACCCAGCATGTTCCTGGCTGTCCTCTCTGCTGGGATCACTGGAGAGGTGTCGGGGACCACCGAGCACCTGTGACCACCATCCTGCCCTCTCCACACACAATCAGATGCCATCAGGCAGGTGTTATGGGAGGGGTGGCACCTCTTTGCTCTGACTTCCTGAGTCCCCCCACCATCCTTGGGGCACCACAATGCCCCTCTTGGCTCCCCACAGGCTGCTCAGGTGATTGCCCTGCCATGTGGGAGCACAGGGCTCCCCTTCCATCTCCTGGCACAGCTCCCCAAAGCTCTCGGAGCACCTTGCACCCCATCAGCACCCCGGGGCAGGACCACATCGCTGGCCCCACGAAAGGGGATCCATCCAGCCCCAGCACCTCCGGATGTGGCTGCAGCCGACGGCTCCAGCGTGCACCGGGAGCCGCAGCGTCTGCCATCGACACCAGCCATAAGCAGCGTCTGCCAGAGTAAACACCGCCGCGGGGAGCAGCCCTGCCACTACTCCCAGAAATGCCTTCACTTAAGCACAGGGATCACAGGAGCTCAGTGCACGCCTGCATTCAGGCTGGCACTCCGCGTGCTGCGAGCTCCTGGCCGGGCCCGGCCTCCCCCGCCACGCGCTGGCCCCGCAGTGGCCACGGGCACCGCGACACGGGCGACGCACGAGCCACCCGCACGTGCAGGGCCGGGCACGCACCGGGGAGCAGCGCTGCCCGACCCCAGGGCCCAGCCATGCGCCACCCTGACTCCTCACATCAGGCCTGGCAGCTGCTCCGGGCACCCTGGTGCGTGCCAGGGGAGACCCTCGTGCCCAGTCACAGCTCTAGGCATCCCGGTGTGTGGCCATGTGGAGACCCCCACACCCAACTGCTGCACCAGGCATCCCAGTACGTGCTGTGGGGAGACCCCTGGGCCCAATCACTCCTCCAGGTATCCCACGACATGGAGACCCCTGTGCCCAGCTGCTGCTGCAGGCACCCCTGTGTATGTCACGATGAGACTGTGACCAACCACAGCTCCAGCATCCCAATACCTGTGTGCCCTGTTCCCAGCTGCTCCAGCCCCATCCCTGCACACGAGTCCAAGGCCATGGCCCCCCATGGTGGGACTCCTCGGTGCCTGGCAGGGACTCTTCTCCCTTCCCAGCACCCCTTCACGTGTTCATGCACCGGCCCCCGTGTCTGCAGCCATTGCAGCGCCAGCAGCGATCGATGCCCGGCCAGGGCTGGGGGCTCCCGGTCAAGCCCCCGCTGACGAAGCACATCCTCACCCAGCTCCCCCCAGCAGGGAGCAGGGAGCAGGCGGCTGCTCCAAGCAGATGGCTCCAGCCTCCGCTAAATCAACATCTCCTTAATGAGGGGAAAGCATCGCTGCCCCCCCTCAGCACGGAGGCAGCGGATGAGCCAGGAGAGCTCCCCCCAAATCCTCCTCTCCGTCCCTTCCATCATCCCTCTGCAGTGATCCCCTTCCCCTCCAACCCCAGCCCTGCTGTGACCCCACTCCCCAGCCGGACTCCTGCGTGTGCCCTCCCCCAAACACAACAGGGCCCCCCAGGACCCCACAGGCAGTGAATATCCACAGGGAAGACATTCAAGGCAAGCGCCTGTTTCGGAGACAGGGGGAGGATCCTGCAGCGGCATCGCTGGGAGCTGCCGGATAAAGGAAGCATCCAAAATAGCTGCTCTTAATTATATCCCTGCTGACGAGCGCCACGCAAACAACGGGGCTGCACGAGGAGCCCGGGCACGGGGGGGTCTCATTCCCCACGGCAGCACGTGACAGAGTGGGGACCCCACCGAGTGGGCACAGCACACCCGGCTGGGTCTGCTGATGATGGTGACATCGGGGAGCTGGTCCTGACAGGGAAAAGCTTGTACTCCTGCAGCCAAGGTCGTGTCAGGCGCTGGGGCCGGCGCGATGCTCAGATGCTAATGAAGCCGTTATCATCTTCCGATCGATTTGGACTGTATAAATAATGCACCGTTGCACAGGGAAAGGGATTGCCTGGGGCTAAGAGGTAGCTGGGGTGGGATGGAGCCATTGCAGAGCAGTACACAGCACAGCTGGATAGGCACTGTCCACCACAGCTGGACACGCACCACTCATCACAGCTGGACACCCCAGTGCCCATCACAGCTGGATATCCACTGCCCATCACAGCTGGACACACACCAGATAGATGGCTAACAACTGCCCATCACAGCTGTACAGCCACTGCTCAACACAGCTGGACACCCCAGTGCCCATCACAGCCGGACAGCTGTCCATCAGCACTGGTTACCCCAGTGCCCATCACAGCAGGATAACAACTGCCCATCACATCTGGACATGGCAGTGCACACCCACAGCTGGGTGCCCTGCTGCCCATCACCAGCCATTCCCCAGACCCCAAGGCGCTCCTGGGGGATGCTGGCCCTGTGCCCAGCACACCTGCGGGCACTCTGGATGCCTGGCCCTTGCAAAGCCTTCCCCAGGGAGCGGAGAAATCCGCACTGGAGGCCGGCCGGGCTCTGGCAGCCTGAGTCATGGCAGCACAGGGCTGTCCCCTGGGGCCACAGGAAGCAGCTTAAATGCAGCTTTCAAGAGGCAGCGGGGACTCCGCTGTGATGCTTTTATTTTTACGAAAAAGGAAACTTTTTGATCCCAAGGGAGGGCGAGGGGCTGACCTTGAGGGCTGCCAGGGCAGGCGGGGACAGGGGACATGGGTGCACCCAGGACAGAGCCAAACTACCGGGGCTGGAGCAGGCCAGGGGACCCAGCACCCCAGGGTGCAGCAGCAGCTACTGTGAGGATCCCTGCTCTCCCTGTATTCTCAAGATGTATCCTCACCCAACCTTTGCTGTGTGGTACCACAGAGCTCGTCCAAGCCACGCTGCACCAGCCGGACTTCCTCGGGGCAGCCCTTTGCCCCAACTCCCCGAGTACCACGCGATGCCACGGGGCTCTGCCGGGCAGCGGCTGCCGGTGACTCGGCCCTGTGCACCCAGGGATGCAGGGAAGAGGCAGCAGGAATGGGCAGGCGTGTGGGCAGCGCAGGGATGCGCTGGCTCTGCCCCACAGGTGGGACACGAGGTGTTATGCTCAGCTCCGTGGGACCAGCGCCAAGCGTCGCGCCCGCCCGTCGTGCCCGGTGCCAGCTGCACGCCCACCCTCGTCTGTGCAGAAATGCACGTTGGTGTCGCTGCCAGGGAGCCCTAATTGCCAACCTGTGGCAAACAGGTAATTTTCAGCAATCACCCTGGCTGGAAGCAGTCACTGCTGCCACGGCGAGCCTGGCATGGCAGGGACGGGACACGGTTGCTCAGGGCCACTGTCACATGTGTCTGCCTGTCCATCCATCCCGACGTGTCAGGCACAACACCCCTTTGGGACATGGGAGCAGAGACCATCCTCCCCTGCCTCATCTTCATCCTCTCCAACTCCTCCCCATCCTTGCCCCCTCTGCAGCATCAGGGATCCCTGGGAGGACCGATGGCTGCAGGGAGGGACCAGGAGCTTTGAGCATCTTAAAGCATCATTAACTAACGCACAGCCTTGATCACTGGCCTCCCATGAACCCAGTGCGGTCCAGCGGCACTGGGGATTGGCAGGAGCTCCTGATGTACACAGATCATGTGCACACGTGTGCACATGTGTGTGTGTGTGTGCCCAGATCCATCAGAGGCACCAGCAGCTGCCGCAGCACCGGCTCTGAGCTCCCAACCGTGCGCCAGCAGAGCAGGCCCGAGGGTCTGTTTTAGAGCCCTGGTGTGCGCTCAGCCAGGGAACGGCCTGGCTCCACAGTGCACCACCGTGCCCACCCTCTGCACCACAGCACTGTTCCCGGTCCCCCCGCGGGCAGGCCGGGCACGGCCTGCAGGGCTGGCAGCTCGGCAGTGCCGCGGTGTCTGCCGGGCGGGTGAGCAGCGCGAGGATGTGCGGCCAGGCGATGCCGCGCATCCTCCGGGAGCACCGCGAGCGCGGCCGGAGGCCTCGCACCGCTCCCAGTGTGCTGGCAGCGCTGCAGGGGAGGCGCAGGGCTCTCAGCACCTGTCCCAGTGTCCCCAGTGTCCCCCAGAAGGGGGCTGGCAGGGGCAGCGCAGGAGCAGCCGGGACAGACGCGGGAGCGGAGCTGCTGTGGAGCTGCAGGGCTGTGAGGAGCGTGCCTGCCGTAAACAGCCCAGCTGCAATGCAGGAGCCGCGGCTTTGTCTGATCCAGCGGCTCCGGCGGCCACGGACCGGCAACCTGCGGGGGCCTCTCGAGGAGGCGGCGCCGGGCTGGGCTCCGGCAGCCACATCTGGAAGGGATCAGCCGGCTGTGCCGCCACGAGCCGGCCGTCACCAGCACCAGCCCCACGCCAGGCCGCGGAGGAGGCAAGGCCAACGCGGGCAGAGGGGATGGCCACGGGCACATGGGCACACGTGCACAGAGGCACACAGCACACGGGTGCAGAGGGGCCGATGTGTGCACATGGATGCACACATTCACACGGCACACGTGTGCACATGGATGCACACATTCACACGGCACATGCGTGCACATGGATGCACACATTCACACGGCACACGCATGCAAATGGATGCACACATTCACACAGCACATGCGTGCACATGGATGCACACATTCACACGGGCACATGTGTGCACATGGATACATGGATGCACACATTCACACAGCACACACATGCACATGGATGCTCGGGAGCACGTGGATGCAGCGGGGCACACGCAGGCACACCAGCAGAGCACCCAGACGATGGTGCTAGGAGAACCAGAGCCCGGCTGTACCTGCGGTGGCTCCCTAGGCACCATCTCCAGCTGACTCTGTCTCCAGCTGACACAGGCCCGTGTCCCACTGCACCCCAGGGCACCCCGGCCCCACTGCTGCCTCCATCTGCTCGGTGCTCTCAGGCGGCCAGCAGTGACCTTGGTGGGGAGACCCAAGGAGACCCAGGCAGAGCTGGCACTCCCGGCCAGCCGCTCTCCCACGCCCTCCCGGCACCGTGCTTCCCCACCGGATGGCTTGTGCCGGCACTGGAACCCATCCATCACCGGAGCAGTCCCGGCACCGCGGGGCTGTCAGGCCGAGCTGAGGCCGGCACTGCATCCCAGCTTCCCATTTCTCAGGCTGATTGCTCCTGTCGCTGCGGAGCCCAGCGTTAAACACCTCATTTTCTGCTCCCGTATTGAGTTGGAAAATACTATTAACATTTCATTAGAGCTTAAAGATCCTTCTCAGCCTGGCACGAGGAGCCGGCCCACCGGCGGCATCGCTCCTGCGCCAGGTGGGCTGTGCTGGCCATGTTCATCTGCGGGGAGGGGAACCAGGAGGGCGAGTTCCATGTGCTCCAGCTGCAGGACAGGATGGTAACCCAGGGCACAGGTGACATCAGCACTGCACACTGGCTTGATGACCTCCCTGTCATGGCCCATCCTCACGGCACGCTTGGCTATAGATGGGACACAAAGCAGTGACAGCAACAGTGTCCATGCAGGCCCTCCTGAGTGTTGATTCCCAACGCCTCTCCCTTGCCTATGGGAGCCTGACAGTAACAGCACCAGTCATCAAATATCAGCAAATTTGTTCTCCAACACTCTCCCAACAATACCTGAGCACCATTCCCAGCACACACCACCCTCGCAGCGGCACCAGGACAGAGAGCACCATGGCAAACACAATCTCAGACATCACCCAGAGATGGCCATTCCCCTCCACTGCTCACCCCACCAGCAATGCCACAGCTCCTGCCTGCCATGTGCCTGAGGAATATGTTCCCTGAGGACTCACCACTGCTTTGGAACACCCAAAGCCCTGGCACGGCACCACAGAGCTGCCATCCATGGGCATTGCTGCTGTGGTCAGTGCAGGCAGATGGGGAATGGGAAGGGGCTGGGGGCACCCAGGCACGCTGAGATGGGAAGGAGACTGATTGCAGCCATTCCCAGCAGCTGGGAAGGGGATGGAAGAGTTAAAGGGAGTACAGAGCAGAGGACAGGAGCCAGACGCCAGCCTGGCTACTGGAAACCACGATGGGCTGGCACTGATGGGGGTGGCTGCAGAGAAGGGCTCGGGGCACCCACAGCACCCAGCCCTGCTCACTGCCAGCACCATTACCCTTGGGTGGAGCCTGGCCCTGCCACATCCCCCAGAGCATCACCCCACAGTGCACGGGCAGCAAGGGGCACCACAGCACCGGCAGAAAGGTCCTGGTGTGGGAAAGAGCCGGAGCCACGGCCACGGGAGAGCCCCAGCACAAGGGGCCACCCGCTGCTGGCAAAGGGCTGCTTGGTGTCAAGCCAGGTGAATTTGGGACTGCTGAGAGAAAATCCAGGCCAGTAAGGAAGCTGGGAACAGAGCCGCCGGCCTGCAGCCCTGCTGCTCCTCCGTGGCTGTGGCCAACAGTGCCGGGTGCCCCGCAGCATTCCCGGTGGGCAGGGACCCCACAGCCAGCACGGACATGGGGGCTGTGCTGCGGGTGGGGGCAGAGGATGGTTTGCACCCACAACTTGGCCCAGCCACAGAGAGAGGCAAGAAATGTAGAATAAGGAGAAGTCACCCCAGGCTGAGCAATAGTGCCCCTCTGGAAGGAAACTTGGCACACGCCAGCCCGCGCCCGCCTGCCAAGTCCTGCTGGGAGCGAGGCTTCACACGTGGGCTGGAAACCCCAAGAAGTTTATGAGGGACCCGCTGACACGTGGATGAGCACGGCAGCAGCCGGAGCTGCTCAGCCCTGACTCAGGAACCTGCCTGCCGGTGGTGCTCAGAGCACAGCCCCGTGCCTGGGACACGGCTGGGAGGCACCAGCCTCACCCCACGCTGGCATCACCCGCATCCCAGCCCACCCTCTTGGCATTCCACCCCTTAGTCTGTGCCAAGGGGATCAGGAGAGACATACGAGCAGCTCCTGGCCATGGGACAGGGTATGCATGGGGGCCCAGCACCCTTTTGGCCAAGCTGCCACAGGATCTGGTCCTACAGCCCCTTCCTCTCAACTCCAGACATCCTGCCCAGCACCGATGGCTCCAGAGGCTGGCAGCATCCAGGGGCTCTGGCATATTGGTGAGCACTGTCTGCTCCCCTCTACCCAGGGAATGGCAGCGGAGAGCCATCGGGGTGGCTGCCTCCCAGGGAAGGTTCCTGCTCCCCCAGAGGGCTGAGGGGGAACTGGGCAGCTCCAGTGGCTGCTGGCCACACGCGCCCTGGGCACTGCACCACAATTGGATTTGCAGCTGCCCTGCCTTTTACTGCATAGAAATTGAATTGTAAAATGTCAAAGACATTTCCTAACTGCGCCATATTAGCCCGGTTTTATTAAATACTGTTATCAGAGGAGATTATTAATGCAATCAAATGCAGGCAAGAAAACCCAGAATTATCTGGCCACTGTGCAAGAGGACGCCCTGGAGGGCAGGAGGCAGCTGGTTGAGGCCCTGCCCAGAAGCCCATGTTCCCAAGGGGTCTGGCTCTGCTTCCCACTGTCCCTGAATCCTGGAGTCCTGAAGAAGCAACGATCCCACTCAGCCACTGCAGCTCCACTCACATCCCGGGATGTCTCACGGGGGAACGGCAGCACCCCAAGGGGTGATGACCCTGGGAGTTCTTGCTGAGCTTTGAGGTCCCTCCCCAGGCAGCCCAGGACCTGCTCCTGGCACATGGCAGCAGGGCCAGGGCTGGCTGGGTTAAGTCCTGAAATGCCAGTGGTGCTGCCAGTGACACGCAGGGCTCGATGCAGAGCCCTGCACTGGCAGCAGCACGGGAATGGGTACCCAGAGAGCTGCCTGGGCCTGAGGCAGCAGCCCTGGGCAGGGAGACCAGGCTGGGCTGGCTCACCCCAGTGTGGCAGGGCACAAGGGGTGCAGAACTCCATGCCCAGATCCCAGTGCCAGCCAGTCAGCCTGGCTTGCCCGGCCCCAGGCGTCCCAGAGTGAGGTACCCAGAGCTCCAGCAGCACATGAAGACATGAGTCCTGATGGCAGCCTGGGGGACCAGGATGTCCCTGAGGACCAAGCACGGGGTGGGCAGCACATCCCCACAGGACACAGCCCTGTATTCTACCCGCACAGCCAGCCCCTGGCACACCAGACGCTTATCCTGGCACCACAGGGCCACGTGCTGGGACATCTCCTTGGCCACATGAAGCTGCCATGTGTGGAAGTGCCTTACAAAGCCCCCCAGCCCAGCAGGAGGAGAAGCCAGGACAGAGGATCCAACCCTCGGCCCGAGGTCCCTCGCATGGCACTGGCAGTACCACACAGAAGTCATTTCCAAAGCGGATGAGCCGCTGGCAGCACCGGCCCCACAGGGAAGGAGCCAGCTCGTTCCAACACACTCCATGGCTGAGGAGCCACGGATCCCCTGCACGGCACAGCATGGCTCGCCTCCCACTGCCCAAAGCCCTGGGTGCCCAGGACAGGGATGGCACAGTGGGCCTGGGTGCTGCTGGAGACACCCCAGGGCCCCATCCCATCCCATCCCATCCCATCCCATCCCACGGCACTGGAGCCGAGGGGAAAACGCCAAGTCACTACAATTCTTCGAGGTAGCACAGGGAAGGAGGGGACAGGGAGGGAAACAGTTTGCTGCCAAAGCCCTGCATCTGATTTGCGCAACTTTCAGACAACCTCATCAATTATGGATGCCCGGGAAGCAGGCGCGGTGCGCGCTGCGGCCGGCCCGGGCCAGGCCCCGCACTCCACACTCCACACCGGGCCCCATGTCACCATGGCAACCCGCGCTAATTCACGCAAGGATTTTTAAAATCTCATTTATTAAACCCCACATGAATAGGATATTGCCCAGATAACAGGGCTAAGTTACAAATCTTCCTGGTGCCGCACAGCACGGGGAGCACCACGGGCATGTGTGGGACTGGAAGTCGGGGGGGACGTGGGGACAGCCCTGCTCAGTGCTGTCCCTCTCCTCCTACCGCTCCTCCAGCCTCGCTGCCATGGCCAGAGGTGCTCATGCACCCCAGGCCTGGAGCACAGCACCTGTGACACACGCATGGCACCCTCTGCCAGGCAAGAGAGTCGGGTCCAGGGGGGACATGTCACTAAAGCAGCCCAGCACTGGCACCGGTGGGCTCAGCAGAGCTGGAGATGGGCATCCCACCCAGGGAACGGGGCAAGCATCCAGGACTACAGTGGGAATCTGCCCAACACCAGGCTCAGCTTCACTGGGTGTCCCTTGTCCCTGCCCTGCCATCCTGGCACAGGGAGCACCACTGGCCCCCCGTGGCCAATCCACCTGGCACCTGGAGGGCTCAGCAGTGGGAGATGCAGCAGAGCACTGGGAAGGAGAGGGATGCAGGTGGCACTCTGGCACCTCTGGCTGTTGCCAGCAGGAACTGGAGAGGGGTGTGTGGGGAACAGTGCTGGGCACAGGCCAGATGTTGTCTCCATCCCCACATGCCACTCCTCCAAGAGGCCACTGCAGTGGCAGCACCTGGAACAGGTTAGGATGAAGGGGACTGTGAGCTGGAGGCTCTTCTTGCCCTGCACAGTGCCTCATCAGTGACAGCAGTGACGGCACTGGGGACATGGGGAGCACCATGTCAGGCCTGCACAGCACCAGGACACGGGGGGATACCGTGTTGGCCCTGCACGGCACAAGGAAACACACGCTGGCCCCAAGTGGTACTATGGACATGGGGGATGCCACACCAGGGCAGGGACATGGGGGATGCCATGCCAGCCCTGCTCAGCACCAGGGTACAGGGGACACCACGCTGGCCCTACTCATCTGGGAACACCCCTGCATGACCAGGGACGGGGGACACCACACCAACCTTGCACAGTTCCAGGAAAAGAGGGGTGCCTGCATTCGGGGAGTGCTGAGCACTGCAGGGAGGGACAGTGGGTGCAGCCACGAAGGGCCTGTGTGTCCAGTGACCCGATGCCACACGAGGTCCCTGTCCATACCCACGGACGGTCCCCAGCCCCCCAGTTTGTCCCCATGCACCAGGCCTGAAACCTGCGGCTGCATCAGCATCATGAATTATTCACTCCGGGCGGAACGCCTCGACGGAGCAGTTATATCCTACAGCGAGTAGATACTCACGGAGCTACACGCACGTACAGCCGGAGACACACACGCACAGCCACACGCACGCCCCCGCAGCCTCACACCTGGCCACGCACACGCGGAGCCGCGCACAGCCAGCAGCAGGGATGCACCGGAGGTACCCGCGGAGCGACATCCAAACACCCCCACACCGAGAAGCACCAACAGCCCAGCCAAACACACAGATGCCAGGGTACACACCGCCACGCAAACACCCCACGCACCCAAACACAGCCGCACACGCACCCGCGGCAGCGCGGACACACGCAGAGGTGCGCGGGCACCGAGCCCCGGGGCTCACAATCGCTCCACGCACACGCAGATGTGCCCGGCGCCGCCCGGCCGCAGCCCCTGCCCAGGCCGAACATCCCGGGGGCACCGGGCCCGGCTCCCGGGGGGTCGGGAGTTGCTCCCGGCCGTAGGGCAAGGGCAGCCCGGCCGGGAACCGGCCGCACCGGGAGCTGCCCCGGGACCGGCGGTGCAACCCTGTGCAGCGCCCAGCACCCCCGCAGCGCCCGGGGATGCTCCGAGCCCCGCCGGAATGCTCAGACCCTCACCGAGCAGCCCTCTCCCCGCCCCTCCCGGGGCGCCACCGGGGGTACCCGGCACGTCCACGGCCCCCGCCCGCCTGCGAGGGGCCGCAGCTGGGGAAGGGCCGGGGATGCTCCGGGGCCGGAGATGCTCCAGAGCGGGCAGGGCGGCAACGCGGCCGGGCCCGGGAGCAGCGCTGGGATGCGGCCCCGAGCCGCCGCGCCCGCTGCTGAGACGCCGGTGTCCGTGTGTGTGTCCCCCCCTCCGGGTGTCCCTCCCCGCCGCCGCCCCCGGCCCGGCCCCGCCGCCGCCGCCGCACTCACTGGCTTTGCCGGGCTTGGGCCTCTGCAGCAGCTTCTGCACGGCCGCGATGTCCTCCGCCTTCACCGCCTGCACCAGCTCCTGGTCCTTGCCCATGGCTGCGCCGCGCCGGGGCTGCCGGCTGCGGGCTCACGGCCCGAGCATCCTCCGCGGCGAGGGGCGGGGGGCGGCTCGGGGCGGCTCGGCACGGCTCAGCTCGGCACGGCGCGGCCCCCCCGCCCAGCCCGCCCGCTCCGGAGGCGGGGGCGGGGGCGGCGGCGGCGGCGGGCGCCCGGGGCGGGGCGCGGCGGGACGGGGGGGCCGCACCGGGAGGGCGGGGGGCAGCGCGGGAGGGGAAGAAGAGGAGGAGGAGGACGAGCAGGAGGAGGAGGAGGAGGGGGCGGGGGCCTCCCGGTGCTGCGGGCGGAGCGCGGGGATCCCCCTCCCCGGTGCCGGGGCCCGGGGGACGCCCCGGTGGGAGCCGCCGCCGCCGCCGCCGCGCAGCCGTGGCGTGTAAGGAGCTGGCGGGTTTCGGCGGGCGAAGGGGAGGGGGGAACACGGCTGCTCGGGGCCTCTTCCTCCTCGGGGAGGACCTGAGGAGGGTCCGGCAGACCCCCATCCGGGGCACCCCGTGCTCCCCCGTTCCGCTCCAGGGTGCCCTTTGCCGATCCCCGTCCCGCCTGGGCATCGCAGTCACCGGCCGGCAGCCTGCGGTGCCGGTAACGGGCCCGGGCAGGAGCAACCGGTCAATTTCTGGAAATAAAGCCCTCATTAGCGCGTCATTTTCCACTTTTGTTGACACAGTGGCCAGTAACATTTGTCCCTTTCACTTCTAAGGCTGAAATGACCGAGACATTCCAGGTGCGGAGCGTTCCCGGAATGAGAACGCTGAGGGCCAGTGATGGACAAGTCATTAATGTCCCCACAGTGCCCTCAGGGCAGAGCACGGTCATCACCCACGTAAAATCATCCCAAATTTCTCCCCTCTACTGGATAAAAGCCTTGTGGAGTGCCGGCTCCAGCAAAGCAACGCTGAGGCACATTGAGCCAAAAGGCTGGTAGCCAGCTGGCCACCACAGCGCTGGGCACCGCTGGGTGCAGAGCACTGGTGTGTGCGGTGCACGGGGACGGGCGGCTGCAGCCCCATGTGGGTGCCCGTGGCAGAGGGAAAGATGGAGGAGGGAACCAAGATCGTTCCCGAGCGCCTCCCGCCCGCCTCGTGCCGGCCCATGCCCCTGAGCTGGAGCCCAAGAACGCCTCCACAGCCCCCAACTCCCTCTGTTAGCCCCCGGGTCCCTCCCAGTCGCCAGCTCCAGGCTGACCCCGCCTCAGGATCGGCGGGGTCGTCTCCTCTCCCCACCCCCACTTTCCAATCCAGGACATTTGGGTTGCCAGCACGGAACGCCGTCTAATCTGCCCTCTAATCCCGCGGCCGGGCGGCTGCACGGGCCCTGAGCCGCAGCGGGGCTCCCCGGGCTGGGGGCTGGGGCTGGGGCTCCGCACACGCCCGGGGGCCCCGCCGGGTCAGGGGCTTCCTTCACATCTGCCACCACCTGATAACGAACGAGGCTCCTCAACAAAGGTCCCTTTGTGCCCCACGGCTCCCTCCCGCTGGGCTCTCACACCCAGTCACCCAGCACAGACACGGGACGGGGCAGCCCCTGCCCCGGTGGCCTCACCGGGCACTGGGACCTCTCTGACCGGGGCTGTGTGGGGCCGGTGGGGTGCACCAACGCCGTCCCTCCCCGGCTGAGCCAGGCTTTGCAGGAGGAGCTCCAGCCTGGCGTTCCTGCGGCTCCCTCGGGCTCTTGCCAAGTCGGGTTGGTCTTTGCAGAGCAGAAGAATGTGCAGTGAAATGTCCCTGTTCCTGCCTTTGCACACGCGGAACGAAACCAGCGCCCGGAACGGGCAGAGCCGCAGGCACGGGGGGTTTGGGGTGGGCACCGCAGGGAACAGGCACGTGGAAACCCGACTGTGGGAGCCGGAGACACCACCGGCAGCAGGAGGGCTCGTCCCACGCAGAGATCCCCACGCATCCCCCTGCCCCCAGCTGCCTTTCCGATGGGAAAGGAGCGCAGCAGAGGCCCCTGCCTGGGCGCAGGAGGCAGCAGGGGTCTGGGAACACATGGGGCCCTGGGCACTGGATTAATGGAGAGGAAGGAAGAGATGAAGGCAGCGTTTGGAGGATGGCTTGGCTCAGGAAGCTCCCCCCCCCTCCCAGCGACCAGGGATTCATGGTGGCTGAAAGCAGACACGAGGTTGGGGAGCGGGTGCAGCTGAGAGCCTGGCAGGTCCCCTGCACACCCCCCTGCCGCTGCCCTATCCCCAGTTCCAGCCCTCTCCCAGTGCCGTGCAGCACCCAGCACCAGCACCGAGCTGGATCCCATCCTGCAGGGAGGGCATGGCTGCCCTCGAGGCCAGCACAAGGTGTCCCCATGAGCTCTGTCACACTCTGCCCTGAGGCTGCCAACCCCTGCAGCTCCAGCGGAGCCGGAGCAGGGGCTCAGGACAGACCCCAACCCTCCACACCACCCCCAGCTCCCCCTCCCTGCACGGGGACCATGCTGCAGAGCCATGGCCCCTCCAGCACCAGCAGCATCTATGAAAATACTTTATTGTGGAGCTGGGGGTGCAGGGCTCTGTACAGGGTGAATGGCGGCATCACCAGCAAACAGACACACGGCGCTGGCCCCCAAAGACCAGCCAGGGGGGCAGCGAGAGCTGGGGGGCTGCAGCCCCTACGTGGCCTTGGGCCGGCCGTTGAGGCGGATGATGGCCCGGTAGTCCCGCACCAGGTCCCGCAGCTGGTCCAGGTAGGGGTTGATGTTCTCCTCCATCCACTCCTCCACCGTGTCTGGGAAGTAGACCCTCTCCAGCTGGGCACGCAGGTCACGGACAAAGCTCTCCCAGTCCTCGTGGAGCCTGGTGGGGGGAGAGCAGGGGTCCAGCTCCTTTCTGTGAGCCTGGGACCCCTTCCAGCCCTGCACAGGCACCCAGGGGGGGCTCCCAGCCCCTGGCACACGTACTTCAGCACCTTGCTGCCGAAGCTCTCCATGTTGCGGGGGTTCCCAAAGTGGTGCTTCCGATGGTAGGGGCTGAACCAGCCCTTGATGGCACTGGGGAGGCACAAGGGAGTGGGGGGCACAGGGGCCACCAGGGAGGGAGAGCTGCACGTCAGGCAGGTCCCCTCCCATGGAAGAACCCTCACGCTCCAGCCCTGTGGCCCAAGCCACCAATCCCGCTGCCTCCCACCGCTTGTTACCTCTCCTCCTCCAGAGCCTTCAGGATGCTCTCCCGCAGGTGGCCATTAACCTGCTCCACCATGTGGTAGATCTCCACACCAGGGAACGCTCCCCTGCCCTCGCTGGGGAAGGGGAGGCCAAGGTGAGAGCCCAGTATGTGGGAGGCACTGGGCTGGGTGAATCCCAGCACTCTGTGTGGCTGGAGGGTGCCCGCCCCCAGGCCAGAAGGGTCTGGTACTGGGGAATTTGGGTGACCAACCCCCTGGTCCCCTCCAGTGCACCCTTCTGATGCAATTGGGTTGGCCACGCACCAGGTGCTCTGCTCCAGCTGCACACTCTCCAAGCCCAGCACATCCAGGACCTTCCTCTTTGCCTCTTCTGTGAAGCCCCCTGGGAAGGGTGAGGAGAGGGACAGAAAGGCTTGGGCCACCCCACCATCAGGCTCACCCCTGGCTTCACCACACCCCCAAAACTGGAGAGGCTGAAGCTCTTCCTCCCCTGCCTCCCACCTCCCCCCTCTCCCCTCCCTGGCAGGACAGGCTCTGGCAGGCAGTGGGAGGTGGGGGTGAGCCTGGCTGTGCCGGCAGGGCCGGTGGCTCACCGTTCACCAGGGTCTGCAGGCAGATGGCCAGCGAGGGGATGCCGACGGGCAGCAGCTCGCAGAGCACCGAGTAGTGATCGTACCTGCAGGGTGGGGACAGCCACGCCATTGCCTCCTGCACTGCTGCCAGCGTGGCTGTGTGGGCACCGGGGGGGCAGGGAGGGGGTTTGGGTGCCCCTCACCTCTGCCAGCCGGTGAGCACGATGCCCTGGAAGCGCAGCGGGGCCAGCCGTGGCAGGGCCTGCATCACCTTCAGCCAGCTCAGGTGGTTTTTCAGGTGGTAGCTCAGGGGGGTCCAGGTCTGTGCCGGCCCCGTGGTGCCCTTGAAGGCGCTGGCGAACCAAACTGCCTCGAAGCCGCTCTCTGCGTACTTGGTGAGGAACGGCCCTGCAGTGGGACAGGCAGGAGCCAACAGTGCCACTGCACCCAGGAGGCTGCGGGGAGCTGGGGGCAGATCCCCCCACCAGCCCCAGGAGCCTGGCACGTCACCTTACCGATCTGCTCAGCCTCGAAGTCGGGTGCGTAGAACCACACCACGGGCGAGACGTGCTTCGCTATCCCAGACTCTGCAGGGAGACAAGACGGGGACACTGGCACTGGTGCCAGCAGCAGGAGGATGCCTGGGACCCCTCAGCCCGAGACCCACATTCCCACAGGGCTAGGCACGGGCTCCTGCCAGCGCCAGGCATGGCACATGAACAGGCACTGCCGAGACACCTGGCTGACACCCCAGGCACCACTGCCATCCCCATCCGCTCACCCCTCAGTGCTCCCACGCTGATCTTCCTCAGCATGTCGTCCCACATGAGCACCCGCAGCCCCCAGTACTGCGCAGACAGGAAGCCCAACACCTCCTTGATGTGCTTCAGGAACATGGTCCCCACATCGCCCTTGTTGCGGCTCATCCAGTTCTTGGAGTCCATCCCCTCCCCAAGATGGAAAACCTGGACTTGGGGGAAGGGGGATGCTCAGCACCCCTGGGAGCACCCCTGGGGTGGGGCCGGGGTCCCTGCACAGCCCACTGCCCACCTCATCCGCGCCGATGTGGATCCAGGTGGAGCGCCTGTGCTTCTCCATCACCTGTGCCAGGATGCTCTTGAGCAGGGCCAGGGTGTTGGGGACGTGGGGGTTGAAGCTGTTGGGGAAGCGCTCGACCTCCCGCAGGTGCTGGTACTTCTCGTGCTTGAGGATGAACTGTGGGGAGGAGCTGTCAGGGGGGTGTCCTGGGGAACCCCCTGTGATTGGGGGTGGGGAGCAGGACCGGGACCTCCTACCTCCACATGGCCAAAGGTCTGCACCAGGGGAACCACCTCCAGCTTGTGCTGCTCCGCCAGCTGCTGGATCCGCTCGATGTCCTCCTCGCTGGGAGGGCAGGGACAGGCTCACCGGGGGATGCCAGGGCAGAGGGCAGAGCTTGGGGCACTTCCCCTCCTCCTCTGGCACCCTGCCCATATGGCCCCTGCCACCCCACACACTAAGGGGCACAAATATTGTCCCAGCGGGGCAGGAAGCTGGTCTGCCGGCGGCACAGCCTGGCACTCCAACCACGGTTATCACAGGCACGGGGCCAGGTGGGTCACACCCAGCCCTGGCACACCGGGAGCCACCGGGCAGCTCGGCACACAGCCCTGCTCACCTGTAAGCGTACGGGGACCTGAGCACTTCCAGCTCCCCCTTGAAGGGGAACATGTCCTCGTACTCGATGAGGATGCCGTTGGCTCCCAGCTGGGACAGGAAGGGGAACACCTGCAGGGTGGGCAGGGTGGGCTCAGCAGTGGGGTCAGCATGGCAGGTTGAGCCCCCCCAGCACATCCCTCCTTGGGAAGATGCTGCCCCTGGGCATCCTCACCTGCTCCAGGTAGGAGACCCTGGGTGCAGCTCCCTTGAGGTCCAGGTGGACCAGCCTCATGTTGGTGGCACTGACATCCCTGGGGACCTGCTGCCCAGGCTCTTGCCTCAGGGCCGTTATCTTCACTGCAGGGAGCTCCAGAACCTGGCTCTGGGGGATGACATCCTGGACAACGTCACCCGTGTCCCCCCAGAACCCGCTGTCCTTGCTGACGTGCTTGTGCAGCTCCAGGGTGAAGCTGCAGGGAGTGGAGCAAGGGTGGGGGTGACACAGGGCACCAACTGCCCCCAGCACCAGGCACCTACCTGGTAACCACCCAGGGGCTCCCCGCAGACCCCCAAACCACCTGGGGCCCTGCTGTCACCTCACCTGTCACGGAAGAGGAACTTGATGCCGGCCAGGGCGATGAGGAGCAGCACGACGAGGCGCAGCAGGTTCAGGCGGTGGCTCCGCTGGAAGGCCATCTCTGGGGACACACACAGGGTCCAGCAGTGGCCAGAGGGACCCCAAGCACAGGTGACCCTGCACAGCCCCACGTACCGTGCCCTGCTCCCCTGACCAGGGCAGCAGGAGGCCCAGAGAAAGGCGACATGGGGGGAAACCCCTCCGGCACCCCGGTCCCCATCAGGGACGGGCACAGCCGTGCCCCATGTCCCTCCTACCTCGTGTGCCCCAGCGTGGGCCCAGCGGCTGGATCAGCCTCTCCCTCTGCCTGCAAGGTGTGGCAGTGCCGGAGCAAACAGGGCGGTGCTGCAGGGCCAGTCCTCCACGGGGATCCCCTCCTGCTGCCCGGTCACCCCCGAGGCTAGGGCCGTGTCACGGTCACCCCCGAGACTGGGGCCGTGTCACAGGGCGGCTGGGTGGGGTGGCATCACGGGGTGGGCACGGCACAGCCCTGCTGATGGAGGAGAGGTGATTGGGGACCAGCCGGGCACATGGCAGCACTGGGCTGCTCCAAGGGCAGCACCGGCACAGCCGTGGGCACTGGTGGGGTGAGGGTGGCAGCCTGGACCCCCTTGACACCCACAGGGGCCGTGTGAGGGGGTGTGCTGTGTCCAGTTAAAGCAGTGCTCAGCCCCTGGCGGGACACAGGACAGGCCCTGCAGGCTGCACGGATGAGCTCGTGGCACAGAGGCGTCACAATTAAGATGAATACATTTCATTTGATGTCTTTTTTTTTTCCTAAACCAGTTCTGAGAATTCCTCAGACGAAGAGTTCAATTTAGATGAAAGTGAGTCCAAATCAAAGCAGCCTCCATGGGGCAGGAGGTGGCAGTTGCCCCATCCCTGTCTTTCATGGCCACAGCTCCAGGGACAGCACAGAGATCCATCTCCAAGGGCACATGACCAGCCCCAATGCCCAGACTGCCTGCAGTGTCCCACACAGGGGCACTGTGGCTGCAGCACAAGATGCTCAGCCAGGCCAGACCCTGGGGACACTGCTGTCACTGGGGCACCACTCCTGCGAGCCCCAGGAGCCACCAGCCTCGGCAGCCCCAATACAAACCCTGGGAAAACACCACAGCACCCCATGTCCTCTGCTCCCACAGTCCCCTTGGGCTCCTCCTCGCCCACAGCCCTGTTCCCAGATGACAAAGGACTGCCAGTGACGCCAGCTCCTACCCCAGGAGCCCAGAGCTGCCCTCCTGTGGGCAGCACATCTCCCATGGCCCTGCAGCACAACAGGCAGGAGGCAGCACAGATCCTCCTGGGGGCCCCGCACAAGCATCAGTTCTGCCCTTTTTTTCCTCTTTCATTTTCCAGTTCTGGTGTATTTGGTGAGGCAGGGTCGGGGCAGCGCATCCACCCCCAGCCCCTTTTGGGGAGCCACCACCCAAACACAGCCAAGGTCAGGGTAGGATTCAGCACTGGCAGGTTTGGGAAGTGGAAGGCAGATTTTGGCAGCTGCAGTGCCCGAGCAGCTCAGTGATCACCGGGGTTCTGTCTGTGATGCCAGAGCAGCAGCACAGGGGGAGCGGCGCTGAGCCCTCCCTGCCTCCAGCTCTGAAGGAACCCCTTCCCAGCCCTAACCCCTCCTGACACGCTCCCCCACACACTGCCAGGGGTGCAGGGGGGACACAGCAGCCAGGACACCCCAGACAGCACGACATGTTGTCCCCAGAGCACGAGGCCTCAGCAAGGCCACGTCACGGGGCAGGACAACAACGTGCAGGAGAGAGCTGGAGCATCCCTGCTCCATCCCTACTGCCTGGTGCCCACAGGCACCCAGTCCCTCAGAGCCCTGTGCAGGAGGGGGGGCAGGAGCCTGCTTTTGGGGAGCAGGCTGTTCCCTGCACTCCCTTCCCTGCATGGACAAGGTACCTTGTGGCACTGCACCTCCTGTGCTCCAGGGGACAAATGTGGTACCCACTCCCTGCCCTGCCCTGCCCAGGATGCTCCTGGCAGCTCCAGCACAGCCCAGCAGAGATGTGCCAGGCTGGGGACGGCTGCCAGCCTGGGGTCACCCTGAGTGCAGGGGAAGGCACAGAGGGGACACAGGAGGGGGGTCAGTGGCCCCATGGTGTGTGGCACTGGGAGCCCAGCACCCAGGAAGGCCATAAATATGCCAAGTGCTAATGGGGCTGTCACGGGAACACAGCGCCTGATCGGAACAGGGATAAATATTTAGACAGATGCTGTCAGCTCGCCAGGGTTCGGCGCTTTTAGTGTGCGTTATCTTATTCAAATAGGGCAGGTTCCCAGGGTCTGAGCTCCCTGGCACAGCCAGGTGGGTGGGATGGGTGCTGGCCAGAGCGGGGGCACAGCACCGAGGGGTGACAGGGGCAGCCAGGACGCCACATCCCTGTGCCATCGGGAGATCCCTTGGCAGCGAGGGTTCAGCTGATGGATACTGCCCCTCTAACCCGACATCTCGCCTCCAGCACCCGCTATATTTATTAACGTCACATCTCCCGCTGCCGGCGCTTTGGGGACGGCGCTGGCGCAGCTCCCGGGAGGCTCGGAAGAGCCCAGGGCTCCTCACAACCGGCCGGTCTGACTCAATGCCCTCATGGTGATGGGCTGAGGAGGGGCCAGACCCTCGCCCCCCTCCCTGCCTCCACACAGCCCATGTGGGTCTTGCTTCCAGCTCCCCGAATCCAGCCCAGCTCCCCCCTTACCCACCTGAGCCCCAGGCCCCGGGGAAGATGGGAGCAAACCCAAACCCGTGCATGGAGAGTGCTGGGCCATGGGGAGGATGGAGCTGAGTGCCCCGGGCTGGCAGGTGCCACAGCAGCCCTCTGGGTACCTGCAGTGAGGGTTTCAGGTGCCACCCAGCTGCCCAGCGCTCCGGTGTTCCCACTGTTTCCATGCCAAACCCTCACTCCCTCTGCGCACACGACAGTGCGACTGTGGGAGGAGAGACACTGCACACTCAAATGTGCACACACACATGTACACACACACACACGTGTGCACACTCACATGTGCACACTCACACACATGTGCACACTCACATGTGCACACGCTCAGGTGCTTCCAGAGCATTCCATGGCCCGCCTGCCCAAGGCCATTTTGTGTTCCCAGCCTGTGCCACCCCAGAGGATGAGCTGCCCCTCCCCAGAGGCCGCAGTGCTGCAGCCCCACAGCCCGAGGCTCCTGCGTGGGGAAGCTGTGGACTCCCCGTGGGGCTACAGCCCCTTGGCAGCAGGAGGGGCTGTTTCCCCTGTCCCTGGGCAGGGCTGGCCCCTGTCCCCTTGCATCCCCCCCCGGACACTGGGGCACCCCCTGGGCACGGGGGGCCCTTTCCACATCCCACCCGTGGGGCACTGTCCGCATCCTGCAAGCCTGGCACACCCCACAGTGCCCACACCCAGGGCATCCATTGGGCGTTCCCGTGTCCTACGTTACCCTCCAAGCTCTGCTTGGCATCCCTGCAATGCCCCCGAGCATCCCTGCATCCCCCGGCTATCCCTGCATCCTTCCCAGCCATCCCCGCATCCTCCCGTCCCCGCTCCCCGGCCATCCCCGCATCCCCCCGGCCTCCCCGCGGCCCCGAGCATCCCGCGCTGTCCCGGCCCTTACCGGCAGGTGCGGGGCGGCCGCGGGCACCGCCGGCAGCGGGCGCGGGCACGGGCACGGGCGCGGGCACGGGCGCCGCTCTTAAAGGGCCCGGTGCCCGCCGGTGCGGCAGCAGAGGAGGGGTGGAGGGGCCTCAGCAGCCGCCGCGCCCAGCGGGGACCGTGCCCATGGCCCCGCACGGGGGGACCACCGGCACCGCGCCGAGCCGCCCGCCCTGCCCGGGACCGCGCCGGCACAAGGGGCGGCTCCGGGGTGCCCGCTGTGTGCCCGGTGCCCGGCTCCCAGTGCCCGTCCGGTGCCCGGTGCTTGGTGCCCGCTGTGTGTCCCGTCTGTGCTCCGTGCCCATCGGATACCCCGATGCAGTGTGTGTCCCATGCCCGGTGTGCCCCGTGCCCCGTGTATGTGCCATGCCCGGTGTGTGCCCGGTTCCCGGTGCGTGTCCCATCTCCCTTATCCCACATCACATCTCCCATGTCCCATGTCCCATGTCCCATGTCCCATGTCCCATATCCCATATCCCCCATCCCATACCCCCTATCCCAATCCCGTTCCCTCTCCCCCCCATCACTGCGCCCCCTGGCGCGGGCTCCGGGAATTCTCCCCCCCCTCCCGTGCTGCTCCGTGGTCTCACCTCACGCCCCCCCCCCTCCTCCCCACCCATGGTACGTCCCGCCTCGCCGCTGCCGCTCATGCGCGCTCCCGCCGGGGGCGGCTCGGGCCTGTTCGGGGCGCATGCGCAGAGTCGGGAGGGAGCACCGGGAATACCGGGAGTACCGGGAGGGAGCACCGGGAAGGGGAAGGGGGAGCGGGGGCGGACAGGGAGGGGAGCGGGGGGAGCCCGGGTGGGAGGGACACCCCCAGTGCGAGGGACACCCCCCCGGTGTGAGGGACACCATGAACGCGGCGCAGGGCACGGTGGGCAGCGACCCCGTCATCCTGGCCACGGCCGGCTACGACCACACGGTGCGGTTCTGGCAGGCGCACAGCGGCATCTGCACCCGCACGGTGCAGCACCAGGACTCCGTATCCTTGCCGGGGCTCGGGGCGCCGCGGGGCGGGCCCGGCGGGTGCTCCGTACCGACCTTAACGGCGCCCGCAGCAGGTGAACGCCTTGGAGATCACGCCGGACCGGAGCATGATCGCAGCCGCAGGTGAGCACCCGCGTCCCGCCGGGCGCACCGGGCACACCGGGCACACCGGGCACGGGGACGGCGCCCACCCCCTGCCCGGTGCTCGCAGGGTACCAGCACATCCGCATGTACGACCTCAACTCCAACAACCCCAACCCCGTCATCAACTACGACGGCGTGAGCAAGAACATCACGTCGGTGGGGTTCCACGAGGACGGGCGCTGGATGTACACGGGCGGCGAGGACTGCATGGCCCGCATCTGGGACCTCAGGTGGGCACGGGGGGCACTGCATGGCCCGCATCTGGGACCTCAGGTGGGCACGGGGGGCACTGCAGGGCCCGCATCTGGGACCTCAGGTGGGCAGGGGTGTCCCCTGGTCCAGCAGTGTCCTGGGGCTGTGGGGCTGATCCCAGGCTCCCAAACACGCCCCTTCCTCGCTGTCTGTCGCAGGTCCCGGAACCTCCAGTGCCAGCGCATTTTCCAGGTGAACGCTCCCATCAACTGTGTGTGCCTGCACCCCAACCAGGTGAGCAAACTGGCTCCTTCTGTGGGCTCCAGCACTCAGAAGCCTGTGGAAGGGATCTTCAAGCTCATCTTGTCTGACTCCCTGCCATGGACACCTTCCACCAGCCCAGGATGCTCCAAGCCCTGTCCTACCTGGCCTTGGACACTTCCAAGGATGGGGCAGCCACAGCTCCTCTGGAAAAGTTGCTACTGTGGCTCCTCTGGGTAAATCTGAGGGACTGTGGAGTTGTATCCCAGCAGAAGATTTTGGGATGGTGTGGGTGACCTTCCTGGTGGCACAGACCCACGGGCTCTTGGTGGCATTGCAGGACAGGCAGCAGCCTCCTTGTCACCCCACATCTGCCCCCCCCGGCCAAGCTGGTAGTGCCAGGAGCTTTGGGTGGCACTGCTGGCAAGAAAAAGCATCTCAGGGCCCACAGGCATGATTGCCATCACCTTTGGTTGCGTTTCACCAGGGGGTTCAGCAGTTGTTGAAGTTGCTGAGCAGAGGAAGGGCTGGGCCTTGGAACGAGGCTGAAGGGAACGTGGTGCATTAGCAGGGAAATCAATAGAGATCATTGCAGTGCTAATGACTGTGCTGGGCTGCAGGGCTGGGGGTTTGCTTGCAGACAGGGCAGTGCAGACCCATGTAAAATGCTGAGTAATGAAACGTTCCTTTGCATTTCATTTGGCAAAGGTTTAATTTTGCAAATCAGGAATTTCAGACCAGATTTGAGATCAGTTATTTGCACCAGACTTTACCCAAATGCTCCCAAATGTGGGAAAGTGTCAGTGCTGTGAGAATATGTTAAAACAAATATTGCTGCACATAGGCAGGCCTTAGATGGAAAATAATCACTGACCAAAATGCTGCTGAGGTGCAGTGTTGGTTTGTGAGCAGAACGTGGTTAATTAGTCCAAAGGTGGCAGCATTTCTTCAGATAGGTCCATGGCTCTGCAATTCCCTCTGCAGAGATGCTGCTCCAGTTATCCCAGAGATTCCTCATGGCCTGGGTAAATCGTGATGGCTTCAGGAATTGCATTTTACACCTGCCAAGAGGGGCTGAGGATTGAGGTGCCCAGAAAAGGCTTCTGTGCAGTCAGGTGAATATATCAGTGGAGTCTGTGCTCCCAGGTCCAGGATTAGCTGTGGCTGATGACCTGATCTCCTCTAGGGATTGTGCTGGAGTTGTGGGCAGCGCAGGGCCGTCGATAAAGCCCTGTTTGGGTGGAGAGGTGCCAGCATTGTCTTCTGCTCTGAGCATGGGATCAGAGCCAGGACTCTGCCCTTCAGCTGGCTCTTGTCCTTCCCCTGAGAAGGTGGCAGAGAGAGAAAAAAACACTCCAGGTTGTGTTTTTCAGCTATCTGTGAGCTCTTGAGTGCTTCAGTTGTTCACTGGCCAACCTGCATCTAAATGCTTCCTCTCAGATGTGCTGAAAAATCACTTGGCTCCTGTGGATTTTGTTCGGAGCTGTAGGTGTGCAACAGCTCTGGAATTCAGGCAGCTGCTCTGGGGTTTAGAAAATTAACAGACACTTTTGGGAAGGGAAACAGCCTTTTGCAGAGTGTAACAGGAGTCAGGACTGGGCTTGCTCTCTGTGCAGCCAGTGTGTGGAACAGCCCTGTGCTGGGGAGAAAGGAGGCAGAACAGGACCCTGGTGCTTGAAAGCAGAGCAGGGCTCCCGGTGGTGCTGCACGGGCACCATCAGGGTGTCAGCTCAGGGTGAGCTGCTGCTCACAGAGGGGCTGTTCCCTTGCAGGCAGAGCTGATCGTGGGCGACCAGAGCGGTGCCATCCACATCTGGGACCTGAAGACCGACCACAACGAGCAGCTCATCCCGGAGCCCGAGGTGTCGGTGAATTCCGTGCACATCGACCCCGATGCCAGTTACATGGCGGCCGTGAACAGCTCGGTGAGCTCGGGGACCGGCCGTGGGACGGGGACACCCGGGCTGGGGTGGGAGCACAGATCCCGCTGTCTCTCCACAGGGAAACTGCTACGTGTGGAACCTGACGGGCGGCATCGGCGAGGAGGTGACGCAGCTGATCCCCAAGACCAAGATCCCGGCTCACAATCGCTACGCCCTGCAGTGCAAGTTCAGCCCCGACTCCACGTGCGTGTGGGCAGCCCTCTCCTCCCTCCCCTGGGAAACACGGCCTTCCTGGGCAGGCAGAGCCCAGCCGTGCCCCCAGCTGTGTCTGATGCTGGCTTCATGCTGCAGGGCCCCAGGGAGGAGGCAGGGGATGTGTCACCACAGGGTTGCTCTCAGTGGCATCCCACTCGTGCTCCCTGAGCTGTTCCTGCAGCTGGGATCCCACTGCTGATCTCCAGGAGCAGTGTGAGCTCCTTCATGGAGTGTGTTCAGCTGGAATCTCATTAATCAGACAGTACAGGTGTAAGGAGATGTGAGTGAGTGCAGTGAAAGCAGGTCTCCAGGCCATCACCGGCCAGGTCAGTGGTGACCAGAGGCCTGTAGGTGGACAGCGTGACTGACAAGGTCACCCTCACCTGGCTCCTCCTTGCAGGCTCTTGGCTACCTGTTCTGCAGATCAGACGTGCAAGATCTGGAGGACTTCAAACTTCTCTCTGATGACAGAGCTGAGCATTAAGAGCAACAACCCCGGGGAGACGTCTCGGGGCTGGATGTGGGACTGTGCCTTCTCCGGGGACTCCCAGTACATCGTCACAGGTGAGGCACCTGGGCCTGCACCAGCACAGGGCTGACCAGTTCCTGTGGCTGGGACATTGCCACACCTGGGCACAGGTGGGAGCACCCAGGCTCACACCCCCAGCACGTTCTGCCTGTGCTGCCATGGACACCTGTTCAAACCAGAGAGGGGGTCTCCAGGTAGGCAGTTGGTCTCACGTGGGACCAGTGCTGCTCGCAGTGTGCAGCGTGGTTGTCCCTTCAAAACAAACCTGTGGTAATTTCCACGGTCCCTGCTCTTTATTAAAATCACAATTAATACAGAAATGCACTGAGCTGCTCTGCCTTGCTGGTCATCACCAGCCCTAAGGATGGTGGTGAGTGAAGCAAGAGGAAACTACTTCTAATAATAATAATAATAAAAGAAGAAGTTTATAATGTAATGCCTTACATCCTGCTCCTTTTTTCACTCTTTGTTTCAGCCTCCTCTGATAACCTGGCCAGACTTTGGTGTGTGGAGACAGGAGAGATCAAGAGGGAGTACAGTGGCCACCAGAAGGCCGTGGTCTGCCTCGCCTTCAACGACAGCGTGTTGGGATAACGGGCACGTGTGGGAAGGAGAGGAGCTCTGTGTGCATCCCCTTGCCTTGCAGTGACAAGGACCCTCTCCAGAGCCAGGACATGCACTGTGCCCGTCCCCTCCCCGATGGAGAGGGCTTGGGCCCTGGCAGAAGCAGCTGCCTGGGGTGAGACCAGGCTTCAGCTCTGAGCAGGACACTGCTGAAATATGTGTGGTCTCCAAGGGAGGGAAAGGGACAGGGGACATGATCCCACTGCAGGGAGACAGGTACAGTTGAGCTGGAGGAATCCCTGTGGCATCAGCTGCTGACAGCTTGGTATGTTCTTGTACCCCAACGTGGGACAAAAATAAAAATGAGACTTTCTAAGCAACGGAAGAGACTGAGCAAAGAGGAAAGGCAGCTCTTGTCTTGGTTGCAATCCCTTTATTATTGAAAGTGTTTCACAAAGTGACTTGGAGAGCTGCTCTCCTGAAGCCAACCCCAGCAAATGTAACCACCTTGTGCTGAACAGGGCACGGAGCCCCAGAACACCAGCTGCTCCCTGGGATTCCTCTAGGCCTGGGGCTCCTAATTCCTATGGATGTGGCAGCCCTAGGGCAGAGCTGCAGGGACTGTCTGTGCTGCCAGTGCTGAGCAGAGGCCTCTTGTTTCTCTAAACCCTCCCGAGGTGCAGCGTGAAATCAGCAGGAGGCTCTGGGGATGGTGTGGGTGTTGCCTTCCTTGTGGAAATGGGAGGCTTTTGAGGAATCCAGTTCAAGTATGTAGGGCAGCAAGAGGGCGTCCACGGCTCAGCACTTACTCAGGGAGGTAATAGAAGCAGATAGAGACACAGATGTTGCTTGGAAAGCAGATGTCAATGCACAGGTAGATCAGCCGCTGCTTCCCAGGACCTGCCAACGAGCAAGGACAGGAGCAGTGAGAGGAACGCTTTGATGCTGCAGCCACGAGTCCCTGGGGAGGCGAGCGAGTGGAAAGCCTCAGGGAGCGACCTTCCTCATTAAAGCTGGGGCTGACTGACAGCTCGGCAGGCTGCTGGTGAGGATGGAGGTGACAAGGATTAAGGCAGCAGTGTCCCAAGGGACAGCTCTGTGTGTGGCTGTGCTCTGCAGTCGGGCTGTGCTGCCTGGGGTGGGGGCTCAGAGCCCATCCCAGCCAGGGCAGGGTATGGGCACGAGCCAGCACAGGGGGATGGTGAACAATGGTTTGATTTTGCTCTAGAGGTCACCTGTCCCTGTCCTGGGCCTTGGCAGCCTGTTCTGGGATGCATCAGCTTTTGTGCAGCAGAGCCTGATCCTCTTAGAGCGCGAGAGAAGCTTGTGCCTCCCCTGCCAAGGGGACTGTCCCACTTACCCTGCCCTCTGCGCACCCAGAAGATGGCTGTGTGCCCACACAGGCTCTGCACAGCCTCCCCCAGGCCCTCGGGCTCCGCCTGCTCCCCCGCCACGATGCCCAGGAACTCGCGGTAGTACTTGGTGTGGTTGTTGTGACGGAGCAGCTGCTCGGCCTGGAAGAAACATCCCTGTTAAATCCTCCCGAGGATCCCCCCAGCAGGAACAGGGGGCTGACTCTGCTCCCACGGGCTGGGAGAGCCCTTGCCCTCATCCAGCCCTGCCTGGCGTGCTGGTGGTGGGGAGTCACCACTGCAAATCCCCACGGGAGGGCTTTCCGTGAGCCAGGACCCCGTGCAAAGCCCAGTCTGTGCCCCCATCCCCAGAGCTGCCCCCCACCGTGGCCACAGCAGTGCTCACCCTCTGCTCAGACATGTTGAGAGCTGCCTGCAGGGTCTGCAGGTCCCAGGGGTCCATCCTCCTCAGGTAGCACGTGCTCTGCTCCCCGGGTTTGTAGCACACGTAGCCCTGCCAGACAGACAGCCCTCAGAACGGGCAGGACACACACCCACAGCCGAGGAGCCCCAAAAACGGACGTTCCTCCTCTCCCTTGCATTGTCTTTCCTGACTGAAGGTGCAGAGAAAGGCACCAAGCAGGAGCTGATGGGTGTTCTTCCAGGCCCACACCTCGTGCTCCCGCCCCAGCAGCCCGGGCTGCTCTGAGCGCTCCCCCAGCCCCAGCACTCACGTTGCTGCCGTCGTACAGCACCACGGCGCTGAGATTGCTCTGCGAGGTGACGTAGTAGGTGACAGTGCTCCTGGACTTGTCCACCAAGGCTGTCTGGTTCCTCAGGGGGTCCTGCTGGCCCTGCAGCGTCAGTCGGGCAGGCTGGGAGCCAGCCTGGGCACAAGGAGCGGGAAGGCAGCGCCCACTGGAAGCTGCTCGTGCCAGCATCTCCCACCAACAGCCCCCCCTGCACCCTGTGCTGGCCCCTGCTGCTTGCCTGGAGGATTTGGGAATGGAGAGAAGGAAGCCCTGACTCACAGGAAGGATGATCTGCTCTCCATCATGCAGGGCTGGGGAGAGGCACCAGAGCCCTCGAGCCAAAGGCACCAGGTGCTGGAGGAAAGGGCCAGGGGACTCCCAGCCACTGCCACAGCCCTGCCTGCAGCCTGCTGGCACCTTCCTGCCTCCTCCAGGGTGGGATCCAGCCAAACCCAGCCCTGATCTCCCCCTGCTCATCCCTGCTGGGAACTGCTGCCCACACAACCTGGGGCTGTGGGCAGGAGCAGCTTCCTGATGGATCGGGATCCCTTACCTGGGCAGAGCTGGGGGACAGGCTGAGAACCCCCACGCTGATGCCAACAACTGCAAAAAATAACAATGCAATGGACAAGGTGATCCAGAAGGTCCTGGAGGGAGCTGGGAGTCGTGCTGTGGCCCTCCCATCCTAGGAACCGGGCAAAGGAAGGAGGAACAGGAGTTAAAATTGACCCTTCTGCCAATTCTTCATCATCAAACGTGCTTCCTGCTCATGACACAAATGCTTGTGCAAAGTTGTTGCAGTGCAGAACAGCCAAACCATCACAGCACCTGCAATAACGGAGCTTTCATCCCACAGTGCTGGAATTCCAGATCCCACCTCCCACTAACCAGCACTGCCACAGCCAGAGAAGCTGCAACACCCCCAGGGCAGGGCTGGAGCAGCAGCTTTCCTTCCACACACTGGGAACAACAAATCAAATTATTTTGGTTTCCAGCAGAAGTCCCCAGAGGAGCCGTCAGCACTGGAATCAGACCCCATGTGGATGTGATCCTGCTTCCATGCCCCTCCCTGGGTTTAGTTGTGTTGGATATTCTTGCTGAGCTGTTCTCCACGGGACCAAGCAAAAGAGCTCAGCAGTCCTGTGACACTTCTCTTGGCTCTATTAATTTACTTTGATTCTCATGTTAAAGCAATTAAATTTAACTTCACGGTACATAACGGGATTTTTGCAAAGCAGAAAATGTGCTTTCGATAATCTCAAACACAAACCACACTTAAAAAAATCAGCCTGTTTCTCAGTTCTCTGAAGAACTGAGGGTTAGATGTGCTGCAACTGCACAAGCTCATCCAGCTTTGGGGCAGTTACAGATTTTAGCTCCAAATGGGGAACTTCCAGATTATTCCCCCAGAGAAGCAGTGAGGTAAAACTGCACATATCTGAAATCCTGTTGGTTCGAACAGAGCAGAGCTCCAGCCCTGCAGTAACTGGCAGGTTTTCCATAGTTAATGGAATTCCCTCAGGTGGGAAAGGTGCACACAGAGCAATCCAGCAGCTCCCAGCCCTCAGCAGGTCTGGGCTCACACTCATCCCCTCGGCCCCCTCAGGCCAGGCTTCCTTGGCACTCTGACCTGTTACCTGACAGGTTTAACCCCTCGAAGTTCCAACCAACCCAGCTGACAGCCAGCTGCCTTACAGGAGCTGAACTGGGGATGAGCAAAACCTTACCAGGATCCAGAGGAATGGTGGGATCTCAGCCACTTCAGAGCAGAATCGGGCAAGCACAGAGCTGGGGCTCTGTCCGTGACAGAATCATGGAATTCTGGAATGGTTTGGGTTGGAAGGGACCTTAAAACCCACCAGTTCCACCTCCCTGCCGTGGGCACGGACACCTTCCACGAGCCTAGGTTGCTCCAAGCCCTGTCCAACCTGGCCTTGGACATTTCCAGGGATGGGGCAGCCACAGCTTCTCTGGGCAACCTGTGCCAGGGCCTGCCCACCCTCACAGGGAAGGATTTATTCCCTATATCCCATCTAACCATGCCCTCTGGCAACGGGAAGCCATTCCCAGTTGTCCAGTCACACCCTTGTCCAAAGTCAAGCCCCAGAGGAAGGACAGAGCCAGCCTTTGCCCGGGATTTGCTGGGAACAGGGATACTCACTGCAGGGGCAGCAGGGCTGGCACCGTCCCCACCCTCCATCCTCCTCTTCAGGCGAGGACCTGGCTGCTGCCGCTCTGCCTCCTGCCCACACACAGGCTGGGCATGATCCCGGCTCCAGGCACACCTGGGAAACCTGAACGTGCATCCAGCAGACATAAATACCCGTCCCTGCAGCCGAGGGGCTCCACGGGAGCTGCAGGTGTGCCCGGAGCTGTCAGTGCGGCCCTTCCTGCTCCCCCTGCGGGATGGCAGAGCCACAATCGGGGCTTTGTGCGGCCCCGGGGCTGGCAGGGCCCAGGTGGGCTCATTGAGGGATCGAATGGCAGGGGACAGTGGCAGCCTGCCCTTGGCAGCGGCTGCTTCCACATTTCAGCAGCACTTTGTGCTCTGCCAAGGCTGGTGCCGCTGTCCCGCGAGCCTTGGCTCACAGACACCCCTGCCCGCCTGCAGACAGGGCCCTGGCACGATGTCACCGTCACCACCTGCGCTGCCACCCCTGTCCTGCCCTGGGAAACACCCCAGGGAACGGCATTCCCAGATCACCAGATCCTGAGCAGTCCAGGAGCCTCAGCTGGGACCTGCCAGCCAGACACAGCCAAGGTGTGGAGAGAGACAAGGAAAAGCTCAGCATTCCTTCAGGTGGTGTCTACCCAGGGAAAATGCAGCTTTGGGACATTCATACCAAGCATGACCCAGGGCTGACCAAACTGGCTGAAGAGAGCCCACAACAAAGCTGGAGGGAGACTTTGGACAAGGGCCTGGAGCGACAGGACAGGGCGGAATGGCTTCCCACTGCCAGAGGGCAGGGTTGGATGGGAGACTGGGAAGGGATCTTTCTTTAGGCTCCCTTAAAAAGTGCATCCCTAACTCCCAGGGTTCCCACTGCACAGCTGCACCAAAGCTCGTGGAGACCAGACCACAAAATGAGACAATACAGGGAGAGCAGGTTTGAGAGTTTAATGGGAATTCAAGTAGAGGATTAAAAACCGTTTGGAAGTCGGTAGAGAGTTCTGAAGCACGACTGACACCACCAGCAGCACCTTGCAGCATCCCTGAGTCCAGGAAACGGCTCCCTCGGCCAGAGAGAGCCCTCGGCAGGGCAGAGCCGCCCGAGGGAGGCTGGACCTCTCCTGACACATCCTGACACTGAAAGCACCGGATCCAGGGACTGAATCCATAGACACACGGTCACATCGGACACGACCTGCGGTGAATCCATCATGTGCATTCCCACGTTACCCACACCAAGGGCAGGTTCTGCCTGGGTGACTCCACACAGTCCTTCCAGCTGAGACAGGAGCAGGGGAGGGATTATCCACAGTTCCTGGCACAGCTCCAAATTACAAACAAACAGCCTTTTAAAGGATCAGCCGACACTCTGGGAACCCCGAGACCCTCTGGACCGCAGGGTTATTGCTGTACAAACAAGGTGACAAGTTACCAAGCAGGAAATGGCATCAGCACTGCCACAGCTGGACAGCACGACAGGAAGGAAAACCAGTGCTAAAATTGAACTGTAGATACCGGAATCTATGGAATAGAAGCGTGTTATTTGCATATATAATCTTCAATTAATTCTATAACGCAAAACCTTTCACAGTGGGTTCAGCCAGCACAGAATCCCACCCCATGGCTGAGCCCTTCGCCACCCACCCCACCTGGAGACCAAACTGAAATCATCCCTGAGCAAGCCAGCCCTCCTCACAGCCCCACCATGCCCAGACCCCCTGGAAGGTGGGAGCCTCGGGGTGGGAAGGAAGCACGTACCATTGCCACACACAGGAGCCCCTGGGGAGAGCTGCCCTGGGCCCCACAGCCATCCAGGGACTGAGCAGGACCTGGGGGTCTGCACCTAAAGCCAAAGCAAGCGGCTGTGTTGATGCTGAGGGAAGCACAGAACTCGGTACGGATCGATCTGGGTATTCCTGGGAAGCAGCAGGAGTGGAGGACAGTCCTGTGTGGCTACAGACTCTGCATGCAGGAGAATTACAGCTACTGCCATCAGTAAGTACATTCCTCTCATCCTCCCTCCTGGGAAGCAAGATATATTATCATAGACTCTGCTTAAATTTATAATTTAAATATATTCTGCTCTGTCCTTGGGCTCAGGGAGTACCTGTGTGTATGTGCTGTACACACACCTGACCCTGGACAGACACAGTGTGCAGCAGCCACGGTTTGGATTCGTGTGGGACCATCCCCACCTGTGTCACAGGTGCAATCTGCAGTGGTCAAATGAAGGAGATGAATTTGGTGGTGACCTGACGTGGGGCTGTGCCCTGGAACACCCCTGAACAGGGCCCCAGGGGGATAAGGAATCATCCCCAGGGCAAACACCAGCTCCACACAACCACAATTCCTGCACATGCCGAGGGTCATTTCCCTGAACAAACCAGGCTGAGCCCCAGCCCAGCCTGGCCAGAACACGGCCCTTCTCCTCACATCAACCAGCTCCACTTCCCCAGCCCAGTCCAGAGCACTCTGTGCCGTGGAGCGTCACTAACATTGCAGAGATTTGTTTATAACCAAGACCAGCCCCAAGCCCCCAGCCCTGGGGGCCACTGCAATGCCCCCTTTGTTCCAAAGTGCATTTCGAGAGTGAGATGTAAACAGAATCATACCGAGAGGACAGAGAGGTGAGAAGCTAAGGGTTGCTAACTCCGGGGAGTACCTAGTGAGGAGGTTACTGCCAGGGGGGCTGTCCCCAGGGCAGGGCTGCCCCGTTACTCTCCCGGGGCCGGCAGCAGGTCGAGCAGGTCGGCGATGCTGTCGACGTAGTAGTCAGGCACCAGGCTGTGCCTGGCGGGGCAGTCGCTGTCCAGGTGGGCCTGGACCTCTCCGAGCGCGGTGACGCCGGTGAGGGTGAGCAGCGTGGTGAGCCCGCAGCTGTTCCCCATCAGGATGTCCGTGTCCAGCCGGTCCCCCACCATGATGGTGCGGGCGGGGTCCACGGGGAACTCGCTGGCCACGCAGTCGAACATGAAGCGGTTGGGCTTGCCCACGATGAAGGCCTCGCGCTGCGCCGCCGTCTCCACTGCCTTCACCAGGCAGCCCGTCCCTGGGGACACAGCAACAGGTCAGGGCCAGCACGGGGCTCCCAGCACCCACACCCACCCTGGGGACACAGCAGCTCGGCTTTACATCACTGGGACAGCCCAGCCCCAGCACGGGGGCACAGGAGCCTCTTGGGAGGCTGGAATTCTGTCCCACGCTGAGTCAAAAAAGGATCCACTATTCCCTGAGTAAAGGTTAAGTATGGATTATCCCTCTGTCAGGGGTGCTGTGAGGCAACATGCAGGCTCTAGGACACCTGGGCTGCCACACAGAATCCCAGAATAGCTGGGGTTAGAAGGGACCTCTGGAGATCACCCAGGCCAACCCCCTACCCAGGCAGGGTCACCTGCAGCAGGTGACACAGGGACTGTCCAGGTGGGACTGGAATGTCTCCAGAGAGGGAGACTCCACAACCCCCCTGGGCAGCTGTTCCAGTGCTCTGCCACCCTTCACGGAAAGAAGCTCTTCCTCATATTGAGGTGCAACTTCCTGTTCTATCAACACAGCACTGAGGTGGGATGATTCAGGGCTAAGCACAGAGTCCCGCACACCCGGGGAACCGGGACCACCCCCTCCGCCCCCCCGCCTGGCGCACCGGGGATGGCGGCGCCGCCCTCGAGCGGCAGCCGGTGGTCGCGGTTGGTGCCGACGAGCAGGCAGTCGGGGTTCCGCAGCAGGTACCGCAGCGCCTGGCACAGCTTCGCGTAGCTGAAGTGCTCGTCGAAGCCCACGAGCACGGCGCCCACGGCGGGGTCGAGCGGCGCCTGCGCCCAGTCGGCGGGCGCGGGGCCGGGCAGGGCGGCGGGCCCGGGCCCGAGGTGCGGGATGCCCACGGCCTCCAGCTCGGCGGCGAGCGCGGGCCCGCCCAGCACGTAGGCGGCGGCGCCGGGCGGCAGCGCCTGGCGCAGGTAGCGGGCGGCGCAGAAGGCCGAGCCGAAGATGTGGCGGGGCTCGGCGGGCGGGAAGCCGAGGCGCCGCAGCTTCTCGGTGTAGGCCGCGCGCGTCCGCCCGCTGTTGTTGGTCACATAGCACAGCCGCTTGCCCGCCGCCGCCAGCCGGCCCAGCGCGGCGGGCGCGCCGCTGATGGCCGCCTCGCCCCGCCACAGGACGCCGTCGCAGTCGAAGAGCAGCGTGTCGGCATTGGCGAGCAGGGCCCGCGCCGCCTCGCCCTCCAGCCGCCGGCACCGCCGCGGCCCCGCCGCGCCCGCCATGACCGCCCTGAGCGCCCCGCACCGCCCGTTGGCGGCGCCGCGCCCCGGGCCCGCCCCCCCGGCCTCCCCATTGGCCGAGCCCAGCACGGGCCTCGTCTCCGTTGGCCAGCGGTGCCGGCGGCCACGCCCCCCACCGGAGCCGGTCCCCGCCGCCCCGCCCTCCCGTTCCTGAGCGCTGCACTCCCATTGGATGATCACACCGAGGGCTCGCCCCCCGCGCGCTGCCATTGGCCGGGGCCGTGCGGTGCCGGCGGGCGCTGTGAGGCTCCTGAGGTAACGCGCTGGGTGACCCCGCGGTACCTCGATGGTGACTCCCCGGTGACCCTCAGTAACTCGGCAGGCTCCGCTCCGCCGGCTCTCGGCGCTCAGAGGTCGCCGCAGGGCGCGCGGGCACCGTACCCCAACACCGCCCACGGGGCGCCCGGAACCCCCGCGCGGCGGGGCGCGTTCCCCGCCGAGCCCCGTCCCGTTGTTATGACGACACGGCCGTAAAGCCGCCATCTTGCGGCGTGTTGCGACACGGGGGCCGCGATGGCAACGGGCGCGGGGCCGGCGGCGCTTACGGCAGCCCCGGCCGGGCCGGGCCGGGCCGCGGCCCCCGCGGGCCCCACCGCGCTGCTCGGGCTCCCGCCGCCCTTCGCCGAGCAAGGTACGGCCCGCGCACCGCCCCGGCTTTCCCAGGGCCCGCCCGGCCGCGCCGGTGCTCCCAGCGGGGCGGGGGATCCGTGTGCCCCCGCCGGGCCGCCCCGCTCCGCTCGCAGCCCCCGGGCCGGGCAGGGCGGCGGCTGTCGGTGTGTCGGTGTGTGGAGCTGGGGTGTTCCTCCATGGGGGGGATCCGGGGCGGGGGGCACACCGCTGTGTGTGACAGAGCTGTCCCCGCAGACGAGGATGACGTGCACCGGTGCGGGCGCTGCCAGGCCGAGTTCAGCTCCCTGCAGGAATTCGTGCAGCACAAGCTGCAGAAGGGCTGCCAGCGCCCTCCCGACGCGCTCCCCGGGCTCCTCGGCCAGGAAGGACAAAAGGTGACAGCGGCTGCTCCGCGCCGGGGCTGCACGAACTGGGATGCAGCGGCCGGGGGGGCTGGAGGGGCGGTAACTGTGTGTAAAGAAAGCAAAACCTGCCTGCTGAGCCGGTCCGTGTGCCAGCAGGAGGTTCCTGCTGTCGAGGAGTCCATCACGGTCGCCCACATTGTCGTTGAAGCCTCGTCCATAGCAGAGGAGATCAGCAGTGCCTCGACTATCGTAGGTGAGCTCTGAGGGGCTGCCTTTGCCCCCCTGGGGGTTTGGAACCTGGTCCCTCGTCTGTGTCCTCCTCTGGTGGGGTTGGGTTGTGGTTGTTGGCTGTGACACCTCTGTGGCACTGGGATTTGGGGCTGGCTGTTCCCTCAGAGCTGAGGCATCCCCAGGCCAGCTCTGCCATTTTCTGCTTTAGGGTCAGGAAATACAATCCCAGAATGGTTTAGGTTGGAAGGGACCTTAAAGATCATCCCACTCTACCCCCTGCCATGGGCAGGGACACCTTCCACCAGCCCAGGTTGATCCAAGCCCCGTCCAGCCTGGCCTTGGACACTTCCAGGGATGGGGCAGCCACAGCTTCTCTGGGCAACCTGTGCCAGGGCCTCCCCTCCCTCCCAGGGAACAATTTCCTCCTAACATCAAACGTAAATCTGACTTCCTTCAGCTTAATTAATACAAACAAATAACACAAATTAGATTTACAAGCTGATGCAATTTAGATTTAAAATTCCATTCCAGGAGTGCCCCCTTTAATACTCACACTGCAATAATTGGGGGGTTGCAAAGACTGGAGCTGCAGATTTAAAGTCCCTTTTCCCCTCCTCTCTGCACGAAATGCTGGAACTGTGACTTGTTTGCTGGGTAAAAGCCCTGTCCTGTAAAGAACCCAAGTGTCTCCCCACCCTTTTCCCAGGCAGTGGGCACATCAAAGAAGTCATTGTAGCAGGAGAC
This sequence comes from Pyrocephalus nanus, assembly GCA_038380795.1. NCBI lineage: Eukaryota > Metazoa > Chordata > Aves > Passeriformes > Tyrannidae > Pyrocephalus > Pyrocephalus nanus. The sequence goes on from CM076276.1 coordinate 15,448,961, forward strand.
CATGTGTTTGAGAGCGCAGAGGGGCCCGTGGACGGGGAGGTGGGCGAGGAGCAGGGCAGCCCCGAGGAGCAGGAGCAGGAGCAGGACGTTCCCAGCGAGCTGCTCAAGGTGAAGCTGCAGGTGAACAAGGAGGGCCGATACGTGTGCGGGCTGTGCCAGAAGACATTCAAAACTGTGAGTACCATCTCTGCTCCTGGGGCTTACTGAGGGAGTTGTCAGCTAAGAGATCTCAAAAGGAACGAGCGTGAGCTTCTCTGCTGGCTGCTGCACTTCCCACAGGGGAGTTCTGCACTCACAGGGGAGCGTTGTTGTTCTCCGTGGCTGAAATATAAAACCCTGAAAGCATTTGGAAAATCTCTTAAAGGAAATTCTTTCCCTAGGCCAGCATCCTCAAAGCTCACATGATCACTCACAGCAGCAGGAAGGACTATGAGTGTAAACTCTGTGGAACTTCCTTTAGGACAAAGGGGTCTCTGATCCGACACCACCGGCGCCACACCGGTAAGGGCTCTCGTTGAGTTCCTCGTTGCTGGAGCTGTGTGTGGTTACCCATTCTCCTTCCAGGGGGATTTCTTATGCTTTCCACCTTCTGCTGAGCTGAGACTACTGAGCTCCCCAGTATCTGGGGTGCTGGGAGGCAGGGGAAGGTTCTGGGATAAGCACAGCCCGTGTGCTGTAGGAAGCTGAACGTGTTCTTCCAACAGCCTGAGACACAGAGCTGATCCTGGCAGGGCATAACGTTGTTGTCTTGTCATTTCCAGATGAAAGACCTTACAAATGCAAGAAATGTGGGAAAAGCTTCCGAGAATCAGGAGCTTTGACTCGGCACCTTAAATCTCTGACGCCTTGCACCGAAAAAATACGCTTCAACATGACCAAAGAAATAGTTGTCAACAAAGAGGATCTGCCATCAGGTCAGTGATGCTGTCATGACCTGCCTTGTGTCTGATAAAGCCAAACCTTCCTGCACTTGGAATATAAATTCCTTCTGGCACAGGTTGCCCAGAGAAGCTGTGGCTGCCCCAGCCCTGGAAGTGTCCAAGGCCAGGTTGGACAGGGCTCCGAGCAACCTGGGCTGGTGGAAGGTGTCCCTGCCCATGGCAGGGGTTGGAATGGGATGATCTTGAAGGTCCCTTCCCACCCAAACCATTCCCAGATCTCATTTATGAATAAAACCTCTAAATTCCATGGTATTCACTTAATATTCTTTATACAGGAAAAAGTAATTTATAGAGCAAAACCATTACCCCGAAGTGCTTGTGGCCAGGCATTGACTGAGGAATGTGTGAGAATCTGGTTAACAAGCCCTCCCTGTTCTCAGGCTGATGTTTTGTAGGGCCCAGGGAGCTGTGGGGTGGCTGTTGCCCCTGTGGCTCACTGTGCTGCTTCCCCTCAGGCTCCTGCAGCTCCAGCACAGACACCGTCCCATCGATAGCCAGCGACTCCATCGAGGCCTCCCCCGTCATCCACCTCGTGACAGATGCAAAGGGCAACGTTCTCCATGAAGTCCATGTCCAGATGCAGGAACTTCCCGTGGTGGATGGAAAACCCCTGGACCCAGACGTGAGTGTTGTGTCTGTTAAACACCCTTTGTGTGTTTTGTGCAAAGGATGTTTCACCTGATGAGCAGAATCATCGTGGGGGCCGAGAATAAATCTGAGTGTGGGAGTTGAGTGGTTAATTAGGTTCTTTCCCACGTGGGCAGGCGCTGTGCTCTGACCTGGGCCCATCTGCTGCTGAGCTGAGCAGTGTGTGTACATTACAGGCGTGTGGAGGATGAGGGCATGTTTTTGTTGACCATTCCCTGCTACCAGACTGTGGTGGGAGCAAAGGCTTGTCATCCCTTGGCTTTTCAGAGTACAGATCCACCTCGTGTTCCTCCCCAGCCCAAGATATTCCCTGGTTGATCTTTCAGCCCCCTAGCACAGCATTAGACACCCCACAGCGTGTGACTGTCACAGCAGGGTTGCTGTAAGAAAGGGCAAACTGTGGATTTGCTGTGCCAAACTTCCTGCTTGTTCCTTCAGCAGTCGCATCCCGAGGAGCTGCCCTGTGAGGGGGAAGTGAACAGCGAGAATCTGCTGAGGCAGGCCATGAGGAATTCGGGAATTGTGATCGAGAGAGTTGCTGTGGAGGAGGTGCAGAAGCCGGATGAACCTGCTGGAGCTGCTCCAGAACTAGAAGTGGTGGAAGTAGAAGAGGAGCCGTGTGGGGAACAGTGTGTTAAATTAGAAGAAGCACAGTCTGTATGTTTATATTACATATATAGGTTATTTTTTAATCTTCCTTGCCTATATTTGGTTGTGGGAGCACTGTTGGCCTCACACCCCTGTGTTGTCTCTCTGGTCCCTGGGGCTTTGTGTCAGTCTTCATAATTACACTTTACACGTGTGATTTAAATGCAGTGTCTCTCAGCAACAAGAGATCTCTTTCTTGTGGAAGCTGGAGTATTTAAATGTGAATTTGGGTAGCAGTCCTTACACTGCACATCAGTGCAAACAATGTGAAGCTTTACCCTTTTCTCTCCAACAGGCACCTGCAGAAAGAACCAACGGGTACAAACGGTACGTTTGCCCTCACTGTAACGAAGCCTTCAGTGAAACTGCTGCCCTGGAAACTCACATCAAAAGTCACACAGGTAAAGTTGTGCTGACGTGTGCCATGGCTTACAGAGCCACTTCTGAGCAGCATTCATGTATGAATGAGATAAAGTTCAAGAAACACAAGGAGCTGCTGGAGAGGGTCCAGGGGAGGCCACAAAGGTGATGAGGGGTCTGGAGCATTTCTCTGATGAGGTTCTGGGCCTGGTTAGTATGGAGAAGAGAAGGCTGAGAGGGGATGCCATCAATCCATACAAATATCTCCAAGGGGGGTCAGAGGATGGTGCCAGACTCTGCTCAGTGGTGCCAGTGACAGGATGAGGAGCAGTGGCCATAAACTAAAACACAAGGAGTTTCACCTCCACATGAGGCAGAACTTCTCTCCCTGGAGGGTGGCAGAGCCCTGGAACAGCTGCCCAGGGGGGTTGTGGAGTCTCCCTCTCTGCAGACATTCCAGCCCCACCTGGACAGTCCCTGTGTCACCTGCTGCAGGTGACCCTGCCTGGGCAGGGGGTTGGACTGGGTGATCTGCAGAGATCCCTTCCAACCCCAGCTATTCTGGGATTCTATGAAAGCCCACACATGCAGATGAAAATACAATTCCTCTCCTTGTCTGGGTTAGTTTTTGGTCAGCATTCACTTCCAGCCCGTACCGGATCCTTGCTGCTGCTGGTTGTCCTGGGCCAACCACACGTTTTCTCTCTAGAGTACAAACCTTTCAAGTGTGAGGAGTGTGGCAAAGAGTTCACCAAGGGCTACCTGCTGAAGAAGCACCAGGAGGTGCACGTGAACGAGCGGCGGTTCCGCTGCGGGGAGTGCGGGAAGCTCTACAAAACCATCGCCCACGTGAAGGGGCACCGGCGGGTGCACTCGGACGAGCGGCCCTACCCCTGCCCCAAGTGTGGCAAGCGCTACAAGACAAAGGTGCGTCCCAGACTGCCCTCCCAGAGCCAGGGCTTGGCAGAGCTTAGGAGGCTTGGCTCCTGAAAGAGCAAGTGCCACCTGCCTGTCACATGGTGCCCAGAGAAGCTGTGGCTGCCCCACACTGAGCATCCCCCTGGAGGCTGAGGTGCCTCCTCCCCGCGTTTGCCGTGCCCCTCAGGAGCCCTCCCCTTGTTCCCCGTGTGTGCAGAACGCTCAGCAGGTGCATTTCCGCACGCACCTGGAGGACAAGCCGTACGTGTGCCAGTTCTGCAGCCGGGGGTTCCGGGAGAAGGGCTCCCTGGTGCGCCACATCCGCCACCACACCGGCGAGAAGCCCTTCAAGTGCTACAAGTGCGGGCGAGGCTTCGCCGAGCACGGCACCCTCAACAGGCACCTCCGCACCAAAGGTGAGCTGCCAGGCTGGGCAGGGGGCTGGGCTGGGCTCGGGACAAGCTGCTCTTTGGCTGAGAGGGAATGATCCTCACGGTGGGTGTGCCCTGTGTCCGAGGCCGTGTGTGTCTGTGCATCAGGACGTGCCTGGAGACATCAGCCTGGAGAAGGTTGTGTGGACAGCTCCCAAACAGCCTTCCAGTATCTGAAGGGGCCTGCGAGTTCTGTGAGGAAAATGTCTTGAGTAAAGTTCTCAGAGATAATCTTGTTTGATGGGATTTAGTTGCACTGGACCTGCTGCTCCTTTAGCTCCTAAGCATGGATTTCCAGACGCCTTCAGGTAGTGCTGATGGTGTATTTAGGTTCCAAGGAACAATACGAGTTTACTTGAGGGGGAAAAGAAGTTTCCTAGGAGATACTGAAATGCATCAGCAGAAAAGAACAGCGACTTAAAATATACCCAGACTCTTCCTGTAGGTTCTTCACAGACAGCTTTTGAAATCCTGGGTGGGTTTATCTTCTGAATTTAGCTGGGAATTTCTGGAAAAAAATACTGGGGAGCTGCTCTGCTTGAGGCTCAGTTGCCTGGTGTCACAGGGCTTTCCTGGGCTGTTCCTTGGCCTGTCCTGGTGTGCTGAGAGCCTCTTGTGTGACACTGGTTACTTGTGTGACACCGTGGCATCCCATGGAAAGGCCTCTTTGGTGCTGTGCAGCACCTTCCAGGTACTCTCTGAGACGGCCATGGAAAGTGATGCTTTTCTGGCACTTCTGGAATTTTCCAGGTGGCTGCCTCGTTGCTATGAAGGAGGTGGAAGAAGTGATGGTGTCAGAGGAAAGCCAGTCAGCCGACAACTTGGCGGCCACGGTGATCTCGGAGGACCCGCACACGGTGCTGGTGGAGTTCTCCTCGGTGGTGGCCGACACTCAGGAGTACATCATCGAGGTGAGAGGGGCAAACAGCTGCTCCTCCTCAGTGTGGCACAGGATTTGGTCAGGAAAAGGCAGTTGTAGGTGTTCCTCCTCCTGGCTCTTGGGAGAAGGAAGAGCAGGATCGCCCCTGCCTGCAGGGCCCTGGCAGTCAGTAGGATTAACCTTCCTTGAAAGGAAAGCACTTGGAGCTTTCCTCACCCTCCTGAGGTGCTGTGTGTGATGGGGGCAGGAAAAGCAGAGCACAGGGCAGACTGACAGTGCCTCAGCAGGAGGGAAATTTCTGACCACACCAGATTTTATGGCCTCACAAACTCACTTCAGCTTTCCCTACTCTCCTCTCCCATTTCTGTTTAGCTTGTTTTGTCCCAGATAGTCTCTGTTGTTTCTAACAGAGGCTGCCAAAAGCAATGAATTATGTGTTTCACTTTCTCCCCCTTCATGACACAGAGCCAGTTCTTATCCAAGCAGGATAACAGAGCTCAGTTATTGAGTTCCTTTAGTGCTGCCATAGTTTTTCTCCAATGGGAGAAGAATTTGCTGCTCAGCCAAATCTTGCTGAGAGAGGAGGTTCTCTTCCAGTTATTTGTCAACATTTTGCATTAATTTTAAGTAGCTCCTGATAATGGGATTTGGAGGGAATATCCTGGAGGTCTCCTTGTGGGGGGAGGATGACACAGAAAGACTTGTGTAAATATCTGAGTGAATTATATTTTGGTAACAAAGGATTTTTTTGTAACAACTTAAAAAGGGAATCCTCTCATTTTGTCTTTCAAGACTTCTACTGAAGACATGGAGACCAGTGAAGCTACTGAAATAATAGAGGGAACCAGACATGAGGTAAAGCAGCCACACAAACTGTGATTTTGGGGCCTTGGCATACATGAAGTCACTTTTAGTGGCTGAGTCATGCTAAGTAAACCCAAGAGAGCTGGAGGAGGACTTTGCACAAGGGCCTGGAGTGACAGGACAAGGGGGAATGGCTTCCTACTAACAGAGGGCAGAGCTGGATGGGATATTGGGAAGGGATCCTTCCCTGGGGGGATGGGGATGCCCTGGCACAGGTTGCCACTGTAAACACACCCAGCCTCTGGCTCTGCTGCCCCGCAGGTCGACAGCCACATCATGAAGGTGGTGCAGCAGATCGTGAACCAGGCCAGCTCGGGCCACCAGATCATCGTGCAGAACGTCACCGTGGCCGAGGGCGCGGGCGCCGCCGCGGACGCCGCCGACACCATCACCATCGCCACGCCCGAGAGCCTGACGGAGCAGGTGGCCATGACCTTGGCCTCGGCCATCGGAGACGGCGCCGTGCTCGCCGCCGACGGCGCCATCGCCGCGCAGGAGGCCACGGTGACCATGGTGGCGTCCGAGGACATCGAGATCATGGAGCACGCGGGCGAGTTCGTCATCGCCGCGCAGGAGGGGGAGCTGGAGGTGCAGACCGTCATCGTGTAGGGCACCCAGAACCGGCTGGGGGGCTCCAGCCTGGGGGGCTGGGGCAGCCCTGACCTGCCCCTGGTGACAGAACGTGCTGGAGGGCAGGGGCTCGACGGGACAGGACGGGCCCAGGGTGCTCCAGCTCAAAATGAGCATCGGGAGATGAACCCTCGGCACGGTCCCACGGGGGAGAGACTGACAGGCCACAGTGTCGTGTACAGCAGCCTCGAATGAGGGAGGATCCTTTGGGAATTAGTTCCCTCTGCCCCCAGCACAGCAGTGGTCTGGTTTTTAAAGGATTCAGAAAGTGTGGGGTCTCACAAGAGACTATTTAATCATATGCATTTAAAACAAGTGGAGGAAAGCAAACCTAAGGAATTGTGTGGGGTGTGTTCAGCACAACTCAAACACTCTCATGCCTTTAACCTCGCTCCTTCAGGCCTCCCAAGGCATGGTACTGCAGTATTATTTGATATCCCGGACAAGTAGCCTTACGTACTGGTCTCTGAATGCATCCTTGTACCCTGCAATGCCAGCCAGGCTGCTCTGAGAGCCAGTCTGGGGGCTGGAAAGCCATATTGTATAGGAATTTGGGGTTTTTTAAAACCATATATGAATTTTTAATTGCATATTGTACAGATTCAGCATGTAAATAAATACATTTTTGAAAATAAAATTATTTAAAGTTCTTACTATATATATTTTTTTTTTAATTTCTGCTCTGTTATCATACCAACAGAAGAATTTCTGGAAGGAGAAAGAAATGGGGGCTTTTATATCGTGCTTAAGAAGAGGGGGAGTAGTCACTGCTGTGCTTTGATGTGGCCTGGTCAGTGGCTGCAGGGGGGCAGCCATGGAAACTGCACCTTCCCCTGCAGCAAAGTGCCCAAAACACAGAGAAATGCCTAAAACCAGACAATGGAATAAAGATGGGAAATGCCAGAAGGATTAAGTCTGGAATCTCTGTGTCCAGAGCTTGGTATCAAATCTGCGATACCCTTCTCTGTCCAGAGATGGGTATGAGGATGCTGAAATTCTGGCCAGAGTTCCCCATTTTCACAATTTTCAGGCTGAAATGGCATTTTATTGATGAGGTGAAGGAGGTGAAAACAGGGATCGAGGAAGAGGGGGTAAGGAAATGCAGCACTTTAATGTCCTTCCCCAAACTAAGGTGTTACTAGTACAAAATGCAGCAGAACATGGTCTCTGCAGGTTAAGATCCTGCCAATAACCATCTTTTTTTCCAGTTAAATACACACCACCTGTTGTACTTACTGTTACAGTAATGGGTTAATCATTTCCTAAAGATACTCACAAAAAGATGCAGCTTCCTCAAAATTCACAGCAGCTGTGTTAGCCCTTCCCAGAGAGAAGCATTCACTGCAGGAGGATGGACCAATCAGCCTCTCCATCCAGGAAATTCCCTGCTGGTCCCTGTGAGCTGCAGACAGGGCTGAGCTGAACCTCAGAGAGGGAGGGATCTTAAATGGTGCTCTGCTGGGGCACCAGCGATCCAAATTCTGCAGTAATCTTGTTCCAGAAGCTGTTGGGGCATCCAAACCCACTGCTGGAATAAAATCTCACAAAGAAAGTTTAAAGATGCCCAAATATCTTCATGGTTTTTTCTTCCTTTCCAATGCTGTAGGAGGCCTAAAGATCTCCTTTAAATTCCTCCAGATTCCTTTAGAATAAATGTTTTTGTAGACAAGCTGTCTGTCAGGGGGCTGCGATGAGAGGTGGTGGGACAGCCCAAATCTCCTGGATTTACACCATTCATTGGTGGTTTGGTTGGTGAAGGCCAAGTACAGAGTGAAAGCGCTGTATCCACCCAGGACCAGTGTGAGCAGGAGAACAAACCCCAGCATGAAGACAATCCTAGGGAAAGTCAAGAAAAGGTGCTGCAAGGAAAAGAGGGAAAATAACTTAGTTAAAAACCTGGAGGATTAAATCACATGGCCACTGTAAAAGCCCAGCTGGAATGAACATCCATGTGCACATGGGACAAGGTCCCAGCCCTGACCCCCACCCAGCTCAGCGAGGCTCCATTCCTCAAGAAACGGCCTCAAGTTGCACCAGGAGAGGTTTAGGTTGGACATCAGGGAAAATTTCTTCCCAGGAAAGGCTGCAAAGCATTGTCACAGCTGCCCAGGGCAGGGGTGGAGTCCCCATCCCTGGAACTGTTCAAAAACCGTGGGGATGTGGCACCTGGGGACGTGGGTTAGTGGTGGACAGGGTTGGGGTGCTGCTTGATGGTTGGACTTGATGATCTTAAAGGTGTTTCCCAACTTTAACAATTCCATGGTTCCACCTGAACCTCTGAGCAGAGCATGCAGAGTCCCAGACATGTATTTTCTCCCAAGCCTTGCTAATATGTGGGAGGATTTTCCACACCCGTCTCTATTTCCAACTGTTTGTGTTTGGAGTTTTGCTTGTTTGTTTTTTGTTGTTGTTTTACTTCGCAAAACATTAACACAAATCATCTGAAAACAAACTGCCAAATGAAGGGGCAACAATCTGGTACAACTTTGGGTTTTGCTGACATGATACAGTTTAAGCAGCTCTTTTCTGAGTCAAATCCCACTCCCAGGGAGTGGTAATGGCATTGCTCAAACATTTCCTGACCAGGGTCCCATTGTAAGAGTCCAAGGCTGAAACATCTGCTGTCTAGGATGAGGAAAAGATAAAGCACTTAGTACTTACCACCTCACTGCCACACTACAGGGATGAGGGGACTGAGATAAAAATTACTCAAGTGCTGGAGTCTCACAGTCAACCTTTGCTTTCATGTGAGGGAAAATATTCCAAGTATCTAAAATTCCAGGGTAGTCAGTCCTGCTTGAACATCTCCATGAGGATGTCAAGGATTGTCAGCTGTTTCCTAAATGTTACTACACTGGGTGGTCACGGAATGTAAATTCATTCTCTGTGATCCAGGTCTGCTGAGCGACAGACACTGGAGACAGAACTCCGAAAAAGGGAGAGCACAAAGAAGTGCTGGGAGAAAAAAAAAACCCACATTTTTCAAGCAGCCTGCAATGGCAGCTTTCTAAACCTAAACCTAAACCTGCTAAAACCGCTGGGGTGGGAACAGACTGCAGGGAACAGGAAGAGACCCCCGACAGCAAAGAGCGAGCGCCAACTTACCTGGACCAGGAAGGGAATCTCCACAGGGTGCTCCTGGCCCTGGGCATCCAGGTAAGAGCTGTGCATGATGTTGGAGAGCAGCACCAGGCGGGTGAGCAGGGCCAGGGTGAGGGTGGCGAGGGTGGTGGCCGTGGCCGTCAGGGACAGCAGGTACAGCAGGAACCAGCCCGCGTTGGAGCCCCCCACGCAGTTGTTGAGCCACACACAGTGGTGGTCGAAGCGGTGCACGCACGTCCCACACACACCTGGGGGGCAGGGACATGGAAAACGTCTGGTTACAGGGGTTTCAGGGAACCAGTTTGAGTTTTACACAGTCTGGGAGAGCTTTTAACCTGAAAACACGTGAGGGTGACGGTCGGGATTCAGCCGACAGCTTCTGAAGCAAAGACATTAATTACAAATGCACATCAGAAGGAAAAACCATGTGTCCCCTCTCCTATTCACCAAGACTGCAGCTGCCAGGCTTTGGTTTCCCTGACAGTACTGCACAGCAAAGCACCTGAAAGGCAGAGATTGTAGCTCCCACCTTTACTTCAGATAACAGCAAGCTCTTGCAAAAAAAAGAGGAGGTGGACTCCTCCTCCCTGGAAGTGTTGCAGTTCAGGCTGGATGTGGCTTGGAGCAACCTGGGATAGTGGAAGGTGTCCCTGCCCATGGCAGGGGGTGGGAACAAGATGGTCTTTAAAGTCTTTCCAACCCACACCACTCCAGGATTCTGTGATTCCGTGAAACACCAAATCCTGAACTTATGTCTTGACAGGTGATAATTTCTAATTTAGACTTCCAGCTGCTCAAAAACTTGGCTGTTCCTGACCCTGAATTAGGCCATCAGAACTGGTAATTTCTGTGAGAAGAAACAGCAAGAAAGCAGCTCCATGGCTGGGCAAATGCAGCTGTGAGCTGGGACCCCAGGAAAACAAACACGGCCCTGTGTGCACTGAGCTCACAACAGAACAGCTGTAGTGTGAACTGCAGCTCCTGGGGCAGAATTCCCTTGGGAAAGGATTGCTTCTCAGGGAAGCTCAGGCTCTTACTGCAGTGCTTGGACCTGGCTGGCTTCTCCATGGTGCACGTTGGACACACGGTGCCTCTCTGGAACATCACCCCATCATAAGCATAAACCTTAACCAGGGATGCGTGGTTTGACTTCGTTATTATCCCTGTCAAAGAAACAGGAAAAACAGTGAAAAAAAGAGAGGTATTTAAAGAAATTTTAAGGCTGGTTTTCAAACAGCTCCAGCACGAGCGTGAGCTTACCAGGGTTGGCCCGGGAGCAGAGCAGGAAGCAGCCCATGTTCCCAGTCAGCAGCAGGTAGGGCAGGAGGAGGAGGAGGAGGTGGAATTGCAGCTCCCAGCAGTACCCAAACACCTCCCAGGTGTATTCCCCAAACACTGCAGCCTGCAAGGCCATGTGCAGGACAACAAACAAACAGCTCCTGGAAGAGAAAGGGGACAGTCTATTTAATACTCAGCATCCTGATTAACAGGTCAAGTACACTCAGAGGTGATCAAAGACTTTCCAAATGCAAGGAGACACCTCTTTTAGGTTTTCAGGCCAGCATGGATTGCATATTAATAGTGTTTTCTCCATCCACTGGCTTCTCTTTCTCTTCTTCCCACATACACTCCTTTAAACATGCCAGTTAAATTCACTGCGTTATTTCCACGTCCTTTGGATTTTTCTTCCCTGTCAGTACAAAGTCTCATAATCACTTTGCTGCTGACAACACATGCCACAGCAACGGGCCACAAAGCATTCTGCCAGAAGACATTTGCTGCTCTGACAGCAAAGAAAACCCCAGTAAACCATCTTAAAAACACTGTAACAGTATAAGCAGCTGCATGAAGTAAGAGTGGCAGGAGGTTGGCAGAGGTGGACACCAGTTCCAGTGCACAGGGTGGGGGTCCCAGTGTCCCCAGCAATCTGACAGTGTCACCTCTCTGTCTCAGGCTGTGTTACAGCACAGGATCTGCAAAACAGGCAGCACAACAAGCCCAGCACTCACACCACAGCTGGAGATGTCACACCCTGAAGTGTCTGCCACACTGGAGCTACTGCCCCCAGGGAAAAGGCATTTAAATGAGTCCTGAAGCACCGGAGTTCACAGACCCTACAAAAGCCACCTGAATCCAGCAGGCTGTGTGCTGGCAGCTGGGCAGCTTCCCTTGAGCCACCTGGGCATCCAGGCTGCTGGACTAAGACTAATGGGATTTGAGGGGGAGGATGGAGCCTGTCTGACTCCATCTGCAGCTGCCAGAGAGGCTGTGGTAATTCCTGTGGGGATGCAGCTCCCACCAGTGTGAGCAACATCTGTTACTGAGCCACATTATCTTCATCTGTCAATATGTTCAAATATTTCAGGGTGCCACCTTCTAAACAACGAGCAAGGAAAAGAGAGACAGCCTGGCAAACCTTAAAGGGAACCTGTAACCCCTGACAAACATCCCTGACCACGAGGGAATATCTCAGGATAACACTGAGAGCTCTGGTGGTGGCAGGAGAGCCCAACAGGAGCCACAGATATTGGCAGAAAATAATGCCAAAGGCAGGGAAGTGCAATACCTGGTGTGGAAGAGCCTGTGCAGGGCCCCGTGTGCCACCCTGTGTGTCACCCTCTGCAGCTGGGTGGGGATCACCAGTGACAGCACCTGAGGGAAATGGAGATGCTGTGTTACCTGAACTGCACATCACCTCTGCTCGGGGAATTAAACACTTCCCAGCCCCTCAGTTCTGTGTCTGTGCTGCCACAGCACCAGGGAGGAGGCTCATCTTCAGGGGCATCTGAGCTCCTCAGCACAGAAATCGAGGTTGGAAAAGATGTTCAAGATCATCCAGCCCAATTATAACACACAGAATCACTGAGGTTGGAAAAGCCCTCCCAGCCCATGGATCCCCCCTGTGCCCCATCCCCACCCTGTCCCCAGCCCAGAGCACTGAGTGCCACGTCCTGTCCTGCCTGGGACACCTCCAGGGCTGGGCACTCCAAACCTCCCTGGGCAGCTCCAGTTCCTGAGCACCCTTTCCACGAGGAAAATACGCTGGGGCTGCACATCCCTGGGAGCACGACAGGCCCAAACAAACGGATCTGGGTTAATGTGTGAAAGTTCTAAGCTCCTTAGGCTGGGGACAGGCTGGGGACTGGTTAAGCAGGGGATAGAACTGAGCAATTCCCCAGCTACAATATGCTCCATCAGGCCATCTGACAGATCAAGTGAAGAGAAGCAAAGGGATCAAGCCTGCTGGCCCCCAGAGAAAGAAGAAAACCCCCACAACCCAACCAAACCCCCCAAAAAAAACCCCCAGTTTCTTCATCCCCTCTGGTCCAGCCCCGTGGCTCCACTTTTAACTGCCCTTTCAGGCACAGCCCAAGGTGCAGAAGGAGGCAGTGCCTGTGCTGATGGAGGGAACCCCCAGCCCGTGCCTGTGGAGATGCCTGATGCCCCCAGCCCAGGGGTCTCTATAGCAATGCAGCAATCAGAGCAGCAATCAATCAGAGCAGCAATCAGAGCAGCCCAGCCTCTTTCCAGCTTTCCAGGAAGAAAATATGCAGCGAGAGCTCCCTGCCTCAGATGGGAAAGACCAGGAGGCAAAAAGCATATGTGGAGCTGAGAAGACGCTAAATATTTCTGTGCTGACTGACACGTCTCGTCTGAGCCGTCCAAGGGGAAAGTGTTTGGGAAAAAGAGGCTTTTCCAAGGAGACACAGCCCAGCAGGAAAGCACCCTGAGTGCAGCCTCAACAGCCTTCCAGGCTCACATCCTTCATTATTTATGTATTTGCATTATTTACAGTCATTAATTACAGCTAGAAGTGAATTTAAAATATTGTCCAGAGAAACTTTTTAATCACAGAGCCATGGAATGTCCTGAGTCGGAAGGGACCCCTGAGGATCATGCAAGTCCAACTCCTGGCCCTGCACAGGACACCCCAACAATCCCAGCCTGTCCCTGAGAGTGTTGTCCAAACGTTCCTGGAGCTCTGGCAGCCTTGGCCCCCTTGCCCTGGGGAGCCTGGTCAGGTAAAGTATTGGTTAAATTCACATGGATTTACTTCATATGTACAAATATCAACTAAATTCCTCCAGACAGTGGCTGCACAGCACAGCAGTATTTTAATTCCTGCTTGTTAAGCATTCCATGGCAGCAGCTACTGAGAAACGGGGGAAAATAATCAATTTCTCTGCACATTGTGTCCATAAACCAAGATCAAGTATATTACTAGTAATGAAAATCAGAGTCTGTCTGAACTCCTGTGAACAGTATTAAACATAATTTACAAGAGAAGTGGTAATTCTCTCATCATTTCCCTTCCAGGAATACTACAGCTTTTTTTTTTCCCTTTTCATTCAGACACAGCCCAACAGACAGAAAAATGAGCTGATGCTTTTCCAGCTCTCCATTTTAACAATAAAATGCCAATTCTTAATCCTCTTTTAAAACTCTTCATTCCTCCCTCTTTCTTAGCAAATAACAGCCTGCAGCATTAGTACACACATTAAAGAGCTTCCCCTAAAATATTTGCCACCAGTTATAATTCTCTATTTTAATCCTTAAACCTCCCCCATCTTTTTCCCCTCAAAGACAGCAGCAAATAACATAAAACTGAAAATTCCCAGGGCCTGATTATTACTTAATTTCTCAAAGCTGACATGTTGTGGTGTCACAGAGCAAGGTGCTTCCAGCATTTTGAGAAGCTCCATCCTCACCCCCACCCCAGACAGGCAGGGACAAGAGCTGTGAGACCCAAATGGCTTTTACTATTGCTTGGTAGTAAAGGAATGTTTATTTCTAACATCTGAAAGGAAGTTTATTTCTATTTCGAGCCCCACTTTCTTGAAAGCAGTTGTCAAAACAAGATGAAATATGAAATATAGTACATTATCACTCTAACCACATACACTGGCATTTTTTAGGGAGCAGAAATAGAGCAGTTGCACCAATTTTAGCACAGTGAAGCAGGGCAGACCACCAGAACAGGAGATGATCACTCCTCTGGAAGCTCAGTGCTTTACCTGGCAGCTCATTCACTGCCTGGAAGGCCACTTCTTTACCTGGCTTGCCCTGTTGACACTCCTTGTGAGGAAACTCTCCTTCCTTCCCGAGCAGAGGCAGAGCAGAGCAGTGACAACGAGCACAAAGCACAGGTAAACCAAGAAGAGTGTCAGGAAGTCCATCCCGAGCCCTGGAATGTAAGAGAAGAGCTGTCAGAGCCCCCCAGATCCCTGCAGCAGGGCCTGGGATCACCCACCATGGGAATGGAGCAGCCCCAGCCCAGGCAGGACCCCCCAGACCCCTCCACCAGCACATCCCGGTCCCCTCCACCAGCACATCCCAGTCCCCTGCACCAGCACATCCCAGTCCCCTGCACCAGCACATCCCAGTCCCCTCCACCAGCACATCCCGGTCCCCTTCACCAGCACATCCCAGTCCCCTCCAGCAGCACATCCCAGTCCCCTCCAGCAGCACATCCCAGTCCCCTCCAGCAGCACACAGGACTGAGGTCAGTGTTTTAAGTATTTCTTAATAATTCCCAAGGCAGATCCACAGATTCCCTCCGGTTGGAAAAGCCCTCCCAGCCCATCGAGCCCAACCTGTGTCCGATCCCCACCTTGTCACCCAGCCCTGAGTGTCACGTCCCGTCGTTCCTTGGACACCTCCAAGGATGGGGACTCCACCACCTCCCCCAGCAGCCCCTTCCAGTGTTCAACAACCCTTTCCATGAACAAATTTCCCCCAGTATCCAGCCTGCCCCTTCCCTGGCACAGCTGGGGCCGTTCCCTCTCCTCCTGTCCCTGTTCCCTGGGAGCAGAGCCCGACCCCCCCACGGCTCCCCCCTCCTATCAGGGAGTTGTAGAAAGCAAAGTACCCCCTGAGCCTCCTTTTCTCCAGGCTGAGCTCCCCCAGCTGCTCCTGCTGCTCCAGCCCCTTCCCAGCTCCGCTCCCTTCCCTGCACACGCTCCAGCCCCGGGGGGATCCCAGGGGGACACGGGGGGATCCCGGAGGATCCCGGAGCTCCGGGGCCGCGCTGCCCAGCCCTACGGAAGGGCCTTTCCCGGCTCTCCTTCCAGCGGCTTCAGCGCCCTCCCGCGCCCCGGCGGCCCCGCAGGGACCGAGCCCGGCCAGGACCCACGCTGGGCTGGGGGGCAGCGGCGGGGAACGAGTGGTAAAGCCATAAAAAGTGTGAATTAAATGATTTCTTAACCCCAGCGCTGCGTGTCGCGTTCTCGCGGCCCCGGACAGCTCGATACCAGCCCGGAGCAGCTGATGCGCTGCGTCCTTCTCCCCAGACGGTCCGTGAGGCTGCCCCGGCCCATCCTGCATCGTGCCTTAGGAATTAACAGCAATTCCCTCAGTTCTGGGGCCTTTGGTGAAACCTGTAAAGTAAAACCCCTCGTGCCTTACCAGAGCTCCGAGCGCTGCGCTCCCTTCTCCCCCGCAGCCTCCTCACCCTGCCCTGCCGCAGGTGAGGTCGGTTTGGCTCCAGCACCTGCTGGATCTCACCTGGGGCCGGGCTGAGGTGGGAAAACGCAGCATCCAGCCCTGGTGGTGTCTGACAACTGAAACCGCCCGTGCCGCCGCCGAGGGGCCGATTGGGTTACGGTGCCCGGCTGGAATTTGCCAGAGAAACTCGGCCGGTCGCGGTGTCACCGATCCAAAGGCTCCCCAGCTGCTGGGATGGTTTTCCCAGCTCCGGGGCCTGCCGTGCCGCTGGCTGGAGCTCGGGCAGCTGAGGTAAGAGCTCCAGGGGTGCTCCGGGGGCTTTGGCACCCAGAGGAGATGAATCGGCTTGGTTGGAGGCAGCAGAGCAGGTTAAGTTTCAGGAAGGACTTTTTTCCCTGATAAGTTCAAGGCCCCCAGTGCACCAAACCAGACCGTGAGAGAGGGAAATTCAGCCAAAATATTCCTGGGGCACAGCTGTCTCAGAGTACAGCCTGAGACACTTGGTTCCTGATGGAGGGGAAAAGCCATTTTTTTCCCACCCTACTGAGACATCAGGATTTCTGCAGGTACAGAAATAGGTTGGGTTGGGACACTGGGTGTCACCTGGCAAGTCTGGCAGCACAGAAAGGGATGGGGGTGGGCACGTGGTGGGTTATTTGTGGGTGGACAGGCAGGGTCTGTGTGCCAAGGCCCCTGGGCAGAGCCAGGGCAGGAGCTGCAGCAAGTACCACCATGCTGGGACTGGCACCGGCACCTCCAAGGAGCCTGTCCACTCTTGGTGCCCTTACTGGCTGTGCCCAAGGACAAACCAGCCAGCAAATACCTTAACAGAGGCTGAGACAGAGAGAGATGAAGCTCATTCAGTTCAAACATTGTGAAAATTACTTAAAAAGTCTTGGCTGGTCGAAATCTGGCAGAAGATCTTCAAGGAAACCATCTCCATTAGCTTGGGATCCCAGAGCTCGGTTCTTGCAAGGATTAAAATCCACTGTCAGTGTTTAAAATGCTCAAGTCACATAAAAATGGGAGGGAGGGGATGAGGGGGGAGAGAACCTGCCAGGAAGGAGCTGGAGATGACAGGAGGAACGGGGGAAGGAGGGCTCCAATCCCCTGCAGCAGTGACCATGAAGGGCAGGAGTGGGAGGAAGAGCCTCCAGCGCATCCTGCTCACCCTCAGGCTGGGCAGAGCGGGTCCCTCCTTCCTAAGGCTGTCCCTGATCCCGTGTCAGCATTCCCAGGTTTCCCAGGGAGGTTGTTTCCCACCTATCCCAACACTGCACAGCCCACGCTGGAGCCAAGGGAAGGCTGGGTTGCTGTGTGGTCCACGAAGAGATGGAGCCACAGCAGGACGTGTAATTCCTAAAACCTCTTAGAGTGCTAAGCCCTGGGATCCCTGAGTGCTGAGGAAGCCGAGGAGAAAATCAGAAATAGCAGCTTAAGGGACAGTCGGTGTCAGCACGGGGGGCCCTGCAGCCAAACACTCAGCTGTGAGGGCCCCCCGCTGTCCTGCGTGGAGCAGCCTGGGTGGGGACAGCTCTCCTGGTGAGCCCCGAAGTTGGTCCAGACCCCCATATCCCTGCAGCAAACCGCGTGCTGGTTGAACTCCCAAAATCCCTGTGTCCCACTCAGGTTGCCAGCACGCCCAGGTCCCTCGGCGTTGTATCCCTGCTGCTTTGCAAAGTGCTGTCGCTTCAGATTTGCCCTGTGGGTAAAGGATTTCCCTCCACGGGCGCTAATCTGTTTTCCCTCCTTCCAGCTCCTAATTCCCCCCCCCCCCCCGATCTGCAGGCTCAGGTCAGCATCAGGCTCAGCCAGGACGAGCACGGCAATTAGTCTGTCCACGCTCCTCTTTGCGATGGAAATAGGGTTAATTAGGAAAGGAAAAGGCAAGAAAGACCTTTGCGCGTGTCTGGGGCTGACCCGGAGCGGCCAGAAGGGCGCAGGGCTCCCGTGAGAAGTGCAGGAAGGGGCAGCCACCCCTGCCCTGGTGCAGAAGCCGTTTCTGCCACCCCCAGACCGGCGAGGGCTGGGCCCGAACTGTGGGGGCTGCAGCGAGGACGGGGGAGCCGGGAAGATGCTGCCAGGAGCCCTGCGGGTAGGTGGGACTGGCTTCCAGGGGTGATGGAGGAGAACCGAGAAAGCTTCCACCCCTTAGCGGGACAAACCTGCTGCCGGTGAGAGCCCCGGCTCGCTCGGATGGCTGCGGACTTCTGTAAGTGCTCGAGCCGATGGGCAGAGGTGGAAGGGGGGTGCAGCTCCCCCCTGCTCTGCTGGGCTTTTCCCCGGAGCTCAGCCCAGAGCAGGGTGCTGGAGCCGTCCCAGTGCTTACTGGGCTCTGGCTGGAGCTGTCAAAACTTGTGCTCTGCAGCCCCAGGGATGGTGTTTGGTGGCAGGTGGATTTCATCCCACTGCTGCCAGACTTGTTCCGTGCTTCACCCTCAGCCCTTCCCTTCCGATCCTTGACATCCACCCTGTTAATATGGAAAACAGCTTTGTTTTCTCTTTAAATAATAACAGTCCCCGATTTTTAGGTAGCATTTGACCAGCATTGCTCCACAAAGGAGGATGAGATTATTACACTTACAATGTTAGTGACAGTGTATTGGTCCTTACTAATATCTTCTGATGAAGGTGGCACTTCTGGTGCCACCCCAGGTGTGTTCATGGGGATGTTTTCTTGAGCGATGCTGAGTCTTCACAGTCTGTAAGATAATTTGTCCAGGTAAACCAGCCTGGTTTAATTTTTGTAAGAGCTTAATGTGTGTTCAGTAACACAGATGGAATAAACAGGGGAGTAAAAAGCATTTTTACAGGCAGATGGGATCAAATCAAGAAGAAAACTACATGTGAGTTGTTTCAGTGAGGGTCAGCAGACAGTGCAGGCACTTGCACATCACAGAATCACAGAGTGGGAGGGTTGGAAGGGACCACAGTGAGGTCATCTGGACATCAGCAGCATGGAAAGGGCATCCAAGTGCACTGTGCACATCAGCTGTGCAGATTTACCTTGGGCAAAGACGACTCCTGCAGATGTTCAGGGCTGATGTGCCCGATTTCTCCTCGAGCATCCACAACGCCTGTCTGAGTTCTTCTCGTGAACCACAAATGAGTCCTTCTGAAAATCCTCATCTCGTCATTTCGGGATGCTGTGGTCAGGACAACCTGGACACAGGACAGGGAGGCACAAAGAAATGCTCCCAGCAGAGCTGAGAGGATCTGGCAAATTCGAATGAATTTGTAGTTGCAAACAGCTAAAATACTGAGTGTTGAGAAGAGCTGGTTAAAATCGGGTGGTTTTAAGTCCTTGGATCATCTGTTTGTTGACATGCTTTGCCAGGAAAATGAAATAGTCATTTTCCCAGAGAAATAAACACAAGCAGATGCCTAAATACACGCCCAGGGGAGAGGGGGTAGGTGGGAGAGACAGAGGCTGTTCCAGGCCATGGTCTGGGTGCCATGTGTAGCCCCAGCCTTTCCAGCCCTTGTGGCCCCCTCACTGCTAATGGCACCGCCAGCAGCCAGGGATAGAAGTATTAAAGGCTGTTATTTTAGGGAAATCTAGGGCGAATACAGTGTCTTGGGGCATTTCTTCCCACGGTGAGGAGGGTCCAGCACAGACTAGAACCCCCCACCCGATGGGATCCACCTGGCATCTATAGGAACTACGGCTCAGGGCGGCAAAGCCATCCCAACTCCTTTCTTTTCCCTTTCTTTTCCAGTCACAGCCATGCCGGCAACCAACCAGGGCTGGCCCGAGTCCTTCGGCTTCCAGATAGGCGGCCGCGGGCCGTGCTACATCCTGTGGGTGCAGGAGGGCAGCGCTGCGGCGCGGGCGGGGCTGCGGCCCGGGGACGAGGTGCTGGAGATCGAGGGCCAGCCCGTGTCCTCGCTGGGCTGCGAGGCGCTGCTGGGGCTGGCCCGGCGCTGCCCCAACGTGCCCCCGAGCATCGGCGTGGTGTCCCGCCTGCAGCTCGCCAGCCTCCCGCCCGGCCCGCGGGGATGCTTCGGCTTCGAGCTGGCGAGCGGCAGCCCCCCGCGAGTGGCCACCGTCGGCCCGGAGTCGCCCGCCGCCGCCTGCGGGATCGAGCCGGGGGATTACGTGCTGGAAGTGGACGGGATGCCGGTGATGCTGCCGGAGACGGCGGCCGCGCTGGTGGCATCGTGCCGCGGGCGGGTCCTGCGCCTCGGGCTGCTGCGGCCCCAGCGCGGGGAGGGCACGGCGGACCCCGCGTCCAGCGGGCACGGCCTGCGACGGGAGAGGAGGCAGAAAGCGCAGGAATTCAGCAGGAAGGTAAGGCGGGCGAGGCCTGAGGGCTGGGGGCGCTGGGCACCCTCCAGAGGAGATTCCCGCATTCGGCAGTGCGCTTGGATGGGTGGGATGCTCCTGGCTTGGTCACCGGTCTGGGGTGCAGATTTGGGGCGTGAACACCGGAGAGAAGGGTCTGGTAATTACTTGGGAGAACAGATGGATGGTGTGAAGAGCTTGGAGACCCCCTGGGGGCGACCCCAAGTACTCATTCCTTTGCAGTAAAGGAGTGTTGGGGGAACTCACGGGGGCAGATCCTGCTCTGCTGCATGTCTGGATGTCCCTTCTAAGTCTGAGCCTGTCCCCCTGCAGACATTTTAGTTCTTACTTTGTTGCAAAAGAGAAAACATCAATGTGATTACATCTTCATTGTGTTCCCGAAAGTTTCCTAGTGGGTATTTTACCAAACACATTGCCTCGTGCTAATTATAAATTTGATCACAGTTGTTTTTTCAATCTTTCTAATTTCCATTTCAAAGTAGCCTTTAAAAATGCTGTTATGAAAATAACCAGGCTGGTGGGTTTTTTTTTTTTTTTTTGATCCCAAGTTAATAAAGGAACAAGATATCCATAAAGAGATTTGTGGGTATCAGGCAAATCCCCTCAGTCAGCTTCTACATTAAAGATTTACAAATACACACTGAGGTTGGATTCATAGGGCTGAGCACTGCACGGGAAACAGATACCTGCTGATTACAGGAGATTATCGAGGAGGGGAGGTTGTTGTATCCACCTCCACCTCATGAAAGCCACATTAAGCCAAGCAAAAGATTCATGGGCGATCACAGGAGAGCAAGCTGGTTACAATGCTGCAAATACCTGATCAATGCCTGTCTCCTCCCTTCCCTAATGAGCAGCGAACATCCCCATCAACACCTCTGTCACCACCCTACCCTGCTCAGCAAAGCTTCCTGTGACAACCCCAGAGGGCCTGGACAGAAACAGGATTGCAGAGAACAGAGGATTGTGCTGCTGGCTGCTGGAGCACAGCTCAGCTGGCAAACACCTCTCTAGAGGGAACGAACAGTGCAGATGTTTGAAGTGGCTTCATTTTTTTCATACGATGTGGAAAATAACAAACCCAGTAGGGGTGTCTTCCCCCGTCCCTTACCTGGGAGCTCAGCTCTGGCAGCTGCTCCTGCCCACCCAGTGCGAGCCTGGGAGGTCGGAGGGTGCTGGTGGCCTGTATGTCACACCTGCCCTGCCCACAGCTCGCTTTCCCAGCCTCCTTCATTCAGCAGAGCCTTGGGTTGTGTCACATCCACCTGGCAGACAGAGCAGTGGCCACATCAGTAGTATTGGAGAGGTCTGGTTCCAGTGTCCCAGCAACCTGAGGACATCCCCAGGAAGCCTCAGTTCCAGGTCTAATCGCTTCTTGTCCCCTGCATGCCTGGGGACACTCTGGGGACTGCATGAAGGGTGGCAGCACCCTCATTGTGGTGGAGTCCCCACCCCTGGAGGTGTCCAAGGAACGACTGGACGTGGCCCTCAGTGCTCTGGGCTGGTTGACAAGGTGGGGATTGGGCACAGGTTTTGGAGGGCTTTTCCAACCTCAGTGATTCTGTGATTCCCACCCACCCTGCAATCTCAGCCCAGGCAAAAATTTAAGAGCAGCCCGCTGGGATCCATCCCACCAGGAACACCACAGGCTGTCACTCCTCTGCTGGACCTGGGAACTGAGAACTCACGAGCCTGCCCAGGGGACGCTGCTGCCGTGGCTGCCCCAGATTTGGTGACCTTGAAGTGCTGCTGGAGCTCCCACAGTGCCTGCAGAGCCAGCAGCACCGGGGGGCTGTGCTGGGCTCACGGTGCTGCTGTTGGCCTCCCCAGGGAGCTGCCAAGTGGGACAAGCATCTGGAAGGAACAGCTCTTCCCCTTCCCCAGGCAGGTGATGCCTGCTGGCTCCTTGGCAGTGCCACCAAGGGGTGCACACAGAGCCCTGCACACCCCCCCGGTGCCCTGGGCAAGGGTGAGGGGCTCCTCTCCGCTTCCTACAGTTAAACCCAGCAGTTAAACCTGCTGTCAGCACAAAAACACCCCCTTGAAGGAAAATCAGACACACACAGGTATGGCAGGGCACTCACTGGGAGGTCTTGCACTCCAGGCACATGATCCTGATGAGGGATCAGCTCCCACTGCCCAAGGGAAAGGGACAGCCCCCCAGCCTGGGAAGAGGTGAATAAGGAGGGCCCCGTGCAGGGTAATTGGCTCGATGGTAATTAGGCAATTACTCCTCCTGTCTCAGGTGGAGAGGACAGGGCAGCAGGTGGGAGCTGCTGGTGCAGTTTCCAGGGCTGGTGCTCGCCTTCACACTCCCACTTCCCAGCAGCTTCCCAGTGCTAAAGGCAGGGCAGTGCAGGGATCAGGGAGTGACAGATGAAGCATGAAGCTTAAATAGCTCCAACAGCCCACTGCAGTGTCCTCTGCCAGGCAGACTTGGGACTGATCCTGTCCCAGCTGTGCCAGAGCTGCTCCTGTGGGGGCACTTGTGACCCAGCAGAGTGGGGAGGTTTGGGATCATGTCACTGTGGTGCTGAAATGTTGTTTGGAGCAGCAGTTGCAGGGCTGTGTGTGGGACACAAGCAGTGCTGTGTGATGGCTGCTCTCTGAAGCTCCCTCTCCTCCCCACGCAGTTCCCTCCTCGCTGCCGAGCAGGTGGTGCAGGGAGTCGGGCACGTTTTCCACGGGGCAGTTCCTCTGTGTGTGCAGTTCCCTCCACTGCTCAGGGCCCCGTCCCTCTCCTCTCCTGTCTCCCCCGTGGCAGGTGGATGAGATCCTGGGTGAGCAGCCGGAGCTCAAGGAGAAGGTGTTCACGGTCCTGAAGCAGTACGCGGCCGAGAGGAAGGTGGAGTGCCTGGCCTATGCCCTCTGCATGGTCCTCACCCAGGAGTCCCACCAGCACCTCATTGACAACATCAGGTAGGAGGTGTCACCTCCCCGCTGCCGTGGTGCCATCAAACCAGGGGCACCCATCCTCTGGTGCCGGGTGAGCAGCTCTGAGTGGTGCTGGCATGGGTTGGGAGGTTCCTGTTGGGAAGGGCTCGAGAGGATCCTGCGGGGAAGATGCCAACTCCCTTATCAAGGGACAGATGAGCTGAGCTTGCTGGCATCTCCCTGTGCCCACCAGCCTGGGTGGCTGTCCTGCCCAGGACGGATGGGTGGACATCCCCCACCCTGCCAGGAGCCATGGTCATGGGCCCCACAGAGCCACCAGCTCTGCCTGCAGCAGGGGACGTGGCTGCTGTTGGCAAGGGAGATGGGATTAGAACCACTGGGGATTCCCCGAGAGCCTGGCCAAAAAATAAACTGAGTTCTGCAGGGCGAGAGCTGGATGTGGGTGAGGGCTCAGCCAGGGCAGCTCCAGCAGCAGGAGCAGCTGGGGGAGTCTCTGCCGGGCCCATGGGCTGCCAGGCAGGGGCTGCACATCCCAGGGTGCTCTGGCAATGCTCCCCTCGGGCTCGGGGTCCCCAGCAGCTCTGGAGCCCCTGGAGGAGCAGCTGTGCCCGGGGTGCAGCCGGTGCTGCCGATGCGCTGCTCTCACACAGCGTGGCTGGCACCGGGGACAGAGCTGGTGCTGGCACGGGGACACGTGGTGGGATTATGGCCAGGCTGAGACGATGGCCATTAGGGAATCAGGTCTCCATCTGGCCCCACTCCGGGCCCGGCTTTCCAATTCCTGCTTTAATCAGTGGAATTGCAGGATATTACAGTTTCCATAACAACGCCCCAGTGCCGGGGTCTCCACCGGGCTGGCGGTGGGGAGGGCGGGGGGAGCGGGTGGGTGGCCCTGTCACGCAGCGTCCCACTGCTCTGCTGTGACTGCATGTGGGTCCCCTGCAGCCCCCTGGGGTCCTGGGACGATGGGCACAGACCCCTGCAGGGCCAGGGTGCGGAGGGGACCGTCATCTCCCCGGATTCAGCTCGTCCAGGCGCCCATGTCCGGGCTGTCCTGTCCCCACTGGGCATCCTGGAGGGACCCGACCTGCAAAACAGCTGGGGCTGGGGGCAGGGGTGGATGGCAGCGAGCCAGGCCTGAGCCATCACCCTGAACTAAATCAAAAGAGAAACCCACCCCCCACAATTCAGAAAAATTCTTTTCCCCGGCAAGATCCGTGGAAATGCCTCGAATGCCTTGGCTGTCCCCTTTGTCATCATCCCCGGGGATTTATACAGGATTACTTCCCCCCACAGAGGGGATTTGAGTAAGTGTCCAAATCTTCTTCTGGACCCAAGCCCCTCTGTGGGGGGCACAGCAAGTTCCCCCCAGGGTGTCCCCATCCCAGCAATGCCCATGTCAGTGAGGGGAGCGTGGCTGGAGCCGGTGCCACTGTCCCCCTGAGGGGAGCAGAGCTTGCCCCATACCCACCCCGTGATGTTGTGGGGCAGCACCCCAGAAACAGCATCAAACCCCCTGGTTGGCCCATGCCCCCATGTGAAAGGTTAACACCAGGGCCTGGGCGAGAGGCGCCGCAGATCAGGCAGCTAATCTGGGTTTAATGGAAATGAAATATTTAGCTCAGGGAAAAGATTTACCATCTAATCTTAATGAAATGAAGTCAAGAAAATAAAAAAAAAGGTGCTTTGGAGAGCAGGTTTCCCAGCTGTGGGTGCTGGGGGGGCAGTGCCGTGTGTGCTGATCCCAGATGCTGATCCCGGGGTCTCCCATCTGACGAGTTTGCTTCCAAGAAAGAGCTTTCCATGTTTTGCTCTCAGTGAAGGTGGTGAGCGGCTCCTGGGTGCCCTGGATTGAGGGGTTCTGCGAATTCCTGGGGTGATTTCCATGTGGCTTGAACCGGTTCAGTCCACTGGTGACTGAGGAGGGGGTTTGGGGTCTGTGCCCGGGGGCTGGGGAAGGGCCATGTGGGGTTCATGTGAGGGGATCCCGTCTCTAATGCCATGCCCAGGGGTGGGGTGTGGTGTGGGGGTGCTGGTGTGGCTGTCCTGCTGTCCCCAGGGCACAGGGCAGCCACCCTGGGGCATGGTGTGGGTGCAGCTCAGGTGAGCAGAGCCCATCAGAGCTGACCCAGTGAGTGTCCTGGGGCTTGTCCTGTGGGACACCCCATGGAGGACTTGGGATCATGGGGGTACCCATTGGCATCCCTGCGAGGCTGTGCCCAGCTGTCCGTGAGCTCTTTCCACCCGGGATGTGGGGGGCTGTCCCACGCACCCCAGACCACCGTGTCATCCGTGCCTCCCACCCTGCAGAGCCTGGGGGCTGGATGAGCCCCTTCCATCCAGCAGTGGTGTGCCACTGGGGGGACTGGCAGGGATGGCAGGGCGATGCTGGGGATGATGCTGGGGGCGATGCTGGGGGCGATGCTGGGGACGATGCTGGGGGTGATGCTGGGCCGATACCAACAAGGGACCCCCCGACCCCCATCCTTGGGCAGCTGCCCCAGCCCCGGTGTGGGCACAGGGTGGTGGCAGCCGTGGTGGCAGCCGTGGGTGACAGTGTGTGTGTCCCCTGCCACGCAGAGTGGGGTGGCCGGGACGTCCCCGTCTCCGCTGACCCTGGCGCTGGCCTGATTGGATCTTCCCTCCGCACCAGCTGTATTTATTTTCGGGCTGTTGCTGCTGCCGACTGTCCTCCCTCCCTGCTGTCCCCTCCCTGGGCTCCCCCCGGGCTTTAACGTGCTCCCTGCCAAGAGCTGCTGCTCAGCAGAACCCGAGACCCCCCGACTCAGCACGCTGATCCAGCCGGTGCTGCAGACACGTCCTCGAGCTGGGCTTTTCCAGTACTGGATTTTTTTTTTTTTTTCCTTTCTTTCTTTTTATCTCAAATGGATTTCATCCCATTTGCCCAGAATTAAGCTCCTGCAGATTTTAATTTGCTGACATTTTTTCATCTGCTCGGTTGTGGATAGCAGGGATAATGCACGTGCTGCGCCGGGTCCTCCCCGCTCCCATCCCCTGCCCATATGGCTGATGTGTGCAGGCAAAGTGCACAGTTGTAGTTCTGCTCAAGGATGCTGAAATCCGGCTGCGAGGGGGGAAGATGAGCTGTCTCGGGTGAGTAGCAAGCGCACCTTTCCTGGGAGTGAGGGGAAATGGGTTTAAATCAGGTTAATTCTGGAATCTAGCAGCTCCTGGCACCACAAAAACGAGGTGTGCTAGAAGTTAATTAACTCTTAGCATCCGTGTTGTCTCGCAGCTGCTCTGGTCAGGGACTCCTCCGGGAGAGGGAAGCTCTGATTTGGGTTATTCCATCACCTGCAGTGCCAGAGGCTGGGTCTGGCCCTGGGGCATGGAGGGGCTTGAATGCTCTGCTCTGTGGGCTGTGTGTGTGGGGCTGGGTGTGGGGCTGGGTGTGAGGATGGGTGTGAGGATGGGTGTGAGGATGGGTGTGAGGATGGGTGTGCAGGGATTGTTGTACAGGGATGGGTGTGCAGGGATGGGTGTATGGGGATGTGTGTGCAGGGCCTGCCTGTGCCTCACACCAGCGTGGGGAGGGGAGGGGGTTATTTTGGGCAGGTTGGGGTCCCAGGGGCGTCTCTCAGCACTGCTGTTATTTCTGAGCTGGTTTCAAAGCAGGGCAGAGCTGCGGCTCCAGCGGCACCAGCTCTGCACCCAGTGCTCTGCAGTGCTGGCACAACCAGCCCAGGGTTCATCCCCGGGCTCTGGGGGCCAGAGTGACCCTCCAAGCCGGGTGGGATGGCAGGATCCCCCCTGGCATCTCCCAGGGCTGTGTTACTTTCCCACCCCCGTGTCCCGGGCGCCGTCTCCCATTGCACAGCGTGTTATCCCGGCAGTACCAGGGATGCACCAGCTTCTGGCACCACCATTTAGGTTAAAAACATCTGTTTGCAGTAGGATTGGAGGGAAACACAGATCCCCTCCTCCCCACCGACTCCCAGTGCTGGTGAATAACCCCCCGGCAGTGATGGTGACACGGATACTGCCCTGGTAACCCGGATTGGAACAGGGGGCTGTGTGTGACATCCAGCCCCTCACCCTGGCTGCATCCTTGGGGGATAACTCTGGGGCTGTTCAGACTCTGAGATGTTGTCTTGGATCTCCTGCAAGTCGTGTTGTGCTCCAGGGCTGCAGGGAGGATGGTTTGGGGTGGTTTGTGCTCCGTTTGCTTCCTGAGCAGCCCCTGCTCCTGCCCCTTTCTCCTTTAGGAAAGCCATGATGGGCCAAGGTGAGCAGCCACTTCTGCTCCCTGACTCAGATGAGATTGCTGCCCATCAGGGGTTCCCTTGTTATGGGAGAATTCCTCCGAGTTCCTGTTAATAGCGCTGCCAGCACAGTCTATTTGTCTCAGCTTGTTTTGCACGGCCATAAAATCGCTTGGCGTGTTCCTGTATTAAACTACTCCAACCATCTGTGACTGTGCTTGGGTAAGGAATGTCATTTTAGCCATCAGGATTTATATATTATGGATTGTGCTGCTTCCTGCTCGTCCCCCCCCATGCACCCACTCCTCCAGGGCTGGGGGAGCTCCCCGGCTCTCTTGGATGCTGATGCAGCATCTGTGACCCCTCGAGCCCCTGCTGCTGACAGGGACACTCTGCTCCTGTCCACGGTCCCAGCACTGCCACTGAAAAGCTACTGGCAGGACAGTAATGGAGGAAAAGCAGCTCTTGTTTTCTTCCATTAAAAAAAAAAAATCCCTAATCTGATAGCCCAGCATATGCTCAACTGCCCAAAAAAAGGGGAATTAGGGCAGCAGGGAACAAAACGTGCTACCAGTGAGACAATTGGGAGCGAGTTCCTTTTTTATTGGTGGAGTTCAAATAGGTCATGACCAAAATGCCTCAGTGCAAAATCTCCTGATAGGAGATTAATTTCCTTTGTCAAATCAAACTCTGGCTGGGATGCAGATGGGATCAGCCTGGCCCACCTGCACCCTGCTGGAGTCACAACTTTTATTTGGGGAAGTGGTTACTCGGTCCAAGTTTTCCAGTGTCTTAAAGAAAACAGGAAAGGTTGCTTTTGTGCTGCTGCTCCAGGCAGAAAGCGTGGTGGGGGCAGCAGCTGTGGTCTGAAATGTGGGGGTGACACAGGTCCCTGCACCCCAGGGTGCTGGTGTGGGACACAGGGTGCAAAGGGCTGAAGATGGCCCCGTGTCCCCCCTGTTGTGTCATGGGGGGTCTGGGGTCCTGTCTGTGAGGGTGGGGTGGCCTCGAGCCCCATCTGCACCCACTGACCTGGCCACTGTCCCCAGTACCTGCTGGGCAGGGTGGAAGTTGCAGAAAAGGCCTTTCTGGGGGTTTCCTGGAAGGTTTTGTGTGTCCCCAGCAGCTGTGGGGCTGCCCATCCCTGCCAGGGCAGACAAACCCACTGGCTCTTGGTGCACAGTGTGGTTTGGGCACAGAGACACCGGGTTTGGGGCAGGTGAGAGCACTCCTGGGTGCCAGTGCTGATGGGGAGGGGAACCCCCAGGCAGGCACGGGCTGTGGTGCTGCTCCAGAGGGAATCTTTATCAGTCGCTACCGGAGCCAGTGCAGGGATGTGTCAGGAGAGGGTCACCCTCCCCAAAAACTTGGGGTTGGGCTGTCCCCAAGGATGAATTGGGTGGCCAGGGAAGGGCTGTGAGGGGCTCCCAGCCCCAGTGCAAGGCCACTGCATCCCACCCTGTCTGCACTCCCCAAGGGAAAAGCACCTTCATTCTTATTTAATGATAACGACAGTCCCATCTGCAAAACATCTGCAGCCAGAGGAGTGATTGTGGAGCAGAATTCCTGTTCCATGGGTAAAGCCAACAGGAGTTTTCTCTCCCAAATTTTAGCATTTTGCCAGGGCAGAAGGGCTTTTCCAGACCAGTAGCAGATTCCATAGCACAGTTCAGACATAATCCGAGTGTAGCTCAGTGTTTTAATCCACCCTGGGACGTGTTTTTCTGCACAGCTAACAGAGTCAAGGTCAGGTCTTTGCTAGTTGTTTTGAGGCTAAACCATACATTTTTCATTTTCCCTTCCTTTGCTACTACCTGGAGGTTGTATCTGATGTTGGCAGCTCTGGGGAAGCTTCACATCCTCTTCATCAAACGCCAGTGCTGCGCTTAAAGATGGCGTTATTTAAATTAGAGATGGGGTTTTATCTTTTATTCCTGCTGCAAAGCACTGCTGTGTTACCCTGGGGGTAAAGGATGCTCCTTTGGGGGGGGTTTGGGCCCAGGACTTTGGTCCTGGTGCTGATCCCGGTCCAGCCCAGCAGCTCCACCTGCTCACCCACATCCCCACACCCGCTGCCGTTTGCCTTTAAGGTTCCTCACCCCTTCCAGCAGCACGTAATTTAAACAGAAGCACTTTAGAAGTCAACTAATTAGCACCAGGGAAGGCATCCCCCCGGAGTTCGGCGCCGAGCCGTGCCCTCCTTTCTGCTACGAGATCCTTCCAGCTGGAAATCACAGCGACTGCAGTTTTTAGGGGAAGGGAGAGGGTTGGTGTCTGCCAGCCGGGGCAGAGCTGGGCAGGGAGGGCAGAGGTGGCACCAAAGGCCGGTGGATACGGAGGGAGGCTCTTGGTGGATGGTGAAGCTCCACCTGGGAGCGAGAGCGTGGCGAGGGCAGGCAGGGCTGAGCCCAGGTGGGGCTGCTGGCGCTCCGGCCCATCTGGCTGCGGTGCCCGGGCCCCGCGGGGGTGCCAAGCGCCAGGGCGGCACCGGCTGGCGCGGGTTTGGTTGTTGGATCCGGCCGCGTCGTGGGCGTGAGCCGAGGCTGGGGCTCAGCTGCATGAGGATCTGAAGCATCTCCCTTTTGTTCCCGCCGCACCCTGACAAATGGGGAAGGACCGGAGTTTCTCTCGGCATTTTCGGTACGTGTCCCCCGCGTGGGCTCCGGGGCCGGGGGGTGCTGGGAGAGCCTCGTGCCCCGCAGGCATCCCCACGATGGCTCTGCCGCCTCGGGGCTGTGGGGACCCTGCTCTGGCACCGGGGCAGCCCTGCCACCGCCCCGTGCCCACCGCAGCACCGGCACAGGCTGCTGGGGGAGTGGAGCGAAGCTCAGATGAAAAATTGGGGTGGAGGGGCTGGGGAGCGGCAGGAAGAGCCCATCTGGGCCTGCTTTGTGTCCATGGCTGTGGGCCAGCCAAGGGGTGGGTGGTGAGGAGGGGGTTTGGGGGTGCTGGGTGTGATGGAGTGAGGCCCGGGGACCCCTCGCTCCCAGCCTGGCTGAGCATGAGCTCTGAGCAAACTTGGGGCGTCTTCACCGGCCCCAGCCAGGGCACTGTTCCACTGGCCTGGCCTGGCTGCTTTGGGGATGGGGTGAAGGTGAAGAAAGCTGGAGCCTCTGGGGCCTCTCCCGCCTGGGAAATGCCCTGGAGTCACAGCTGTGAGCTGTGTGTTGGAGCAGACTGAGTTCTCTGGAGCGCTGCTGGTGCCCCGGGGCTCAGCACACCCTGGGATGGGAGCAGGCAAAGGGCTGCAGTGCCCAGGGATGGCAATGCCTTTCCCATCCCCTCTCCAG
Organism: Pyrocephalus nanus; assembly: GCA_038380795.1. Lineage (NCBI taxonomy): Eukaryota > Metazoa > Chordata > Aves > Passeriformes > Tyrannidae > Pyrocephalus > Pyrocephalus nanus. Next base: position 15,479,541 of record CM076276.1, read on the forward strand.
TAGGAAACAGAGCCTGGGCTGACCTGGAGCACCCCAGGAGGAGGAAGAGGTGTGTGAGGTCAGCACTGTGTGGCTCTGCCGCTGCTCCCGGGCTGACCTCCACAAACGGGGTGGGTGCATCCATGCTCCCTGAATCCCGGTGGGATTTGCTGGGAGAGGGACATCCCAGCTGGGTGCTGCTCCTCGGTGCCATGCCAGTGGGCAGAACCAGGTTTATCCCATGGGACAGCAGGATTCTGCAAAGCCCGGGCACCACCTGCCCAGGGCTGGCCTTGGGGCTGGTGCCAGTGTCGGTGCCGGTGTCAGTGCCAGCGTTGGTGCCAGTGTGTGCTTCATGGGTGGTACCCTGCTGGGACTGAGGCATCCATTGTAATGACCCCCCCCATGCTGCCTTTGATGGGTCCCTTCGATGGACCAGACCTGGGCACCCGTTTTGGGAGTCAGCACCCGCTGAATCCCAGGGCTCAGGGAAATCAGGGATCCCCGAGCAGCACTGGGCCATCCAGGCTTTGCAGGAGGGAACTATTTTGTATGTTTAGTGGGATTATTTGTACAGTCACTCAGCTGCCTCCTTGCTTGTACTTGGTGCAGCCCCTGAGCTGTGTCCTCGAGTCTGGGCAGGGAGCTGTGCTCCAGTCCTGCTGCCTGGCAGCCTGATGGTGAAGCAGAGGTTGGTGTAAAGTGGGACAGCTCTGCTGGAATGAGCAGGGCCAATTAAATTTGGCCAATTAAATGGGACTGTGCTCATTTTGCCTGTGAGGAACCCGGACTTCTCCCTGGTGGGCGCCCAGCCTGGGGCAGAGGTGTGAGGGACCCACATCCTCCCCTGCCCCGGGGCTGTGGCCACCCTGTCCCACAGCTCACATCTGGGTGAGCTATTTATTAGCACAGTTTCACTCTTTTCTAGTTGCTGCTTAATCACAAATCTCCTGGGAATTGCACCAATGTGTTACTTTTTTTAAATTGTCACCAAATGCTCTGTGTGAGCATCTGCCAGCCTCGGGTGGCTTGTGATCTGTCTTCTCCTCCTCCTGCAGCAGCTCTTGTTTTGAGTTCTGCCTTTTGTTGGGGGGAAATAAAGATGTCATGGTTCTGGTAGAACTGGGATTTGAAGCCTCCCCGTCCTCCTCTGGCTTCACCCAGGTTTTTGTGTTCCCCTGGTGAAGCTGCCCGAGGGAGCCCTGTGGGATTCTCCCACCCCAGCCGTGTCCCGCTGGTGCAGCCCCTCAGAGCAGATTCCTCTGGGTCCTCTGACACCAGTTTGGCCCAGTTCCTGCTCCCGTGGGAGACACATCCCCGTGCAGCCAGGAGTGTGCTCACACCCCAGTGAGGCTGTGATGGCACCGGGAGCTCGAGGTGAGGAGCGCTAATGAACCTCACGAGATGGTTTTGGTTTTGTCTGAGGAGGCAGCTGCGAGGTGCAGGGAGGGGTTGCTATAGAAACACTCAGAGATAACGGCTCCTCCTGAAGCCCCTAAATGTGCAAACAGAGGGTAGGGGTGTGGGTGAGCAGGTGTCAGAACCTCGCTGTTGTGATGGCAGAAGGAAAAAGGAAAGAAGAAGTGCCTCCTGGTGTTATGGGGTTCACCCCATCCGAGGTGGGAGCGGTGATGGCAGGGCCTCCTTGCACCCTCCTGGGATCCTGCTTTGCATCCCCTGTGCACCCCCTGAGCGTCCTGGGGGTCCTTGTGGGGCACAAAGGCCACTTGGCTGCTCCTGCCAGGAGAGGGGAGGTGACCCAAAACAGAGTGAGTTCCCAGTGCTCTCCCTTGCCTGCAGCATCACCATCCCCACCCCTCCAGCACCAACATCTCCCGGGGGGCACGAGGCTCCTGCATGGCTGTGGAGAGAGCTGGAACGTGGGAATGTTCATGGCAGGAGCCCAGGATAGCAAAGTCCAGAGCTCCCAGTAGAGAGTTTGGGGCAGGAGATGGGGAGCAACGTTTTGGGGGTTCCAGAATGTGCTGGGGAAGAAGCAGCTCTGTAGGAGGGCTCTGACATCGTTGCCCCAGTGGAGCTGCGAATGGGATGGGGAAAGAGGTGCAGTTGTGTCCCTGGTGTCCCCAGCACCCCCGGTGTCCTCAGCCCTGGCATTTACAGCTGTTGGAGGACAGGACCCAAGAGCACACGAGGGGTTCTGCTCTTTCCTTTCCGGGGGTGGCTGGATCTGGAGCTCTGCGTCCCAACCGCCACGGCCCTGCTCCTCACTCCCTTCCCCAGGATTTTCATCCCCAAGAAGCACCGGCAGCGCTTCGACGAGGTGGTGTCCCAGAGCCTGATCAGCAAGCTGTGCCGCTCCAAGAGCGAGCAGCACAGCAACCGCCTGCGCCGCAGCCGCAGCGAGGACCACCAGGAGCGCCTGCTCGTGTCCACCCGCGCCAGCTCCGTGCCCCGCAGCCACGAGGAGCTCAGCAAGAGCCTGCGCAAGAGCACCTCGCTGGTCACCAGCAGCGTGGCCTCGGGGGCTGCCCGCAGGTAACACCCCCCCTGGGGACCCCCAGGGCACGGGGGAGGGATGCCAGGGAAAAGGGAGAGGCACCAGGAAAAGGGGATGTGTTCCCTGGGAAACCCTGCTGGGATCAGGATGAGCAAACAGCTCTCCCTCTCAAAGTTTGTGCCCCGTCCTGGCTCTGGGACGGCTTTGGGTCCCCTCAGCGTTGCCGTGCGAGGAGCTGGGGTGGCACTTGCAGGCTGAGAGGAGGTGCTGGCTCCTTGCTGGGTGCCCAGCTGTGCCAGCAGCATCCAGGGTGCCCGGCTGTGCCAGTGGGATGCAGGGTGCCCGAGCAGAGAGGCTGACAAGAGGGTGTAGCCAGGTGGGGGTCAGCCTGTTTTCCCAGATAAGTGATAGGATGAGAAGAAATGGTCTCAAGTTGCAAAGGGGAGGTTTAGGTTGGATATTAGGGAAAATTTCTTCACAGAAAGGGTTGTCAGTCGCTGGCATAGGCTGCCCAGGGCAGTGGTGGAGTCCCCATCACTGGAAGTGTTCAAAAACCATGTGGATGTGGCACTAGAGGACATGGGTTAGTGATGAACGTGGTGGTGGTGCTGGCTGATGGTTGAATTTGATAATCTTAAAGGTCTTTTCAAACCTTAACAATTCCATGATTCTGTGATTCTATGACTGGTCCTGCCCTGCCCCAGCAAGTGTCTGGGTGTGAGGAGGAAGGACAATCCCTGGAGCACAGGGATTAACCCACTTCCCGTGCCCATATGGCCAGACCTCAGCAGCCTTGGAGGGTGCAGAGCCCTGGCCTTGGCTCCTGCTCTGATCCCAGCTCCATCTCACCAACAAGAGAGCAGGATCTGGGCAATCCAGCCTGTTGGGCTCCAGCCTGCCTTCCTGCCAGGATAATTTCAATGTGACTTGTCCAAAATCCATTTACAGCACAGTCTCCCTCCCTGCCAGCACAGGATCTTGCTGGTGATGCTGCCTTCCCCCAGCTCCCTGTGGGAACAACTCCCAGCTCCAATCAGCCTCCCAGCAGGGAGATTTCCTAGTGCTCCTTCCAAAATTTCCTGGAGGAATTTAATTCCTCTCTCATCTGCCTATGAGACCTTTGCTCCCTAAATCACATTGTCTCTCTAATTCTGTGTAATAAAGAATCACAGACTGGAGGTGTATATATATATATATATATATATATAATTTAAATATATATATATTTAGCCCACATTCCACTTTAAAACAATGTTTGAAAGACTTTGGTATCAAAGGGGACCTTGTGGGGACACTGGGAGTGTTGGGGACTTGAGCACTCAGGAGACACCTGGGCTGACAGGGTTGTGGAGGGGCTGGGGAGGGAAACAAGGGCCAAATCCTGGCCTCTCATGTCCCATTTGCTTCTTTGTCCTGCAGAACCGTGCGAGTTTATAAAGGCAACAGGAGCTTTGGCTTCACACTCCGTGGCCATGCCCCAGTGTGGATCGAGTCTGTCCTGCCAGGTAAGAGCAGTTCCAGCCACGAGATTCAAAGTCACTTATTGATCTCAGCTCTGAACTGGAAATGTTCAGTGCTGGACTTTTCCAAGGCTCCCTGAGGGAGTATTCCCAATGGAATAATGAGCACCTTTGGTACAGTTTAGTTTGGCTTCACCTACCTCTTGCTTTGAAAAGTGGAAAGTGTGTGTTGGGTGAATGTCCTGAGATGACACACCAGTGTTCCCAGTGCGGGCTGGGTGCTGACACCCGGCTGGGTGCAGGGTCTCAGGACACCCAGGAGCAGTGGGTGCCCTGCCTGGGGTGTCCCTGGGCATGGCTGGGGAGCTGGGACCCCATCCCAAGCTGGTGTCACCAGCTGAAGCCCCTCCTGTCCGTTTGTGTTTAGGGAGCCCGGCAGAGAAGGCTGCTCTCAAAGCTGGAGACAGGATCCTGTTCCTCAACGGTCTGGACATGAGGTGAGAGCTCTCTGAGTTAGTCTGGACCTGTTAAACACCTGGGGTCTGCTTTTGGAAGCAGCAGAGCACCATCCAGCCCATGAATCGCTCCCAGGATGTGCCCATAAGCCTAAAGCCACATGGGAATCACATTTCCACCCAGAAGTTAATTCTTCTCTATATTATTTGTGCACCAAAGCAATGGAACCAGAGGGGCACGTGCCCCTCACCAGCTCAGGGCAGCAGCCCCCGTGTCCTTGGTTGGTCTTTCCACACAAAAACCAAGAGCAAAGGGTTTGAGGAGGCTGTAGGATAAGAGACAGTGATGAATATTTAAAGGTTAAACATCTGATGCTGCTTCTGTCAGGGCTCAGGTTCTCACGTTTCAGCTGATCCAGCAAACTGTTGGCTGATGCAGTATTGCCAGAAAATAGAGGAGAAGGGTTGAGGATTGTCCTCTGAGCCTGTTTTGGCAGTCATTGTCCCAGCCTGGCCCATACCCTTCTCCAAGGGCAGACCAAGATTTTTTTTGCCTACAAAATTACGCTTTATATTCACCTTGCATTTTCCTCTCGTGTGGAATTAGGACAGGCAAGGAGAGACCCGCAGCACTGTGTCACTTCAAGGAAAATTCATTTTCTGGGTCTGGGTGTAGCTTAAAGCTGGCTTCTTGTGCCATGAGCTCCACAGGCATCCCTGTGGTTATTCCTTGGGGCAGGTAGAGCAGGGAGCCCACTCATGGGGCACAATCCAGGCCCTCTCTCTCGGCAGCTCCTTTCTGTGCAGCTCAGGTAAGAGCAAGCAAAGACTGAGAGAAACCAGGGAATCACAGCTCTGAGCAGCACGAGGAGGCTTTTCCAAGATAAATGGAGGCAGCTGCAAGCTCCTTCTCCCTGCTGCTCTCCTGGGAGCTGCTGCCCACAGTGCTGCCCACGGGGACAGGCGGCGCTGACCCAGCTCTCCCGTGCCCACAGGAACTGCTCCCACGACAAGGTGGTGTCGATGCTGCAGGGCAGCGGGGCAATGCCCACCTTGGTGGTGGAAGAGGGGATCGTCAACATCTCCAATGGTAAGAGTGGGGAGGAGGGTCTGGGGTGGCAGAAACCCCCCAGCAGCTCCTCGGTTCCTGGTGCAGGAGGGGATTGCTGGGCACCTCCAGAGGCTCAGCAGGTTTAAGGCGCTGCCTGGGGGGATGTTGCTCTCTCCCAGGCACAGGACTGCTTGCTCTCTGGGATCAGGCTGGATCTCAGGCTTGGCTGCTCTCCAGGAGGGCTCATCCTGCTGTGTGATTGTCCTTGGTGTCCCCTGCCAGCGTCCTTTCCGTGCAGTGTGTGCCGTGTTCCTGGCCGCAGTAACCCAACCCTGCATCCATGGTGGCTGCGCAGTCCCATGGCTGTGGATGGGCAGGATAATTATCCTGCTGCTGGGATCAATAATTTACTCGCTGCTGCTGAGGAGTCAGCAGGAGCTGAGGGTGCTGGGGCACTGGGGTGGTGTCAGCAGGACCCCAGCCCGGGGCACAGTGTGGATGCTGCTGCAGCTCCAGAGATGTGTGCAGGCAGCAGGGTCGGTGTGTTATTGGGGGCTGCTCCACAATGCACAGACCAGGAATTAGGGGCTGGCTCTTCCCTCTGGAGCAGCAGTGGACTCCCCTTAGCCCCACATTAGGAGCCCTGGGATGCCACCTCGTTTGCATGTGTGCCAGAAACAAAACCCAGCAGCTCACGGCTTCATATAACCACAGAATCCCAGAATGGCTCGGATTGGAAGGGACCTTAAGGATGATCTCATTCCACCCCCCTGCCATGGGCAGGGACACCTTCCTCTAGACCAGCCTGCTCCAAACCCCATCCAACCTGACCTACTTCAGAGCCAGTGGCACTCACACTGCTCCACTGCCCTCAAAAGAAACCAAGGAAAGATGGAATTTTTTTTTGCAGACTCTGACTCTCCTGAGTCCCCGAGCAGCTCCTCCTCCCTCACCTCCCTGCAGTGGGTTGCAGAGATTCTCCCCTCTAGCATCAAGATTCAAGGAAGGACCTTCACGCAGCAGCTGGAGCACCTGCTGACCCCACCCGAGCGTTACACCATCTGCAAGGCGCTGGAAGGCTTCTTCCAACACCGGTAACTCCGTGGCAGCTCCGCTCCTCCCGTGCTGGTGCCCGGCCTGAAGCAGTGCCTGGCCAGAGCTGGTGTGCAGCAGAGGCAGGCCTGGGCTGGGAGGCACTCACAGCGAGCTCTGCTGTGCCCAGCTGGTGTTCCCTGTGGGGATCTGCAGGGCAGGAGAGCCCACTTTGTCCTGCCTGAGGCCAGGGCAGACCCTTCAGCTGTGGAGGTTAATTTGATCCCCCTGGTCCCTTGGTCCCCCCAGTGCAGGCTCTCTTGCTGTCCAGCTGTCCCTGACAGCCACAGGTCCTGTTCCACCTCTTTCAGTAAATCTCTCCACGTCCATCCTTGTCTTCTCACTCTTCCCAGCATCTCAGCACAGCATTCCCTTGGTGGCAGCAGGGGAATGGCTGGGGCTGGCAGAGCCCTTGTCCTGCCATGGAGCACATCCCCCTGTCCTGCTGCAGGGATCCAAACTGATCCCCTGGCACGCTCCAGATTCCAGAGTGACCTTGTTTCCTGCCCTTGCTTGGTCTTCCAGCAGTGTTTTAGAATGTCATAGAATCATGGAATGATTTGGGTTGGAAGAGATCTTAAAGGTCTTCCAGTCTCACCCCCTGCCATGGACAGTGATACCTCCCACCAGCCCAGGGTGCTCCAAGCCCCGTCCAACCTGGCCTTGGACACTTCCAGGGCTGGGGCAGCCACAGCTGCTCTGGACAACCTGTGCCAGGGCCTGCCCACCTTCACAGGGGAGGAATTTCTTCCTGTTGTGGGCAATTCTGTTCTCCCTGGATTGAGTGCTCAGCCCTGCTGTTCCCAACAGCCCTTTCCCCATCTCTACACACCACAGAGCCAAAATGAGATGGAAATCTTCAGCCCTGGGAGGCTGCCAGCCCTGCCTGGTGCATTTCCCCCTCAGCCTGCCTACCTGCTGCTGGCTAAATTTCAGGTCTTTGCAGGGTTTCTCTCTGCTTTCCGGTGCTTCCTCACCCTTCTTACTCAGAGAATCATGGAATTGCCTAGGTTGGAAAAGCCCTCTGAGACCATCGAGTCCAGCCATTCCCCCAGCACTGCCAAGGCCACCACTAACCCATGTCCCCACGTGCCACACGCACACAGCTTTTAATCCCTGCACTCTGCTGTGAAACCATCGGCTCAGGCTGAGCCTCCCAGGGGATCCAAGCAGCCAAGAGCCCGGTGGTGGCAGGCTGGGAAGTGCTGGAGCCCTGGGAAGCGGCATGGTGGGGCTGTGCCATGGTGAGGCTGTGCCATGGTGAGGCTGTGCCATGGTGGGGCTGTGCCATGGTGGGGCTGTGCCATGGTGGGGCTGTGCCATGGTGGGGATTTGCCATGGTGGGGATTTGCCATGGTGAGGCTGTGCCATGGCAGGGTTGTGCCATGGTGGGGCTGTGCCATGGCGGGGCTGTGCCATGGTGGGGCTGTGCCATGGCAGGGTTGTGCCATGGCAGGGCTGTGCCATGGCAAGGCTGTGCCATTGCAGGGTTGTGCCATAGCGGGTCTGTGCCATGGTGGGGCTGTGCCATGGTAGGGCTGTGCCATGGTGGGGCTGTGCCATGGTGGGGCTGTGCCATGGTGGGGCTGTGCCATGGTGGGGCTGTGCCATGGCAGGGTTGTGCCATGGCAGGGCTGTGCCATGGCATGGTTGTGCCATAGCGGGTCTGTGCCATGGTGGGGCTGTGCCATGGCAGGGTTGTGCCATGGCAGGGCTGTGCCATGGCAAGGCTGTGCCATTGCAGGGTTGTGCCATAGCGGGTCTGTGCCATGGTGGGGCTGTGCCATGGTAGGGCTGTGCCACAGGGATGCACTCCCTGCCCAGCCCTCTCTTTCCCATCCTGCAGGAACATTGACACTCTCATTGTGGATGTGTACCCGGTGCTGGACACACCGGCCAAGCAAGTCATCTGGCAGTTTATCTACCAGCTGCTGACCTACGAGGAGCAGGAGCACTGCCAGCAAAAGATTGACAGGTTTCTTGGGTACAAGTCCTTGGCAGGTGAGAGGGAAGTCCCCGTGCCCCGGGATGGACCCGCCGTGTCCCCCATGTCCCTGGGAGCCGGGTAGTGTTGGAAGGAAACTCTGCACTGAGAGGAGGGACGGCACCTGAGACGGTGTCTCTGGGAGCCAAGGCTTTTGGAAGCTGCTGGGGTCCTTAGAGGTGAGGAGGTCCAGGAAGGGAGTATCTGGTTTAAGGACAGTGTTTGGATCAAAGAGGTGAAATAAGTGGTGGCACCGTGTCCCTCGGGATGTCCCCAGCAGTCACACAGGCAGCCGTGCTTGGAGGAGGTGAGGAGCGAGGTGCTGCTCTCCTAAAAAGACATGGAGGGCAGTTGGTGATCCCCCTTCTCCCTGGTCCTCCTGTCCCCTCACCAGCACTTGGTTCTATGGCAGGACAAACCCGGCAGTGGTTTGTTTGCTGAGGGCAGATTTGGAGTGAAATGTCCTAATCTGTGCATTTGGGCCCTTAATTGCTTCCAAATTCTTCTGTTCTCAGCTATTTACATTGATGTGTTAATTTTAAACTCAGTGAAGGCAAAAGAGGTATTGCTTGAAGGGAGACTTCTGGAGTTATTTTAGCAGTAAACACCTCCAAGTCCTGTGTGAATCCTGCCTGTGGTGCATGGACTCCTGTGCTCCTGCACCCTGGGTTGGTGCTCTCAGGCACCTCTGCTTTGTGTGTGCAGTCATGGCCCAGCCTACATGATGGGCTGCAGGTTCCCAAGGATTTATTAGTGTATAAACAAAGGAGTTTGCAGCTGTATTTCAGGAATACAGAGCAGGTATCCACGGCCAGGGGAGGAGGGAAGCACAGGAATGAGTCTCTCTGTCCCAGGCTGTTTCAGGCTGTTCCCAGTTCCAGGCTGGTCCCTGGCTCCTCTCAGTTTCTCAGGGGAACGTTTCTCAGACTTCTCTGACCGTGGGAAGTTTTGGCTGCTCTGGTCCATTCTGTGTGCCTGTGCCTGGAAATGCAGTGCCAGAGATCTGTGAGTTTGGGCTGGTCCTGCTCCCGGAATCCCAAACTCCGGCAATCTCTGGGGTCTGTGCCGGGCTGTCCAAGCGCTGCTCTGTCGGGTCACTCAGAGATGCTCTGGTACCTCCATCCTGAGCCTCCCCGAGCTGCCACACTGCACTGCACGTGGACAATGCACGGACAGCACGTGGACAATGCATGGACAGCACGTGGACAATGCATGGACAGCACATGGACAATGCATGGACAGCGTGCTGCCTTCCTCCAGGCAGCATTCCAGTGCTGGCCCCACCTCCCTCTTGTCCCGCCAGGGCAGGAAGGAGTTTGCTGGAACCAGCTGGAGTTTCACGTGCCCCATGAGCTGGTCGATGCCAATCCTGCTGGAAAAAGTGTTTGGATGTCCCATCTCTGGGCATCCATCCCTGCCCTGTGCTGGCAGGAGCGTCTGGAACCTGCTCAGCTCCCCGGGGGTGGTGTGGGATGGAGGGAGCCCCCAGCCCGATGTGCTGTGGTGAGGAGGGACAGGGGAGCTGTGGGGTCTGGCCCTGCCTTACAGAGGTGTCTCCTCCTGCAGCAGAGGCAGAAGTGGAGGATCGGTACCGCAGCTCCATCCGAGGGGCCTCCCTGTGCCGGGGCAGCCTCCGAACCCCCCGCCCTGAGGAAGGGGGGGCAGCAGGTGGGTGATCGGGGGTGTGGGGAGGAGGAGGCTGGGATGGGGGGGATTGTGCCTAGAGTGTCATTCTGCTGTGCCCCAAGCCATAATCCTGAACTATTCCTAAGCCTGAACAATGGGAAAAGATGGAGGAAAGGATTGAGGTCAGAGTAGAGCCAGCACTGAGGCTTTGACTGGAAATCCATGTTTTCAGAAACAGAATCATGGAATCATAGAATAATTAAGATTGGAAAAGACCTCCAAAATCATCAAGTCCAACCTTTGAGCAATCACCACCTTGTCAACTAGAGCAAAGCACTGAGTATCATGTCCAGTCACCTCCTGAACACCTCCAGGGACAGCAATTCCATATTGAAATAACCTGAAATAACCAATTAAATACAATGCTGCTTGGTCTGAGGATGAACATTTTTTCTAATCTCTTCCATAGCTTGGATGTGAACTGGTCCTGGTGGTCTGAGCCCTCCCTTCTGGGGGACACCGTTTACAGCTTCCCTGTGAACATTCTCAGACCCCATGGAATTCACAGGGAAAACAGCATTTGTGAAATCCATGTGAGGAATAAGATCATGGTTCAGGGCCACTCTGAGACTCTTGATGAACCAAATTCACTGCACAAACCCTCCCTCCCTTCAGAGGACACGGCACCTGCCTGTCCCCCATCGCTCTGGGCTGATGGCAAAGGGCCCTTGATCTCTGCTCAGGGCTTCTGACCACGACCTCCCCACCAGGACCTCCCCACCAGGACCTCCCCACCACGACCTCCCCACCACGACCTCCCCGTGACCTCCCTGCCAGGATCTCCTGGCCATGTGGTATTCCTCAGCTGCCAGGGGGTCTCAGACATTTCCTGGGGAGATATTCCTGCCTCTGAGGAGCCTCTCTGTTGGGATTAGAGCAGGGGGAGCGTCCGCCAGCTGTGTGTGCTGGAGGGAAGCTGCTTGGCTGGGCAGATGTTCACCAGCTGTGGGGAGCAGCCCTGTCCTCGGCTGCCCCGAGGGGACAGCAGAGCAGCGGGAACTGCTGACCTTGCACCCACCCACATCGGTCCCTCGGGACCCTCAGACTCGGCAGCTGGGGCAGGGAGGTCACTCCGGGTCCCAGTAGGAGACAGAGGGACTTTGATAGGCCAGGGCCATCAGGAGGTGGGGGCACAAGCAGAGCAGTGACTGGATTGTCTCTTCCTTCCCCAGGCAGTGACACCGTGGAGGTCCCAGTTCGCCTGATCCCCGGAGAGAGACAGGCTGGTGACGGCACATCCCTCCCGGAGACACCCAACCCCAAAATGGTGTGACAGCGGGGACTCTGGGGGGAGCTCTGCTGATGTGTGTGGGACCATTGCATCCATGGGCACGGTCAACAGTTTGATTCCTTTACTGTTAGCCCAGGAAAGCAGGAAAAAGGGAATGGGGAAGGATGTGTCTGTGGGTAAATAATTGCTGTTGGCTGATGGTGTCCCTGCCTTGGAGTCCATCCCTGAGGTCACCTCCTTGGGCAGTTAGTCACCTTTAATGAGGCTGGTGTCTGCCTTACTAACAGACAGTTAATTAATTAACAGTGAGGGTATTCAGGAAAGCCAAAGTAGCCCAGGCTGGGGTGAAACCCCCCTTGAAAGAGTAAGAGATGGGGAGTGGTGGGTCCATGGGGGCTGTCCTGTTGTCAGGACACTGCAGGTGTCAGGGGGTCCCCAAGGCATGGCAGCAGCTCTCTGCCCTTCCCCAGATGTCGGCCGTGTACGCAGAGCTGGAGAACCGCCTGATCGGCGGCTTTGCTGGCAAAGCCCCCCTGCACAGGACATCGCCCCCGGCCCCGGAGCGCGCCCAGGCTGCAGGTACCGCCGGTGTGTGTGGGGTGGTGAATCCTGTGGGATTCCAGAGTGCTGCTGTGCAGCGCAGGGCACTGCCCCGGGAGATTCCTTCTCTCTCTCAGCACACTCCATGCAGGGCAGAGGGTTGTTTCACCCGGGGGTTTGCAGGGCTGCCGTGCAGGACCCCTGGCAGCGCTCTGTCCCGCAGGTGCTCGCAAGCCGGGCATGGGGCTGTCGTGGCCGAGCGAGCCGCTGGGCTCCCAGCAGTGCTACTACCGCCTGCACAGCAGCGTGGCCTCCCCGTGCAGCACCGAGTCCAACCCTTACGTGAGCCTGGACAGCAGCCCGGCCCCGTCCCCCAAGCACCGGCACTACTCGCTCAGCCCTCTGTCGCGGCGCAAGAAGCTCTTCACCTTCTCCAGGCCCCCCCGCAGCCGCGACACCGACCGGTTCCTGGACGCCCTCAGTGAGCAGCTGGGACACCGTGTCACCATCGTGGATGATTTCCTCACTCCTGAGAATGACTACGAGGAGGTGAGCTCGGCACGGGGCGTTCAGGGCGTGGGCTTTGGTACCCCCATTGTGCAGCTGCTGGGGATGCATCCTGGGGCTCTGTGGGGGATCAGAGCGGGGCAGGACACCCCGAGGGCTGGGGGGATGGAGGATGAGGTGCCCCCTCCAGCCTCTCCTCTCTCCCTCACCCAGATGAGTTTCCAGGATGACCAGGGCAGCTATGTCACCAACGACGTCAGCAGCAGCGAGTACATCAGCAGCAGTGACGAGGGCAGCTCCCTGACCTACTCCACGCTCTCCGACCACATCCCCCCTCCTCCGCTCAGCCCCCCGCCGCCCCCGCCCCCCCTGCAGTTCCACGACCCCCAGACCGTCCCCACCAAGGCAGAGGCCGCAAAGGCCAGCACGTCACCTGCCCCCAAATCCCTCGTCAGCCACCTGCACCCCATCCCGCCCCCGCCGCCCCCGCCGCCGCCCCCGCCGGTGCCCTGTGCCCCCCCCCTGCACCAGGGGCTGCTGCACCGCCGCAGCGAGTCCAACCACATGAGCGTCAAGAGGCTGCGCTGGGAGCAGGTGGAGAACTCGGAAGGGACCATCTGGGGACAGGTATGGCCCAGGAGCAGGGTGGGAGTGGGGTCCCAGCCGTGCTCTGGGAGTGGTGACCTGTGCGGGGCTGGGCAGGCCTTCTTTTCATCCTTTTCATTGTTTGGACCGAAATGCCGGGATGGGGAGAGGCCCTGGAAAGGCTGCAGGTCCTGGGGAGGACGTGCTGTCCTGCCCTCGGGGGCTGACAGAGCCAGGAGCTGCCTTCACGGGGGTTCTGCAGCTGGGGGAGGTTTTATCGGTGGGAAACAATGAAGATGGTTGGAGCAGAGGGATGGGAGAACATTGGACAGGGGAAGCAGAGATGAAGAGTGAGATGAAATGTGACAATCCTTCGGCACCTTGGACTTGAAGTGGTGCAGACCTGGCCTCGCTGGGCTTTAACTCCCAGCCTGTGTCTCTCCTGATGTTCAGCACATGTCGTATTTTCCGTGCCCTGAGCAGTGAGGAGGAAGCTGTGGGATCATCTTCCAGTCCCACAGGCACTTGAAATCTTGCAGATCCCTCTCTCTGGCACTCCAGAAAGAAAGATGCTTTTCCCAGTGTGTTTTTGTTTTAAGCAAAGAATTCCTGAAGTTTCTGGAATTCCATCAGTAAAGGAGTTGTGCCCAAGTAGCAAGTGAAGGCAGAGATGCTCTGCAGGATTTCAGCTGGGGCAGGAGTCAACCTGCGAGGCAGTGACTGAGTCTCCAGTCATGGGACAGTGCCAGCAGCCTGTGCTGGTTTCTTCTGGGGACACAGAGCTCAGTGTGGAGGGCAGGGAATGGGCCCAGCACAGGCAGGCACTGTCAGGCTGTTCCCTGTGCCAGCACAGCTCCTGACTCTTCCTCCTCCTGCAGCTCGGGGAAGACTCGGATTACGACAAACTGAGTGATATGGTCAAATACCTCGACCTGGAGCTGCACTTTGGGACACAGAAGCCCACCAGTAAGTACCTGAGCCCCAAAATGGGTCCTGGTACCAGCCAGAGACCGGGGAGTTGGGTGGAGCTGGGAGGAACTGGGAGGAACTGGGGCTTGATGGGCAGCAAGGCAGTGCCTGGTCTGTGACATCACACATGGCATGAGCTTGTTCATACTCAGGATTTTGTGGCTGGTGGCACAGTGGATCATTAAGGTAGAGATGGTTTCACTATCTCTCTTAATTGTCTTTGCTGCCACAATCTGTTTCCTCTCCACGTTTCATTGGGCAGTGAAACTCGGCTGGAGGGTTTCACCAACTGCAGCTCTGGTGCTTGAGAACTCTGAAAACGCTGAAAAAGCCATGAAAACATTCCTGTGTCCATAGAAATCACCACAAGCAGCACTTTTCTTTTTACCCATCTGACATGTTGCTTTCCCCCAAGAGCTCCGATGGGGTCTGGAGCTCCCTGCCTGTGCAGTCCCTGTTCCTCTGGCACTGGGGTCTCCTGAAGCCCCCACCAGCTGGGATATCCCACCCACCCACCCGAATTTCTGGGTGCCACAAACCCAGGCAGGGGGTCCACACTGGAGGTGCAGAGTGGGGGTGGCTGGGGTAAAATTCCAGTGGGATGTCTGAGCCCTCCTGCAAGGGACACTGTGCCCAGCTGGCAGTGGAGGTGGGATAAAACGGGGTTCTTCTCAGGGGACACCTTTTTTGGGGATGTTTCTGGGCAGTCTGGGGTTTTCTGTGTGTTTCACCTCTCGTTTTACCTTTTTCAGCTCCAACTGAGTCCTCCATTGAGGAGATCTTTGAATCACAGAATTCAAGGATTCTGGAGCCACTGCTCTGTGCAAAGCATCAGCTCTCCTCCCTTTCATTCATGGTTTCATTGTTTTCAGGACACTTTTCTTCCCGCTGGAGCCGGCTGAGCTCGTCCTTACCCGTGATTAAATCTTTCAGTTTCTCTTCCAGAGCCAGCTCTCTTGCCTGAAAACTTTAAAAAGAAAGACGTGGTTGAAATTTTGTCCCACAAAAAGGCCTACAACACATGTAAGTAAACTCCCCAGGGAAGGTACCCCCAAAACAGGCCAGGTGGGACCAGGGATGTAGAGAACTGGCAAGGTAAAGGGAAGGAGGCTCCATGAGCACAGTCCCATGAGCACAATCCCAAGGGCATGACCCCATGAGCACAATCCCATGAGCACAATCCCAAGGGCATGACCCCATGAGCACAATCCCAAGGGCATGACCCCATGAGCACAATCCCATGAGCACAGCTTGGCTGGGATGGGCTTTTCCTGCAGCCCAGAGCCACTCCAGACTGGGTTCAGCCCCATTAAGGGGAAGAAGTCACCTTTATGGGAAAGGTTGGAGATGGGATGTGACTCCCGTGGGGAGGGAGGGGGCAGAGCCTGCATGGCCCCCTGGGGTGAAGTGGGGCAGTGAGGGGGCAGTGCTGCCTCTCCAGGATGTGCTTCTGGTAGGAAGGAGGGTGAGAGTGCTGTGTGGGACCTACAAGACCCTGATTCCCTGATTCCCTGATGTCCTGGCTGCGGGGAATGTGGGAGTGGGGGTTGTTTCCAGGGTAGCCCCCTCCGATTGTGTTGGTGATTCACATGACAGTGATGCACTGCCCTGGAGGGTCCTGCAGGGCCAGAGTGACTCTTGAGGTCCCCTTTGCAGCCTCTGCAGGGCTGTGGCAGCAGAAAGCCCTTCCTCTCCCAGTGGGCACATGGAGGAGGCCCCCACCCTCCCAGGGTGGAGAGGCTGAGCTCAGCTCCTGTCCCAGGTCTGACCCCGGCCCAGGGGTCCCGTGCTCCCCCCTCCCCAGTGACGTGCCTCCCTTGCCCCCAGCCATCCTGATAGCCCACCTGAAGCTGTCGCACGTGGAGCTGCGGCAGATCCTGATGACGATGGAGACGGACCGGCTGGAGCCGTCCCACATCAAGCAGCTGCTGCTCTACGCCCCGGACGGGGAGGAGGTGCAGCGCTTCCAGAGCTACAAGGAGAACCCCGGCAAGCTGAGCGAGCCCGACCAGTTTGTGCTGCAGGTACCCAGGGGCAGGGCCGTGCTCTGGGAGCGGGGGGTCTGCGTGTGCCCTGCCCCCTGTCAGCGGGACACACGGGGGGACAGGAGGAGCTGGTGGCACCGGTCACTGTGACTGTGCGTGAGGGATGCTGGGGGGGATGCCTGAGGGGTCTGGCAGCTTCCCTTGGGGGCTGCTTTGGAACTGAAGAGTTACCCCCACGTTTGCTCCGTGCTGAGAGTGACTTTGCCCAACTCTGATTTGCTCTCTGTTGACAAAGTGGCTCGTGGGTGTGGGTGTGAAACTGCCCCTCCCCTGGCAGCAAAGCTGCTCCACGTGTCACCTGTGCTAAGGAGCATCCTGCTCCCATGGACAGGGCAACATGCCGGGAAAAGCACCCTGTGGGAGGGACTGTGGCTCATGGGGACGGTCCCTTTCTGCTCCCTTTGCTCCCAGATGCTGTCAGTACCCGAGTACAAGATCCGCCTGCGCAGCCTGCACTTCAAGACCACCCTGCAGGAGAAGACAGAGGAGATCAAAGCCAGCTACGAGTGCATCTGCAAGGCCTCTCTAGAGCTGAAAAGCAGCAAGAAGCTGGCAAAAATCCTGGAGGTCAGAGCAGTCCTTCCTTCTTGTAACAGTGGCCATGGGCCCTCAGCATCTCACAGGAGCACCTACAGGGCAGCTCCACCCTTGGGTCCCTCTGGGACCAGCTGAGCCAGGGTCCATCCCCTGCTGTTGGCTTGTGGGGGTCCTGGCCTCAGGAGGATGTGGGAGGGCGGATCACTGATGGCCACACAGCCACCTGCAGCACAGGGAGGGCTGCAGGAGCCAGAAACCTGCCAGGCAGAGCCACAGCAGAGCCCACCGAGGTTGTCCTGGGCTGTGCTGGGGCTGGAGGATGTGGAGTCTCTCCCAGCAGTCGCTGTGAGTGTCCCCACACTTGGGCAGCACTTCAGGCAGGTCCCTCTGCATGGCCAGGGCTTTTGCCAGCCCTTCTGTGGTGTGGGCAGGGTCCCCACGGGTGATTTTGGCATCCTGGGACAGACTGTGCCTGGCAGAGAGAGAACAAATCCCACTGCAGCTCCTCCTTGACCCTCCCGAGATGAGCTGCCCCAAATTACTGTCATTCAGCAATTCATTTGGTTTTGCCTTTAAAAAAAAGCAGGTGGGATAAATGAGGTCACCATGTGACCAGATGCATTTCCAGAGGAGAGATGAACCTCCTTAGTGGCTCCTGGCCAGTAACCCCTCAAAAATTCCTTAAGTCCTCGTAGGGCCATGGCTGTCTGCACATTAATGGGTGGTCAGCAGAAATTCAGAGCCCCAGGTGCAGGAGGTCACCAGCCCCTCATTCCCTGCTTTTCTCTCTGCAGTTCGTGCTGGCGATGGGAAACTACCTGAACAACGGGCAGCCCAAGACCAGCAAAACAACGGGCTTTAAAATCAACTTCCTCACCGAGGTGAGGCAGGCCAGGCTCCTTCGGGGCAGGAGGCTCCGAGTGCCCCGTGCAGCAAACCCGTCCTCCCGAAACACCCCGGGGACAGCGGCTGCCAGAGCGGGGACAGGCAGCTGGATTGCCCCAGAGGGGGGACTTCAGAGAGACCCTCATGGGGGTTTGGTGCCTCAGCGTGTTGGGGGATCCAACCTGAGTCTGGCCAGAGCCCAGGGCTGTAGGGTGGGAGAAGGAGGTTTTCATCCCACGTGGGTTGTGGTGGGAACCCTGAGGGGTGGGGGGCAGGGGGGCAGCCCTGCCCCGTGGGAGGGAGCATCTCCAGGCTGCTGCTCTGGGTGTGCATGCTGTGTAAACATTAAAGGTGGTGTTTAAGCATTAGCCAGGCGGCGTGGCCGGGCACTGCCATGCACGTGAGGGGGAGTGACACACCGGGACTGTGGGGACACCCACTGCCCCTCCTCACTGCTTCTGCTTTGCTGCAGCTGAACACGACCAAGACCGTTGATGGGAAATCCACCTTCCTGCACATTCTTGCCAAATCCCTTAGCCAACACTTCCCAGAGCTCCTGGGCTTTGCCAAGGATCTTCCCACAGTGCCGCTCGCTGCCAAAGGTAAAGGAAGAGAAGCCCCTGCAGGCCCTGTGTCTGCTTGCACTGCCTCGTGGCTTGGTTTGGGTCTGGGGTCAGCTCTGAGCTGCACAGCATTGACAAGAGCAGGGTGGAGCCAAAACAAGTGAGGAATAGTCCTGAGTGAGAGGACAGGTTAGGAAGGGACGAGCTTTATGACAAGGGAGGTGCCACCCGTCCACACCTCCACACGTGGCTGTGCCCAGGCAAGGCTCTGTCCTCTGATCTGAACTTCCCTTCTGACCTGAAAACATGATTCCCAAGTTCAGGGACACCTTGTATGTGCAAATGAGGCACAGGAGGTGGAAGTGCCGGGAGCTGCTCTGCTCCACCCGGCTGCTGCTCCCTCCATCCCGGCAGCACTGCTGCTTCATCAGCCCTGGCACAGGGAGCACAGTGCCCTTGGGGGGGTTCACAGTCCAGTCACAGCTCTGCCACCTTGATTAAGGATCACACAGCTCTGTTGACTGCAATAAAAAACAGTCATGCAGATGCTGGAGTTTTTCTCCATCCACTGGTGTCAGTGAAGGGAACGGAGCTGGGAAGGGGCTGGAGCACCAGGAGCAGGTGAGGGAGCTGAGGGGGCTCAGCCTGGAGAAAAGGAGGCTCAGGGAGGACCTTCTTGCTCTCTCCAACTCCTTAACAGGAGGGTGGAACCAAGGGGGGGTCGGGCTTTGCTCCCAGGGAACAAGGGATGAGAGGAAATGGCCTCAAGTTGTGCCAGGGAAGGTTCAGGTTGGGTATTGGGAAAATTCCTTCATGGAAAGGGCTGTCCAGCTCTGGCACAGCTGCCCAGGACAGGGGTGGAGTCCCCATCCCTGGAGGGCTATAAAAGCCCTGTGGATGTGGTGCTTGGGGACAGGGGTCAGTGGTGGCCTTGGCAATGCTGGGGGAACGGTTGGACTGGATGATCTTGGAGGGCTTTTCCAACCTGAATGATTCCACAATTCTGTGAATTTAAATAATGTTATGAATCTCTGCAAAGCACAAGCTGCATTCTCATTGCACACCATCCCCTGCTGTTTGTGAGCAATTCCCTTGGGAATTAGTGCTACAGTGGATAAACAAAGGAGTGAATTCAGGCCTGGAGCTGTACATTTCCACTTGAGGAAGGTCTGTACCTGCAGCTTTCCCAGCTGGAGTTTGTTTCTGGCCTGTTAAATGACTCTCCTGTCGCTGGAGGCTCCCAGCTGCCCAAACTCCTGCCACTGTGTCACCCTTTGTCCTGGGCACCCCCCGTCCCCTCCCAAGTACCTGTGTGTCCATCACCGCCCTTGTGACTCCTGTCTGCTCCTGTCTGCTCCTGCAGTGAACCAGAGGACACTGACAGCCGACCTGAAGGACCTGCACAGCACGGTCAGTGACATCCAGATGGCCTGTCACAACATGCCAGCGACCGCGGAGGACAGGTTCGCCATTGTCATGACTGTATCCTCCTGCAAGAGGGGCAGGGCTCCAGTGTGGCTTCCTGCCCTCCAGTGAAACCACTCTGATGTCTTTGTGGCTCCTTGGGAAGCGGCCAGGCCGTGCCTGGCACCATCTCAGTACTTGTGGAAAACCGCCCTCGCTCTCAGCCAGCAGGGAAAGGGATTTTGTGGTGCCCACCGGCTCGGCTGCCCCTCTGTGGCACAGCCCCGGTGCCAGGGCACGTGCTGGGGTGTCTGCCCCTCAGATAAGCACTGCCAGGGACAGCTGAGTGTGGCAGCTCCTCCACACGTGTGTGTGCAGCAGGTCCGTGCTGACACCCGAGCTGGCACCCAGCCATTTGATAAGGGATTGATAAAGTGATTCTGATCCGTCCCAGACCCACAGAACGGCTGTTTGTCCTTAAACCAATTCCCTCAGTCCTTCCTGGAGAGTGCCCAGCCTGCCATGCGGTCCCTGGACGACCTGCAGCACAAGGCCATGGAGGAGTTCAGCAAGGTGTTGTCCTTTTTTGGGGAAGACTCGAAAATGACAACTTCTGAAGCTTTCTTTGGCATCTTTGCAGAATTCATGAGCAAGTTTGAGGTGAGCTGAACCTTTCAAAGCCAGCCAGGGGTCCCCTGTGAAGTGTCAGTGAGGTGTTTTACCTGTGTGTGAGCGGTGGGAATGAGATGGGGCTTTGTGAGCACCTGTACCCGAGTGTCTGCAGGGGGCAATTTTTATAACCCTGATAAAGTGCAATTTTTCCAACATACAGGTTGGCTGGCACGGGTGGGAGGCTGAGGGAGGGCTCAAGCACCAGCCTAAGGGAGGGTAACAAAGTTGTTCATAGAATCCCAGAACAGTTTGGTTTGAAATAGACCTTAAAGACCACCCAGTGCCACCCCCTGCCATGGCAGGGACACCTCCCACTAGCCCAGGGTGCTCCAAGCCCCATCCAACCTGGCCTTGGACACTTCCAGGGCTGGGGCAGCCACAGCTCCTCTGGGCAGCCTGGGTACCCTGAAAGCTCCTCCCTGCCCACAGCAGCCACCTGTGCCCCACACAGTCCCTGTCTCTGCCCACAGCCCGTGCCCCACACTCACCCTCGCTCTCTCCCCACAGCGGGCTCTCAGTGACGTGCAGGTGGGCGAGAGCCAGCGCAGCCCCAGGATGACCTCTCCCCTGGCCTGGTGAGGGACCCGAGCTGCAGCAGTTCATTGCCAACAAAGTGCAATTTGCTCCTGTCGAGTTTGGTTGTAAATACGCCGCTGCCACCTGCTCCCACCCCGCAGAGCCACGGACGGAGGGGTCGGGGCAGGAGGACACTGAGCGGGTGACAGTGGGTGATGTGAGGGTGAGGCACAGGGACACGAGGGTAAACACTGCACAGCTCTTCTAGCACCCTCCATTTCCAGTGGATTGCTGAGCCAAGGGTTTCAGACCCATCTCCACTCTCTGGAGTTTCCAGAACGAGAGAGCTTCCCCACATCCCCTTGGCCTGAGCACGGAGGGTCTTCCCAGTCTCTCCCCCAGCCTCGGGGCCGGGGTTAAAGCCCAGCCACAGAGTCCCTGGGAAGCCAGAGCAGGGCAGGCAGGGAAGGGGGTGTGGGGGGGTGAGGAGAAGGGATGCCACCAGTGCCTGCTGCCCTGGGACCCTGCACAGCAACACTGCTGAGCTCCTCTGCAGCCCCTCTCCAATCCTGTCTGCCCTGCAGCAGAGCTCCTGGGGCTGGAGCTCCACCTGAGCACACTGTAACAGTGGAGCAGGCATTTCTGGAGGTGGCCTGGAGGCTTTAATCCCTGCCATTGCCAGCTAGTGGCAATGGAAAGCAATAGGACCTTGCAGAACCCTCCTGACATGTCCATGTGGGCCCAAGTATGGATCTGGTCTAATCCTACCCAGCTTCATCCCACCCATCAGCTTTGCTTAAAGCTGTGCTAGAGGCTGATGGGTCTTGAAAGCTTCTCAAGAGTTTAACACCATCAGCACAAGGCTTATTGGAACTCGCCAGCAGCCAGAAATCCCTGAGCATTTTGGTGCCTCCTTGGAAAGCACAGAGCCCCTGGTAGCCTGAAAATGAGTGGGAGTCCTCTGCAGCCCCAAGTGCCTCTCCAAGGCACAGCAGAGACAGCAGGAAATGCATCCCCTGCCCTCCTGCAGTCCCTTCCCAGGGCTGGAGTCCTGAGTCCCTTTGCTGTTCAGGTGACTGTCCCAGGGAACTCCAGAGGTGAGCACGTCCATCTTCGCTGTTCATGTCCTCTCAAGATGCGTGTCCATCTCTCACTGAGTCTGGTTGTCACAACTGACTTCCCATGTGCTGTCCCCTGGGCTGGAAGGGGGGCACAGTGCAGGGACCCCTCCTGCCACCCATTGCCAGAGCAAGGGCTCGTCCTGCAGGCTCCGCTCAAGGGCACAACCACCAACCGGTGCATTATTTACGGGAGACCTTACGGCCATCGAATCTCCGGGTTTTGGTATTTTTTTAAACCCTGCTGTAGAAAGTGAAGTATATTTTCACAGGTGTTCTCCGTTTATACAGCTTTAAGTGCCAGGTAGTGAGTAGCCTTGTGTTCCCAGAGGTCCAGACCTGTCCCTGCCCTGACGGCGGTGACAAGGCCACGCTCCCTCTGCTCCATTTTCCCTCTTGGATGTTGCACACTGCATTCCAGTGATTTTTTTTTCTTTTATTTTCTTTCCCTTTCTTTTCTTTTATTTATTTTTTATTAATTTAAATACACCCATTGTTTAAACCACCAGAGGTTCTTTTGAAGCTGTCACGACAGAAAATGCTGTACATAGATTTTGCTACATGTTGTAACTTTCTGAGATAGTTAGAACTCCAAGCCCTTTGGTATTTTTATGTGAATATTTTCAAAGAACCAGAACTTCTGGTTATATGATTTGATAACAGGACTCTGTATATTCACAATTCAGTCTCAACCCAATGCCTACGTGCTATTCCTAAAATAAAGCTACTGCCTTCTGCCTCCTGACCTTATGGGCCTCTGTCTTCTGTCCAAAATTGCTGCCATGATGGTGGGAGGAATTCTGCATCTGGCACTTCTGTTAATATTGGCCTTTTACACCTGCAGAAGAGAGACACAGGGGCTCACCTGCCTGGGCTGGGGCTGGTGTGGGGAGAATCACTGCCTAAAGGGCCTCAGCATCCAGGCTGAGATCAATACCAGCAGCAAATTCTTAAAATAGTATGGATTTTTTCCTCCAGCCTTCAGAAGAAAACATTTAGTGAGAGTAAGAGCCATTGTTTCCCCTGAAAAGGCATTCTTGGCTGAGGTTGAGTTTATGTCCCAGGAGCCATTTATCTCCCTTGACACTAACAGCAGATAGATAGGGACCAGCTCCATATCAGATGTTCTGGTTGTAGATTAGCTGGTTTACAGCAGCCTGCTCGATCCCTGGGTGCTCCCCAGAGGCTGGAACATGGCCCTGTGCAGAGTTATCCCAAATAGCCCTTGTATCTCCTTCCCATCTGCACACAATCCTGAGTGACATGCTCCAGGGGAGCAGGGAGGTTGGATTAGGTGACCTCCTGTGGTCCCTTCCAGCCTGAACCATCCCTTGATTCTGTTCAAAGTGCTCAAATCCCTCCTGATGTTTCCTCTGCCCTCCTGGCTGGTCCCACCTGACTCTGCTGCAGCCCCAGGAGCCTGAGCTGCCCAGTGTGGCTGTCACACCTCCCACTGCCCGGGCTGAGCCCGTAAACCACCACGGGAGTGATGTCCCAGAGCCTCCACTGCGCTGTGTCCCACACAGCAGCCTCATCATTCCCTGCACGCTCCCATTCTGCTGGTTTGGGTAACTGCAGACATGAGGTAATTCCTCCCCAGCCCTGGCACTGGCCAGGCACTCTCCTTGGAGCCTCAGCCCAGCCTGAACAGAATTCCTGCGTCAGCCCCGATCACGGGATCATCCTCACAGGAAAGCCTGTCCTTGGAAAGGAAATAACAACTTGGGCAGCAGCCGTGGCTGCTCCCACTCCACCGGTGCCACTTCCATCCTCCCACACAGACCAGGAAACACCGACCCTGAAAATCCCAAATGCTGGGTTATTTAAGGCTTTTCACTCTGTCCTGCAAGAGAGGTGAAAAAGAGCTCAAAGAGAAAATGATAAGCTTGAGTAAGTCATGGTGAAAATGGGATCACGGCTGGGATTCCAGACTGGCACCTCCATGGCAAAGTGGAATCACATTCCAGCCCTCCCTCTATCTGGATAATGGTTTGAGTGGCCACAATCTAATTATTTTCCAGGTGCCAAGAAAAATGCCAAAGAGGTAAACAGAGATCTCAGCCTCAGGCTGGAAGGGCTGGAGGTCAGGAAGAAGTGGCACAGATTGGGAGGCAACATTTGCAGCCCTTGAGGATCCAGCTTGTTC
This sequence comes from Pyrocephalus nanus, assembly GCA_038380795.1. NCBI lineage: Eukaryota > Metazoa > Chordata > Aves > Passeriformes > Tyrannidae > Pyrocephalus > Pyrocephalus nanus. The sequence continues at coordinate 15,503,424 of CM076276.1, forward strand.
CAACATGACTTAGGAAGATCTGGGGTTTTCAAATTGTAGCAGATCAAACTAAAGCATTTCCAGTTGTGGGATTCAAAGACCTTGTTACGTTCATCAGAACTGTGAGTGGGAAACACGAGATGAAATACGGATACTGGGATTTTCATGGAATCATTGAATCCCAAAATGGTTTGGGTGGGAAAGAACCTTGAAAATCATCCAGTTCAACCCTCCTGCCATGGGCAGGGACACCTTCCACCAGCCCAGGTTGCTCCAAGCCCCGTCCAACCTGGCCTTGGACACTTCCAGGGATGGGGCAGCCACAGCTTCTCTGGGCACCCTGTGCCAGGGCCTGCCCACCCTCCCAGGGAACAATTTCTTCACAATATTCCATCTAACCCTGCCACTCTCAGGTCAAAGCATGCCCTTAGGGGAGTCACCTACAGTAAAATTGCCACTGGTAACTCCACTGTTGGGACATGGATTAGGTTTGTGTGAGGACAGTGCCCATATTCCATCTGCCCTCCCAGCTCAAGCGTTACCTGCCCTACAAGGAGCTTCTCAGTGGTGCTTGCCTGGGGCTCCACACACCCCAATCCAGGGATTTGTGAGCTCCCTCCTGCCATGGTCTCTCACTATGCTGCGAGGTCCCTCTTTAGCATCACTCTCAGTGTGTTTTGGCCCTAATGGTTTATCAGGGTCTTCAAACAGATGATGCTGAAGGCAAATCTCCAGCCTGGCCCAGAGGGGGATTCGATTCTGGGATTAACCTACAGCCTGAGCAGTGTGTTACAAATCCCAGCCCAGATGGATCCCGCTCTTTGTACGGCTCAGGCATAAACACAGGGACAGGACTAGCTGTCAGCTCCTCCCTGTGCCACGGGCTGTCAGCTCCAGAGGACATCAGCACGGATTTTTTATTGTTCTGTGTCCCTTCTGTAGCTGCACAGATTGCTTAAGAGAATGGCACTCCGTGGAGTTTGACCCGGGAGCCCTGATAGTGAAAATAATACACTTCTCACCAGAGCCACGGGAGACCAAAAGAGTAACTTCGGTCAATTAGTTTAACTTTGACTATAAATATTCCTTCTCATTCCTTGTGACCCTGTTAACAGCTCCGCTGGCAAACCCCGATTCTCTGGCAATATTTAAGCTGCCTGTCAGTTGGCAGAGCCTTGGTGGTGCCCGGCGCGGGGAGCAGAATAAGACCCAGCTGAGCACAGTAAGTTTCCTTTCGGCTTCTACCTCGAGTCGGGGAGCTCCGGTCGGGTTCGGGGCTGGTGCTGGGCTGCTCTCGGCCTGGGTGAGCAGCGGTGTCTGGAGGAGGTGGACGGACCTGGGAATGCTTTAGAAAATCTGTTGAGGAGGCATTTGGAGCGATACGGCGCCGACGGGTTCCTCGAGAGCCACGTGGGCTGCGTCCCCCCGGCACCGGCGATAAAGGGCAGCTTCAGAGGCTTCATTTCAATGCCACGGATGTCCCTTCCTCACAATCTCTGGCGAGGAAAGCGCCGCCGCCTGTGCCAGGCACCGAGGGAGACCGGGCTGTGAGCTGAATTCACAAAACGGGCAAAATTTCCACTGGGCCGTGGCAGAGTTGGGACCTGCAATGGGAGCAGCCGCCTCTGCTGTTTTCCTACCAGCGGCCTCCGTGCTGGCTCGGGAGTGCAGGAGGAGTTCAACAGGCACCTGTGCTCAGCCCCAGGAATCTCCCCTGGAGCGCATCCCAGCTCTCGTGTTTACTGATGGGCAGGATCAACGCCTGCAGAGCTCTGCCCTGCTCCACACAGGTTTGGGAGGGAGCAGCCACGACTCCGTCCCACCCGTGTGGCTGAACCCCTTGTGAGAGTGAGCGTGTGTAGCTGCAGCACTGGCTGCCCCTCCAGTGCAACCCAGGGTTGGACTTGGATGAGCCTTGTGGGTCCTTTCCATGATTCTGCCGTTCTGTGGCCTCCTGAAACAGCAGTACCAGAGGGAAAGTCGGAGGTGTCGGAGTGGGGTGAGCAACTTCCCCAGGCTGACATACCAAACCCTGTTTTTCTTTTCCTAGTTAGACGTTAAGCATGCCAGTAAAAACTCGGCAGCAGCCAAGACACATTGGCTCTTAAAGAGGTAAGATAGCACTGACCTGGCCATCAGTGCTCTGCATCCTTGCCAGGCAGAAGCTCCCAAGGAATTCAGTGGGATCCAGGGGGTTTATAAGGCACAGAAAAAGCTCTGCCGAGGTGCTGTGAGTCCCTGTACCCAGCCTGGTGCTGTCACTGCTGGTCCCCACCAGATCATGGCTCTTGACCAGAACATGGCTCTCTCCCAGCACATGGCTCCACCAGCTCTGGCTCTTGTGCTGGAGGCTGCTGATGTCTCAGGATGTCACGAGCCCCAGCTGTGAGAAAAAAGTGTGTGATGGGTTGTACCTGCCCTGGAAAACTCCTTATTTATTGTCTGACCTTCGGTAAATGGATGAGCCCAGCGGTGCCGCTCCAGGCACAGCCCGGGCTGCAGGATGGGGTGTAGAGGGGACACAGGGCAGGGCTTGCCCTCCTGAGCACTGCCAGCCCCTGCCACTCAGTCCCCCCCTGGTTCACCCTCCTGGGCAGCCGGTGTTGCAGGAGCTCAGCTGGTCACGCTCTGGGCAGGCCCTCGGGCCACAGGGGAGCTGAGGGAGGTTCAGCTGCACCTCAGCAGTGGGTGCAGCAGTTGTGGCACACGTGGCTGTGGGACAGGCAGCTGTCCTGGTGCAGGCTGAGCTGCACTGCTGGAGCTCAAAGGCAGAACTTGTTTGGCCGCTCGTCCCACCGCCCACGCCGGGTGCCCCAGGCTGCTGCAGGCCACCCCTTGCCCCACCTTCGTCAGCTTCTTGCCAGGGGGAAGCTTATAAGTGTCTCCTTACACGTGCAAGAGAGGCCTAAGGACACGGCCAGGCGGGCAGGACAGGGAGCAGCAGACACCCAGCACAGCCGTCCCGGTGACACCGGGGCTGGGGCCGGGGCTGAGCCGGTGAGAGGCAGTGCCAGGGCTGGTGAGTGCTGGTTCTGCTCCTCTTTGGAGGAACCATCCCCTGGGCTCGGCAGGGTGAGAGGAATAACCCCAAACCTTCTCTGGGTGACCCTGGGGACCGACAGCAGCCACCACCAAGCCAGGGACTGTCTGAGGTGGCCCTGACTGCCTCTTGCCCCCTGTCCTGCTCTCAAGGTGTGGCTGAGCCGAGCTGAGGGAGGAGGAAATTGCTGGAGCAGTTCATGTGCCTTCACAGCCCAGGGCTGGTCGCCAACGGCTTCACACCCATGGCTCGTCACAGGCACAGCTCTGGCTGCTCCCCGAGGCCAGTCCTGCAGCACTGCAGCAGTGGGACCCTCAGGATCTCACCACCAGCTCTGCCACATCCCACTCCTTTCCTCCTCATACTCCAGCTATTTCTTCTACCTTCTCTCTAATGCACCTATTTCTCCTCAGTTAGAAAATTGCATGAGAAATCCCACCAAGCCATGCTGTCCTGTCTGCTGGCAGCACCTCCACGTCACAGAAAGGGGGAGGTGGCAGAGACAAGGTCTTCCCCCACAGCTGGAGCCAGAGCCGAGAACCCCGAATTCCCAAAGGAACAGTCACCACCTTCCCTGGGCTGCCACATCCTCCTCTGAGCATGTCACCTGTTCTTTAACAGATTGAGGACCAGGAGTGCTCAGCCTGCCCAGGAAGCCATGGAGCCCACCAGTGTCCCCCCAGCCTCTGTGACCCCCTCGTGGGACGCGTTCCCGCAGCAGACGCTGGAGCCCATCGACATCGCCGTCCTCGTGCTCTACTTCCTCTTCGTCCTCGCCGTCGGGCTGTGGGTGAGCAAACACTGCTAAAACCTTCCTGTGTGCCTCATTGTGCTGAAAAATAGGGCTGGCTTGGCCTCAAGTTATTTTGCTTTGGCTGGAACCAGGCTTCACTTCACCGGATTCAACTGAGCAGTGCAAAGAGGGAGTTTACAGGTCCTGCTCCTCACCTCGGCCTGGGGAAGTGTCCTGGCTGCTCCACTGGAGAGCTGCTCAGCCCAGTGTTTGCCAAGGTTTTGAGAACCCTCATGAGGAAGAGGCTGTCTGAGTACACAGTGCTGCTAATAATAATGTTTTTTTCATCCAGGAAGGAACTGCTGCGCTATAAATCACCTGTGCTTGTCCACAGGGGTCCCGACAGCAGATCCCATAAATTAAAAACGCTGTCTGTGTATAATTAAGGCAGAAGGACATCCTTTGGCATGGCTTTTGTAACAGCAAGAGCACAATCTGGCTGTCAGGAGGCAGAGATGAATGGCTGCTCCCTTCCCACGGGGTGCACAACTCTCAGGGTATGGCACGAATCTGTCCGAGGAAGAGGAGTCCATGGGTCACACATACCATGTCAAGCATTCCTCTCCACAGTTCTTGTCCAAAATTATTTGCCTTCCTTTCTGATCTGGAGAGACTTCTTTTGCTTATCACAGAAAACATTCAGTCAGGATGCTGAGATGATGGAAAAGTTTGTGCGTGGCTCAGGGCACTGGTTGGTCCCAGCCCTGCCTCCCCCAGGATTTCCCAGCAGCAACTGTCCTTCAGGAACCCCTTCATTCCCATCTGATGACAGCTCAGAGTCTCCTGCTGGGGAAATCTCTGGGGGATGCCCTGAGCAGCCACCAAACCATGGCTGAATCCGTGTCCCTGTTTTCTGCCCCCCCAGTCCATGTGGAAGACGCAGCGCAGCACCGTCAAGGGCTATTTCCTGGCTGGAGGACAGATGGTCTGGTGGCCTGTGAGTATCTGTGTGGTCACCCTGCCTGTGCCCCTGGGCTGCAGCCACACTGACCAGCACCTCTGCCCAAGCAGGGCTTGTTTGTCCAAACAGGGCTAAATAAATAAACGTTACCCCCATGTTTTGCAAAGACCCAGTTACAAACTGGCCTTTTCCCCCACGTTTGAGGCTGGGGAGGTGGAGCTGATGCAGGGCGAGGGCCAGCCCCATGCCTGACAAAGCCTGGCTGCTCTGGGCAGTTCCACAATTAACTGGGGAGTCCCCATCACGAACAGAGCTTTGTGTTGAGCCAGTCTGCTGGCTGGGGTGTCTCATTTGGGCTGATACCAGAACCTGGAATTTAGACCTGATCCCTCCACCTTCTTCTGCTCTGCTCTCCTGCGAGAGATTAAGAGCTGTTTTGGAAGGAGCATGATCCTAAACATGCCCACAGATAGGCAGTGAATGGTGAAAGAAGGTGGACAGAGGTGCCAGAGCCACTGAACCTGTAGGCAAAAGAAGAAGGTGTCAGAGGGTGACAAGGATTTCATTTCCTCCACGGTCATGAGTGGGGGAACAGCATCACTGTGCTGTCACCAGGCTAAGAACAATGCCCTGTGCCAGGACCAGACCTGATTTTCTGTGTTTCTCCAGGTGGGAGCATCCCTGTTTGCCAGCAATGTTGGAAGTGGCCACTTCATCGGCCTGGCTGGGTCGGGAGCTGCCTCGGGAATCGCTGCAACAGCCTACGAGTGGAATGTGAGTGTTCCAGGGGCTGCAGAGCCCTCCCCGTGCTGGACACGGGGACCCCAACGAGTCACCACACCAGGGCACGGCCCTGGCACCTCTGACACTCCAGATCCTGCTGCCTGAGCCTGCAGTCACCGGCTGTGGGGGAGATGAGTCCCTGTGTCCCTGCTGATCCTCCTGCTCAGAGCCCGGATCTGCTTCTCTGACCTCCCTTTCCCTTTGTTTGCAGGGAATGTTCTGTGTCCTGGTGCTTGCCTGGCTGTTCCTGCCCATCTACATCGCATCGGGGGTAGGTAGGGGAGTGTTGTGTCCATCTGCACTTTATCTGCACCCCCTGTGTGCCAGCGCTTGCTAAGCTGCTGTGCTGGCCTCAGTCAGCAACTGAGAGCCAAATACTAACCCAGGGGAGCTCTCAGGGCCCTGCTGGGTGCAAACACCCACATGGCTCCCTGGGTGAGCCCTTGGCAGCTCTGGGAATGACCATGCCCTCCTCCCCTGAGCTGTGTCTCTCCACAGGTCACCACCATGCCCGAGTACCTGCGGAGACGTTTCGGAGGCAAAAGGATTCAGGTGTTCCTGGCCATTCTCTACTTGTTCATCTACATCTTCACCAAAATATCAGTAAGTAGAAAAAAAGGGAAATGGCTCGAATTTAATTCACTTTGGAAGCACGGGCTGAGCAGTGAGGCTGAGAAATGCAACCAGTGGCACTTCCCTGGGTGAGCAGAGAAGGGTTTATTGACTGTAGTTGTTTTGAAAACCGACACAAAAAAGAATTTCTTTTTTTGCCCATTAAGCACCTGCGTCCTGAAAAACAGTTCAGGGAAAGGTGGAGCTGTGAGTGTGGATGAGGTTGTTGTTAGATTTTGCTCACCCAGTTTCTCTCCTTTTGCCCATTTATTGCCTGTGCAGACACTCAGGTGCCGTTTTTGAGGATGGAGAAGGACGTAGGAACTGGTCCAGGGTTAGGAGAAAAGTGTTCAGTGATTTATTGCACCTGTTTGAATAAATAACTGAATCAACTCTTGCACAACACCTTGGTGGCTGTTCATTAACAGCCAGGCAGGGCACCAACCCGTGAAAATAGATCCCTGCTGGGGTTTTTCCTGCACAGAGGGGCCAAAGTGGGACACGGTGTGTGACCCTCTGTCCCCCCTGGAACCTTTGACATAGGGAAACGGCTTTAAACAGAGAGAGAGTAGGTTTAGATTAGGTACTGGGAAGCAATCCTTCCTGGGAGGGTGGTGAGGCCTTGGCACAGGTTGCCCAGAGAAGCTGTGGCTGCCCCATCCCTGGAAGTGTTCAAGGCCAGGTTGGACGGCTGGAGGAAGGCTCAGGTTCTCCTTTAGATAAAATTGGCTATTTGATGGAATCTGTGATAACACAATTCTTGTATTCAGGATGCTTTTACACCTGCCTGTCCTCCTGTGGTTGGCAGTTTGCCTGTCCTAAACTCTGCTAAGCCGCAGCATTTTCACGTAGCTGCAGAGCTGGTTGGTCAGGGCTGGGCCCAGCCCCGAGGACACTTTTCCTGGTGATCTCCCTGTCCCCACGGCAGCAGGGAGGAATTCCCAGATGGGTGCTGGGGCTGTGGCAGCTGAGGTGTGGGGGGGAGTTTGCACCAGGTGCCCCAGCCCAGCCCAGCTCCCCCACCCTGCTCACTGGTGCTCGGGGGAAGAGATAAACTCACCCCACCCAAATGCCTCTCTCACAGTGCACGTTCCCCTTCTTGTGACAGCCCCATCCTCCCCTCACTGCCACCCCTGTGACCAGCAATAATGATAAACTGGCTAAGGAGTGAACTGGTGGTGGGCAGGATGGCAGGAGCTGGGGCTGCAGGGGGCAGCTGGGGGGTCACGAGCGCTCCAAGCCGGACTGGTCCCAGCACAGGAGACGGCTTGGCCAGATAAATATCCACACTCTGAAGGGTTTGGTGATGCCATGACTGCAGCTGTGCTCTGCCCTCTCCTGCAGGTGGACATGTATGCCGGGGCTCTGTTCATCCAGCAGGCCCTGCACTGGGACCTGTACATCGCCGTGGCGGGGCTGCTCGCCATCACCGCCGTCTACACCGTGTCGGGTACGTGGCCAGGGCCTCCCACACCACAGAGCCTGCCCGGGCACTGAGACACCCCTGCAAGCGCCCAGGGCCAGGATGGAGCAGCCTGGGATAGTGGGAGGTGTCCCTGCCCGTGGCAGGGGGTGGAACTGGATGAGCTTTCAGGTCCTTCCCATCCCAACCCATCCCAGGGTTCTGCGATTCATGCCCTGCACTGTGTCCCTGTGGTGTGAGTCCTGCATCCCCTACAGCCTGGTTCTGCCAGGGATATGGATACTGGGGTGGGGAGGGGAAAGCAATCATAAAACTCCCCTTTGTAGAAAAAATTGCCAGGTGAGAGTAAGTGAATCTCCCTCACAGGCCACCCTAGGTGGGGTCACGAGGTGTTTGCAGGATGTTTCCCTCGGGCTCTCTGGAGGTGTGAGGGATTTACAGGACAATGAGCCGTGTAATGCGGAAAGACTCCAGGCTTGGATGCCCTTTCAGGGCTCGAGAGTGGCCAAATGGAAAACAGCCACGCACGGAGCAAGCAGAAATCCCCAACAAAGAAAGGTTATTGCTTTCCCAGTGCTCACCCCCAGTGATGTAAAATCACCCCCCTCTTTCTTTCTTCTCCTCCTTTTGCAGCTTGGGCTTTGTTTTGGAGTTTTTCCATGTATTTCCCGTAGAATTATTTCTACTGGACTTCGGCTTTTAGTGACCAAATGGTGACTCATGATGATTCAAACCACTAGAAATTCCAGCCAAAGTGTCCTTGGCCAAACTGCCCCCTCAGCAGAGGGAGAACCCCCTGGCCAGGCTCGGGGCTCAGCTTGTGCTGCTGGGCAAGAACTGCTGCAAGCGTGAGCTGCTCCCACAGAACAAACCCAGCTTATCCCAGTGTGGTGCCTCTTGCTCTCCCAGGTGGCCTGGCAGCCGTGATCTACACCGATGCTCTGCAGACCCTCATCATGCTCATCGGGGCCTTGACTCTCATGGTCTTCAGTGAGTGCTTCCCTGGGGGCTTAGCACTAAAAACAGGATAAAAGCTCTACCAAGTTAAATAAGAGGGAGAAATCCTCCCCTGGGAGGGTGGGCAGGCCCTGGCACAGGTTGCCCAGAGAAGCTGTGGCTGCCCCTGGATCCCTGGGAGTGTCCAAGGGTGGGTTGGACCGGGCTTGGAGAAGCCTGGGATTGTGGAAGGTGTCTCTGCCCATGGCAGGGGGTGGCTCTGGATGACCACTTGTGTAACATTACCCATAGCCAGTTGGACACTGAAAGCAGAGTTCTGACCTGGGAAGATGCAATGACAGCTTCTCATGACCCGTTTTAGGCTTTATTGAAGTTGGTGGCCTGGAAGGTTTGCAGACAAAATACTTCAGCGCCATTCCCAGCATCCGCAAGGAGAACAGCAGCTGTGGCTTGCCCAGAGAAGATGCTTTTCACATCTTCAGAGACCCTGTGAACTCTGACCTCCCCTGGCCAGGAGTTTTGGTGGGAATGACCATCCCGTCCCTGTGGTACTGGTGCACGGACCAGGTGGGTCACTGCTTGTTTCTTTGGTTGGTTTCAAGGAAAAGCTGTTGGTTGTTTGAGGCTGATTACAAACCTCGGGGTTGCACCACCACCTGGACTGATTTACTGTTTCTTATGGGAATTTAGTAAAATCTGGTTGCTTCAATCCTAAAAATGCAAAATTTGATATGCACAGCTGAGTGCTGGGAGTCATCTCACCATCAAAAGGGGTAAGAATGTGTTTGTGAGTCAATCCCAGTCTATAAAGATTTTTTTGGTTGGTTTGTTTTTTAACTTGAACCTTTCACTTCTTGCAAACCACCTGTGAATTCCCCTTCACAACTTTCCATGGGTCTGTCTCCCATCTCTCCTAGTGACACCATCAGAGCCAGGAAGATGAAGCCCTAAGTCACCTTCTGATGTTCTTACTGTGTTTTCTTGCTCTTTTATTTAACTCACTGTGCTCATTTCAGACTCTGTCCTGCTGCTGCCTTGGCCAGGCTTATCCTTAGGGTCAGGGAAGTCCCCAGTGCAGGAAGAATAGAAAATTCTGAGTATGGTCAGCTGGGGATGAGGTTCTGCAGCACAGTGTCCTGCCAGGCTCAGCTGGGATGGCACAAGCAGTGTCTCTCAGGTCTGTGCTCCTGTAAGGATCCAAACCAACCACAAAGCCAGAGCCAGGCTCTGTGATCACCCGTCTGGCACTTCCATAGTTCAGCAGAGATCAAAGCCGGGATCGCTCCATCCCAGCCAGCTCCTCACTGCTGGCAGCCAACCAAACCCATTTCTTCATTCCTAGGTCATTGTTCAGAGGTCCCTTGCTGCCAAAAACCTCTCCCACGCCAAAGGAGGCTCCTTGATGACCTCCTACTTGAAGATTTTGCCCCTCTTTATGATGGTAATGCCAGGCATGATCAGCAGGGTTCTCTTCCCAGGTAAGTGCTGAGGGATCTGTTCCCTCTCTCTGGCTGTGCCTCCTCCTCAGAGCTGGAGCAGGTGAATAAGCTGAGAGGTTCCAGTGCATCGGTTGCCCAATGTATGAAGTAATTTTCTTCCAGTTACAAGCTGGAGAATGCAGATCCTGCTGCAGCAGCCCCAGATATCTCGGTGTTCAGATGGTCCTCTGCCATTTGCTGGAAGCTTCCCGGGCTCTCCAGTATTTTCCTTAAAAAAGCAGTTTACAGCATTCAGCAGAGTAACATTTAGACACGTGGTTTATTGTGGCTGGGGAATTCTGCCTCTCACTCCCCACTGCTTATTTCAGATCTGGTGGCTTGTGCAGATCCGGAAAATTGCCAAAAAATCTGTGGCAACCCGTCTGGCTGTTCCGATATCGCTTATCCCAAGCTGGTGTTGGAGCTTCTGCCTGTGGGTAAGAGCTGGTGCTGGCACTGATGGGGTCTGTACACTCCAACCACAGGTGCCCTGGAGGGAAGTTCAGAGAGGAAAATACTCTGGAACTCATTTCAGTGGGGTTTGTGTTGGGTTTGGTGAGAGAGGGGCACAGAGCAGCAGGAAACAGGAGAGATGGGGGGATCCAGAGTCTCATTCAGTCAAATTTGGATAAAAGATACAGCACAGATGTTCAACAATGAGAATCAAGGGCTAAAACTTCCCTGTGACTGTTATTTTAAAACTGGAGCTAAACCCACTTTAAAAGTCTGTTCCATCTCACAGAAGACCTCAAGGTCACCCTGCAGTGGAGCTGCTGGGGGTCCCTCAGGGCAGCTCTACTTCTCCTTCTGTTTCCAGGGCTCAGGGGCCTGATGATGTCAGTGATGATAGCAGCCCTCATGTCCTCCCTGACTTCCATCTTTAATAGTGCCAGCACCATTTTCACCATGGACCTCTGGAAACACTTCCGTCCGCGTTGCTCCGAGTGGGAGCTCATGATCGTCGGCAGGTATGGAGAGCTGGGGCGTGTTTTGTCAGAGCCTGTTAGGGACACCCCTTGGCACAGCCTGCTGAGGGAACACCTTCACCCTGCAGGGGCTGGCTGGAGGAGGAGAGTGGAGTTAGGAGTGAGGGTTATGAGGCACCTCAGTCAGAGCCTCGCACGCTGAGCAAGCGCAAAAGAACATCCCCCAGTAGGGATGCCCACGGTAAAGGCACCCTTGTCTTGCCCAGGGTCTTTGTGCTGCTGCTCACTGTGATCTCCATCCTGTGGATCCCCTTGGTGCAGGCTGGCCAGGGCGGGCAGCTCTTCATTTACATCCAGTCCATCAGCTCCTACCTGCAGCCGCCCGTGGCCGTGGTGTTCATCCTGGGCTGCTTCTGGAAGAGAGCCAACGAGAAGGTAACGGCTCCGCTGGATCCTGGCCAGCCCTGGGTCCTGGCTGGATGCCGCTCCTTGCTCCAGCACGGCATTCCCTTCCTTTGCAGGGCGCGTTCTGGGGGCTGCTGGTGGGGCTGCTGCTGGGCGTGGTTCGGCTGGTGCTGGACTTCGTGTACCCCGAGCCCCGGTGCGGCGAGGCCGACGCCCGGCCCGGCGTGGTGAGGTACATGCACTACCTGTACTTCTCCATGGTGCTGGCAGCCGTCTCCACGCTCACCGTGCTGCTCGTCAGCGTGGCCACCGAGCCCCCCGGCCCCGAAATGGTGCGTCCCCCCTCCCGCTTTCCTTGCTTTCGAGGTTTCCAGGATGCCCCACGGTCCGTCCGGGGGAGTAACGTGGGGAGAAATAATCTGGAGATGGAAGCTGCCATTCATCCTTTATTTGTGACCACACTTGTAGCAGCAACCCCTCCTCTGCTTCGGCCCCTCTGCTGCCGTTTCTGATTTGGGTCCCATAAATCCCACCCTGGAAACTGGTCAACAGCAGATGCTACCAAGAGCTGCTGTTCGAGCATGTGTGTCAAATCCATGACAAATTAGCCTTTTTCCCCTCTATTTTCCAAGCAATTCCAGCTTCTGGGTCATCTTTACCAACTCTCTTACTGACTTAGTGAGGAACCATTTTTACTTGCAGAAAAGAGAAACCCAGGGCCCAAAGCACAGCTCCTCTGAACCAGGTTTGTGCCAGTTTGACTATTTTCAGTAGAGGTACCGAGGCTACAGAGAAACATTGAGAGCAGCAAGGAGGGGCAGGGGAGTTTCAGGGATCATAACAGCAGCACATCCTCTTGCTTCAAGACAGCACTAACCCAAAAGTCCCGGTGAACTCAGAAATCCCCCGAGAGGGAGGTGCCCCAGAGGTGCGTGATCAGTCCAGAGCTCACCTGCCCTCCCTGTAGCAATTTTTCCTCATCTCCAAAGTGAATCTTTCCAGCTCCATGTTGTGCTCATCCCTCTCTATCGACACTATTGCTGAGAACATCCCTCTTTAATGAGTCTTTCAGATATCTGAAGAAAACAATCCTACCTCCTACCTGTCATCTCCTCTCAACAACCCCAGTTCTTTGAGCCGCCCCTCCCCGGCCACAATTTCCATTCTTTTTGCTCCTTCTTGACTCACTCTCAGTCTGCACCCAGGGATGGGCCCCCAGAGAAATGTCCCCTCAGTGCAGAGTGAAGACTCATCGGTCTGAGGTGGAGCTGCCCCGTTCTGGTGACCGTCACCCCAGCAGTTCCAGCCGAGCTCGGCTGTTCAGCTGCTCCTCAGGGCAAGGGGGCAGATCCCGGCCCCTCCACGAGTTCTCTGTGCAGGCGGCCCCGGGGCTCCTCTGAGTGACACCGTGACAGCAACGTCTTTAACACCACTCTTCATGCCATCAGATAAGTCGGCTCACCTGGTTCACGCGTGGGGATCCTCCGCTCAAGCAAGACCTGGCAGTCAGCCCCAGCCCCGCCGCTGCCAGAGGAGCGAGCGACGCCGAGCGCCCCGCTCTCCAGCTTGAGCTAAACATTGCCTCTGACACTAGTGCAGAGGAGAAGAAATGTAAGTGCTCCAGCGTGCTCAGTAACCCCACACCCAACAACCCCTGGCGTTCCCAGAGGCTTTGAAGACAAGAGACGCTAAAGCTCCTTCCTCTGGAATTCCGTAGCTTCAGGGAGTGCTGAAAGAGTCAGAGAATTAGAAATGACAGAATACCCTGAGTTGGAAGGGACCCATCAGCATCATCCAGTCCAACTCCTGGCCCTGCCCAGGACACCCCAACAATCCCACGCTGTCCCTCAGAGCGTTGTCCAAACCCTCCTGCAGCTCTGGCAGCCTTGGGGCTGTGCCCACTGCCCTGGGGAGCCTGTTCAGTGCCAACCACCCTCTGGGGGAAGAACCTTTCCCTGAGATCCAACCTAAACCACCCCTGACACAGCTCCAGCCGTTCCCTGGGTCCTGTCACTGCTCACAGGGAGCAGAGATCGGAGCTGCCCCTCGGGAGGAAGCTGCAGACCCCGCTGAGGTCTGACCTCAGTCTCCTCCAGGTGCAGAAAGGTTTTACCTGACGTTTTACCTAAGCAGGAGTTTAGTTTCTTTTCCATCTTTTGATGGCATTACTTGAGCTGGAAGCCAAGGAGCTGGATGGGGTACAGAGCCATGCCCATTATCCCACCTCAGTGACCCACGCCATGGCACCTGCTGCCAGGAGAACTGGTTGGAACAGGGGAGGGTGGAGCAACACCACAGTTCTGTTGATGAAATTCCATTTCTGTTTTTCAGCGGTGTTTTCTGATCGGCTCTAGCAGCAGGGAGAACCCAGAGCCCTGGGCCGAGCTCTTGACAGATCAGTGAAGGAGGATTTGCGTTTTTTAAAACTTGTACTTGTCGGTATTAGGTACAACCTTGTGCAGCCACTCACTGCATTCTCCAGTGATGATCTGCATCTCCTGCTCTTGCCAGGCTTGGGCACCTGTTTATGTAACATTGCAGCTTTGGCAGAGTGTTCCTTTGATCTATAAAAAGTTGTTGTAAGTTAATGAGTTAGGGCACAGCTCTCCCACTGCTGGGAAGTCTGAGTTTGCTGTGCACAAGCATTGCCTTCCCAGCACTTAGTCCTGTGTCCCAACCCACACCAGAGGCGGGAAAATTCAGTTTACATGTGTGTGGCATGGAGAACCCCCCTGCACTAGAGCAGGGCCTTGCCTGGGGGGCTGCAGGGCACCAAGCAGCCAGAGCTCAGATTTTAGGTTTGGTTTAGACGGTTGGGAACAGCAGAACCGGAGCTCAGAGCTCCAGGGAGGATGGAGCAGGTACCACAGCCCCAAGAGACGATGCCTGAAGGAGTCCCTACAGCTCAGTGCAGGGAGAGTGTTCACTTGGACACCGCTGGTGCATTTCTGCATCAACCCCCTTTGAACAGGAGCACACGGGACATTCCTGGGATTTGCTCTGTTGATGGGACTCATCCCTCACTCCTGACTCTCTTTTTAGGTGCGACTGAGGCCAAAGGCAGCTCGAAGCTGATGAGAACCTTCCTGTGGCTCTGTGGGATGGAGCGCAGGCAGGAGAGCACCGAGAGCACAGCACCACCCAAACCTGAGCCCCTGCCCGTGGCTTCCCTGGAGGAGAAACCGCTGGTGAAACACATCCTCAACGTCAACCTGCTCATCTGCCTGTGTGCTGGGGTCTTCCTCTGGGCATACTTCGCATAGCCAGGGTGATGCAAGTCCAGATGACATCAACTAATTTTTATTGGTGTAAATATTAATAACTAGCAGAGGGTTAATGTAATTCTTAATGCTTTCTAAATTTTATTTCTTTATTTAAGAAGACAGATCCTTCTTCCTAATCCCTTCCTTATTTCTAATGGGGGCCTGGCTTTGACCAGGGCTGAGAGCACTGGCAGACCCCAATTGGCCCCAAAGAGCTGAGGAAGGTTTGGTTATTTTAAATATTTAAATTTGCTCTTTGGCCTTAGAGCAGTGCCTGGAATTCAGGAAGCCTGGATTCTTTTCCTATTTATGCCTCTATAACCAGCTACAACCACTTGAGTCCCCTCTGGTTCAGCCTCTCCAGCCTCGAGGGGCGAGTGACAGCTCTGGGTGCCCAGAGGAGAGGCCGACGGCCTTGTCCATGCTCTGTTGTATCTCTGGCCTCTCCGTCAGGGGCAGCCTGGGCAGGAGGGGGATGAGCCCCCTGCTCCCCCCAGGGCCTTGTGGAGCTGCAGATAAACTTAATAAAGAGTGAGAGCTGCTCCCTGCCTGCCTGCCTGCAGTCTGTGGGATGGGGGCTCCTCTGGGCCTGCTTTAACAAGCAGCTGCTTGCAGTGTGTTTGACGTCAACCTGCACATCAAGCAATAAAGGTAAATGCATTCCCAGAGTGCTTCCACTGCAGTCCTCAAGGAAAACCCAGCTGAGCAGCCAGTGACTCTGAGCAACAAAGCCCAGGGGATCACTGCGACCTTCAGGGCCCACTGGAAGCAACAAAACTAGGAAAAAGAAGCCTTAAGTTGACAAAAGACAATCTTTAATTTTATACATGTTCACCCAACTGCTGAATCCAAACAGCTGCTTCAAAGTTCTTCCAAAGTTCAACCGTTTGCAACAAAAGCACAAACCCCGCTTCCACAGTTTCCTCGTGGAACAGTTGCCAGTTGCACATGAATAAAACCAGGTTAATACAAATAACTATGAAATCAGGATAACTACTGATCCTAAGTAGCAATGAAATTATTAAAGAGACAGAAAGTTCCTCCTACAGCACGACAGTCCTTCAAGGCACTGGATACATCCACAGTTTGACAGGGTGACTGATAACCAGCAGTCACCACCAGCACTCGGGCAGGGGTTGGTTCATGGTTTAAGAAGAATGTGCAGCAAATCCCAGAGGGAACGTCCCTTGCGAGGCAGCTCCTGGTACGGGCTAAGAACTACAAATAAAATCTAACCGTGACATTAAAAGGATTATTTCCATAATACATACATGCACTTTTAAATAACTAATGTTCTGCTTGCTTATTCTTTTGGAATTTCTGCTAATACCACCTGTATCAGCACTGATTACGCTTCCTAGGAGAGTTCCTGTAGGAATTCATTCCTTGCATCCAAGAGTTTGAAAACCCTTGTCGAGACACAGATCATCAAACTTCTTCTGAGCGGCTGAGACAGAGATTGGCCAAAGGTTGGTCTTTTCCACCTAAACGAGTCCGTAAATCACATCTCCACGGTGCACCAGTCCTGCACCAGGCACAGTCCTGCCACTCTGTCAGAAGAAGCTTTTCCCTGTTGGGTCTGAGGGTTTTCCCCCAGGAGAGGAAGCCGGGGAGCCGCGGTCACAGCGCGGTGCTCTCCGTGTCGTTGTCAATGTCCAGCACCAGGTGGTTGTGCAGGTCCCTGCTCGCCGGCTCCGCAGGAAGCTCTGAAGGAGGGTTTGGAAGTGGTTCTGGAATACTGGAATTGGAGTCTGCACAAGAAAGGGAACAGCAAGTTTAGCAGCCGGGTCATTCACTCGGGCACTCCTGGGCATTCCCTCAGAGAAGGGAAAGATCAACAAGGGCTCTTCAAACACCCGTGTGCAGGTGGGCACTAGAGGTGAGCCACGTTAAACAGCCTGGAGTTGCTTCTCCTACAGACCCTGGCTCAGTCCTGTACCCCTCCCCTGTGTGTAACATGGTCTTTGCCACTCCTAAGGCAAGGAGAATTTTGTTCAAGCCAAGGTGTCAAAGAAGGACCCCAAAATGCTGCACTTCTGGTGACTGACTACCCCAGCAGCTAGAATTATAAGACCAGAAAAATCCCTAAGAGTTTAAAGAAGATAACTGAAAATACTGTCAGTGTTTTGGAAAGCTGATTTATAATATGCCACGACATCCCTTACTGCAACCCAGCAGCTGTTCCAAACAGAAAGTAATTTAGATCACTTAAATCAATAAAGAATCCACATAAAGACCTTATTTTCAAGCACGGGAGCACAGCCTCCCCTGCTCCCCTCAGCCCATCCCAGCCTCACACCACCTGCAGGGATCTGTATTCCAGGATATTTAACACAGCAGCTGGAATTCCATCGTGTTGTGGCCTGACACCGACCGGGCAGTTATGCCAGAGAATCCCAGAAGAGTTTGGGTTGGAAGGACCTTAAAGACCATCCAGACCCACCCCTTGCCATGGGCAGGGGCACCTTCCACTAGACCAGGGTGCTCCCAGTCCCGTCCAACCTGGCCTTGGACACTCCCAGGGCTGAGGCAGCCACAGCTTCTCCTCCAACCCCAACAGTTCTGTGGGAAGGAGCATTTGTGACACCCAAGGCTTCAGTGACATCCGGCTCAGAACGAGCCCTGCACCAAACACAGCCTTGCCTAGGTTTGTGCACAGGGGAAAGCACAGGGTGAGAGTGGCCAGGGAGACACCAGGAGCTGTGCACAGGCTGTCTCCAGCACTTTTAGTAGGTTTAGTCAGAGCAGCAGCCACGCTCGGGCCATGCCCCCCCGAGGGCACGAGCAAGCAGTTACTGGTGACACGGGTTAGTAGTGGGGTTAGCACACACATGATTATCAATCAGCAACAGGTCTGGCCAATCAGGTGCCTTTTCCTTACCATTGAACTTGCCAATACAGTTCCTACTGAATGCTGGTCAAACATCTAGATTATTTAATAAAATTCTTGATTAGAATACTCTGGGGCTTATTCCCTCAACACCATAAATAGAATTTGTGGCATTGCTAATGCCCAGGACGTGGACAAAGGAATCAACAGTATACTGAAAACAATTCAGAATTCCTGTTCTGGCATTATTATGAAGTCTGCTGGCAACTTAATTTTGGCTTCTGTTGTTTCCTTGCTCTTTCAGGTTAAAATTAAAAACAGTGGCTGCACATTGTGAATTAGGTGAGTCTATAAGTGCTCATATATGCAGGTGTAAATATTAGAGAGGATACTCTTATGTGACAGGCAGTGGTGTTAATTCAGAATATTAATCCTTTAAAAAAGGAATGATCTGGAAAAGGTGGATGCTCCTGCACAGAGTGTCCTGCTGGAGGTGAGCCCGAGTATCACTTCAACTCTTCCCCAAGGGGTTTTTAGCAAAACTGACTGTATTTTCTAGGTCCCTTTGCCAGTTTTGTAGAGAATTCTTCCTCAGCAGCTTTCCTTTCCTGGAAACTTTTTTTTTTGTGTTTACAGTATACAACTTGGCCAATTTGCTATGGTTTGCACTTGAAAGGAGTGATATTAAGCTGTGCCCATCACTCCTCTCTGGCAGGTGAGTGCCTTGCCCAACTCCAATTCCCCCACTAATGAAGCAGCCCCTGCACACCAGCTGGCTGGGATTTAGAAATTAATGATTCCTCCAGTTACACTGGGGTAAAACAAACCCTCCCTGTCTGTCATCATTAAAGCAATTTCCTCAGAACCAGGAATACCCCAAAATAAAACCAACATAGTCAAACTATGAAACACACAAAAAGGTTAAGCGTTTCCTTAAAAGTTTGACTCATCAGCTGCTGTTCTTTATTTAAGAGTGTGTAAAAGTGCTGTAAAGATCCAGAGCCCAGCCTTACTTCTGAATTGAGCTTGGGATTTGTAATGTACTTAAATATACTGACAAAAACATCAGATGTACAATCAGGAAAAGTCAGTTACTTAAAAAGCAAAGCTACTTTCCAGTTACATAAAAGCAGCTTGTTTACTGCTAATTTCATCATAGACTGGTTTGGGTTGGAAAAGACCTTAAAGACCAACCAGTCCCACCCCCTGCCATGGGCAGGGACACCTTCCACAATCCCAGGTGGCTCCAAACCCTGTCCAACCTTCCTGGACACTTCCAGGGACGGGGCAGCCACAGCATCTCTGAGCAACCTGTTTCTCCAATTAAAAAAAAAAACAAAACAAACCCAAAGTATTTCCAATTTGATTTCTCAATGCAGCCCTGACTGCAGTGTCCTTGCTGTAAAGAGTCAGATCTCGGGATGGTTTGGGAACACAGCCCCACCTTTCCAGCCTGCCATGCAGTCGGTACCTCGGCAGGGCAGCAGCACATCCCTAACAGCTCCCACCTGCACAGTGAGGGTGTGCCTGGGGCTGGGGGTGGGCACAGGAGCTGTCGGTGGGGCTGGCAATGCCTGGTGCAAATGCCAGTGTGTCACAGTGCAGGTGCTGCTGGGGCTCTTCTGCATCGATGTGGATTTGGCCAAATAAATTCCAAGTGGTTGAAAGTAACTGCAAACCTAAAGTGAGAGCTGCATCAGAACGTAACCATAACCCACCAAACTGCAGGAAAAACACGAGCTGCAGTCTCTGCCTGCACTGAGGAGAACAAACCTGTTGGGAACGGGTCACCCATCACCCCTGACTTGGGGACTAGTTCTGGGGACCTGGCGTGCGGTGTTACTTCTTCACAGGGACTTGTGGAGTAACAACGTTCACAGGACCACTAAAATGAAGAGGCAGAGGCCTTAAACCCTCTCACAGACAGAATGCTATGTGGGGATGAGACACACAGCGTTGACAGAGCACATTTCCAAAGCGCATGTCCAAACTCAAGCTACAAACAGGAGCGGTTTAGCTGATGTTGCACATTTCTGTGAGTACAAACCTTATTCGCAGTAACCATCCCCACCTGTGAAGGCATTGGGGTAAAGCTGTTAGGCAACAGAATTGATACTTTGCATTCCAACACATTAGTCTAGTTCTAGAGAAGCTGCAGTGTCATGGGAAAGTTTTAACCACTATTAATTATAAGTTGATTTAAAAGCATTAGTCTCTACATTCATTATCCCCTCCTTCAGAATTTCCCAGAATAAGCAGCAACTAAGCAGGAGAACATTTCAAAATCAGCTGGTTTTGAATGGCCTCAGCATTACATTTAAAAAAATAAACTCAATTAATTAACTTTATTAACTTAAATTACCATTATCCCTGTCAAACTAGTAACTAGAAGCTTCATGACATTTTCATGGGAAGACAATGTTCCTCTTTACTTCACAAGTGTCTCAAAACAAAAAGATTGCATTTACAATATGAAGCTCTATAAACATAGACCTAAGAAATGCAGTTGAGTGTAAGTGAATCTTCAGCTTCTGCATGTGCAACTTAAAAGAGCATCAGAAGACTCTGTTCCTGTAAGGTTTTTAAAACATTCTCTGTGTGTTTTGCCTATTAAAACACGTGTCAGTGACCACTTTTGCCCTTTTCTTATCTTAGTATGTGCTGAAATCCACTATCCTTGGCTACATCTTCTCCCTCCTCCAAATATTTGCTTTTTGGCAACAGATGTACAAGCAGCATTGCCTGCCAAGATCCGAGGCTGGAGACAGCCCCAGCGAGCTGCTATCAGCGTTCAGGAAAACAAACACAACAAGCTCATCTCCACTTGCCTCCAAACCTTTCTGCCTCAGGAATGAAACCCTCACTGAGGAACTGCCCCAAACCCTTGTGTGCAGAGCAGCTGGCTGGGCATTTACCTGGAAATGAGCTATTTAGTATTTTAATTGTTATTTGTGCTTTTCAGTTCCCCCCCACACTCGTTTCCAGCTACAGGCACTACTTTCTTTATTTCCACTCCCCGAGGAGACACCGGACAGGGAAGGATCCACTCACCTGTGACTATTTTGGAAGCTGTTTGTGCGGGATTTGCAACAATCCCATCTGCAGGCAGCTGAGAGGGAGGGTGAGGCGGAGGGGGCACGCTGGGTCTGTTCCTGGGCTTGGGCACGGGCCGAGGCCGGGGCAGGGTGCCACTCTGAGGTAAGGAGGGAGCCTGGCAGGGCTCTGGAGTCGCTGGCTGGGGCGATGGGGCGCTGCTGGGGTGCTTGCCCAGCGGGGGGGTGTCGGGCGGTGTGGGGGTCTGGGCGAGGGTGGGACAGGGCTGCTCTGGTCCGTGCTCGCTGCCAGCGCCGGGAGATGCTTGGCTGTTTGCTTTGGGCTGCAGTGGAGGAGTTGCCTGTGTTGGGGGCTGAGGGGGGGGGTGGCTGGGAGCTTGGATGGGGGAGAGGCTGCTGGAGTATCTCCGAGGTGCAGAAACCTGCGAAGCGGAGGTCTGGGCTGCTCCTTGGTTGGCATGTTGAGCAGGAGGAGAAGAGCTTCTGGCAGGTGGTTTTGGAGAGACAGAAGGTGGCTGAGCAGCAGGGGAAGAGCTTTGGCTTCCTGGCTGCCCTGGAGGGGGGTTGGCTGGTTTGGGGGGGGCTGGTGCCGGCTTTTTCACAGCTGTGGAGAGAAGAGGGAACACTTCAACATCACGGACTGTGCAACTTCTTACAGGGGCAGGCAGTGACAGGACACAGGGAATGGCTTCCCACTGCCAGAGGGCAGGGTTGGATGGGAGACCGGGAAGAAATTCCTCCCTGTGAGGGTGGGCAGGCCCTGGCACAGGTTGCCCAGAGAAGCTGTGGCTGCCCCTGGAAGTGTCCAAGGCCAGGTTGGACGGGGCTTGGAGCAACCTGGACTAGTGGGAGGTGTCCCTGTCCATGGCAGGGGGTGGAACGGGATGAGCTTTAAGGTGCTTTCCAACCAAACCATTCTGGGATTCTGTGATTCCAGACCAAGCTCCCAAAGTCACTTTAGTAGCACTTTTGCAGTACATCAAGAGCTGGCACACAGTGGCTTGAAAAGCAATCAAACTCACCTCTCCTCAGGGCGTGGGGACTGGGCCCTGCTGCGTTCTGGGGCTGGTTAACACCGAGCTGGCTGGTGCTGCTCCCTGCCTGCCCGCCGTTCCTCACCGGGGGAGGAGTGGCTGAGGACGTGCTGTCCTTAGATTTTGAGGCACTGAAAATTAAAAATCCCACATTAGAAGATGATTGTAACGTGCCTTGCCCAGCTCAGCTGCACCTGTTCCGTTGACATTACAGGCTGTGCTGCAGGTCAGATATTAGGAAACAGTTTTCATAGAAAGGGTTGCAAAGCATCAGAAGGGGCTGCCCAGGGCAGTGGTGGAGTCCCCATCCCTGGAAGTGTTCAAAAAATGTGTGGATGTGGCTTAAGGACGTGGTTTAGTGGTGCACATGGTGGTGGGTGCTGGTTGGTGGTTGGTCTTGCTGATCTTCACTCATTTCTTTATATTTACAGTCACCTGCAGTAATTTAGTCCTCAAAAGGAGTAACTTTCAATCACATCTACTGGCACCTTTCAATCCCCATTTCTCCAGATGCTGTTTGAATAAAGTGCAAGTACTTGAACAGAGTCTGTGCAGATTTTAAGTGCAACTTTCAGGCACTACCCCCAAGGTTTCATTTTAGCTGCCTCTGCCACAAAAGCTCTGTGGAGGAAGTACTGGTCTGCAGGGGATTTCCACGAGCTGGTTTTGTGAGTTTGTCACCTGAGAACAAGCTGTATGCAAAAGTCAGTGCTGCATCAAGGTCCACAGTGGAACTTCACCTCAAGATGCTGAGGCTGACATCTGGAAGCACCATAGGCTTTACACATGGCTTGTTGCCCCTCTCAGACCACAGAAGCACTGAAAGCAGAGTGCTGCTTTCACCTCTCCTGGAAGCAAGGCTCAGGTTACTGCAATTAGCCTTGGAGCCCAGGCATATTCATCCCAGGGACACGACTGCAGAGCTTCCATAGTAATTAAATAGCACAAAACCTGGCTACAATACTTGTCCTAAGGAAACTAATACTGAAATACGATGAACCGACTTGCAGTTTTCTAGCAAAGAAGTCTGGTTATCACTAACACTTGCTACAGACAAATAAATAAACAAAACAAGAGACAATATCCAGATAACACGCACGAGAAACAACAAACAAGACCAAGGGGTTTCTGGTATTGCCACTGGTAGGTTTTGCTCTTTCAGCAGCAAACTGGTATCACCCTGTGTGCACACCTCTGGAGTATAACCAGGGAAGGCCAATATGGGAAGCGGAAGTAGAGGGTTTTTTTTAGTATATTTCATTATAATTTTTCCCCCCAAGAATTCCACTATCCCAGAAAATGAATTCAGGAACATGCAGGACTACTTATTTATTTTAAGAGACCAATTCTGGAAGCATGGCAGGAGAGCTCCTGCATGGTGCTGCTGCCCAGGCCCGAGGGGTCCACACCTGACAAAGCCCATCCCCGGTGGAAGAGGAGCCTCGTGGAGCAGACACAGGGGGCACACCAGTTTGCTGCTGGAGCCGCCTGCCAAGCCACTGCCAGCAGAAGCTGTGCCTCTTACCTGCCATCCTCAGTGCCTGGAGTTTGGAATTCTGCTGAGGCAGCAGAGAGAGCAAGCCCAGCCCCCCCGGGGCTGCAGTCAGCCCCCCCAGCCGGCGGGTGCTGCTCGGCCGGCTCCGAGGGCGGCAGCGGGGGCTGGAAGGCCGGGGATGTGTGCTTTCTGTTTACAGTGCCACATCTCCGAGGGTTCGCTGGGAAGTCCAGAACCTTCACACCAAAGCTACAGAGAGAAGAGAGAGTGAACACACCACGCAGCCGACACCAGGCACTGCAGCAACAGGACACTGGATGTTACACCCCAGACAAACCCCCCCTCTGCTCGGCATGCAAAGCAGCAGCGAGGAAAGCTTCCACTGGCTGCAGAACACCACAATGTTAAAGCTTCCACTGGCTGCAGAACACCACAATGTTAAAGCTTCCACTGGCTGCAGAACACCACAATGTTAAAGCTTCCACTGGCTGCAGAACACCACAATGTTAAAGCTTCCACTGGCTGCAGAACACCACAATGTTAAGACATGCAACAGGATTTGGCTTATCCACGCAGAGGGATAAGCTAAACATAAGTGAACAAACTACTCCATTACATTTGAAGACAAACACTGACGACAACGAGGTCAAAGCACTCGGAATTTCACATGTAAATACAGACATTTCCTTGCACACCAGAGTAGTTCCTCACTGAATGTATTCTGCCACATGAATTTTGTTTCTGTTACCCACTAAGTTGCAGTACAGATGGATGTAGGCTGTGATTTGGGGGTTGGATTGAAATGATCTTTATGGTCCCTTCCAACCCAAATCGTTCTATGATTCTGTTTGTTTTTCAAGGACAGCTACAAATAAATAGACCCCAACTAACAGATTTTAGAATGCATACAGCACGTTCATTCCCGAATTTACTTTTATTCTTGTTTTGTTAAAGACTGAATCTTGTACTGATTTTCTTCTTCCTCTGTGAGTGCTGACAAATTTGCATGTGGCTGGCCATAGCTAACAGGTAACAACATTTGCATCAACAGCTAAAAATGAAACAGCACATCACTTGAATATCCATGATGAGTGATAATAATGAACGTTACACTACATGTTATATGGGAAACAGCACGTTTTACTGGTATTTTTTAGCATTCTACTGCTTGCTGGGGCAATACTGTACCATCATCAACTCAGAAGTCTTATCATGAAGGCACCAGGTAACACCACCTCAGCTTATGGGCTTTGAAAGAGAAGCCATGGAATATCAGAAGTTAGAGACTGAGAGATGCTGCTACAAACACTTCTGTTTCAGTGAATTTTAGACCCCCCCAAATCTGTACGGGGAAAATGGTAACTGGGAGCAGCAATATCTGCTTGGGCTTTACCATGCATGGAGAGTGACTGAAAGTAAGTAACAGTACATTACCTTTGAACCATCCTCAGGCTGCAACAACATGAAATAAATCACTGTTGTTATCTACAGTATTTCCATTAAACTCCTCTCCTCAGACCAATAAAAGTGGGTCTGATTAAAGCCTCCTCAGGAGAGGGCTATTAATTGACACCTAACCTGCGAATTACACCTACCTTTCCTTCTTCAGCAAATCCCCTTCCATCACAGTCATGCTAACAGGCCTCTTCCTTTCCAGTGTCCCACATTCATAGTCATTCCCAGTGTGTGACAAGTGATTGGAATTAACAGCAGGTACTGCCACAAATGCCCCAGACACATTGAAATCTTCATCTGGAGGAGAGACAGACAGAATACATCCTAAGACTCACAGATGCCAAATGGTGCCTCACTGCAAACGCTATTGGAGGTTTACCCGTGCAGAGTAACAGAGAATTCTTTAAACTATGGCAGGAATTTACCTCCAGGGAAGAACCAGTCTGCGTGCTGAATAATTGGCTCAATAACTGCTACCACATGGACTGAAGTTGCTGCTGCCATTTCAGCAAGGGATCTGCAGGAGAGGTTTGGAGAACACTTTATGCAGAGTTCTATCACAGTGAGAAAACTAAAAATTCATATTACCTAAATGACAACTGATGCTAAGCATGATGGATTGACTCCTCAGTACCCCACACAGAGCAACTGTGCTGAACTCTGGACTATTCAGTAACATTCACAGCTTTTGAAAACCCCCCTAAAGTGCTTCATGCCTGAAGACACAGGCTGAAAGAACACCTGAAGTATTTTTTAGGTATGCAGCCTGTTGCTGTGAGCAGTCCACAAGGTTTAAAACAGCTTGATGAAGTTCTGTTGTGCAGCTCTCCCAAAGAACTCACCCTTCATTCTTTGCCCATAACAAGTTGGGGCCCAACACTATGGCGATGTTGCTGGGAGTCATTTTGTTGACGTCGCTGTTCTGTGCAAGCTTTGCTAAGAATTTGATTAAATACCTACAAGAAAGGCAAGAAATCATTAAACAGCAGAAACTAAGAGCATTTCTTGTCGAAGGGAAGTAAATAAAAATTCAAGAACTTGTAACAACAGCTCCCAACAATACAGAAGTGAGATGAGCAGCCTCCTTGCTTGGCACCTGGCCCTAAGCTTCTACTCAGCAATCATAGAAGTTCAACTGAGCAGCAAAGAAAGCAGCTCCCACCTTAGCAAAATGAAACTAGAGAACTATTTCATTTTCTGAGAAAAAACATTTCGATTCAGTTAGTTTCATTTTCTGTAAAGGAAAATTCCATGCTTCTGGGAATCACTAGAGTTGGTTTTATTCCATTCATTCCCAAAAGGCAAAACCAAGGGGAAAAATGAGATGATTAAGAAAGATGTGATTTCTAAGACTGGAAAATACAAAGAAGAGCACAGCATGACCCTTAAGTATTAGGGTTCCGTGCATCATTATTTCCTGATAGTCAAGAGTGAATTAACCTGACCGAAAAATTTACCATTACCTCTGCACACAGAGATGTATTTTTATAAATCTCACTGAATCTGGCCAAGAATAACACCCTGGATCTGAGTTTTGGTTAATCAGCTTTGAGAAGCAGTGACTCAGCATCAAAGCAGCTGAGCTGACAGATGATCACACATACCTGAAGTTAACACGATAATGCTCAGGTAACCTGTTACAAATTCTCCACAACTCTTGGAGCTTCTTATCCTGGTCCTGAATACTGAAAGGAAAATAAATTCCATTACATCTTATTTTCAGATCAGAAATTTCTTGTTTCTGGACTGACAAAAGGATGATGGTGTAAGCCTCCATTTATGCCAAATTAATGCACTGTTCTGGACTCAGCAAGCTCAGTAACCTGCCTGACTTATCTCTACCTACAATGAAAAAAACCTGCTCGGGCATCAATAGTGTGCAACCAGCAGTCTGAAGCAGCCCCTACGGTTAAACAACAGGCAGATATTTCACCACATTTTGTATAATTAGAATTAAACTGAACCACAAAATTTAAAATAATTTGTCACACAAAATACCTGCTAAAGCAGAAATAAGAAAGGTAACTGTGTGAGCTTGGTTGTTTCTTTTGAATTCATCTATGAGGAACCAAATTTGATAAAAGTGTGCAGCATGTTTTCCTCTCCAGCTGTTTTTAGCACGCTCACCTTGCAGCCTGTGTCCATTCCTCATACAAGCTGTAGGTCATCAGAGGCTCTGGCAGCTCCCGCAGATAGGATTTCAAGGCCCCTACAATGCAGACAGGAACAGGCTGGCTCCTCAGCCACTGCTTTCAGACCTCAGTTCCCATTCTGTCCTCAGATCTGCAGTTTTATCTATGCAATAGGTCCCACGTACCAGGGCAACAGTGGGAAGGCCTGACACTTCCACAGGGTAACTGCTCAAACCTTAACACCAAAGGTCTGTCAGTAATTACTGTAAATTAACAGAAACACGTTCTGAAACTCTGAATCATCTCTTCAGAGCAAAGAACTTTTGAAGCCCTTTTCAAAGGTGTACACACGGCTCCAATCTCCCTTGATCACAGGAACACTCTTGTCACGAGAGGAAATGTGACACCTGGATTATGCTGATCACCCCAATTTTACACGCTGCTGTCACACAGACAGGAATACATCAGGAGTGACAAGCATGGGCACCCCACATTTATCTGTGTCCAACTGTGCAATGAAGGGAACTTTCGATTTATTTCCCCTCCTATTTTATCTGCACAGACTGACATCTCACACTGGAGCAGGTCAGCAGTTAAATTAACAGCACAAAGTTGTGTTGTATCAACTTCCAGCTGGTTTTGACCCGGAACGTTCACCACACCTGCAACAGCATGGGGGTCGGAGTAAAACTCATCCAGCTGGGAAGTTGAACAGTCCAGGGCAGCTTTCAGCTTCTTTAACTTGGAGGCTCCAGCAGCAATTCTGAACAAGCCCTGCATCATAAAAATAAAATTAATTGACTGTAACAACACACTGGCACAAGCACAGAACAGGAGAAGTTTTGTAACAGCCTCTTCCAGAACTTTTCGGGTTTGGTGTCTTCACCTGACAGTGTTACAGCCTTAATGTGTCATGTCACTGTCACCTGAGCACGTTTTAGTTCCCTCTCACCCTTGGCCCATCCCTGATTTTCATTCTTTGTGAATTCATCTCAAAGATACTTCAACCAGTGCTCAAGGTGATTCTGTTGCAAAACATTTATCATTTACATGAATGAACAAATCACTTCAGCTACATATTAACAGGCACAGACACCAGTCCAGCAGCTCGACTGGACTCCTTTTCCCATCCTTCATGGCATGTGACCTGGAATTACCCACCTCCTCTCTCATCCCTGTTTCCAGGAGCATCATCACACAGGCTTCAATAGGGACTGCGATTTCCCGCCCGCTGCGCTTGAGGTGCTCTTCTAATGGAGTTCCAAAAGCTGGTTTTTCAGTCCATTTGTCTGGTTGGAGAGTATCAAAACACTGAGCAGAATATCTACCAAACCCTTGAATATCTACCAAGCCCAGGCAAGAAGAGAAGCAAGCCTCTAGTACAGCACAGAAAGGTTCAGACTACAGCAGGAGTTTTACAGCCCTTGATTGGTAAAGTCCCTTGTATCATGAGGAAAGAGAAAATGAAGCTGCTGGTGGTCAGGAAGAAAATACTTCTGCATCTTTCTGAGTGGAATATCACATACAAATCCTGTGTGTAACTGGAGTCATAAATAAACTTCAACACAAGTGCCAGCACACAGCTGCATGCTCCAGTTGC
The DNA here is from genome assembly GCA_038380795.1 of Pyrocephalus nanus. Classification (NCBI taxonomy): domain Eukaryota; kingdom Metazoa; phylum Chordata; class Aves; order Passeriformes; family Tyrannidae; genus Pyrocephalus; species Pyrocephalus nanus. Next base: position 15,531,583 of record CM076276.1, read on the forward strand.
AAGAATCCGAGGCAAATTTTGTCCAGATTGCATGACCTGGGCTGATTGTCATTTTAACTGTATATACAGTGAACAAAAACTGAGCTGTTAATACAGAGTTTATTCCTGAAATGTGGTTCTTGAAATCAGCAACTTATAATGAACATTAACAGCCCCAGTGTCTCACATCAGAACTACCTTGGTGACAGCCCAGCACTGTAATGCACAAATTTTCAGTTCAATTCCTCACTTTTTGTTTAACTCAAATTGGCATAAGTTTCTCCAAATTGAACACAAATTTCTTCTTTCCTACAATTTACTTTTTCACCCATTTCTACTGTTTTAACTGAAAAAATGCAGATGTAAAAGGTTATTGTTAGTACATATGTGTTATTTCTTTTATGTGGAAAAAAGGCCAAGAAAGACAAAACTTCAGAGGACTTGAAAGAGTGCTCTGAAGACACGAAGCGTTTCTGCAAAAGATTTGATTTGCTCTTTTTCTTTACAAAACCACATCACCCACTTCCCTCCTAAGGTTTCAGTCCCTCTCCCTCATTAACATGCCATGGGATGCATGTGGCATTTCCCAAGTTTTGCAAGTTACAGCAAACATTAGGAAAAGAAACCTCAGTATTGTTCAAAGTCACAGTAAGTGTCAGCCCCCATCCCTGAAGTGTCCAAGGCCAGGCTGGACAGGACTTGGAGCAACCTGGGATAGTGGAAGGTGTCCCTGCCCATGGCAGGGGGTGGAATGAGATGGGCCTTAAGGTCCCTTCCAACCCCAAACATCCCAGGATTCTATGATTCCAATTTACACTGCAGCTGGAAACACAACTGAGGTGATTCCCTACACTGGACTGCAGGAGCACTAACCCACCATGGCTCCCAGCCCACCTTCCAGGGAGGCCAATCTGTTCTGAAGCACTTTCTCCTCAGCTGCTTTGTACAAACTTTTCATACAACAACAACAAATTTGAAGCAGTGATAAAGAGCCTCCTGCACAGCCCTTCTGCAGCCCTGCTGCTGTACAGACATCACCTGCTTGCATTCCCTCCTCTCCCAAACTGACAGGGCACAGATATTCTGTACCCCCATCCAGCATGATGCTCCTGTTTATGTATTTAAATGGTTCAGCTTTTACAACTTGCCTGTGACCCACAACTGAGGATACCTGAGCTTAGCTCAGCTCAGATTGTATTTTTCTCCGACTTTGTTCACCTGTTTCTCCAAGGCATTTAGAAAATTCAGGGCCAGCAGAGCCAGTTTTTAGAAGAGCAGTTTCCAAAACACACGGTGCATCCTCATCCCAAATCCTCAGTGACACACCTTAAGCTCCCACTGACAGTGGGAAGCTTTCCAGCAGTTCCATTTCTTCTCAGGGAAGAAGTGAAGCTGTGTAACACCCTTTTTTAAACTGCTGATAATCAGCACAAGAACCCAAACTCTCCATTTTCCAGCATGAAGTGCATGCCAGGAAAGAGGATTGCACAAAATAAGGGGGGTAAAAAAAAAAAAAAAAAAATCAAGCTTCTTAAAATACATGGAGTTTTCCTGATGATCACCTAGTAATCATTCAAGAACCAAGGACCCCTAATATGTTCCTAAATCACAATGACACTTCCATTGGCTTAAAAGGGCAGGTATGAATCAGCAAAAGGGCACATGATAACAAGGAAGAAGTGTAAGCAAGTAGAAAAATCCTTCCTTTACCCTCCTATCAGAGGTACCAGAGAGATCCTTAATATTTTATTAGTGTGTTAAATATGGCTGGAGAACTCCAGAGAACACGAAGATGGAATTATGCTTGGGAATGTAAAATTGTTAAGTAGATAAAAATGGCCTTATTAAATCAGTGTGCATGCAAGAGAATCAAGATAAAGGAGGAGAACATTGTGCATAGGTGGCACAGGCAAGGAGAAGCATCAGCCAGAGCACAGGTTACTTTACCTTGATGGGCTTGAATTTCGGGGAGGACCTTTTCTATGACTGCTAATGCTTTTCTATGGTAATCTGCTTGTGCTTCTAATAACTGAGAACAGAAGCCACATTTTAAAAACAAAAAGAGCATTAGCTTCTGATGAGCACATAAGACAAGACTAGGTTTAGCACTCAAAATGTCATCTTTGAGAACTGAGGGTCTGTGCACAGATGTGCTGAGTCAGAGTCATACTGAAAATACTCACCATAACAAAACATCGAGCATATTCCCCTTCTTTGGACACAAAGCTATACATGTCTGCTGCAAGCTGATCCTTTGGGAAAGAAAAGAATGCAAAACAGCACATCAAATTTACAGGGGCATTTCAAATTACACAGAAAGGCAGATTCCCCTGTGCCTATTTTGCCTGCAGTAAGTTTGAACTGTCAGTTCAAGCACCCCAGGAAGCAGTAATTCACCTGCTCTGCTACATGTATTCCTCAAGCAAAATGAATTAAAAATGTTTAACTGTTTTTTATACAGCAAGGCAGTTGCCCACTTCAGTCAACAACGGGACTGACTGGCATTTTTATATTTATAGCACTCAAAGACAAGTTTTGCTCCTCAGCTCTGCTGCAGCATAATGAAGTATTTAACAACTGAGAAGTGAAAGTGAATGTGAGCTGCTCAAAGCTGTAACAGTCACAGTGCTCCCTGGATGGCACAGCTTGAATTTCATCCAGGAAGCTCCCACTGCATGGCTGCTCCATGGCTTGGAGCACCCAGCACCCTGACATTCAGTCAAGGCTGGGACACAGTTCCTTCTCAGAACTCAGACTGAAACAGAAAACAATGTAAAATACCCCACTTAAAAAAAACCCCAGAGTTCCTCATTAAATTAAAGCAATTCAGAGATCAGCTGGCACTAAAATACCCTTAAGACAACCAGTTTAACAGCCACATGATTTGCAGCTGCAGCAGTCAGGCAGTTTCAGGCTGAAGCAGCAGCTCTGATGGCTGCTCTTGCTAATGGGAGATGTGGAAAGGACACTCATCCTGTCCATACCTTGCACTGCTCTACTTTATTTCCAGCTTCATCCATCTCTTCCTTAAGAGATTCTATTTTCGAAGGATGCACTTGGAAATTTGTTCCTGAAGTCTTGTGGGCTTGGTTGTATCTGTGGAGGAAAAGTGGAACACTTCAGTGAACCGGAATGAAAACGAATGTCCAACATTTTTCCAATTATATAGGCTTGGAAGAGCTCCCAGATCCTGACTGTGTTTGGATTTGTAGTCATGGATTCTTTTTTGGTGCAACTTTAACTTTGTCTCTTTTCACCTAAGCATTACCTGCACACAACAGCATTTCAAAAGCAAGTACCAGATCAGATGCCAGGAGATGCCAACAAGAAGTTCACATGACTAGAAAAGCACCCAGTAGTTAAAACTTTCTTACCTTCCCCTTGCAGAATCCCAGTCCAGCACCAGCTTTGCAAGCTGCTTCCTCTGCTTCTGAATGTTTGGGATCTCTGTCTAAAATGAGAATTTGAGGCTCACATTGATGTTTAAATCGTGCACTGCAATAAAGTCCATACTGTAGCCCTCACATCCACTTTCCCCCACACAGGGCTCCTTAAACCACTTTTATTCTTGGCTATGAGAGAAACCCCTTTTTGGCCAGTTTATCCACAAATCCAGATGTATTCCTTCAGTCAGGCTGAGGTGACTCACCTCTGTTAACAGGCACAGTGGATCTAGAACTTCTCTTTCAATCTGCACTTCATGCTGAGAGAGCTCCATGGCCAGTTTATTCTCTGCATCCCCACAGGTATCCAGCATTTTCCTTTAGGAATTACAGGGAATGGTCAAGTGAGTTACTCTTGGCTGAAGAAGAAAGATTCAGACCAGAGCAGTGGTGGCCCTTTTGGGAAGTTTTGTGCTGTACAAAGCAAAGCATCACTTAGTGGCATAAACCCAAATGCTCTGTGCTGTCCTGGACAAATCTGGGATGGGCAAGGGGTGTGATCAGACCTGTGTCTTCTAAAATTCCTGAGCCGTGACAACATTTTGGAGGCTTTAAGACATTCAGGTGATTATACCAGCCCTAAAGGCACAGAAGTCAGTATTTATTTACAAGCCCATCCTTCCATCTCCCCAGATGCAGGAAAATTGCTCAATGCAGTATTTCATTTTATCCTAAGCCCTTTTAATGTGAAAATCTTCACACCCCAATGCCAAGCAATCCCATATGCAACAGTCTCAGGCTCCAAACCCACAATGTGAACTTTATTTTAGGATTGTTCTAAGGAGAAGCCCTATTCCTTAGGGCTTTTTGTCCACATTTCAGTGTCCTGCAGTGGCTCACAAATACGTACACAAAGGTTTTTAAGGTCATTCTACACTATCTCCATCAGAATACCATCAGCAATGAGGAAACCCTCTAGGAATTCAGGATATGGGATGTTCATTTGTTTCAGCCACTTTCCTGTCAGTTGCAAATAATCACTTTGCCAGGATAGTTAAATTGGGATTATTTTAAACTAGAAGCATTAATGCAAATTGGCGTTGTTTTAAGTCACTAAATCAAACCTGCAGAATGCAGTTCACAGTATAATAAAAATGCAGTTTCATTGTAGAATACACCACATTTTAAACTTCAATTTGAGATAATAATTCTGCTAATCCACCAGGATAAAAGCCATTCTCAAAAGCTTTTATGATAGCAGAGAATCAGAATCCTCTGGAATGCAATTCAGCCTAAAACTTGCCCCCCCAAATCATTCCAGAAAAACTGCTTGCTCACTGTTTCTCCCTTTGGATTAGAGTAGGAATCTGGGAATATTAAATTTCATTACATTGAAACCAGGCTTTGTGCACCCAGAGTCTCTAATTAGAGCCCTGCAGGCAATAAAATGTCAGACTGCAAGTCAAAGAAGGGCCAGCACTCACCCCAGCAGAGTTTCATCACTCAGTTGGACAGATCCTTCTTGCATATTTTGAGCCAGAGCTGTTAGAGGAAGTTTTTTCTATGGAACAGAAGGAACAGTGCTTAGCTTAGTGCTAGTCACTCTTTCCAGCTTTCCCAGTACATCCCCTCTAAGCTTTCCTCCTCTTCCATATGGTTTCAATTCCACACACACGCAGCTCATTCTTGGACTTGAAGAAAATGCCAAGTCACAGAAAGTTTCAAGCCTCAAGACTCCTGTTCTCAGATACTCTGAAAAATATTTTCTTTGCAGTCTTAGCTGGAATGACTGGCCCAAAACTTATCTCAGCTACTGCCAAAGAGAGATAAACAGCTTTAACTTGAGATTTAAGGAACCAGCTTGTCACCTCTCCCTCCCAGAGATTCTGTGTGCCCCTGCTTTCAGGTGTGTGTTACTCAGTAAAAGGAGAAAACCTGAATGTTAATTAATTCTGGTTCTAAAACTACCTATGGCTTCACTAAAGAGGGGTAGAAATCAAATGTGTCCAGAAAAACATTTACAGCCAACTGGAGGTGTCAGGGCCCCAAGGGCAATGCTAAACACGAGGAGTTTGATCAGAGCTGCAGAGCAGCTTCCCTTAGCTGTGTCCTGAAAGCCCTGAGCACTCAGGAGGCTGCAGAGATCAGTGAGTGCCTGGCACTGCCAGGGCACTGCAGGGTTGTGCTGTTTGCAGGGATGGGGATTGCAGCTGGTGTTTCACCAGCGTGCCCCTGGGCTGACTGTGCACAGTTCACCTTCCCCTGGCTCCCGAGGGGCAGAGCAGCCCTGGCAGAGCCCAGGCTGGGAGGGCAGCTGCACTTACGTGTCTCTTGTCGGGGTCCGTGCCATGCTGGCCCTGCAGACACGCGATCAGGCGCTTCTGGGCGAGGTGGCACACGGAGCGCACGGCGTCCAGACGCCTCTCGATCTGAGGGGCCCGGGAGGAAGAGAAAACCAAACAGAAAACAGAAGTTATTTCCCTGGCCTCAGCAGAAAAACCTTCCCCCTGCACCACACTCTGCTCTGGGTTGCATTTTTCTCAAATTCTCCAGCTTACAATTCAGCTGCTTAGCAGAAGTGCCCGACAGAAAAAATGCTTGGACAGAGATTTAAATTGGTTTTTTCCTCAGTGGCACAGCAATTCAGTCAGCTCACAGCACGGAGAAAACACGGCCCCTACTTGTCATCTCAGCCAAAGGAATCAGGCTGACACTTGCCATCGGAGATGAATGGCACACACAGGTATCTAAGACACTAATTTAGGGGGAAAACTCAATTTTTCACTGTGACCTTGTAAAGGAGGTGCTGATGACATGTCTGACAGCTCATTCACAGGGTGTACTGTACTCTAGGCTTCCTCCTGCACGTCCTTCCCTGCCTGTTAAACACAAGGACAAAGCTCCTACATGATGAGCAATACAGTATTTTCAGGGAGAGATTCATGGGATTCAAAAGGGATATGTAATTAAAAAAGTAAGTGTCAAAGCACAAACAAGAGTTCTATTTATCACCATATAATTCAATCACGGCTTAATACACAGCCAGTGAATATGACAAATATAGATATGGTAAACTGTTCTTTTAAGGGATTTTAAGTAAAGAATTTTGACTATTTTATTTCAAAGAACATCAAAAGCAAACAAAGTGATGAGCAGTGGGACAGAACTGCTCATGGCACTGAGCCTCTGTGCACAGCACCCAAAGAATGCTGTTTATCTGCATTTTGATGACTCACCAAGAATAACAGGAGGCCCTTTGGAATGGATTCTATTTAAAAAGCAAGGCAAAAGAAGTACATTTCATCTCTAGAACTAATCTGAACAGATTCCATTTTTTGACGCAGCTCTAAAATCACTTCAGTTATATTTTCAGGAAGAAAGAAGAATCCAAATTGAAGTGCTCAAAAAGCTCAGTAAAAATCTATTAAGAGTAAAATGAGGTACAGAGAAACTGCTCAGGGACTGCTCTGAAAGCACAAGGCTTCGTCTTTTATTCACAGAGCATGGAGCAACAATTTCAAAATTAGGTCCAGCTAAAAACCAGTCCATTTGGAGATACTGTTTGTGGTGTACTGTTGTGTTTATCTTCAAAATGAAATTCCTGAGTCCCAGAATGATTTGGGTTAGAGAAGGGACCTCAAAGCCCATCCAGTGCCACCCCTGCCATGGGCAGGGACACCTCCCACCAGCCCAGGGTGCTCCAAGCCCTGTCCAACCTGGCCTTGGACACTCCCAGGGCTGGGGCAGCCACAGCTTCTCTGGGAAACCTGTGCCAGGGCCTGCCCACCCTCACAGGGAAAAAATACCCCCAACACATTCTAAACATTCCACTAGTTATGGAAGAATTAAATTTTTGTAAGAATTCTTAGAATACTGAGCACAGGGTTTTTCCACACCTGACACATGGTGACATCCTGTACCTTGAAGCCCCTCAGGGATCCCAGCAGCCCTGGATGGTGGCTCATGTTCCTTAGAAAGACTCTGGAGCACACACATTCCCAACAGCCTCTTTCCAGGCACCCTGAATGCCAGACTCAAAGGGCAGATGACTGATAGGAGGAACGTGACCCCAGAACTTCACTACAATACACTCTCCTCTCTGATCTCCTTTTCAGTTCAAAGATGTCAGGAAAACCATAAAGGACATTAATCTCCTTCAAGCCACCTTTGAACTGACAATGTGACCCACAGGCCAAGCTGTCTGTCCCCTCAGGGCATCTGCAGAGTGCAGAACATCACACAATTGCTTTATTATCTGCTACAAAGCCATGCCAGAAAGTGGGGCTATTGTACAATCCCTTTCAGTACTGAATTATATCCCTTGTCTTCAGACAGGAACACATTTAACAGACACTTGAAATGGAGCACAACCCTTCAGAAAACAGAACAAAAAAAAGCCATGACAATCCTGAGGCAAAGCTTGAGCTAAATATAAAAAGAGCCCAACTGTGAACCATGTTTATCAAGAGAGCAGCACCACGTTTCCAAGCTCTTGGGTTAGATAAGAGCCTCCTGCCCCTCCACAAGCCCCCAAGAGCAAACAAACAAGTGAGTAAATTCTTCCACTTGGGTGTAGCCAGGCTGCTCAGGGCCTGGGAAAGCCTTGCTTGCAAAATTTTTTTGGCAACAAGCAGCAGAGCTTTTGGCTTTCACTTCTTGTTACTATTCTGCAGCTAAGCAAGAAAACAGATGGGCCCTTGCAGGCTATCAAGGTGTTTAACATCCTTTATGTCATTTCATTGTACATCTGCTCAGAAAAGAAGAACAGTATTGTCAAACTGTTCAGGTATTTATAGTTTAAACAAAGCAGTCCCCTGAAAACAGGGTGAAATGTTTCAGGTCAGATCATTTCACCATTACACTGGCACAGGTTGCCCAGAGAAGCTGTGGCTGCCCCATCCCTGGAAGTGTCCAAGGCCAGGTTGGACAGGGCTTGGAGCAACCTGGGCTGGTGGAAGGTGTCCCTGCCCATGGCAGGGGTGGCACTGGATGAGCTTTGAAGTCCCCTCCAACCCACCCACTCTGTGACTCTGATTCTGTGATTTCATGTGCCTAACTCAAGCTGGAAGGCTGATGTGCTCCCTCATCTTCTCCTTGAACCTGAGCATCTGGAGAGATCCGCACTAGAAGCACTTGCATCATCTCTTTGGCTTCCCTGCTCCATGTACAGGTCCTGACCTCAGGCATGCTGAGATGCTTTGTAACTCCTCAGCAATAACCAGCACCCTGGAGGAGCGGCGGCAGCCGAGAGCAGCCTGCCCTCACCCATTTGTGTTGTCTTTACAAGGCTTTCAGAAAGGAACCAGAGGAAGAAAACTATGTAGGACAAGGCTGTATTTAAATTTGCTCCATGTAATCAGTCACCCTTGTTAATCTGACAGTTGCAACTAAAATTCCACCGTGGAAGTCATGTTTGATGAAATGATATCCTTTCACAATGATGACAAGTCTGCAAACAAATCAACTGTCAGCATGACAAATTTGAGAACCAACATTACAAGCTAAATAAGAAGCATTTATACATTTATCTATCATCAGAAGCTAAACAAGAAGGATTTGTACAATAAGCAATAACAGACTTTAAGAAAATAAACTGCCATTCTCCTAGCAAGCAGTGGGCATGGGTTTTTTTTGCCACTTCTCTTAAGGCCCAGTTGACCTGTTCAAGAGAAACAGAAGTGAGGACAGAAACTTGCTGTGCCCAGTCAGAGTTTCTTCACCCTCCACTACAGACTGGCAAGTCATCAGCACCAGTGGTTCATGAGCTTATTAAACTCATTCATCTAATTAAAAGAAAATGTCTCCTCCTTCACTGTGTCGAGCCACGTGATTGGGTTCAGAAACAGAAGTACTGAGGGTTTTTATTCAAAATGTATCCCCAGTTTTTTCAAGTGCAGAGAAGTCAGACATCCAGGTTTCTATCCCTGACCTGCAGTATTTTATCCCCACATTAGGTACTCCACAATCCTCAGAAGGCTCAAACTTCACAAGGAGCACTTCAAAATACATAGCAAGTGTGTTACAATACCTGCAGCAGGTCTTCACTGAGCACCTCTGTCTTCTCAGCCCTAGGGGAGGACAAAAGACATTGTCAGACAACTGGCAAGTTCAGGGTCAAAGACTGCCTCACCAATTCCAAGAAAACCTGCTCGGTTCCAAGTTACAATCCCATTACAACCATTGCTGGAAACACCCCCATGTTCACCATGTCACACACAGCCCTTGTTTCCAGCACAGGGAGTTTGGGAAACCCTGAAATTCCTGGAATCCACAGCCTGCAGCACAAATCCTCTGCACCAAGCTCTGCATGGTACTTCCAGCTGCACATGGATTAACCCAGAGCACACCAGAACCCTGAGTCAAGGTGTACTGAGGCAGCTGGAGTTTCACTCCACGCTGTAAATCCATCTGAAATCATGTTGTATCAATGCACCTGAATGTAAAGGAATACAAAGACAAGAGGAAAGCAGGAGAGGCACCTTCACCTTTTTGTATTTGAGCACTGCAGAGCTTTGTGCATCAGCAACCAGTGGAAATGGAAGCCTGAACCTTCTCTTAACCTCCCACACACACACAACCTTCACCAGAAACCTCCCACTGCCTCACTTTGCTGAATTCCATAATACTAAAACAATAGAGAAGATTTGGTACTTAAAAAGCTCATCAGAAGTTAATGGTATTCCCAGAAAAGGCCTAGATAGAAAAATGCTGAATACTTACACTTCCAGACAAAACACTCTCACTTGCTACAAACACACTCCAACCTTTACACACACAGTTCCACACCTTCCTCTGATCCCAGTTTACACACAAACTTTGCATTGTTTAATGTGGACACAGATTTATTTGTTGCTGGCTCACCGGCTTTAACAGTGCTCGATCCCACCTTTGCAACAGTGACAGATCCAGCTGTCCCTGATCTCTGCTGTTACTGCACCTTTACACCACGGAGCACTCACAGGGACTCTGGGACTCCCTCGGAATTCCTGTCCAGAGTTTCCCCTCCCTGCTGTCACAGTCTCTCAGCTCCTACAGACTTTATCTGATGCTCAATCTGTTTAAGAAGCCACTGCAAGCCTGGGCTCAAACAGAAACTCCTTTTCCTGATCAGGCTCCATCAGCTGAACATTCCAAACACCTCCAAGGACAAGATTCCTTCAGGTTGGGGTTTGTGTTTTTAAGGCATTTGGCTTCAATGTCATGGCACATTATCTGCTTGAACTAGTTGTGAACCATAAGGTGTTTAATAATTAAATACCAGAATAAAGTAATGCTCAAAACAGCAACCAGACTCAGACAAAAGCCCCTGAAATACTCTGACAGCGCTTGAATATTTAATTGTTGAGGAAAACACAGACCAGACTGATAAACTTTTCTCTCACCCAAACAGAAATATTTTGTCTGATGAAAATTACATCCTGTTAGAGAGTAATTATTTATTTTTATTTTCTTAGCCCTGAAAAATCAACCAGAAATTACATGGCAGCGCTAGGCTGTAAGAACAGCCCAGTTACAGCAGCACATTCTTTAACAGATTTTGATCTCACCTTAAGTGGCAACTACTGCACATGTCAGCTAACTGGTTTGATAGGAGAATCATGGAATGGTTTGGGTTGGAAGGCCAGGTTGGACGGGGCTTGGAGTGACCTGGGCTAGTGGAAGGTGTCCCTGCCCACAGCAGGGATTGGAACAAGATGAGCTTTAGGTCCCTTCCAACCCAAACCATTCTGTGATTCTCTGATGTCCAGGTCTCAGTTTCCTTCTTTTGCCTAGAAATCTGTTTAAGGAAAGAGAGCAACAGGTTTGTCCATCCCCACTGCACATCTGAAGCTCCCTCTGCCCTGTCCAAGCCAGGGACAGGCGGATCAGAGGCGTTCCAGGAGGTCGTTCCCCCCGGTGCTGACACATTTACCCTGACGTGCTCCAGGACAGGCACCACAGAGCCAAGATCTGACAGACCAGAAGGCCCAGCCTGAACCCAACCAGCAGTTTGGGAAATTAAACAGCCACCCTGGGTGGTGCAATTCAAAACAACTTCTAAGAAGCTCCCGAGCCCTCAGAGCTGGGTACGTGCACATCCTTAACCCACAGAGCTGCTGATGCCACAGCAACAGCCCTTCACTGACAGCTCCAGGGACTCCTCCCATCCTGCAACAACGGGCAAATGACTACAAGATTTTGGAAATTCACTTTTAGCTTGTGGGAATCATACAGTGCATTTTGAACAGAACCTTTCATTAGACTACTATAAAGTTACTGGATGGTTTTGAATGGTTTTAGCCACAGTATTAATGAAAAACCCATCACACAGAACAGAGCTTCCATACAACTTTAGAATCATGAATAGATTTCTCCTTCCCTTCCTTTTTCCTAGGAAATTATGTCCATTGGAATGAAAAGCAATGACAGCTCAGTACTGTGCTAGCAAAACTTTGTTCCCATTTTAAATCTGGCTACCCACAGACTATGGATCATTATGTGAAGTGCAAAATAATTTTAGATATTTCTCTTTGGCACTGTTTGTACACTGAACCGGTCTGTCAAGGCCCTAAAGTCCCAGCTTGGATGTCCCTGGAATCAGGGATGCTCTCCCAGCCCTGGGTGGCAGCAGGAGCGTGGCCAGCCCGGGCGGATCAGAACAGCCACTGATGATGATGTCAGGCTCGGAAGTGCAGCGAGGGAAGACCTCACCCTTCCTGCAGGCCCACATTCCACCTTTAATGAGGAAGCCAAGAGAGAGCCACTAAATAATATTGTTTTTCAGTGATCGCAACCATGAAGGAGAAAATGCAACCCTGTGATAGCAGCACGGCCCATCTCCTCTCTGGGCAGGGGAAGCTGCAAACCATCAAAGGGACCTGCCACCCTCGGAATTACAGGTATGACCAGTTTAAAGTTTACACCCAACTGCAGTTTTGTGGGATGCAAATTACTTCTGCTGGCTAACCAGGGAATCAGCAAACTTCTAGAAAAAAAACAATTTCACTACCAAACTTCTGTCCTCAGCCCTTGATAGGGCTTACTTGCATCTTATCTAATGGAAGCGATGAAGAAATCCTTCTAGAATCAAGAACTGCAAGACTGAGCAGCAGAGTGTTCCCAAGAGCTCTCCTGAGCCCAGCAGCACTGGTTTCTGGCCACCAGCCTGGAGACCCTCCAGTGGAGCTTCCCCCAGGAGACACCCTGAGCACAGCCCAGCCCAACCCAAGCTGAGCCTCTGAAGCCCAGGCTCCAGCCAGGGCTGTTTACATTCCCAGAGCTGAGCTCCACACAGCCCAAACAGTTAATTCTGGGTTGCAAAATGAGGTCCCTCCAAGCCATTACTAATGGGGAAAGCATGCCCTGCCCCAGCCCCTCCCGGGCCCCAGCACGCTGGACTGGGACTGGGATGGTCATCAGCTGTCCCTGTGCCTCTGGAGGACAGGATCCACAGGAAAACCAGGACCTGGCCAGCCCAGAGCCTCCAACACCTCTGGTGACAGAGGTGGCGTTCCCAGAGGTGGTGCTGGCAGATGGGACAGAGCACAGCACGAGAGGCAGTCCGGGAATGCCGGACCGGGCACACATCCCAAACTACCACAGCAGCAGCACACGGGCCTTCAGCTGCCTACATCCAAAATATCTGCCAGACTGGCAGTGCTCCACTGCAGAACAACAGAGCTGGGCCCCTGGGAAAGAAGGTTTCTGAGAACTGAAACTTCTCTGCTCCAACACCAGAACCTCAACATGAATCAACTGGTACCAAGGTCTTAAGTAAAAGTCAGCAGCACATTTTAAAAGGGTGATTGTAAAAACAAGATTGAACAATCCTTTTGTTATGCCTATAATCATCCTATTAATGAATAAAGAGGATAAAACTACTGAACTCCTTAAAACCAGCACTTTTAAACTGCTTTTCACACAGTCCTGCCCACTGTGCAGAGCTCCATGAGCTGCTCCTTTTGTCTTTACTGTTCCTCTCCTGCATGGATGCAACCACTGGTTCAGCTGGGATATAATATCTGGAATAATGTGACAGAAACAGCTGCTTTTCAGCCAAATCAGCTCCCCAGGCTCACCCTTGAGGCAAACAGCATCCCTGACACAGGAGCAGGGAGGTACCAAAGGGCAGGGCAGGCTCGGAGCACGTGAACAGCAGGATCCTCAGAGACAGCCGGGACCCTGAGCAGAGCTGACTCTGTGCTACCACCACACTGAGAAACTGTCCTTTGGAATGAAACTCTGCTTTCTGCAAGCAAATCTTCTTTTCAAGACAGTGAGTGCTGACATGAAATATGATATGGAACATCAAAGCTAGTGCCATTTCTTGCCTGGGGATGGCATGGCCAGAACAGTTGCCTTAACTCACTCCAAATAAAAACCACTGGGTTTTACAGAGGAAAGATTCTCTCTCTCTTTTTTTTTTTTATTCTAGACATGTTAATTACAATAACTTAGACTGCTGTGATATTTTAAATATGTATTGCATGTGCCCCCAGTCAGCCTCTCAGTATTCTATGGTATAATTCTTTTTATTTTCCCTTCCTTCTGGCCCAGCCCATAGCCCAGCCCAGCATGCCATGCTCTGCTGCAGCTCAAGGCCTGGCTCAGCCCTGAGCAGGGTGGGCAGAACAGCTCCCACCCCATGGGTTTAAAACTGGTCCCCTCACTTGGTCATTTTGCAGCTCCTTCACATTTTCAGGCCACATCTGGAAACAGCAGATAGGAATTCCTGAGATAACAGTGTTTATCTTCCATGGGGAAAGAATTTACATTTCCATGTATAAAATGAAGGGGCTCCACTAAAATCTCCACTGGAGACTTTAAAAAAACAAAGCTTCAGCTAAACAATATCTGGTCCTACCCATCACCTGGGCATCAGTCCTGATGCAGGGGCTGATCTCCAAGGCAGGTCAAAGCTACAGAACCACTTCAAGAGGAACTTTTTGCAAGGGCACATAGTGACAGGTTAAGAGGGAATGTCTTCCCACTGACAGAGGACAGGGTTAGATAGGATATTGGGAAGAAATTCTTGGCTGTGAGGCTGGGGAGGGTCTGGCACAGGTTGCCCAGAGAAGCTGTGGCTGCCCCAGCCCTGGAAGTGTCCAAGGCCAGGTTGGATGGGCCTTGGAGCAGCCTGGGCTGGTGGAAGGTGTGCCTGTCCATGGCAGGGGGTGGGACTGGATGAGCTGTAAGGTCCCTTCAAACCCAGGCCATTCCATGATTCCATGAAATCCACACTCCTGAAAGGCCAACCAGGAAGGAACAAGGGCAAACCTGACCTAAGAGCCATAAAAACTTGGCCATTCCCAGCAGAAGAAGTGACTCAGTCGAAATGTCACTGTGGAAACAGAACCTTGACTCACGCTCAGCTGGGCGGTGGTGCTGGCAGAGGTGATGCCACGGGAGGGCAGCGACCAGTCCCCGATCCCCAACTCTGGAAGGGTTTCACTGGAAGCAGGAGACATCCACTGGACACAGGAGACAGAACTAAAGCCAGCCTTCCCTGCTGGGTGGTTTTTCCTCAAACAAAGCCTGTGTTTGTTACCAGGAGTAACCAGCTCGGCTCGCTGGTGAGGTAACGCTCGGAGCACCTTCGTGGGGCTGGCAGCACATCCTGTCTGCCTTTCCACATACAATAGGCAGGACTTGCTGCCAGGAAAAGTGCAAGAATCAGCAGCTCTGCTCCAAAACAAGGAATCCAGCATTAGATGGCAATTACCCTTCAAAAAGGTTTGCTTTTTTTAACACTCACCAAGACAAACTTCACAGAAAACACAGCTTCAAGGTGTTTCAGGACCACCAGCTCACTCCTTGTGCTTGCCCTTGTGCTAATATTTTCAAAAGGAAGCCAGCACAACCCAAGGTAAGTAACATTTTGAAGTGGTTTTAAAATGTTTAAAAATAACTCAGAGAAAACTGTCAGATGACAGTCACCACTTTCAGTATTAGTATTTAGGGAACACCACACACAACCAGTCACCAGTATGACTTTCAGTTTGCCTCCTACCCCCATTTTTTACCCAAATCAACAATATAAACTTCTGTACAAGTACTGAAATTGATTTCATTGTAAATCTGGTGACAACAGATGCTTCAGAATCACATCAAAGGCTGCTGTTTTGGAACTCACCCACCAGCTGCAAATTCTCTGCTTCCAGTCCTTTAGAATGGCTTTAAACAAACCAGTGCATCACCTCCAAGGCACCAGACACCTCGGGGCTGCAAAACTACAGTTCAGGCCTCAATAAATGGATAAAGATTTCTGCTCCTTTGTCTTCCTCCTTCATTTTCTCCAGAGTTCCCCACCAAACTGTGCTTGGTCTCTCAGTGTAAGAGCTGCAGCTCTGCTCCTGCTGTAACCCCAGCCGTGGCCGGGGCAGACAGAGGCTCTAATGAGAGGCAGAGCAGGCTTTAGGGGGACAGTGCTCCTGGAAGGAAGCTGGAATGTTCCTGTGCAGTGCAGGGAAACCCATGACAGACTGCTCACATTAGTGCATCTGAAATCCCTGCCTCGGTGAGATGGATCCAAGGCTCCTCTGCGAGCGAGGCAGTAAATTTAGCTCTTTGGAACAAGCACAGCTCAACCCAAATCCTATTTTCAGGCCACTCTCACAGAGACAGGCTCTGCACAGTGAGGCCCTGCACAGCCTTCTTGTAAAACACACATGGCAGTGCTTTCACTATTAGATCTTGAGAATTACACTGAATACAGGGCAGTTTAACAAAAACAGTGTTCACACAGTTAAGTCCAGGTTTCAAACCTAGGCAGATACTTTTCAGCCACAGCACTGCAAATTTGGGATGAATTTAAGCTAAACTTTCTATATGGCAAAAATACAATTGTGGTTTAAATGTAGAACCACATTTAAAGTTTGGTTTGAGGGAGGATGTGATGATTCAGAGAGCAGCCTGATCAGTCCAATAGCTTGTCAACTTCTGGGTATAATTACAAATTTACATTTCAGTGCTTCCAGTGAAATACTGTCCCAGCAAATCAGATCCTGATTGCTAACCTGCTATTTCATACCCTGGGCAAAGTCGTATTAAAGCTCTCCTCTTACTCTTTTTGACTTTGAAAAACCCCAAACCTCTCCCCCCAGTGTCTGTCAGGCCAATATAACAACAGGGCTTCTTTAAAAAAGTACATTTGATTTGTGAAAGTATTACTAACTTCTGAAGGAGAGGCAAAGTGCTGCTGCAGGGGATTAACATTCTAACTGCTCAAATCCAGGCAGGATGAAATCCAGCAGCGGTCTCGTGTTCTGTTCCCCAGAGTAAAAACTCCTATGACAAGCTGTCATAAATTAGTGATAACAAACCCTAAAGAACCTGAGACAAAGCTAAGCTACACCAGGAACTTTCTAAGCTTATCCTATCATAATGTATTTCCTATGCCTTGCTTTAACCCCTTAAGTATTACAATAAACATTTCTTGTGTTACACTCTACTACAGAACTTGAACTTTCCAAACATGTCAGTTTATTAATATAAATAATTAATATTTATTTTAAAAATGCATACAGAGACCCCCACACCATGTCTTGGTAAGTAACTGGTTTTAATATTGAACTGCCCAGTATTTATTCACATTACAGAATTATTTTCAGGTCTTTCCCTTACAAGCAGGCAACAACTTTTTACCTGTGCAAAATCATTTCATCTAAAATCAGCGGGGTACAATTTTGAAAGACGACACAGTCAAGCAGAAAGCAACTTAAGTAATTACTGAATTATTCCTTAACCTCAGGTGCAATTTTACAACCCCTGTGTGCCAAGACAACCATGGGTGCTGCCAGAACGGGGGTTCCCAGGTCGCTTTGTGCTCTGGCAGCACTCAGGGCACAGCTTGAGGGGAAATGGTGAAGTTTAACCGGGGCAGCAGCAGCCATAAATCATCCTGCAGCCTTAAATCATCCTGCAGCCAGCTCCAGTCACCACCACACCAAACCCATGGCAGGAGCAGATGCTGGATCCCCCCTCACACAATGCCCTGTGTCCTCTGAGCAGCCCTGCCTGCAGCAGTCCTTCCCCAAATTCAGGTGCAGGTCCTCACACACCTCTCCTGCATCAGCAGCAGCTCACACTGGAACTACATGCAACACAAGAAACTGGTTCCCTGTTGTCTTGGCCCTCTCCTCGGCCAGCCCGAGGGCAGGGGAGGTGGGATCAACACAGGCTGGGCAGGAACAGGGGAAATCTGTCCCTTTCAGCAACAGCAGCTACTTAAAATCAGCTTAAACTGATCGTGAAACTGCACCCTGGGGCCAGCATTCCATTACCACGAGGTGACATCAGCTGGCAGAGCTGCTGACAGAAGTGGCTGTGTCCTTCCTCCTCCTGCTCCATCTCCCAGGCCCAGCACGAGCATCCCCACTAGTCAGCAGCTCAAACTGAGCTGGCTCAACACTCACCTGCTTGGAATAAAACCCATTTTCCAGTCAGAAACCAAAGATGCAAAGCACAAAGGAGGAGGAACAAGTGGAAGGGCAGCTCAGGAATCAGGGCTGGGCAGAAATCCAGGCAGTGCTGCAGAGCCTGATGCAGGTGTAGGGCTGTCCAGAGCCAGGGCAGCAGCTGATGGCTCTGGATAACAGGACTGCTCATGGATCCTCTACACGTAGGTTTGGAAGCTTTTACATTTAGGCAAAGTCCAGTCCCCTTGGAAACCACCTGCTGACATGAGAACTGCTCCACTGCTGAGAATAAAAAACCCCACCAAAACACCCTGAAACATCTCCTGAATTGCCAAACAGATCCTTACTTTCCACTTTAGCCATGAAACAGGTGGATTGCCACCCATGGCAGGGGGTGGGACTGGATGAGCTTTAAGGTTAAACCATTCTGGGATTCAAGGATTTCAGCCACATGTTGTTACCTTGCACGAGAGTTAAAAAATCTCCAGTGCAGAAATTACCATTTCACCAAAAGTAATGCTGCTCTGATTGAATGTACTGCCCTGCCAGGTCTCTAAAAGTCTGAGGATTCACAGAACTGGCAAGAGAAAGCCTTGGTAAAGGAACTAAACTGAATCAGCACAAGAAGCAAAACAAGGAAACGCAGAAAAGGCAGAACAATGAAGCAGGAATAGAAAGTTAGGCTGCAGAAAGGAGCTGGGAGCTTTGGAACAACAGTAAAAAGACTACAAGAGAATTCAGGGACCTGAAGTTACATAAAATCAGCTCCTAGGCTAGTGACAAACCAGGGATTATTCCCTATGCCCACGATTTCACAACAGAGCCTCTGCACTGATTTCCTGAGCGGGGCCATGATTAACAATTAATGGCTGAGCCCTTGATTATGTTTCACGGCCAGGAAGGCAGGAGCGTGAGTGAGCCCGGCGTGCCCCGGCTCAGCCCTGCCGGGACCTGCACACAGCTGCCTGTTTTTGTGTTGCTTGGACACAGCAAACACAAGAGCACACCAACGTGTCCAACATGCAGAGCTTGCCATTCCCACCCTGCCACGAGGCTCCGTGCAGGTCCAGCACGAAACCGAAAGTGAACTCAGCCCCTGGATTTCGGAGCAGGAAGCGGGAGCCTCGCACTAATCGAGGGTTATTATCCTGCACTTCAACACACGCTCGGACCTGCTGTTACAAAACCAGGATTACTTTATCCTGCTGTTCCATTCGGACAAAAACCACCAGCTCAGAACACTTAATCTGCGTGTTAAATCCCCTTGCAGCAGGGCAGGCCAGCTGAACGCTCGGCCCAAGCACGAGCTGCAAGTTCAGCTCACACGCTGATTTTTCCGTGTGAAAACACCACCCTTCTAGCTCCGTTTTCTATAGAAAATATAACTTTTAACGAGGGGATTGACATTTCCTAACAACTGCTTTTTAATTAAATTATAGATGCCAAAAGTCTGAATTTGAACAACTGCTGTACTTTCCACAGCCATGTCCCAGCTGTGACTTTGAAACCTGCCCATGGGACAATTTACCTTCTAAGAAAGGGCTGATCTTTGAACGTCACTGTCCTGTCACTGCCTGAAGTAGCTTTTTGTGGCCTTAAAACTGTGTCACCCAGGATGTGTGTACCTGTGTGCACAACAGAATTCAGAGCTCCCAGCACTGCCCTGCCTTGTCTGTGCCACGCTCAGCTGTACAAGTTACCACTCTTCCCTTTATTAATTTCAATTTTCACTCTGGAAATTTCACTGGGATCTTGAGAAACAGCCAGTGAGGTTATGCATACAAAAATCTCAGTGCAGCTATCTCGAGCACAGGACAACTTGCAAGACAGAAGGAAAAAAACTTCTTTACTGCTCCTTCTCACACTCAAGTGTCTGCAGATCCCTTGGCTCTTTGATTCACTCTGCTGCAGTCACTCCAGGATGTTCCTGTCACACTGCAATGCAATTAACTTCACCAGAAAACAATCCCTGTCAGGGAAAAAAGGCTCCACCTCACTGAGAGAAGCATTTGTGACCTCACCCAGCTGGCCCAGGCTCAGGGAGTCGTTTCCTGGTGAGAGGCAGCATTGGCTAAGCAGAAGACACACGATTAGCTCCAGTGTCCTTCTGATCAGCCATGGAATAGCGACTACAAACTCAAAGCTTCTCGGGCTCTTTGGTGGCTAAGGAATAAATTTAAACCAAAATCACGGAATCACACAGTGGTTTGGGTTGGAAGGAACCTTAAGCTCATCCTGTTTCGCCTCCCTGCCATGGGCAGGGACACCTTCCACCAGCCCAGGTTGCTCCAAGCCCCATCCAACCTGGCCTTGGACACTTCCAGGGCTGGGGCAGCCTGTGCCAGGGCCTGCCCACCCTCACAGGGGAGAATTTCTTCTGTATATCCAACCTAAATTTCCCTTCTTCCAGCTAGAACCCATTACTCCTTGTCCTTCTCTGCAGTTCCTGAGGAAATATCTAATTAAAATTATCTAATCCGGTCAATAAAGCAACACTGCAGCTAAAAACGAGACTCCCAAGTTCCCTATTTCTCCTTGTCCAGACACCCAGTGCTGCTTGAGTCGTGACAGTGTCAGCAAAGATCCGATTAAGCCTTCAAGAGTGGTACCTGTAACAATCCAGAGGCCCTGAAAAACAAGGGAATCCAGCACAGTGATCTGTTAAAATCCCTCCCTATGTCACCACCAACTGCTGTGAAGGCACTCAGTTCTGAATGACTGAAATCAGACTTCCTTCCCCAGTTTAATTGGTGTTTAATTAAACTCCCACAGGTTTCAGGTCAGAGCTGTGCCATGGCCAACTGCTGCCTTAAGTCAGGCTCAAGGCCACAAGATGTTTTAAAGCTTGAGGTTCTCCTAACATGCCCAAAAAATGAGCTATGTTATTTAAATTAGAACCCCTTTCTTTTTGGAAACTGTCCACAATATTAGAAAACACATCTTACACACTAAGACACTTGTTATTTCACCCCATCCTAAAAAGATCCAGTTATTTGGCATTTCATCATTGCTAATTTAATGACCTCTGAAAAGCAGCTCTGGCCACAGCTCCATTATCATCACCTAAAAATACCCTGCAAGTGTCTAAGAAATACATTTGCTTCCCTCAATTCCAAGTGTATCCCATTACAGCATCAGGCTGAAACAGCCTGTTACATCACTTCTAGCTATTTTAGCTGATCAAATCATTACTATTTCGAGATTCTGACTGGGGGCATAACCTGATATTAAAATTATTTGTTCTGAAGATCCACCATCAGATCAAGTTAGAATCAAGGAATCACAGCTTCATCCCCAGAGATGAGGACTATTTTGTTTATATGAAGGAAAAAAGGCACCTCCTGAGCCTTCAGCTAAGCAGCTGCCACCAAAGCAGGTGGATTTTCACCTCCCCTGTTCTGCTGGTATGCCAAACACCAAACCCTCCATGCTGGACACACCTAACCCCCCTGGACAACCCCTTCCTACTCTTCCAGCTCCCTGTGCTTCCCTGTCCAGCTGGGAATAGTGACCCTGGCTCCGGGTATGTTCTGCGGCACAGGCTCAGCGTGCCAGAGCTGGCACGACCCTTCCTGCTGCCCTGGACCCTCAAAACCTCCTGGAACCACCTGGCAAACACCTGCACAGCAAAGTGATGCTGTATCCATCGTTTCCAGGCAGTGTGAGATGGTGCTTTCCTGAGACAGCCTCTCCCTTTATCCCTGTCGTGCTGTCCTGATGCTCCAGCAAAATAGGAAGGCCAAGCTGATCCAGCCAGAACAGATCCCACAGTGTCTGTGTGGGAATATTTTATCAGTCCTCTCATCTGCTTCATCAAGCAGCAGCACAAACAGGGCCAAAGGAGAAGAGGACATGCAAGCAAATGGACAATTAATATTTCCCAAATCCCCGAGTTTGGAATCTTTTAATTTCTTTTTCTGCCACAAAAATCTCAAGTATTTTACCCACTGCCCACTCAGTACTTGACACACAAGTCGGACACAAAGTTATATAATAACTTTTTTCTTCTGACCAACAGGCTTTATCTGGTTCCCTGGAACTCACAACATTTTATTAAGGTATCTTCAAGTCAACAAAATTCAGTTTGTTGTTTAGTCTTCTCTGAAGAGAAGGCTCCGGAGGGATCCAATTGTGGCCTTCCAGGACCTGAGGGGGCCACTAAGAAACATGGAGAGGGACTTTGGACAAGGGGGAATGGCTTCCCACTGCCAGAGGGCAGGGTGAGATGGGATATTGGGAAGACCTGGTGCTCTCAGCAGCCACCCCTTGCTCAGAGCTGGGTCTGTGAGGACACACGTGGGAAATGCCACCCACAGGATACCTGAGCCCCACACCCTTCCCACCTCACCACTCCTGGACACGGGCAAGGCAGAGGCAGCCCAGGCAAGACATTCCCAGGTTTTCATGTGGTCTGGAAGAAGATCACAAGCGAGGAGGCTTTAAAACTGAGGGCTGAGCAGATCCTTACTCACTGGTTTAAAACCTGTTGCTGCCCTTGTAAGGGTACAAGTTCTGCAGAGAAAGAAGTTTCTTAAAACCACAACATAATTTCTTATGTTTCCAATCTTCAGGATTCTTAATGGCCTGGACTTTAAACACAAGATCATCTTGGTCTCTGAGGAATGAGGAGATCCTAATAAACTGATTGCCTTCACAAAACATAGAGGGAACACCAAAATTAGGCCAGAACACGGTGCTTTGTTTTCTGCTCACAGCCAGAACCTCTCACCTACCAGGGATTCCAGCACAGCAATGCAGCTCACCAGGAGCAGCAGTTCAGACTCACAGGTCTACCCAGCTCCCAACTCTCCACCAAGACACAACAACTGAAGAAAGTCTCTCCAAAGCCCCCACCTTAGGCAAAGTCAGGTGATTTTTCCTTTGGCTTCTGCAATCTGCTTTGAAAGGGACATTAATCAATGGGATTAACAGACACCCCCCCCCCCCCAAAATTCAATCTGGACCATAGCCTGGGCCCAAGCTGTATCTATATATTTATATTTATGGTATTATTTATGTAATCTGTGATTTAGATTGTTTGTGACTGCGGTAATGAAGTCCCAAACATCCCAGCCAGTGCCAAGTTTCCCCACCAGCAGCAGCCCCAAACTGAACACATAATAGCTGCGTGTTTTTCTATAATTGGCAGTTTGTCCTGGTAGAAAAACCCAATTCCTGAGCTGCACAACCCATTACATTGTGTCAGAGCTCCCCAAAGGGTGCAGGAAACAGATAAATACGCTGATACCGAGAGACTTTGTTGACCCTGCTGAGGCTGAGCTGTGTTGACAGGGCAGCTGAGCTCTTTCCTTGCTCCCTCTGGGATGGAAACCCCCCCTTTGCCAAGTTTTGGGCCTCTGCAGAGCCCACAGGAGCGCGGGGGCACTGAGGCTTTGCAGCTGGGTGTCCAACACTCCCCCAGAGTTCCTCTGGACAGGGATCCCTGGGCTGTTATCCCAGTGCTCTGGCACCCACAGCCCCTCCACTCCCCTGCAGCCCCAAAGCTGCCCTGCTCAGAACCTCCCTCGTTCAATCCACGGGGCACTCTGAACCCATCACCGAATTCAGCCACCAGCCACGGAGAGCTCATGCAATTTTCTAATTAAGGAGAGACCTGGAACTTCATTTGGAGATAAACAGGAAATGCTTAAGATAACGATTCTAAACACTGAAATGAGATTTGTCTTTTCATGAGCGCCCAGATGGAGACAAATGCCAGCCTAAAGCCCAAGCACAAAGCAGACTCTGCCCCGGCCATAAAGATTTCATATTTCAGTGCTGTTTACCCCTTTTTCAAATATCTTTGCCAAAGACAACAAGCACTGCAAGTAAATAACACTTAGCAAATTTAACTTCTTTTAAAGGATGTTTGGGTGAGCCAGAAATTTTCAAACACTGGGATCATGCTCCTTTTTTTCCAGACAAGAACTAGAGAAACATTAAAGAAGAACTTCTTTGATATTAAATGGCAGTGTAGGGTTAATGTCACATTGATGAAAGTATTTTGGACTTAATAGAGATGAGTGCAGTCTTGTTTTACCACCCTGGATGCTTTGAAAAAGCAAGTTTCAAAGTACTGACAACAAAAAATGAAGAAGTAAAAGAACCTCCTTGAGTAATAATTCACAGAACGCTTCTGAGAAAGACTAGAATCAATGGATAATGCTTCAGCAGGAAAAAAAAAAAAAGAATAATTTGGACCATTCCCCTTTTCCATGAAGCATTACTAAAAGTTATTGCTTCCCAGCAGGTTTTCCCTGTACAGATAGACAGAGGCAGCTCCTCCTGTACAACATTCCAATAACAGGCATCTTAACATCACTTGCTTTAATGTAATAATTATGTTACAACTACTCCAGTTCCAGCTCAAGACTTACACATTGCCAAGTGGCTTGAAGAAACACTAAATATAGTTCAGCACAGAAACTTTTCTGCGGGACATGAGCTATTAAAAGCCATGTACTGTGTGAGTCACAGTAATGCCAGGAGTACAGGCCCTGGAAAAAACTATTTGTACACAAGGAGTTGTACTTGAACAGTGGGAAACGAGCACAGAAGGGATGGTAAGTCATCTTCTTGCATAAAACCAGAGCTTTCTGAGGCAGCTCGTGGTCTCTTCCAGATTTCTAATTAGTCAGAGCTGCCTGTCCCTGGTTTGAATTACTGCAAGAGCCTCGGGGCAGATCGAGTATCTCTCCCAGTAAAGGCAGTAAGAATATCCACCTGTCTGATCTTGGGTGACTTCACCAGACCTAAACCTCCCACACCAGTTGTCTGGAATCATTTTAATCTGAATGGTACGCTGGTGACTGCACATAAAAGGTGGAAAAAGAACCTGATGGCAACAACAGCAGCAGCTGGTCCCCAGGGGGACACCCAACTGGTGTGAGACTGTCACAGCCTGAAATGCCATTAATTACCAGCCTGAGTTCTGTGAGCAAACAGCACGATCCAGACCCCTCTGTGGGCTCATTCCTCACGGAAATTACTCAGCTATGTAGTTCAAATGCTTATTAGTGTATCAGTGCAAAGCTTTGATGACAATAGCTCTGAAGGTTTATTTTCATTAGGGATGACTGCAGCTATAAAGGAGAATATTCCTGAGCTTCTAATCAAATCTGTCACCTTTGTAATTTACAAAAGGGGATGAAAGCTAAGACAAGCACTCACAGATATCTGAAGAATTACCTTGCTGACATCATACATCACATAATTACTTTAATTTCTGAGCCTAACACTCAGCTGCTCTGCTGGAGTGAGGATCAGCTCAGGAAGCATCCCAAGGACAGGTACAAACACCAGGGAGAACCTCCCCTCCCCAGATCTGTGAGACAGCACGTACTAAAACACAGTCCACCAGTCCCATTTCCCAGGGCAAGCTGCACACACCACTGTTCTCAGTGGATATGAGCCGTGGTCCTCGCAGGAGAGGGAGGTTTAGAGGAATTAGTACACAAATCCCATTAAAAGCAACCCCAGCACGTGGCCTCTAAGGCATCACAGACCACCTGAAATTCATCAAGTTCAGAATTAAGGTTATTCCTTTCTTCTCCACTCCCTCCCCAGTTTATTTTTTAAGCCTATCTAAAACTTCCAAGCTGTTTCCAGCAGGATTTGGGATGTAGCTGAGAACAAAGCCAGCTCTGAGCTGGCTCCTCCGGGTGATCAGCTACGTGCCTGTCATGGGCAAGGTGCCACTTTATTCCCGTGCATTAATTGAGCTCGTGTGGAACCAACGATTCCCTGGCAGGCCCTGCCTCTGCTCACCTGCACGCCCCAAACCTGCTTTTTGGGAATTATCCTGGCTGGGTTAGAGAGCCTTCCCAACAGCATGAGCACCAACATGCCAAGATTCAGTCACTACTGCAGCTGACTGCCCTGAGAAAATTGTGATGCCGCCTCCAGTGACAGGTTCTGTCTCAGTCACCTGGCCCACGCTCTGACAGCGACTGATATTTTACTTTTTAGGTTTCCCAGAGCTCGAGCTGTTCCCCTCAGCAGCACTGACAACAAATCTGGCAGATATATAAAATATAAAGTCCTCAACAGCAGACTGAACACTTGTCTCAAGGCAGCCAACCACATCCACGAGACAATTGCAGCGAAATATTTAACACATCTATTAATTATTGTGGAATCCCGTTCCACTCAGCTAATCCCCTCTTTAATTAGTTTCCTACATGTATTTCACAACTCCATATAATCCTATCCATGGACTCACAGGCTTCCCACAAATGCCATTCCTTGGCTTTGATGGAGCTCTTGCCCATCTTTTCTACGCTAAGGTGTTACTTCCCTGGTCCCAAATCACACATTTGGGGATCCAAGGCCAAGGATGCCAACCTTGGAAGCGGGCTGGGACAAGGGCAGTGTCATTCCTCCCTTCAGTTTTGAAGTATTTCAAACAGCCCTTCATTAAAGGGAACAAACCCAGGTATGGCCGAGCTCTGCTGACCCCACGGGAAAGCATCTGCTCTCCACACACCCCACTTGTGAGGAAAACACCTGTGAGTGGGGGGAAAGCAAAGCAGGAGGAGACACCCCTTCCAAACACACCATGATTAAAGATGAACCCAGGAGCAGCAGGTGATGCCCAGGGGGATGTCCCAGGGAGGGGGCAGCTCCCCCAACATCCCTGAGCACCCCAGGGGAGGGGGGGACGTGACCCCTCAGCACAGATCCCAAACTGCTCCTCCTGTGAAACAGCTTATTGCTCTACAGGATCCCCCAAGGGTGTCCAGGGTCTGGAAACACTGAGCCATCCCCTCCTCAAGCACTTACAGAACTAGAGGGTCCTTCTATGCAGGGCTTGTCCCCTCACCCTGTCCCAGCATAAAGAGCTAATAAATGACTTAATCAACTCAATAAAACATATAATATTGCCTGCAAGATCCCACTGAATGCCTTCCATGAGCCCTGCAGTGCCTCTCAAACCAAATTTGAAAGCCTCAGCCCTGATACTTGCAAGTGAAACCAGTTAAAATTTTTCCCCACTACATGGTTTTACTCTGGGAAAGAAACAAGAACCCCGATGACTACAGGAATGCTTGCCTAGTACATGAAATGTAAGGAGGTGAGTAATATGAAATATTCACAATTAATTAATATCAAGCTCATAAAAACACATGACTCGGCATCATTTAGAAAAAGTTCAAACCGAAAAACAATGACAGCATTGTCTGTGTTTTAATGAAACCAGGATCCCCCCCCATCCTGCATGCCCAGACTGCCAGGGCACCCCAGACTCGCTGGCACAGCTGTGTGAGCAAGAACCTGCCCAGACACCACACCCTGAGCACCCCACGGTGCCACTGCCCTCACCTGCCCGTGGCCAAAGGTCACTGCCCAACCTCGCCCCACACCCCGCTCCAAACACTGCTCCACAGTTCAGCGGGATTTTCCCCTGCAAGCAGAAAGCAGCCCGAGCTGTTTATCCTACTCGGTACAGCCCAGATTACTCGAAATTCCACTTGGGATTTGGAGCTGTGGGGCTGACACATGCAAACAGGGAATGCCAATAATCCCTCCAACAAGGTAAAAAAAACCCCATTAGGTGCTATGGAATGAGAGGACAGAGGTTGGCTGGGAAGTTGTTCCCTTTTCCTAGCAAAACAAACCTATTAAAAATTTACTCCTTGGGCTTTATTAGCTGACACACCTGCCCTGGTTTGTGTGGGCCCCGAGGAAAACAAACACCCTGTTAAAGGGAAATTATTGGAGAGGATGCCACCAAAATATACTCAGATAATAAATGAGTTTATACTCTCTGTAGCAGTACAGGCTCTCAGTTTATACTTCCAGTATAGGTGCAAGCTTTCAGATTAAACCTTTACTAAAAGGAGAGAGGAGTTTCTAGGGGAAAATACCGACTTCTGCTAGAAAACCAGCGTGATATCTGCACGTTCAGCTCACGTGTCTGGGCACAGATTTACTTCCACAGAACGAGATCCTGCCCAGACTCCAACAGCTGGAAACCGGTGACAACTGTACCTACAGGGTACTGTTACTTCTGTTAAAATTAAGTCCTGGGGGAGGCACTCCCTGAGCATTTCTTAAATGTGAGAAACAGCGAGAAACAGACCGAACACCTCAGTATTAACGCGGAGAGAAAGGAAACGAAAGTCGCCAAAACCCAGACAGGAAGAGCCCGATGCAAATGGCCCTGCGGGGCTCGGCGGGGGCTCGGGGACCCCCAGGGCTCTGCTGAAACCCCTAAGAGAGCCAGATCTGGTGTGACCAGCGAGCAGGGCAGGGGGAGCGCCCGGGGTCGGCGGGGACCGACCGACCGACAGACCACGGCGACCGACAGACCCCCCGCCCAGGGCAGCGCGACCTGTCGCTGCTTCACCCCCGGGAGGCCGCGACCCCCCCGCCCCGCTGCCCCCAGCCCAGAGCGGCCGCTCCCCGCGCGGAGCCCCCCGGCCCGGCCCGGCCCGGCCCGCACCTGCCCACGGTCTGGTTGGCGAGCTGCTTCATGCGGTTGAACTGTTTCTTCATGGCGGCGGCCGCTGCCGGGGCTCCCCCGGCGCCGCTGCTCCCCCCGGGCTGCCCCGGCCCCGCCGCTGCCGCCGCCCCAGCACCGCCCGCACGGCCCGTTCCGGCCCCGCCCGCCGCGCCTCACCGGCCCCGCCCGGACCCGGATGTCCCGCCCGCGGCCCGGATGGGGCAGCGTCTCTCCGCCACGGCAGTGCAGCTCGCGCTCTCTCGGGAGCCCCGGGCGCTGCTGCTCCCTCCGGACCGGCCGGGCTGGGCTCGCTGCTCGGGGTGCCCGTCCCGGGACAGCCCCAGCCCTGCGCCGGTACCACCGAGCATCCCCGGGACTACAGCTCCCGGTGTGCCTTGCGGCACCCGCCACTTCCCGGGCGGGGCGCTGCTGCCCGCGCTCTCTCATTGGGCGGTGTGGGGACAGACGAGCCCGCGGACCAATCGCTACCGAGCTCCGGCGGAGGCGGCCCAATGAGCGGCGGCGGGGGGCGGGCCGCGGGGGCGGTGGCAGCGGCCGGGCCCCGCGCGCTCCATGGCGGCCGCCGGCGGCCCCGACGAGGCGGACGAGGCGGTTCGCGGCACCTGCGAGGACGCGTCTGTCTGCAAACGGTACCGGCCGGGGCCGGGCGGGACCGGCACCGCCGCTCTGTTCCTGCGCCGCGCCGGGCGCTGTTGGGGCGGGGAGCGGAGCACGGGCGGCTCCCGGGAAGCGGCGCTGGAGGGGAGCGGGAACAGTCCCGTCCCGGTGCCCCGGGAGAGCAGAGCTGGCCACGAGGGGTGCGGAGATGAACTCCCGGTGTGAGGGCCGCGGGTGCCCCGAGCACGCCCCTGGTCGTGTCTCTGGCCGGGGTGGGCTCCGAGCTCGCTGATAGCGCAGCGTGCCAGGGCAGCCAGCACCCAATGCTGGGGCCAGAAACTCCAGTTAGGGTGGGTGTCCCTGGGAAAAACTGTCTCGATGTATTTCAGGCTCCTTTCTTCACCCGCCCTGGGACGGGCGCGGGGAGGGGATGAGTTCACTGCCCTCTTGTGCCTGGGCATGAATTTAGCTCGTGTTGTCGCTGGCTGTTTGTTCTGCCCGCTTGGTTTTTGCAGCAGGAGGTTGTTGGGTGGTTGAGCTTGGTTTGAGAGTTTTCCTTTTTGAGTCAGTCGTAAAACCGGCGAGTCTCACTCAGAACAGAATAACACTTGTCTGTGTTAAAGGGCTGTGTTTAGGCTCTGCAAGAAGTGCAACCAGCTTGTAGCATAACAAGGGGTAGAAGTAAAGACTGATATGCGTGTGTCTGAGGACTGGAGATGCATTCTCCTGCTGGGTCCTCCAGGAGGAAATATCTGGGGATCAGGTCTTTGCTTACAGAATTTCATCCACTAGTGCAGAGCCCATTGAAAAGTTGCTTCTTTAGTATGGCAACAGCCACATTTTCTAACTAAACTTTATATAATCTCTGAATTGAAATGGTTCCACTCGTGAAGCAGATTTTTAGTCTGTGTCTGCATCTGCACACCCAGGGCAGAGGGACCTTACCAGCCTCTGTATCTTTTAGGGTTCACCAAGATGTACCCATGCTGACCTTCTTTCCTAATCCTTTCATTCTTTTCCCCACTCCTGCACAGGTTTGCTGTCAGTGTTGGCTACTGGAAGGACCCTTACATCCAGTATTTTGTGAGACAAGCCAAGGAAAGGAAAGCACCTGAGATCAATAGAGGCAAGTTGGAATGGGGATAAAGACACTGAGCTGGTCTTGAGGCTGACAAAACCCCTGTGCACTGGGTGTTAGGGGGGTAGGGAATACAGGAAAGAGTGAGACAAGTTTTCTTCACAGAAATAATTCCTTCCTGTAGCTGATCTTTTAAATATTTGTTTTGTAAATCAAAGCTCTCATCCTTTGCTGTCTGTGTTCTCAATGGGACGTGTCTCAGTGTGCAGAAATCTCCTCAAAGCATCAAAGAAATGTTTCTTTGACCCAGGACAGCTGGGTATGTCAGCTCTGGTCTCTGCAAGTGTGGACACCAACCAGAATTATTTTGCTCTGTTTGAGGTGAAGCTTATTTAAACTTCTATTTACCCAATGAATTCTGTTTTATCAGTGCATCAGTTAGTAATTAAAAAAGAAAACCAAAAGCCCTTAGGTATCTTAAAAAGAGGGCATTACTCTTCCTGAGAAACACCACTTTTCAAACAGGCTGCCTGAAATTCTTCATGAGTGTTAAACATCAAGTATTACATAAAAATAATAATTAAGCCCAAGCTTTTGTGTGTGATAACAGGTTATTATGCTCGTGTTCATGGAGTCAGTTATCTGATTAAAGCTTTTCTAAAGAGGACAGAATGCAACTGTCAAATTGTTAACCTTGGGGCTGGCATGGACACCTTGTTCTGGAGACTGAAGGTAAGGAGAGCTGGGGGGACAGGCCTGGCTGAGGACTGAGATCCCTGGGGAGGTTTGGACTGTCCTTGAGTGCTTGGCAGTGCTGAGTTCTGTCACACAGGGGAGGTGGGCAGGGAGGCAGCACTGCCCAGGCTGTCACAGAATCCCAGAATAGCTGGGGTTGGAAGAGCTCTGGGTATCATCCAGTCCAACCCCCTGCCCAGGCAGGGTCACCTGCAGCAGGTGACACAGGGACTGTCCAGGTGGGGCTGGAATGTCTGCAGAGAGGGAGACTCCACAACCCCCCTGGGCAGCTGTTCCAGGGCTCTGCCACCCTCCAGGGAGAGAAGTTCTGCCTCATGTGGAGGTGAAACTCCTTGTGTTTTAGTTTATGGCCACTGCTCCTCATCCTGTCACTGGCACCACTGAGCAGAGTCTGGCACCATCCTCTGACCCCCCTTGGAGATATTTGTATGGATTGATGAGATCCCCTCTCAGCCTTCTCTTCTCCACACTAACCAGGCACAGCTCCTGCAGTCTCTCCTCATCAGAGAAATGCTCCAGACCTCTCACATCTTTGTGAGTGGACCCTGTCCAGGAGCTCCTTGTCCTTCTTGGAGCCCAGATGTGGGCACGGCACTCCAGATGTGCCTCACTGGGCCGAGTAGAGGGGCAGGATCGCTCCCTGACCCGCTGACCACACTCTTATCATGCCCCCAGGATCCCACCGTCCTGGCTGCTGTGCCTCAGCTGTCTGCTTGTTCAGAGTCAGTCCAGGAGCCTGTAAAGCTCAGAGCTCAGGAGGGGCTGTGGGTTGCCCTGACTCTTCCCCACAAGTGTGTGACACCAAGCTGACCTCTAGTGGGCTTCCCAGAACAGCAGGAATGCCACGTTCTGCTGTTCTCTTCCGACCTTTAGATTCCCCTGTTCTATCCTCTAACAGAACAGGAATGGTGTAGCAAAGCACAGGATTGTACAGGCTCTGTGGACATGTTTCTGAATGAACTATATAAATGTGAGTTTATATCTGTAAATCACAGAATCCCAGACTGGCTTGGGTGGGAAGGGACCTTGAATATCATCCAGTGCCCAAGGAGGTTGGACTGGGTGATCTCCAGAGGTCCCTTCCAACCCCAACTATTCCGGGATTCTGTGGTAACAGAAAACGTTAAATAATTTCCTTAATGCCTAGAGAACATTCTAATGTCTGTGAACTGGTTTTTGTTGGGTTTTAGGTTGTTTTAAGCTGTAGGACATTGTTATGCCATTGTTAGAAATGCCAATGTAAGCTGAACCCTGAGGTTGTATCTTCTTGTGTGTGTGAAACTTGAGTGTCCCTGATTCTGGTGTCTTCCTCCAATTCCCAGGATGAAAATCTTCTCCCCAGAAAATATTTTGAAGTGGATTTTCCGATGATTGTTGCAAGAAAAATACATAATATCAAGTAAGTCTGAGACCTGTGTTTTATCTGTGTGAGGCTGAATGTGAGTCAGTGCCATTGTTTCAGCTCTCTGCTGAGAAGCATTTCATGCTCTGAGATGTGAGGGTGGTGAGGGTGTGAGGCACTGACAGGCTGCCCAGAGAAGCTGTGGCTGCCCCATCCCTGGGAGTGTCCAAGGCCAGGCTGGACGGGGCTTGGAGCAGCCTGGGCTGGTGGAAGGTGTCATGGGTGGGACTGGGTGGGCTTTAGGGTCCTTCCAACCCCAACCATTCTGGGATTCTGTGTAGAATAAAGGTTCATTTTGCAGGTGGGTTCCTACATGTGGCTGTGCAGCCACTGTTCCAGACTGGAGGAGGTGGTGTGTGGAAGCTGTAGGGAGCCAAGCAGACCTCGTTCTGGGGCAGGGAAAGTCTCCTGATGGTTAGAGGTGATTAAGTCTTTTCTTACTGTTGAAGACAGCAGTAAATTCCCAGACTTGCCTCTTCAGGTAGAGAGGCAGCACAGCTGGTGCTATGTGGGAATGTTCTGTTTGGATGAATCCATGAAGGCTTACTGAGGATACATGCAGAGTACCTGGACTTTTCTTGGAAGATTACCTCAAAAATTAGGAGTAATCTGGTATAAAAGTCAGCTGCAACTTTCACAAGCTTGCAAAGGTTTTCATTTCCAGTAGAGGGCAGAGATATTCTCTTGGCTGCTTTTATCACAGACACACACTCACATGGATATATATATATATGTTAAAAAAAAAAAGAGATGTAAGCACACTGTTTAACAGGCTTAGCTGCTCTGAGATGCTTCTTCCTTCTTCCCACAGATCAAAACCTCCCCTGTCAAAACCAATTATGGAATCCCATTCAGGGGACTCTCTTCTAATAGGTGAGTCATCCTCAAACTCAGTCAGCGATGTACTGCAGCACTTTTAAAACTTTTCTGATCATTTTGTTCTGCTATGTGGGCAGGCTTTTAATGTTTGAAATGCTGTTTGGACAGAGAATTGTGAGAGAAAAGAGGCTTTTTTCTTCTCTTTTAGACTTCTGCCCATTCGTTCTGTGTCATGTTAGAAATGTCTTCTCTTTAAGTGGTTTTATTCTGCCAGAAAGTTGTTGGGTTTTTTTCTTTTTCTCTCATATGTAGCTCAAGTTTTCTGTCACAGGAAAAGTGCTACTGAGAGGCATGGATACAGGATTAAAATATCTATTGAGTGTTTATCTTCTTTCTGTCTCTTTAGGAGAACAAGCCTTTACATTTAGCAGAGTTTTCACATCAGAAACACAGCCTGCAAAGTCCAAGCTCAGGAGCCAGTGCTGTTTGTCATATTTTAGTGTTAAAAGGGTAATAAATTCAGGTGGTGTCATGGTTGTGCTGTCTTGGCTTATAACCTTATTCTGGAACAGGATGCTCGTGTTCCAGTGGGCTCCACCTTGGGCCACAGTGCTGCCACTCTGCCTTGATGGGGCACATTTATTGCTGCACAAAGGAGTGCCTTCACTTACCAACCAACCTTCAGGTGTCAGGAGTTTGTGCTGTGCCTTCAGGCCTCTAGAGATGAAAGTCCAGTGCCCCACCTGAGGGAGAGGGCTCCTCAGGCTCCTGGGGTCTGACTGGGAGCCCTGCCCATGCCATGCCCTGCCCGCAGCGGGATCTGCTGCATAAGCACTGTTCCAGCAGCACCCAGGGCTGGTCCAGAGGGCTGGGTGCTGTGTGTGTTCCTGAACAGCTGTAAATATGTCTGGTACAGTACCACAACTGCAGTTATCAGCTTGCAGGGCTGTATTGTGATCAAAAGCTATGAATAGCAGTCAGCAGCAATTACCGTGGCACTGGGTGAGTGGAGTGGAGTGACTGGTTTCTCTAAAGCTGTTTCTCTGGTTCTTTCTCAGTGCTGGGTTTTAAAAACCTCAGAGTAGCAATTTCACTGTACCCAGGCTGGTGTGGGGTCTGCTCCACTGACATCTCTGGGATGTAGCATCATGTCTGGATAACTTGGAGATGCTGGAAGCGTTTTGTGGAATCCCAGTTTGAACTGACACTCAACCACAGGTCAGTTGGAGTGAGATCCATGTGGGAACTCTCATTTAAGGATATATTAATGGACCTGCTTCATGTGGAAGTGCCACCAGAAGAGGTGGTGGAATAAATTGGTAAATCAAACAGATGAGCAGAGATTTCTCACAGGTCTAAAGGAACTTGACAGTGTATTTGCTCAGCTACTGACTGGTCTGTACCCTCTCATTTTTAAAACTTACATCCAACTGGAAAGTGGTGGCTGTGACTCAAATGGATAAATCCAGGGAACTCCAAGCCAGTGGGACTGGTGTCTCTACCTGACAAATTAATAGGAATTCTAACAGACAGACTTAGTAGAAAAGAGGAATCATAGAATGTGTTGACAAAGAGTCACCATGGCTTTTGGAAAGGGAAGTTATGCCTCCCAAACCTGTTGGAGTTCTCTGAGTCAACAGATCTATTGGAAAAGGACATCAGTGTAGTGCTTGGATTTCCAAAATGTGTTTTGACAGTGTCCCTTACCAAAGTGTGCCAAAGAAATGGCACAGTGGTTGTGGTTCTCATATGGATGGGGAGCTGGGATGGAGGGTGAACATATGTTGTTAATTTTCATTATGGAGGAGATGGAGATCTGTGCTTAAGGATATGTTGTTGTTCAACACTAAGGAATAATTGTGAAAATACAGTGATTAGTCAATGGCAGCTTGCTGGCAAATCCAAACTTTTCAGAGTGGTAAAGAACTGTAGAAGAATCTTGTGAAATTAGTGACTTGATGATGAATTCAATGTGGATTAATAGAAAGTGATGCACATGGGGGGGAAAAAATAGTTTGTGCCTCACATGTAAATGATTCTTGCTGCCTTCCTGCAGGGCATTAGAATAAATAGATGTATGAAAGCACGAGCTCAGTAATGGTTCAGAAATCCAAATCAAGTTTAAGCATTCTTGGGGAAAAGCTAGAAAATAGCTAGTTAGTAGGTGTTTGCCCTTTTTTTTGCCTTTTTCGTTTGGAGCTGCTGTTGGCTCTGTGAGAGGCAGGATATCACACTAGGGGGACCTCTGGTCTGACCTGATACAGCTGTTGGACTGTGGAATGTTCAGGGAATGCCACCTGTCACAGGGAGTGTTGTGGGGTAAGTGAAGCAGCATAGCCAGGCAGGGAAGTGTCACCCATTTTTGGGGGGCTATGGAGCAGGGTTTTAGGATCCTGGGGAGGAGGCTGTCCCATCCTGTGCCTGCTCCCCCACATAAGTTCCACACTGCTGTCTCTGGTGTACCAGGAATAATTCGTTTGGATTGTTTGGAATTTCATTTTTGAGTTGTTGTAATATGGATTGACGTGATTCTTGTTCTCTCACTGCTCTTGTGCTCACCCTAAATGTTCTCATTCCGTGAAGCTGGAGCTGATAGACAACTTTATTGGCTTCAGGGCAGCATCTGCTGTGCTCGCCCTTTGGACAAGGCAGGGACTGCACGGCGTGCAGCTCAAATATAAATGTTGATGGCCTCTGCCCTTGGATGCAGCAGGATGACACTTGTCACTGAACAGCTCCCTGGCTTCCTGGGGAATGCTGGATCTCCAGGGAAAGCAGTCTGACATCCCTGTGGCAAGAACACAGTTGTTTTCACAGTCTGATGGGTGATGCAGTTGCTGTGTTGGGAAGTCAGTGCCCCACCTTTGTTACCTTTGCAAGTGCAAACTGCACCCAGGGAACTGTTCCCTTTCTGTGCCTCTCTCACCTTCTGCCCTGCCTAGTCCAGCTTTGGGACCGGGTTGTTTCAGCCTCCTTTCCCCTCCATTTCCAGGCTGTCCTGTGACACGATGCAGGTGTCAAGGGTCTTGCTGTCCTGGTGATTTGCAGGCCTCGTGTTGGGGATGTTCCTGTGCTTCCTAGGCAAGGCAGATCTGTATTTTGACACGTGCCCTGCTCTGGTGGTGTAGTGAACGAGGAGCTGAGTGAAAGCAGTGCCACATCCCGCCTGTGGAATAGGCTGCATGGGCTGGTGGTTTGTAAAGCTGCCAAAGATACCTTAGGATGAAAATCCTAATGAAATCAGTTTGAGTCAATAGTATCCTGCATTCTGTCTCTTGGAAAACCTCCAGGAAATTGTTGCACTAATGTGAGAAGGGAGTAGGAAAAGCAAACTGAATTCTTGTGGCAGAGGAAGCACTGAGCTCTGTGAGGCTGGAACGCTGCTCCAGGAGCCAGGGGAGGGCCTGGGGCTGTCCCCAAACACAGCAGTTACTTGTTCCTAACATTTCTGGGAAGGAAAATGTATTGCAGTGAGGTCAAAAGGGAACTATAAGCAGCTCGTGCTACTATTCCATTACTGCAGTGATGTCTCGTTCTGTGAGTCTGTGACATTCGAGCCACTTGTGTTGTTATTTCTGTGCCAGAAGTCATGAAAAATAAACATTCAAGTGGTGTGATCAGAGCAAAGCATTGTCTGTTGAGTATCCATGGACAGCTGAGTGCTGCATCTGGGTGGGGTAGATGGGGTGGGCTGGAATGGGGGGGCTCTTCTTTCTCTCCTCCTCTCTCCCCTTCCTTGAATCCCTCAAATTAAATCTGAGTCTGGTGTTTCTCAACCCTTCATTTCAAGTGCAAGAGTGAGTCTCTGCACCTGACTGACTGAGTGTGAGCATCATACACAAAGCCACAAGGTAGCTCTGTGCTCTGGAGGAGAATATCCTGACCAAACAACCTGGCTGAAAACCAGCACAAGTCTTGGTGCTTGGGTCAGAATTAGTGCTTGGAATATGGGATTTTCAATGGATTAAGCCAGGCTATTCTATGGTTCTGTAGTAAAAATGCTTAAGTCAATGTGATTTGAGCAAGGAACGTTTACTTCCACCTCAGAGTGTTTGTGCTCCTTTTTTATTGGCTCACTTAAAAAGTTTTGTAGTTTATTTCTGGCTTTTATTTCTGTTCTCCATTAATTTGCATCTGTGTCCAAGTCTCTGAAGCTGGACAAGGAGCTGGCATTGATTCCTTACTAATTGTGGTGGCTGACGCTCGCTGTGCCCTATCTATGGACAGAAACCAATCCCTATTTAAATACTTCCCTGTGTGTGGTGGGGTTTTTTGGGTGGCTTTTTTTGATGCCATTATCATGGCCTTGATGTAATCACTGAAATAGAAGGGTGTGGGAAGTAGTAAAGCTATTACAGAACATGCACATGGAAAAAGCCTTGACTCAAAATGTTGAATCATTTGCCACACAACTTCTTTTTTTCCCTTTCTTTGCCCTGTAACTCTCTTTCTGAACTGTTCTGGTTCCTGGAGCTGCTCAGAAATGTTGCAGGAAAGACTCTGTTTCTGCTGGTTCCTCAGCTGTGCTTGGATGGCAGAGAGTCCTTTGCCTCTGGGATTTGTTCCTCCTTCCTGCTGGAAAGCATTTACAGGAATGTGCTGCCTCTTGTGTCCCCGGGCAATGTTTGTTTCTCAGAATACCTTCTCTAATTTGACTCTTTGCTTAAATACCGTCACTAAATCATGCCAAAAGTATAAATTGTAACATTTTTTGGCCCAAAAATCTGTGTCTGATCCCCATATACATTCTGTAACTATAAAAATCAATACTTTATATGGCTGTATCTGTTGTGAATATTTGAAATATGGTACCCTTAACTCCGGTTTTCAGAAATTGATGTGCTTTTATGTAGTTCTGTGTACATGCATTGGGTCATCTAAAAAGACTCTACAAACACAATGAAAACCCTGCCTTTAATCTTCACATTTTCCTCCTCTCTGCATTCCTGGGAACCATGGTAACGGCTGGGATAACCTCTCTGCATCACAGTGGCTTCAGAGGGAAGGAGTGGGCTCGCTGCAGGGCCTGCTGGTGATGTATCACTGTAAGCCACAAGTACAGGGGAAATTCATGTTTTGAAAAGAGGAGTTTGCTGTTCATAGTTAGGTATAACAGACCAAACTTTGGCTTCCAAGTCATGTATTCTTGTGTTGTTTTTTTTTTAATTCATAATTTCAGCATCCCTCCTGTTTGTAACCTTAGTCTCTCCAAATATTGACCTTGCAGATTCCCACAGCCTCGACTCCAGTCGATATTCCATTGTGGGAGCAGATCTCCGTTTCTCGTCAGATCTGGAGGAGAAGCTAAAGAAACACAACTTGGATGTACAGTAAGATTATTTTTTTTTTAATTGATTTTTCTTTTTTAATGAGGGCTAGTGGAAGCCCAGGTTGGACGGGGCTTGGAGCAACCTGGGCTAGTGGAAGGTGTCCCTGCTCGTGGCAGGGGGTGGCACTGGAGGGGCTTTGAGGTCCCTTCCAATCCAGGCCGTTCTGGGAGTCTGTGACTTCAGAGTTTCATCTTTGTAATTTTCTGTGGCCTCCACTTGAACCCCTGTTGTTCCCTAAACCTTTTGGTGGAGGGATTGCCATGGCCCTGAGTCCAGAAGCTCCTCTGTGGGGTTTCATTGTTCCCCATGAGGCTTGGGAGGGGGCAGGAGTTAAGTTTCTGAGTGGATGATGGACAGACCTTTCAAATGTAAGCTATATAAATAGCAGCGATCTGGCTGGGTGGGAGAGAGCATATGGGGAAGCAGAATGCATCAAATTGCCATTTAATTCTTTACACTTCCATCTTCTGAAATGTTGCCTTGCTTGCCTACATCCCTGCTCCTTGTGGAATTTCTCCTGCTTCTAGTGACTTTTTTTTCCCTTTCATTCTAGCAATTAAAAGCAAACTCAGTAATTCTGAAGAAAATCACTCGTGTAGATGTCTATTTTTGTTGGTTTGTGGATGGAGGGGGAAGAGGCAACGTGCAAACTATAGATTGCATTTCGTTAGATAATAATATGTGAAGAGTATTTTACAGATATTTTACAGAACAAATTTGGCTAATTAAAATTCTTAGAACTTCTGTAAAGAGAAAACTTTTTTTTTTTAATTTATTCCTGATTTTACTGATCTCTAGAAGAGTGTGGATTGTGTATACAAAATACAGTTCTTCTGCAAAGGGAATTTTAATAGATTCCTCAGTTCCTGCTGTAAGAGAAGACTTAGAGAATGCACATTATTCTGTGTTCAGGGCTGACTTAGAGGAGCTTGTTTTCCAAAATCTCTGGTTTGTAACCACAGAAGTCTCCTGTGACTAATTAATTCATCAACTGCCAGAAAGCCTAGTTCTAGTCGATTTGATGAAGAGATTTCATTCAAACTTCAGTGTCTAGTTCATAAAAAATGGAGCTCTTTCAAGACATGAAATGACTGCTCACTAACAATTCTTTACAGATTTTTCTTGTTCTTCTGCTGGAAACAGTTCTGTGGTTTGGTTTTGTTTTGCAGTTTGCCAACACTACTGGTGGCAGAGTGTGTGCTGGTTTACATGACCCCCCAGCAGTCTGCAAACCTGCTCAAGTGGGCAGCAAGCACCTTTCCCGTGGCCATGTTTATCAATTATGAGCAGGTAAAACCAAAATGGCATTTTTGGACCTGCATTGTTGTCATAAAAATTGCTCTCCAAGGTGGGAGTTGCTGTGAAATAAGAGTGGGCCGTGTCCTTTTGTAGAGGCAGCAGTTTCTGCTGAATTTCTGTAGTAATGTGTTTTAACTTGTAGCTTGGTTAGCTCGTTAGAAGGAATGTACAGCTATTCTGAAAGACAATTTCTGGGCTATGTTGAAGCAAAATTATTGAGACTTAATCCATATGTGGAGAAAACCATAGAATATTGGTTTAGCTAAGACAGAGGAAAAAGAAATGGTGCTGAGTGCTGGCTCTGAGTGTATAACATTACATAATTACCTCTCTGTTCTTTGGCAAAGCGGAGCAAAAATCACATCAGCATGAACTCCGCTTCCCTCAGTGGAAGTTAAAACGCGGCCTCGGGGGAGCTAGGTGGCTCCAGGAATTAGTAACAGGATCTTCCAAGCTGTAAATCACTGCTGGAGAATGAACCAAAGTTGCTGAGAGCCTAAAGCAGCTCAGCTTTCCTGTCAGTGCCCGTGTCTGTCGGGGCAGGGGCACTGTCACCGAGCCAGCGGGAGCTGAGGAGGTGGCAGAGGGAAGGAGAGCCGGTGTGAGGATGTGCCACTCACTCTGCTGTTGTCCTGGACGTTTTATGATGTAGTCAATGCGGGAGTTTAACCAGGGTACTGCTGTTCCCCACGGTCACACTTTTGTCTCCTTCTCTACCTGAGGTGAACATGACGGACCGGTTCGGGCAGATCATGATCGAGAACCTGCAGCGGCGGCAGTGCAACCTGGCCGGGGTGGAGGTCTGCAGGTCCTTGGACTCCCAGGTGAGAGGGGCACAGAGCTCTGGGTGGCTGTGATGTTAACATGGATCAATCTGCACGTTCTGTCTGTGGGTGCCCTGCTGGAGCAGATCCACCCCCTGCCATGGGCAGGGACACCTTCCACTAGCCCAGGTTGCTCCAAGGCCCATCCAACCTGGCCTTGGACACTTCCAGGGATGGGGCAGCCACAGCTTCTCTGGGCAACCTGTGCCAGGGCCTGCCCACCCTCACAGGGAAGAATTTCTTCCCCATATCCCATCTAACCCTGCCCTCTGGCAGTGGGAAGCCATTCTCCCTTGTCCTGTCACTCCAGGCCCTTGTAAATAGTGTCTCTCCATCTTTCTTGTTGGCTCCTTCAGGTATTGGAAGGCCACAGTTGGGTCACCCTGGAGCCCTCTCTTTGATCCCACTGGCTGTCAGTAGTTGTCCAAAAGCTGCAGTGGATCAGAGCCCAGCCCTGCCTGCCCCACTGCCCCCTCTGCACAGAGATCACCAGCACATGCTTAGAAAAGACTCTGAGCTCTGCAGAGAACAGGTCAAGCAGCTGCCCTACAAAATCCCTGGGGGGAAAAAACTGCCCTGTGGCGTTTTTGCCTGGAGTCCTCAAAGCTGTGCTGCCTCCGTGTTTTACAGAGGGAGCGTCTGCTGCTGAACGGCTGGGACACCGCACGTGCCATCGATATGATGAAGGTGTACAGCTTTTTGCCACAGGCTGATGTCAAAAGGTATCCATTTTGGAACCAAAGGCCATCTCCAGATGCCATTTCCAAGGCTGTTCACGTGCAGCATGGGGTTCCCTGGTCTGACAGAGTTGGCTGCAGGCACGTGCTGCCCCTGTCTGAGGGTGAAGCTCTGCAGAGCCTCAGGGATGGTGCCTGGAGCAGCGTTCATGAGCCACTGGCCGTGGGGATGGTTTGTATGGGGGCAATGTAAAGCATCTCGTGACAGGAATTGGCAGACAAAAGATGCCACAGAAATGCTGTGTCGAGTTTTTGCAGTCCCTGACGTGTTCCTTGTGGAACCACAGCACACTGAAATCATCTTCATGAGGGAAACTGCTGGGTCTGCAGAGCTTAGAGCACAGAGGGGGGAACTAAAGGCTGTTTAACAGCCAGTAATTTGCATGGATTTTGTTAATTTTTTTTTCTCAGTGAAGAAATACTAAAAAATGGGAAACTTTTTAAGGAGAAACTTTTTAGGGGTATAGTATGAAATGTGAATTACTGTGAGTCATTAACTATAGTTTGAATTAGCTGAACAAGTTACCTTTGTCCAAATATTCACATATGGGGGTTTCTCAAACCCTGGAACTGAACAGGTGAGGGTGGAAATCAGAGGTGGTTTAAATAGGAACGGTGGTGTGTGGTGGTGCCATATGGCACTGGTGGAGACACAGAGCCTGTGCTTTCTTTGCAGCATTTTTGACTACCTTAGATCTGTTCAGCTCCTTCCACTTGTTCCAAATGCCAGGAAATAGGTTATGTAAACTCTGTCCTTCAGTATTAATGAGGCAAATAATGCTTTTTATTTATAAAAGTCTTTACAAAAGTGTTCTTCTGCAGCACTTACATCTGGGAGTGTATTTTGGAACTTTTGCCCCTCAGCTTCTTTTGATCCTCAGTAGCAGCTCCTCCAAATATTTAGCATGGAAAATAAACACTGATATTCAAGTAGTCTGGAGGGAGGGAGGAACGGGCCAGGTTAAGCTTTGTAAAGCAGGCACA
Source organism: Pyrocephalus nanus (assembly GCA_038380795.1). Lineage (NCBI taxonomy): Eukaryota > Metazoa > Chordata > Aves > Passeriformes > Tyrannidae > Pyrocephalus > Pyrocephalus nanus. The sequence continues at coordinate 15,573,632 of CM076276.1, forward strand.
GCTTGGGAGAAAATCTCCCATTTGGGGGAAGACATTTAAAGACCTTCCTTTGAGAAGGTGGGAACCGTTTTAGGGAAAACAAATCCTGGGGTCTTCTCTTTGTACCATTTGGTTTGTGTTTCATCATGGGCTCCTGTGGGAGAGCTGGTGGGAGCTGCACTGGTGTTCTCATCACTCTCCCCAGACAGGGTAAGGCCTTTGATTCTCTGCAGAGAACAGAGTGTTCAGCTGTTCACTGCCATCCTTGGTCAGGATGGATCTCCTCCATGAGGCTGCACTGTTGGGGCTGCTTAGGGCCTGCCAGACCAGATCCCTGCAGAGAAAGGGCTTGGAAGACAAATGCTGGTATTTGTGAGAAGTTACACAGATTAGTCCTGGAATATGAAATATGAAATACAGACTAATATGAAATATTAGTCCAGGAAGGAGAAGTTGAAGACATCCTGTGGGTCACTTGTTTGGTACATGGACAGCAAGGGTAGGAGCAGTGGTGGCACCGTGGACAAACCCCTGGAAAGGTAACTGCCTTACTGGCCAGAGTTTTCACTCCTGTGCAGTGAAGAGTTTATTAAAGACTCTACTGAGACTCCAGCTCGAATCCCAATTTTTATTTTGTTCCTCCAGAATAGAAGCACTTGAATTCCTGGATGAAAAGGAACTGTTTGAACAACTAATGCAGCACTACTGCATCTGCTGGGCTTCAAAGGACAGCAGCAACCTGGGTAATGTTCTCCAGCACGTGGGAGTGATCCTTCCAGGGAGATTTTATGTGGAAAGACTGGGATTGGGATGTTACACCAGTGCAGGATAGAGACATCCTGTCCCAGCCATGGGCTCTGCTGCTCTGCCCTTGGGGCTGGGAGCACCTCCCAGCTGGGGATTGTTTCTCCACAGCCCTGGGAGGGTTTATGGGCGTCCAAGTTGGAAGCCTGTCCACTAGAGGAGAGCTGGAATTTTTCCACCAGAAGATGCCGTATGGGTTACTTTAAATAACTGCCTGCTTTATCCTATCAGTGCTAATTGAAAGGTTTACAAATCCTATGCATGGGAAGTACCATATGGACACACTGTATATGAAATCACGGTGTCCTGACAACACAAAAATAAATTTGTATTGCTTATCCCAGGCTTCTTCTGCACTGTCCCCATTTACAGCCATCTGACACTGGAGTTTTCCACACTGCTTTCTCCCGGGGGAAAAAAATTCCCTCTGAAATTAACTCTTTTAAATGTTCCTTTTGGTCTTAAAATTCTCTCTCTCCTAGACTGGGGTTTCTTTGAAATGGAGGGGCTTGATTTATGCTTTCTGTAGCATTTCTATGTTGCTGCTGCTTAACAAGTAGTAAAATCAGGAGAATTGTGGTTTGGGTGAAGGATGGATGGCTACAGCCTGTATCTATCCAAATCAAAGACAGTTCTGTTCCAGGCACAGTTTATCTTGACTTCTCTCTGCAGTTTCAGGGACTTCTTTCCAGAAAATCTCTGCCTGCCAGTTTTTATCTTTTCTTCCCCTTCTCTTCCCTTCCTTTGCTTCTGACAGAGTATCCAAGATTTTATTGACTGTTCCTTAGCAAATGAGAATAGATGTGTTCTCTGAGCTGCAAAGCATCTGATACAGCTGGTGAAAGGAGATCTTCAACACCCTGCTGCTGCTGCTGGAGCAGAGCTGCTGCCTTGTGCTTGTGGTCACCTGAATCCTCCAGCCTCCATAGCCCTGAACTCAAAAATCCATGATTTCCATTTCATTTCTTAGGGCTCAGAAGTGATGACTGTAATTAATACTCAAAGTATCCTGGAGGAGCTGAGGGCAAAATATTCGTGGTAGCCACTGTTGTGGGATCTCAGCATTGTTCTCTGCTGGGATTAGAGAAGGACTGAGGACAGTTTTGGGGACTGAGTTGAGTGGTGCAGGGTATCTTACAAGTTAAAAAGGACCAATCTCAAAGGAGATAATCAGATGTCCATTGGACATGGCATGGACACGCTTTAATCTAAAGCAGGGGGTTTAAATCCATGTGAATTTACTGCCCTCATTAAGGGTACTTTCCCCAGCTTTCTCTTTTTTATTTCATGGGCAGAATCTGAGGTTCATGAACATTCTGTGTTGTTTGTTCCTTCTGCCATGAACAACTGCTGCAGATTGGCTTATTCAAATTAATGGCTTCACACTCAAAAGAGGGTTAGAAATGTAAAAATCAACCTGTTTCCTGATTTCCTCCCACCAAATCCTTTACATTTAAGTTTAAAAAAATTAAGTAATGCTCAAAGCATCCTTCTTCCTGTGCCTGACTGTCCTAATAGTGCTGAAGCGCTGTTAGGATAAGAATAACCACTTGTTTTTCCTCCCTAATGCCTCTTTCTCTTCACCCAGGTCTGGCAAACATCGACTTCTGAGGGTCTGGCTGGAGGGAAGGGAGCCCAGGAGCCCCAGTGACTGCCTTGGCTCAGGCCAGGATGCAGAAATACGGACTTTGCATGTGCCAACCCCAGTCTGTGTCCGTGTGACGGTGCTGGGAACTGTCCTGGTGGCTTTGGGTGCTTTTAAGGAGTATTTTTTGTGAGCAATTGTTATGAGGCAAGACTTGCCCTCCATTCCCAGATGTCTAATGATGGACTTTCACAAGGTGTCAGTGATTCCTGTCTAAAGCTTGCCTTCCTTAGTTCAAACCTGAAAGCAAAGTGTTGTTGGGTTCTTTGATTTTCCTCCTTTGTCTTTTCGTGGGTGTGTAACGTGTATTTGTGGCAGGAAGGTGGGAACGCTGGAGAGCTGCATCACTGGGCACCTGCACTGTGCATGGCTGATCAGGAAGGTGCAATGTGGTTCATTTTCATTCTCTTCTGGTCAAATTTTGATGAAGTGTCACCGTGTTGGCTTCTCCAGGCTTGCTGTTGTCCAAGGCTGTCCCTGTGCTGGGTGTTCTTGTAGGGGAAGGGTAAAGGAGAAGGGGAGCCCTGATGTACAATTTGTTCAGTGGTGTACAAGAAACTGGAAAGTAGATGTTGTTTAACTGGGAAGGGCTAAGCTTGACCGTTCAGCACTGGGATGGTGAAAGTAAGAAAGAAATTAATCTCAATTTGCACTGCTTCTGGTAGTATCTTTACACCAGTTTCTTCTTTCCCCTTAAAAGAAGTGAAACAAAATTCCCAAGAGTAATGAAATCCCTTGTCCTGTTGTTTGAAATTGCATCTTGCAACCTTCCTATGAGAAAAATAATAAATGTTTAGTATTTATAATTTGTCTTCTGTCTTACTCACTAGAAATTACCTATTTATATCTGGTTTAGTGCATACAGGTTTCTTCTCACCAAATGCCTCACCAGGAGTATTTCTTTAAAGCAGTTACAGGCAGGCCCAGAGAAGCTGTGGCTGCCCTGGAAGTGTCCCAGGCCAGGTTGGACAGGATTTGGAGCAGCCTGGGCTGGTGGAAGGTGTCCCTGCCCATGGCAGGGGGTGGCACTGGATGAGCTTTAAGGTCCCTTCCAACCCAAACCCCTCCATGACTCTGTGACAAACCACCCTTTTTGTGCTGTTTGTGACTTTCTGTAGTGTGAGAACACTTTGGAAAAGATTGATGTGGGCCTGGACTGGAGATGAAGGGATGGATATTACTGAGATACCAGGAAAAATAAACAGTTCTCAGAAGTTGCAGTCACAATTTCAGAGGAACAGAAGCAGTAAACAGAAAGGGTGTGTAGTGACAGGATAAGGGGAAACAGCCTTCAACTGAAAGAAGATGGGTTTGGATGAGATCTTGGAGGGATTTCTGCTCATCACGTCTCTTTTAAGTCCCTGTGTTGTTTGTTCATCCAAGGGAAGCACTGCAGAAGGTGGCACAGGAGCAGAGCTGTGCCATGGGATGGATGAAAACACCGTGGTGGCCTCGTCACCCTTTGGGTGAGTCTGACTCTGCATTTCCAGCTGTTGAGCTGAACAGCATCCAGCCAGGAGAGGGGAAATCATTCCTGCAAGAGCTCTTCCAGAGTCTCTCCTCTCTCAGTTGCCAGCAGTGGTGAGGAAAGTGGGTCACCCTGTGCTTCAGGGTTAGAGCAGGAGGAAAGGAGTTTGTGCTTCCCTGGGAGCTGTGTGGGGAGGACGGGTGTGGGAGCCCACTGCTCAGGGTTCCACTAACCAAAAGAGATAAAACAATCTTTCACCACTCTCCAGGGAATGTTTGGATGTGGAGGGTGCCTGGTGCTGCTGACACAGTGCTGCTTTGCTGGGAGCTGCTGGTTGAGGAAGGTTTTCCAGCCAGGAGAGGTGGCCTCTGCCTTCTGCTGCTGCTTCCTGCGCTGTGTGTGAGTGCTGGGCCTCCCTGGAGCTGTCCATGGATCTCTCCCCCCTGTTCCAGCCCAGCTGGCTGTTCTTGGGTGCTGTCAGTCCTCTCTCCTTCCCCCAGTCTGTGCACAGGAGGATGCTGAGTCCAGTTGCCATGGCAAAGCGAGGGAGCCGTGGCACGTGGGCCCTGCCTGTGAGATTCCTGTCACAGATTGTTCCCACAGGTACCACAAAATCCTCCTGTCTGTCCATGCTGAGTCCTGGATGTTGGTCTTTGCTTTGCCCAAGCCCCAGCCACACTGTGGTGATCACACTTCACTGTGTCTGTGTTCCACCCACCTCACCTGCCTGAGCATCACCTGCTCACTCTTAAAAGATGGACAGAAGAAGTTACCTTCTAGGAAATTAAATTATTTGTCTCCTCACTGGCATTACCCAGCAGGGAATGAAAAGCAGTTGTTAGCTCAGTGCCCAGCATTTCAACCCCTGTGCAGAGTTCCAGCTCCTTGTTTGAGGCTGACAGGAGTTCTGAGGTCTCTGTGCTGCTGGGGCACAGCAGATGTGGTTATTGAGGATGGAGATGCTGACAGGACAGGCAGGGGAAGCAGGGGCCAGGTCATTGCAGGGAAGATGTGCAGGTGTGTGTGGGATGGACCATCCGTCCCTTCTGCAAGAGCTTGGTGGATTTTAACACTAAATACCAGAACTAAGAATGTTCAATACTGGAATTAAGGTCTAAGCGTGGCCTCATCCTACTGGTTATTTTCCCTCTTCAGAGAGCAGTCTGTGCGTGCAGAACTGACCCAAATCTGTCCCTGTTCTCCAGCAGACGGGGGTAAGTCTGTATTGAGAATCCTTGGAAATTTCCATCTGCACTGGAGCGTTACGGTAGCGATTGGAAGGAAGACTCTTACACAATGAGGGCTCTCTGGAGGGGCAGAGATCACCTCACCTGTGCTGCAGCAACGAGCTGCAAATCACTCTGCAAATCGCTCTGCGAGTTCTCATTCAGCCCCAGTTGAGTAATCGTGGGGATTATCAGTCCCTAAGATAAATACGGAAAGATAAGGCAGTGTCAAAAGAATTGCTTTTGCTTCTTTATGGCTCTTTGAAAGAGCTGACCCTGATGCCCTGCTGGGGTCTTTCCTTGCAGCACCACGTTCTGCAGCACCAAAATTCTTCATGATAACTTTTTCATGGCGACCCAGGCAGAATTCGGGCCTTTAAAATGCACCAGCACTGATCCCCAGAGAGCACTTAAGCATTAGGAGAGCATGAAGTGACAGGGGAATGGTTTCAAACTGAAAGAGGAGCCTTAGGGTTGGGTATTGGGAAGAAATTCTTCCCTGTGAGGGTGGGCAGGCCCTGGCACAGGTTGCCCAGAGAAGCTGTGGCTGCCCCAGCCCTGGAGTGTCCAAGGCCAGATTGGATGGGGCTTGGAGCACCCTGGGCTGGTGGGAGGTGTCCCTGCCCATGGCAGGGGTGGGACTGGATGGGCTTTAAGGCCCCTTTCATCCAAACCATTCTGGGATTCTATGATTCTATGATTAGCTGTTAATGGTACTTGATTATGTCCTTAAGAGTCTGCTTAAGTGCTTTTTGGAATTTTAGTGGTTTGGGTTTAGAATCCCAGAATGGTTTGCATTGGAAGGGACCTTAAGGATCATCCAGTTCCAATCCCCAAATCTGCTTTTCTATACAAACCCTAGTTTGGGTACTTTGGATTGCATGGAAAGGCAAATGAAAGGTGGCAGATCTGCACAGTGAAGCTAACAGAATGAAACACAGGCTGGATAAAATAGGGGTATCCTGACTTCTCTGCTGAGGTAGATGGAGGTGGGGAATCTTGTCTCTGATGCCTAAAAAGGGTTTTTGGAAGCTGTGGCTTGTTTGGTACCACCATTTCCTGTATGAATTGACACAGTTGCTGTTGTCACTTATTTAACAAATCGGTGCAAGCCCAAACAAGGACAAAAATAAGTGTCTGTTAATATGAACAGATTTATCTGTTCTCATCCCCACGCCTTTTCCCACGGGCAGAGTTTCCATGTAGCTTATCAAGCAAACCTGAGTGCCAAGGATTTCATCTCTGTGAGGGGCAAAGGCTGCTCAGAGCAGGGCTGTTGTCTTTGTGTGTTCGTGGCACCTCGAAACACAAGGCAGGTGCTGGGGCAGCCTCTGCTCAGGAGGACACAGGAGGATGGCTGGGTTGAGATGTGCAATCCCAGAATGGTTTGGGTTGGAAGAGACCTTAAAGATTATCCAGTTCCACCCCCTGCCGTGGGCAGGGACACCTTTCACTACCCCAGGTTGCTCCAAGCCCTGTCCAGCCTGGCCTTGTAGCTTGAACTGGCTGGTCCTGCCCCTTTGCTGGCTGTGCTGTGAGGGTTTGGTAGGAGCCAGGTGATCACCCAGCCTTGTTTATCCATCAGGAGATTCCCCCAGGATTTATGTGTTCAAGTGCTTTAGGAGTCACAGCTGGCAGGTGTTGAAAATATCCTGAGTCTGATTGGTTTGGTTTTGTCCCTGTTCTTTGGGTTCACTGGAGCTGTGTGTGGGCAGTGCTGGTTTCCCTTGGAGCCATCCTCATGCCCAGCAGTGGTGAGGGCAGAGCAGCATTCCCTGGGCTCCTGGGTTAGTGGCACATCAGCCAGGGCCCTGCAAAAAACCCTTCCCTCTCCCTAATCTTCCATAGCAAATCAGTCAGGGCTTGGCACAGCACTGGAATTTCCCAGGCTGCCTTTTCCAAGGATTTTACCTCAATCCCACATGGCAGATGGGATGCTGGGGCAGCACTGGCTGGCTCTGGGTGCAGAACCTGTGGCTGGAGCTCCCACCACCAGGGAAAATCCATTCCCTCGAGGCTGCCCCTTTGTTTTGTCCTGTTGCAGGCCTGTGCTCAGTAATAATTAATTCCTTTGTTGCCTGAACGTGGAGCGTTTCCTCTGGAAGGCTCAGGCAAACATCCCTACTCCCTCAGGAATGGTAAATGTTTAAAAGCCAAGGACACAGGGTTAATCCTTGCTTGGGGTTGTGACCTTCCAGTGCTCCAAAGCCACCACTGTGTTGGGAGACAGAGAATGGAGGTGGTCCCAGGCACCTGTTCCACAGGTCCATGCAGAGGCTCCACAGGAGCCCAAAGACCAGCCAAAGTCACTCCCACATCCCTGTGGTTTCCACCACCTGAGGCCAAGAGCTTTTGTCTGTAGGAGCCGAGTTCTCGGGAGGGGAAATGGTTTGATGGAGGCTCCTTTGGAGGTGCCTGGACTGGGGTTCTCTGGCCTGACCCTTGTCTGTGGTGTGGCCAGCAGCAGAGACAGGCAAGTGGAAATTTCCTTCCCATCCCCAGTGCCTTGTGACAACATCATAAACCATCCCTGGCATTCTTTACCCTGCTTAGGAGAGAAAAAATCTCTATAAACCGCAATCCTTAATCACCCACCACAAACATGGTGATTGCTCAAGGCAGTGACACAGGGCAGGGACACCCTGGGGGGCTGGACTGATCCCTGCCTGGATGGTGGGCACATTCCTGCTGCTCCAGGTCCCACATTCCTGCAGGGACCCTCACTGGCATCGCTGGGGCAGTGTCAGCTGTGCCCATCACTGCATATGTGTGATAATAATCTTATAATTAGTACCCCAAAATAATTTCAATCTTGATTCCTTCTGCCCAAGTTAAAATCCCTCCCAATGGAACTGGTTGTGCTGGGAGCTGTGGGTTGTGGGACAGTGGTTCCAGGGCTGCAGCAGCCTCTCAGTTGTGCCCTTATTCCCTCTGCCCTGGCTGAATCCGGTGTTCCAGGCACTGATCCCTGCTGGGGGCAAGGGGGATTTAGGGAGGGTTTAAGTGTTATGATCAGTGCCAATTTTCAGAGCTGCTGGTGGCTCCCTTGGGTCCCTTGCCAGGCATCTTTTATTTGAGAGAAGTGCAAGAGGGATGCAGGCCCCCAACTTTAGGAGTTCTGGGCAGGACATGGGCTGAGGTTTAGGGAAATTTTGATGTTTTTTACTCAGAGGGTGGGCAGGCCCTGGCACAGGCTGCCAGAGAAGCTGTGGCTGCCCCAGCCCTGGAAGTGTCCCAGGCCAGGTTGGACGGGGCTTGGAGCAACCTGGGCTGGTGGAAGGTATCCCTGCCCATGGCAGGGGGTTGGAACTGTTTTTTTAAGGTTCCTTTCCACCCAAAGCAGCCTGTGATTCTGGGATAGCTGCACCAGCCATTTCCCAGGGTGCTGCCAGATCTGTGTGCCCGATGCCAGGGCCCTTCTGGCAGGTGAGGAGGGCAGCTGGGCTGCTCGGGGGTGCTGGCACTCTGGCTCTCTGCACGAAAGGAATCACACCCTGAATCTTGGCAGAAAACCCTAAAACTGAAAAATAAAAAACAAACAAAAAGAAAAAGCCAAGGGAGAACCCCCCCAAGCCTTGAAGGAAGGCTTGGCAGTGAGAACAGTTTTTATATCCCCGGGGGCCGGCCCAACAGCTTTTATTGCCCCTCTTCTTTTTTTTTTTTTTCTTAGCAAATCCAATCCATATTTTAGAGCCTGCCCTGCTCTGCCTGTTCACAGAGGCTGGGGGGAGCCTGCCAGCCTGGTGGCAGGAGAGGTGGGATCCCTGCACCCCTGTGTCCTGCAGGGCCGTGCCTGCCCGATGGCCGGGGCCGAGCTCAGTGCCCACGCGGGGCGGGAGCTGCTGGACATGGAGGTGAAGGCCAAGGCCTGGCAGCCACCCTGGTTTGAGCTCCACGTTCAGCCGTGCCTGGCAGAGCTGCTGGGCAGTGCCCTCTTCATCTTCACGGGCGCCCTGGCCGCGGTGGAGGGCACGGAGAGGCTGCAGCCTGCCCTGGCACACGGGCTGGCCCTGGGCACCGCCGTCGCCGTCCTGGGGGACATCAGGTAAGGGGGGACCCCCACACACCCTGCTGGTCCCTTTGAGACCCTTCCTGCTCAGATCTTGGTGCTCAGCACCCCTGCCCTGCCATCGAGCCCCTGGTCAGTGCTGTGGCTGCTTGTGGGGGGGGATGGTGGTGGTGGCACTGGTGGGGCCATCGTTACTGGCACCCCTAATCCTGTGGGCTTGGGGGGGCTCACCTGGCTTTGGACTGATCCTTTTGATTCTTAGCCCCTTTTAACAAAAGCTGTCAAAGCTGAAATAGAAATACCCCCTTCTGGGGGTTGGAACTAGAAGATATTTAAGGTCCTTTCCAACCCAAGCCATTCCATGATTCTCTGATTCTCTGGAAAGCTGAGACAATTCCTTTCTCCAGGATGTCAGAGCAAAACATCTTGACTCAAGTGTGCTACTCCCCTGGGTATCTTCAGGTGAAAGATTTAGCTCCCATTTACAAGTGGCTTCAATTCCCCAAAAGCAACATTTAGACAAACCTGCTCATTGAAAAAGGTGTTGTCTGGTGCTAAGATATAGATTTATCCTCAAGGAAGGGACACCTTCCACCAGCCCAGGTTGCTCCAAGCCCCATCCAACCTGGCCTTGGACACTTCCAGGCATGGGGCAGCCACAGCTGGCCGGGGTTTGTTTGCAGCCAGGTCCTCCTTCAGCCCCAGGCTCCCTCCTGTCCCAGGGGTGTTCACAGCCCAAGCCCCATCCAGCCCAAGCGTTTGCTGCCCTGAACATCACAACGCCTTGCTCTGATGATGGGTCTTAATTCCAGCTGAGGAATGAGGTGTGATTATCGTTCCCAGACACTCTGACTCATCCCTCACCAGCAATTATCAGGGCTGATTGGTTATGAAACCTGCTCGTTAGCACGTGTCTCATGGTAATCTGCTTTAATTAGAGGGTCTCTGAGACTGTCTTGCTTGTGGTCTTCAAGATGAGTGATTTAGGTCTGGTACTGGGGTGCCCGGCCTGACATCCCCGCTCTGTCCCTGCCTCCCTGGAGATGTCACCTCCCAGGCAGGGTACCAGCCCCCCCAGTGCATTCCTGCAGCTCTGGGAGAGACCCCTTCTCCCCACACCTGCTCTGCCAGTGCTGCAGCAGCTCCTGGAAGCACCTGGAGGTCTCCAGAGACCCATCCCCAAAGCATGTCCCTCAAACTGCCCCTGCCAGCACTGCAGGACGGGTTGGGTGTCCAGCCTGATGCTGCTGCTGCTTTGAAGCAGTGACTGCAGAGGGAGGAGACAGCTGGATTCTGCTCTTCTGGGGCATGTAGCACCTTCCCACGAAAGGACTGGAAAAGCATTTGTGGCTCCAGCCCTTGGTGAGCCCCAGGAAGGGAACCCTGTGCTGGAAGGGAACCCCTGCTGATGCTCCTCTCTCCTTTGCAGCGGAGGCCACTTCAACCCTGCTGTGTCCCTGGGCGTGTGGCTGGTGGGGGGGCTGAACATGACGATGCTCATCCCTTACTGGGTCTCCCAGCTCTGTGGAGGGATGATTGGAGCTGGCCTGGCAAAGGTATGGACACCGGGGGTCCTGTCCACCCAGGGCTGGGACACAGGGACTCCCCCAGCTCTGCCAGAGCTGGCCTGAGCACCCCAGCCTGCTGCAGCCCCGGGCTCTAAGGCCAGGCTAATTAACTAATTAATAGCTCCATCTGTCCTCCAGAGGTTTGCTGTGCTGCACTAACCGGGCACAGAAGGGCACAGGGTCCCCCTGCAGCCCCTGCCATGTTCACACAGCGTTTCCCTGCACTTGCACCTCCTGCTCTGCACCACGAGGTCAGTTTGGGTTTGGTGCTGCCCATGCCCACCATCCTGGCAGCCAGCACCCACCTGCACCGAGTGGTTTGGCCACACAAGCCCCTGGTTGATCAGGTGAGGCTCATCCCTCCTGGAGAGCGGTACCTGGCTCATTGTCCCAGGAGTCACCAAGAGCCTTGTCACTGAGTTGTTGTTTGCCAGGCTGGCTTTCAGGAGGCAAGTGCTGAGTTTAGCTCCTCTTTAAGCCGCCCACGCTGTCCTGACAGCGGGCACATATGCCCGGTGAAGCCTCAGTGTGGAGCGGGGAGGGCACCAACGCTCTGCCCCCGCACAGGCCGTGGCACCGAGCGAGCGCTTCGGGAACGCCAGCGGGGGAGCCTTCGCTGGCATCACGGCCGACGAGCAGATCCCTGCTGCCCTCGTGGGGGAGGTCGTCACGACCGCCTTCCTGGTCCTGGTGGTCTGCATGGGCGCCGTCAACGGGAAGACCAAGACCCCCCTGGCACCGTTCTGCGTCGGCTTCACCGTCACGGCCGGCATCCTGGCAGGGTGAGCTCCTCCGTCCTGTGCCCGCTCCTGCCCTCGCTCCAGCAGCTGATGGCACCAGGCAGGGGGCCAGGTGGGACCACTGGCTGTGGGGATGGAGCCCCAGGGGCAGCTCCAAACCCCCGCAGTCAGGGCTGCCCTGGTCCTGTCTCAGCCAGCACCCAGGGCTGGCTGTGGGCTCATCCCGGCACGTGGCACCGGAGCTGGCACAGCCCTCACGGGCACCGGTGAGGGTGATAAACCCCAGGCCCTCCTGGGCTGTGTTTGCTGTAGGAAGCCCTGAGCAAACAGGAGAGGGTTTCTGTCCTCCATGTCCCTGGAAGCGCTGCCAAGCTTGCAGCTTTCTCTGTGTGTCAGGAGAGCAGCCCAGCCCCGGTGCTGCTGTGGTGGGATAATGAGCACGTGCAATTAGGAATGCTAATGGGGTGTTGGGCTAAAGCAGTGCCCACCTGCTCCAATGGGACCCCCAGCCCATGTTTACACACAGCACAAACCTCTTGGCAAATATTCATCCCCTGCAGTTTTCTTTAACCTGTAATCTCTTCCATCCCCATCCCCTGCTCCTCAGGCTGTGCCTGGCATGGAGCCTTCCCTCTTTGAAAGCCTGGCTCCTGGGATGCCCCAAAATAAACTTGGCACTGGTGCCTCTACCTCACGCTGGGTTTTCCCCAGTAACTTGCCAGTGGTGTGAGTGAAGGCTGGTGCTGGTGAGCGGCCACTCCCGGGGCTGGGCTGGTCCCTGGGTGGCAGCTGAGCAGCCACTCTAGCCTGGGCTACCGTGGAAAACCATCCCTATCAGCAAGCAGCCGTGCTGGGATGGCACCAGCGTGGTCTGAGCCAAGGGGACCCCGTGTCCCACCCCAGTGACACAGCTGCTCTGTTCTCATTGCAGGGGTGGCGTGTCTGGAGCCTGCATGAACCCTGCCCGAGCCTTTGGACCAGCTCTGGTGGCGAACTACTGGGACTACCATTGGGTGTACTGGGTAGGGCCCATGGTCGCTGCCCTCCTGGTGGGTGTGCTGGTGAGGTAAGTGTGCCTGTGGCAGCACAGGGAGTGGGGCTGTGCACACTGACCCCCTGTACCCCCCCTGTACCCCCCCTGTACCCCCCCTGTACCCCCCGTGCTGCTGCTCTGCTCCCTGCACTCACACTGCAAGCGGCCACTTTTCCACAAAGATGTCTGAGGGTTGGGAAGTCCCTGCCCTTCTCCTTCTCATGAGGACAGGATGGCAGCAGAGATCCAACCTGTGTCCAAATGCCTGTGTTTGCTGCATCCATGTCCCGTGTGGTGAATCCAGCTCTGACTGGTGCTGGCTGCTGCCATCACCATGTCCCTGTTGCTCCCCTGGGATGGCAGAACCGCTGACCCCAGATTTCTCTTTTTTTGCCTCCCCAAAGGCTCCTGTTGGGTGACCACACCACACGCCTGCTCCTGCAGTGACACCGAGCCCTGGACCCTGTCCGTGCTGCAGCCACTGACCTGGGGCAGCACAGCCAGCGTGAAACCTCCTGCTCCTGCCCCCTCCTCCCCTCCCCTCCCCTCCACACCTCCCAGGCTCCAGCGATGGCTCCCCGGATGCTGAAGGGAGGATGGGAACCCCCCCAGCCATCCTGTGGTTGCCAGGGCTCTGCCAGCCCCTCCCATGGGACCAGCTCAGCATGAGCACCCTCTGAGCAGCAGCGGTGCCCGTGGTGCCCCAGCCTCCCTCGGCATCGCCCTGCACAGTGTCTGTCCCCCAGGGCTGTCCCTGGGCCTCTGCGGTGCCAGGGAGCCCTGTGCCCTCGGGGTGGGCACTGCAGCTCCCCACTCAGCTTGTCCAGGATGTTGCCAAGCAGCTCTTGCCCCTGGCCTGCCCCGTGGACTCTCCCATGGAGGGGGACAGGAGAAGGGAGCTTTGGGGACAGGAGAAGGGAGCTTTGGGGACAGGAGAAGGGAGCTTTGGGGACAGGAGAAGGGAGCTTTGGGGACAGGAGAAGGGAGCTTTGGGGACAGTCTCATCCCCTCTGGGAGGATGGGGTAGGGGCAGTTGAACACCCCCCCAAGAGCTCAGGCTGGGTCACCTCTCCCCTGCCAGAGGAGGGGGACAGGGGCCAAGGGGAGGGGGCTGCTTGGCAGAGGGGGTGCTGCCACAGGCAGGAGGAGTCTGCAGAAGGAAAGCGCTGGAGCTGTGTGGGCAGGGGGAGAGGAGCCAGCACAGCAGCTTTACGTCAGCCAGGCACCCGTCCCCTCCAGCAGCGCTGCCCTGACTCATCCTGCGGCCTCCCCCGGGGGCTCACTGGGACCCTGATCCCCTCCCTGGGGCCTGTTGGGTGGTGAACGGGCACGAGGGTGTCACTGTGAGCACCCCCTGCCCCAGCCAGGACCCCCTCTCTTCCCTGGATTTGGACACTCCGGATTGTGCAAACTTTTAACCCTGGCAATGCCCGTTGCTTTCCCAGCCCTGCCCAGCAGGGCTCGGGGGTGCCCCTGGGCTGGCCCTGGGGCAGGGGCTGTGCTGGCAGAGCTGTGCCCCCCACCCTGCCCGGCTCTGTTCAGGAATGGGGCTGGAGGAAAGGAGGAGGGGAGGGCCCAGCTGCCCTCAGCAGGGCAATAGCACATTCCCCAGGGCAGGAGCTGCGTGCTGGGCTCTCCAGCAGTGCCAGGGTCTGCAGGGAACCCTCGGGCAGGGCAGATGCTTTGTCCTCTCCCCACAGGCAGCTCCTCACAGCTGCTGTGACAGGGCAGTTCCCAGCCTTCCCCTGTCCCCGTGGGGTTGGCAGAGCCCTGCCAATGTCACCTCTCTATTTTCAGCTTGTTTTCTGCTTCCCAGCCCAGGAGGTGACCCACACAGGGACACAAAGATAAGGATAATGCTGTAGAGATGCTGGAGGGAGGGAATGCCGGGGTTGGAGCATCACTGGCTCGGAGGGGGGGTTGCTGCACCCCTGCCCTGGGCAGGGCTGGGGGCTGGGGGGGTCCTGGCCCTGGGGACACCGTGGGCCCCAGGTGAGCCAGGGAACCAGCAGCTGCTCCCTCAGGAAGGAGAATGATGCAACCCTCAGAAGGAGACAAATAGCATGAAGATGTCACTGGGATAGTTGTCATGGCAACAGCACAAAAAATGCCAAACCAAACGTGGACCAGAATCACTGCTTCTTCCCCAGAGGGGGCATGGGGGAAGCTGGTGCTGGTGGGAGCTGGTGCTGTGGGGAGTCACCGTGGGGATCTGCTCAGGGTGCAGATCTGGGGGAGTGGGGCTGAGGCCACTGGGGTGTGACAGGTTCCCACCTTCCCCTTTTGAGAGGATGCTCGGCCCCTCAGCCCTGCAGGAAACGCGCTTGGCTGCGGCTGCCTCTGCACAGGGGGCCTCCTGCACCCCAATCCCTGCTGCACCCCATCCCTCCTGCACCCTGATCCCTGCTGCAACCCCTTCCCTGCTGCACCCCAATCCCTGCTGCACCCCAATCCCTGCTGCACCCCAATCCCTCCTGCACCCCAATCCCTCCTGCACCCCGATCCCTCCTGCACCCCAATCCCTCCTGCACCCCAATCCCTCCTGCACCCCCATCCCTCCTGCACCCCAATCCCTGCTGCACCCCATCCCTCCTGCACCCTGATCCCTGCTGCAACCCCTTCCCTGCTGCACCCCAATCCCTGCTGCACCCCAATCCCTCCTGCACCCCGATCCCTCCTGCACCCCAATCCCTCCTGCACCCTGATCCATCCTGCACCCCAATCCCTCCTGCACCCTGATCCATCCTGCACCTCAATCCCTCCTGCACCCCCATCCCTCCTGCACCCTGATCCATCCTGCACCCTGATCCATCCTGCACCCCCATCCCTCCTGCACCCCAATCCCTCCTGCACCCCAATCCCTCCTGCACCCCAATCCCTCCTGCACCCTGATCCATCCTGCACCCCCATCCCTCCTGCACCCCAATCCCTCCTGCACCCCCATCCCTCCTGCACCCCCATCCCTCCTGCACCCCCATCCCTCCTGCACCCCAATCCCTGCTGCACCCCCATCCCTCCTGCACCCCAATCCCTGCTGCAACCCCTTCCCTGCTGCACCCCAATCCCTCCTGCACCCCAATCCCTCCTGCACCCCCATCCCTCCTGCACCCCAATCCCTCCTGCACCCCAATCCCTCCTGCACCCCCATCCCTCCTGCACCCCCATCCCTCCTGCACCCCAATCCCTCCTGCACCCCAATCCCTCCTGCACCCCCATCCCTCCTGCACCCCCATCCCTCCTGCACCCTGATCCATCCTGCACTTCAATCCCTCCTGCACCCTGATCCCTCCTGCACCCCAATCCCTGCTGCACCCCATCCCTCCTGCACCCCCATCCCTCCTGCACCCCAATCCCTCCTGCACCCCCATCCCTCCTGCACCCCATCCCTCCTGCACCCCAATCCCTGCTGCACCCCCATCCCTCCTGCACTTCAATCCCTCCTGCACCTCAATCCCTCCTGCACCCCAATCCCTCCTGCACCCTGATCCCTCCTGCACCCCGATCCCTCCTGCACCCCCATCCCTCCTGCACCCCAATCCCTCCTGCACCCCAATCCCTCCTGCACCCCAATCCCTCCTGCACCCTGATCCATCCTGCACCCCCATCCCTCCTGCACCCCAATCCCTCCTGCACCCCAATCCCTCCTGCACCCCCATCCCTCCTGCACCCCCATCCCTCCTGCACCCTGATCCCTCCTGCACCCCCATCCCTCCTGCACCCTGATCCCTCCTGCACCCCAATCCCTCCTGCACCCCAATCCCTCCTGCACCCCCATCCCTCCTGCACCCCGATCCCTGCTGCACCCCCATCCCTCCTGCACCCCCATCCCTCCTGCACCCCAATCCCTCCTGCACCCCGATCCCTCCTGCACCCCGATCCCTCCTGCACCCCGATCCCTCCTGCACCCCGATCCCTCCTGCACCCCAATCCCTGCTGCACCCCATCCCTCCTGCACCCCAATCCCTCCTGCACCCCAATCCCTCCTGCACCCCCATCCCTCCTGCACCCCGATCCCTGCTGCACCCCCATCCCTCCTGCACCCCCATCCCTCCTGCACCCCAATCCCTCCTGCACCCTGATCCCTCCTGCACCCCGATCCCTGCTGCACCCCATCCCTCCTGCACCCCAATCCCTGCTGCACCCCCATCCCTCCTGCACCCCCATCCCTCCTGCACCCCAATCCCTCCTGCACCCCAATCCCTGCTGCACCCCAATCCCTCCTGCACCCCAATCCCTCCTGCACCCTGATCCATCCTGCACCCCAATCCCTCCTGCACCCTGATCCATCCTGCACCCCCATCCCTCCTGCACCCCGATCCCTCCTGCACCCCAATCCCTCCTGCACCCCAATCCCTGCTGCACCCCAATCCCTCCTGCACCCCGATCCCTCCTGCACCCCAATCCCTGCTGCACCCCATCCCTCCTGCACCCCAATCCCTCCTGCACCCCAATCCCTGCTGCACCCCATCCCTCCTGCACCCCAATCCCTCCTGCACCCCAATCCCTGCTGCACCCCATCCCTCCTGCACCCCAATCCCTCCTGCACCCCAATCCCTCCTGCACCCTGATCCCTCCTGCACCCCATCTCTGTCCCTCAGCCCATCTCCCTGCTGCACCCTGGTTCCAAGGCACCTCTCCCAGTGGGTGCAGGAGAGGGGTCTCAGCAGGTCCCCCTGTGGGGGTGATGCTGCTGCCCATGGTCCCCAGGCGAGGGGGACAGGAGGGGACACGGCCCCGAGTGCCATCCTATTTGGCTGCTGCTGCGTTCAGCACATTCATCTCTCATTTGTCAGGGTGACTTCTGATAAAGCAGCTGTAATGCCACGTTGTTTTTCCTTGAGTATTATTAAAGTGCTTAATATATGCTAATTAAATACCAATTAACTTCCAAGCACTTAATGTGCTTTAAGGACATAAAATACATCTCATTCCCATTCCATTAAATTTGCATCAGGCCTGGACATGGGTCTGCACCATGGTTTTTGGGCACATGGGTCTCCTGGGGTGTTGCCTGGTGTTTTCCATGTTCTGGGTGCCTGTTGGGATGGAAATGATTCCTGTTGGGATGGAAATGGTTCCTGTTGGGATGGAAACAGTTCCTGTTGGGATGGAAATGGCTCCTGTTGGGATGGAAATGGCTCCTGTTGGGATGGAGATGCTGCTCAGGAGCAGGCAGGCATGGGCCCCTGATGCTGTGGGCACTAGTGGAGGGGTTGTTGCTGAGATATGGGGCTGCTGAGGACACCAACACTCACCCCCTGCATGATGGAAGGCTGGGAGAGCCCAGGGCACTTCGGGGGGACATCAAAGGCTCTGCAGACCCTGGGCACGTGCTCGGCTGGGCACTGCCAGCCATGTCTGGCACCAGTGCTTTGGAGACACAGGGACAGAAATCAGGGTGTGCTCTGGGAGCAGCATCAGAAGGATGTTTGTCTGCCCCTGTCTCTGTCCCCACCCTTCCTGTGCTCACACTGCAGCTCTTTCACCCTGGACAAACCCCCTGGACACACAGGGGAATGAAGCCCTGCTCTCCCTGCTCTCCCGGTGCCAACCCAGCCACAGGAATGCCAGGTTCTGGGCCATGGCAGGAGGCTCTGCCAAAGCCTTGGTCTGTGGCACAGCCACCACTGAGCTGCTCCCCTGCAGCATGGCTGGCTGGCTGAGCCCCACTCAGCTTGTGGCCCTGACTTTGGTTTCTGGTCCCAGTCCAAACTGGATCTCACCCCCCTGTGAGACCCTCGGCCTCCCAGCAGCCCTGGGGGGGTCACGTCCTGCCCTGTGCCCCCCCTGCAGCCTGTCCCTGGTCCCTGGCTGGTGGCCATGGGGACGTGGCCACTGGCAGCCCCTAGCTGTCCCCATGGTTGTCTCGGTGCTGGGGCCTCACTGGGCCCTGTTCCCACACAGAAGGTTTTTTATCTGGGCAGAACAACGCCCAGCTGTTCCCTGTGCCCGCTGCCTGCCAGCCCTCTCCTGCAGTCCTGGAAAGGAGGAGCTCCCAGAGCTTTCCCTTCCGAACCCTTCTCTCAGCAGGGTTAGGGGGCTGTCAGTGAATTCCCCCAAAGCCTGGCCTTAAAACAGCAGCAGTCCCGAGCAGAGGCAGCACTGAGGTGCCCAGAATGTGGCGGGTGAATGTTTTCAGCACATGCCCCATGAGAGCATCTGGGAGTTCTCCCATTGCTGGGCTCTGAAGGTTTTCTGCAGCTGGAGAAACCACAGCCTGAGCAGTAAAGGTGAATTGATCCTTTGAGCTCACCGGGTGGATCTGCAGTGGCTGCAGAGGGCAGACCCCGAGCTCATCCCCGGTGTCTGTGCCAGCCCTGGGCGCTCCCCCAGTGCCGGTGCCAGTGGAGCTCCCCTGGGTGCTGAGCCGGGCAGGGTGCTGAGCAGGGCAGGGTGCTGAGCAGGGTGCTGGGTGCTGAGCAGGGTGCTGGGTGGCTGTGTGGGCAGGGCTGGGGGCGCAGGGACAGCGGAGGTGGGCGCTGACGTGCGGAGCCAGCTCTGCGCGTGAGCTGGCACTGCGTGTGGGAGCGGGGAGTGGGGATGGGGGAGTGGGAGCCGGGAGGGATTCTGGGGAAGCTTTTACAGCCACGCCATTAGCGGGCACACGGACGGGGATGGGCTCCTGCCCTCCTGCCCTTGGAGGGTGCCCGGGGGGTTGAGGACTGTGCCCCCAGACTGGGCATCATCCCTCATTGCTCTGCCACATCCCTTGTGGCTGTGCCATGTCCCCCGATGATGTGCCATGTTCCCCGATGATGTGCCATGTCCCTCGATGCCGTGCCATGTCCCTTGAGACTGTGACGTGTCCCTCACTGTTATGCTGTGTCTCTCATCACAGTGCCACATCCCTCACTGCTCTGCCACGTCCCTTGCTGCCATGCCAAGGCCCTTGCCACCGTGCCATGTCTCCCACCACTGTGTCCCCTGCAGCCCTGGAGCGCTGTGCCAGCCTGCACTGCTGCCTTTGCTCTCCTGCCCCAGGGCAAGGCCCCAGAGCTGCAGCAGCCCCCTTGCCCATCAGCGGGTATGCAAAGAGCACTAACGAGCCTCCCCAGCACATGCAAAGCTCAGGGGCTGCTGCAGGGACCTGGGGTGTTTCCTGGAGTCAGGGAGGGACATCTCCAGCTCACCCCCAAGCTGTCCCAGACCTGTTTCCCACAGCAGAGCAGGAGAGGCTCTGGAGGACTGAAGGGAAAGGAAATGTGGGGAGAGGGGATTATTCCCTCCTTCTCACCCTGCTCGTGTTTCTACTCCTCATTCTCTCGATCTTTCACTTCTTTTTGTTGGCATAGGCCACCCACTCGGGCTCCCCGGGGAGGAGCTGGCACAGAGTTGTGTCCCTGGGACTGGGGCAGTGCGGGGGCCGGGACCCCCAGAGCCCCTGTGCCCCCTGGAGCCCCTCTCCCCTCAGCTGGAGAGGGAACAGAGCCCTGGCTGCAGCAGGGGCTGCACCCCCTCCCTGCACACCCCCTGCCATCCAGCCTCGCTTCCCCAGCACTCAAGTGTTTCTGTGCCCAGCACTGCTGAAGGATTTACATTTTAAAGGGGCTTTAAAATGGATTTGGACAGACATTTATTTCCAAGCATTATTTTTTTCAGCATTTGCCACTTTGAATGTTTGTGAAGAGGAAATAACAGACAGAAACCACAGCGGGCAAAGCCTTGGAGAGCTCATTTGTGCTCATGCACATGTGGAGAGAGTGGCAGTCCGGGCTCAGACAGGTAACCCGATGTGTGAGCAGCCTGTGGTCCTGCTCCTGGGGCCAAGGGCTCCCCTCCAGGCTACTCTGGATGTGCACCCTTCCCCTGTGCCAGTGGGGATGGATCAGGTCAGGGGGCAGAGGGCAGGCAGGAACCCCCTCACCCAAGCTCAAAGCTGGCCAAGGGATCACTGTCCCAGGAGATCCCCCCTTCCAGCCCTTCCACCGTCCCCAGCACAGACATTTGCTCACAGTGCCTGATGTCACTGCACAAACAGGACCCCGAGGAGTGGGGTTTGCTTCAGAAATTAGTTTCTTTCTCTCCTTGCCGTGTTCCTCAGCTTTGGGGGGTATCAAACCTCCAGCTGTTTTCAGCAGCGAGGCACCCGAGCAGCAGGACCTGCAGGTGGGGAGGTGCTCCAGGCAATTGTCACCAGCCGTGCCCACCCCGGAGCCAGAGGCGTGAGGGCACCGGAGCCGTCTGGAGCTGCCGGACGGCTGGAGCAAAGGCTCGGCGGAAGGGGAATGCTAATCGTGTTCTGTGCTGGCAGCAGCCAGAACGCCGCACAATAAATAGCCATTTTAATTACTGCACAATATTTACAAGATTGCTTCCTCATTTGGGAAATTAAAACAAATGCTGCATCAAAATGATCAACATCGCACGGCGAAGCACGGGGCTGATAAAGGAATCCACGGGCTGCTAATCGAGGAGGAACTGGCACCTTGGTGCTGCCTCCTCCTCTCTGTGACCTCGGTGTGGAGGTGGCAAAGAGCCCGGGCAGTGCCAGGTGAGGTGGGGCAGCGGGCCCTGCTCTGGGGTCCCCACACCGGGGTCATCTCACCGGGTCCCTGTGCTGGGGTCCCTGCCCGGTTCTGCATCGGGGTCCCTGCAATGCGGATCCTGCCCCAGGGTCCCCACACTGGGCTGTGGGGAGGGAAGGGGAGGGGGCAGGACCAGCAGGGTTTGGCAGCGCAGCCAAAAGGGGAGCCGGGAGGTCTGGGCAGGAGCTGCTGAGCTGCCCAGAGCGGGTTTGGTTCCTGAGCAGTGGACGCGGCTGACACTGCAGTGCCAGGGAGGTGACCCACACCGTGCAGTGCCAGGGAGGTGACCCACACCGTGCAGTGTAGGGAGGTGACTGACACTGTGCAGTGCCAGGGAGGTGACCCACACCGTGCAGTGCCAGGGAGGTGACCCACACTGTGCAGTGCCAGGGAGGTGACTGACACCGTGCAGTGCCAGGGAGGTGACTGACACCGTGCAGTGCCAGGGAGGTGACTGACACTGCAGTGCCAGGGAGGTGACTGACACTGCAGTGCCAGGGAGGTGACCCACACCGTGCAGTGCCAGGGAGGTGACCCACACTGTGCAGTGCCAGGGAGGTGACTGACACTGCAGTGCCAGGGAGGTGACTGACACTGCAGTGCCAGGGAGGTGACCCACACTGTGCAGTGCCAGGGAGGTGACCCACACTGTGCAGTGCCAGGGAGGTGACTGACACTGCAGTGCCAGGGAGGTGACTGACACCGTGCAGTGTAGGGAGGTGACTGACACTGTGCAGTGCCAGGGAGGTGACCCACACCGTGCAGTGCCAGGGAGGTGACTGACACTGCAGTGCCAGGGAGGTGACCCACACCGTGCAGTGCCAGGGAGGTGACCCACACTGTGCAGTGCCAGGGAGGTGACCCACACTTGCAGTGCCAGGGAGGTGACTGACACCGTGCAGTGCCAGGGAGGTGACCCACACTGAGCAGTGCCAGGGAGGTGACTGACACCGTGCAGTGTAGGGAGGTGACCCACACTGTGCAGTGCCAGGGAGGTGACCCACACTGAGCAGTGCCAGGGAGGTGACTGACACTGCAGTGCCAGGGAGGTGACCCACACTGTGCAGTGCCAGGGAGGTGACTGACACCGTGCAGTGCCAGGGAGGTGACTGACACTGCAGTGCCAGGGAGGTGACCCACACTGTGCAGTGCCAGGGAGGTGACTGACACTGCAGTGCCAGGGAGGTGACCCACACTGTGCAGTGCCAGGGAGGTGACTGACACCGTGCAGTGCCAGGGAGGTGACTGACACTGCAGTGCCAGGGAGGTGACCCACACTGTGCAGTGCCAGGGAGGTGACCCACACTGTGCAGTGCCAGGGAGGTGACTGACACCGTGCAGTGCCAGGGAGGTGACCCACACTGAGCAGTGCCAGGGAGGTGACTGACACTCTGCAGTGCCAGGGAGGTGACCCACACTCTGCAGTGCCAGGGAGGTGACTGACACTCTGCAGTGCCAGGGAGGTGACCCACACTGTGCAGTGCCAGGGAGGTGACCCACACTGAGCAGTGCCAGGGAGGTGACCCACACTGTGCAGTGCCAGGGAGGTGACCCACACTGAGCAGTGCCAGGGAGGTGACATTCCCTGCCCCAGCAGCGGGGATGCTGCCGGTCGGGAGCGGTGCCTGCGGGTGGGCACGGGGGCTGTGCCGGGTCCCCTCCGTGGTTCACGCACCCTGAGCCTCCCCGGGGATGTCCCTGCGGGGCGGGGGTGGCCTCTGGGTACCGAACCCCCTACGGCTGCTCTTCCCCGCTCCCCCTCCCGCCCTCCCATTCTCGCTCTTCCCTCAGCTCCTTTTCCCGTCTCCTCCTTTTTTTTTTTTTTTTTTTTTTTTTTGCAGCCCTCCCGTTGCCATGGGAACGGTGACATCCCGAGCCGGGCGGAGCGGAGGGAGCGATGCTGCCCGGGGCCGCCCCGGACACGGGCGGGGGTCCCACGGCTGTGGGATCCCACGGATGGGGGCGTCCCACGGGTAGGGAATTCCCCTAAGCAATCCCTTTCCAGCGGAAAGAGCAGCGGAATTAATTACCTTGAGGTACCTGCTGCCAGTTCAGCGAGTCCTTTCAGGAGAGGGAATTCTACCTGGAATGAAGAAGGCTGGGACCAGGGGTGGAGGGAACGGCAGGATGGCCCTTAATATCCAAATGTTGGCTGATAAAGGAGCTCGCAGGACCTGATGGATGTGATCCAGGCTGAGTTGGGATTGAGGAGAATTCCCCCTCCTTGTTCCTGGAGTGGCAGCCCTGGAGCAGGGAGGATGTCTGGGAACTACAAGGTGACATCTTGAGGATTGTCCTCTGCCCAGGGGGTACAGAAGGAACTGAGTTTCCTGGGGGGGTTGGGAAAAGCAATAGAGAAGGAGAGTGAGGGGCTCCAAGCCCTTCGTCTCTGTCACCCCAGTGTGACCCCAGTGAGTGACAGGGAGATGCTCACCTGAGGACACCACAGCACCACGGGCTGGGCACAGCCAGAGGGTTTGCCATGGCCTGGTGTCCAAGGAAAAGCCCCCTGGACACAGGAGCTGCTGTGAGGCTTTGTGCCCACCTGGACCTGCAGGAGCCCACGGGCAGGGGCCGTGCCCTGCCTGTTCCCAGGTCCTGCAGAGCTCCCAGCTCCCAGAGGAGCAGGAAGGAGCTGGAGGAGCTGCGGTCGATAGAGAAAAGCCAGAAAACAATTTACAGCTTCCTGCAGATGGCAACTGGTACGATCTGGCTGACAAACACAGATGAGCAAGCGTGAGGGAGGGATAAATAAACCTCGGAGCTCATGGAGTAAAACAAGCTCCTGGGATTTACTGCAGAGAATTCCCACTCAGCCAGTGCTGGCTCCCTCCCCTCCCCTGTGCTGGGGTGGGCAGTGTGAGGGGCTGGGGCAGGACCCTGGCACCCAGGGGACACCCTGGGGCCACTGAGCACCCACATCCTCCCACCTGCTGCCCCGGGGATGCCCTTGGGGCCAGCGAAACCCAAGAGCAGCTGAGGCACTGCTGGCCCAAAGCAGCCCAAGTCATTTCGTTAGAGAGGAGTGAAAGCCTCATGCAAATGTTTTCCATTCCAAAATTCTTTTGGTTTCTAACCTGGTGAAGCACCAAATCTTTCGGGGGCATTTTGGGTTGATTTTTTTTTTTTTTTAATGAAATTTTTTCAAATATTTCTGGAAATTCATCAACAAATAGGTTGTCCTCTGTCTGCAATTTTTTTTCATTGCTTTTCCTCCTGGAGAGGACCTGGAGGGACGAGGCTCAGGGACAGAGCTGAAGATGGCAGTGGTGTCAATGGTGAAGCTGGGGGTGAGCTCCCAGGGTCAGCTCTCCTTGAAGGGAAGGGGGATGTCACAGCTGTCACAGGGTGCTGGGGATGCTCCAGTGACACAAATCAGTGTGTCAGGAAGGATCCACAGCCTGGCAGCCACCAGCCCTGGGGGGATGTGTCACCTGGGGTGGGCTCAGTGCCTGGGGAGGGCGTGGGGGCCAGTGTGGGGCTGGGAAAGGTGGCCAGTGGGACATCAGGGGACAGAGAGGCAGGACCTTGGCATGTCTGGCCCACAGCTCCTGCCTGCTCCCCCTCAAGCTGCGATAATCTCCACTGGAAAAAACAACATGAGATAAATGTGGTGAGAAACAGCAACCCCCACCCGGTGCTAACGGGTCTGTGCTTCATCCCAGCCTTGTTTGTGCTGGGAAACGAGGAGCAGCTGGAGACAGCCAGGGGTGGAGCTGCTGGGAAAGGGAGCAGGGCACTGTGCCCCAGGGGCACGAACCAAATGAACCCCCTGCTCACTCGGAGGAACAAGCAGGGAAGAGCCAACTGATTCCCTGGGGAGCATCTGTGTGCAGGGATTTACGTGCCCAGGGCACACCAAGAGCCATGCCAGGATAAGCTGGGGGTGGACAAAGGCCAAAGCCATCGCAGGAACATCCATCTGAGAGTTTCCACCTCCCAGGATTTGAGGCACCCAGGCCATAGGATTCTTGAGAAAACAGGCTCTGGAGCATCCCTTGGCACGTCCCTGCTCCACAGCTGGGCCCGCTGGCACCCGTGGATGTGGAGCAGCACAGAGTGGCTGTGAGGGAAGGGGTTGCTGGCTCGGCTGGGAGGAAAACCCTCCCAGGCAAAGCTTAATGAAGAAATCATTGTGCAGGGCTCAGCTCTGCGCTGTTAATGAGCCTCGTTGTTATTTAAATGAGGCTCCTGGCAGGGCTGGGTGAAGAATTCATCATCAGATGATTTTTCTGAGAGATGTGATGAATGATGGATATAAAACCAGCCATTCCTGTCCCTCAGGAGAAGGAGGCTGCAGAGAAATCCAGCTCCTGGGGGAGAGCAGCTGGAGTTTGCCATGGCACAAGCAGAATTATTTTGCAGCCCAGAAGAGGCAGGTGCTGCAGCCCCAGCCTGGGGATGGGAGAGGGTTGGTGGCTTTGCTCTGCCTCCAGAGCTGGGCTGTGTCACCAGGCTGTTCCATCCTGGCCTTGAACACTCCCAGGGATGAGGCAGCCACAGCTTCTCTGGGTAACCTGTGCCAGGGCCTGCCCACCCTCACTGGAGGGAATTCCTTCCCAATATCCCAGCTAACCCTGCCCTCTGGCAATGGGCAGCCATTCCCTCTTGGCCTGTCCCTCCATCCCTTGTCCCCAGTCCCTCTCCAGCTCTGTGGGAGCCCCTTCAGGCACTGGAAGGAGCTCCAAGGTCTCCCCAGAGCCTTCTCTTCATTGTCCATCAGCTCGAGCCCATCGCTCACCACTCGCTGTTGCTGCTGCTCAGCCTGGGCCTGGTTTTCTTTATCCAGCACAGAAATGCAATGCTGTCCTTAACTCTCCAAGGTGCTGCCTGTCTGTCCAGAGCCTGGAGCTCCCCTCTGCACCCTGGTGAAACACGTGGAGGTGGCAGTGCCACTGTGCTCCTCCTCCACACCGACCTCTCTGTGCATCACCCAGCCTGGAATCCCCACTGGACTGGATCAACAGCAGGCAGTAACTTCCCCAGGAGTCAGAGGATATGGAAGCCACTTGTTGATCAGATGGTTTGGGAACCAAGCAGCAAAACCCCAAGGATTTTACCACAAACTTTGCTTAACCAACTGTGCAGGAAGGCAGTTTGATGTGGGCCGTTTCTGGGTACATGAAACAGAATTAATTTGTTCTCCCTGAAAGCCAGCAGCCTGGAATATGAAATATTTAAATAGCCTAGCCATGTTTGGGATGTGCCTCTGCTTCCTGAGCACACGGGGTGGGAAATGCAGGGTCTGCAGCTTTTGGGCAGGGTTGGTGCCTGTGCCCCTCACCAGAGGGGGCAGAGGGTGTGCAACCACTGGGCACTGAGCAACACCAGCTCCTCACCTGCAGAGAGCTCTGCCTTGAGGAAGGATGCAGAAATGCCTATGCCAGCTCTGCCAACTGCTGCTTCACCTGCTCTCAGGGGACCTTTAGGGCTGATATTTCTTTGTTTGCTCTGCCCGGGTTTCCTCCTCCCTTCCCAACTCAGCTGTTTGTCTCTGCTCCCTGAGTTTGACCCCCCCTCGGTGAGCAGAGAAGGTCTGGGGGGTCGTGGCCTGCTGGAGCCCCCCGTGGCCCTGCAGGCAGGGATCCCGATGGCCCTGGTGACAGCCCCCTGTCCATCACATCCCTGCATCCCAGAGCTGACAACTATTCCGTGTTGGTGCTGCCAGGTGAGACGAGGCTGCTGGAAAAGTCGGGAGGAGGTAAATGGATTTTTGGATGGATTTTTGCATCCGAGAGCGGAGCCGGGGCTGCTCCAGCTGAGCGGTGCTGCAGCCCTGCCCCTGCGGCTGTTCCCTGTTCCGGCCCCTCCTGAGCTTTATGGAAAGCAGCACTCCCAGCGCTTTCTGTCCCCGCGAGGATCTCCCGCCGCCGGGGGAGGGGAGCTGGGGCTCTCCTCGCACAACGCAGCATCCCTCGCTGCACGGAGGACGTGGAACTTGTGAAAACTGTGAAAGAAGAAAGGGAAAAACCAGTGCAGCTGATGTCACCCTGCTGAGGGGGGGCTGCCTGTCACCCCTTCTGTCCCCAGTGTCCCCATGGGACCCAGGGCAGAGCACCCTCCCCAGTGGGTGTCCAGTGGGGCCAGTGCTGTCCCAAACCAGGGATGTCCCAAACTGCATCTCCAGCTGCAGCTCTGCCCCCAGCCCCTTTGCCCATGCATCTCCAGGGACCCCTGGGCAGCCTCTGAGAACTGCCTGCTGTGGGCAGCGAGAAGCTCCTCCAAAGTTTGGTGGAACCGGGGTTTTCCACCTAAGATGGTCCCTGTTCCTGCTCCATGGTGCCCTGTCCCACATCCAGGGTTCCCTGTTCCCATTCCACGACCCCTGGCCTGGCCTTGGCCCTCCTGGCATGTGGGGTGGGGGCAAGAGGACATCCACAAACGGATGTGGAGGCTGCTGAGACACCTTTGTGTCTAATTAGAGCCGGACTCTTCCTCCACCTGCTTCCTGTGGTGGATTTAGGTCCCGAAGAAAAGAAAGCTGAAAAAAAAAAAGAGAGACAAATCTGTTCTGCAGCTTCTTTGGATTCTTCAGAGGAAGCCAGTGTGGGCACCGGGGAAGCAGCATCCCCACATCAGCGAGGCTGGAGGCTGCAGGCGCTCGCTGTGCTCCCACAATCTGCTGCTCCAGGATGGCAGAGCTGGCACACCCAGGGCTCCTGCACGTGTAGAGGCAGAGGAAATAGGGAGAATTCACCTCGGTTTGGGGATTTGGGAGCTTTTCTCTCTTTGCTGGCCTTTGGGGCTGACTGATTGGCACCAGTGTGGGCTCTCACCCCGTGTGAAGCCGAGCTGTGGGGCTGGAGTTGGATCATGCAATAGCAGCAGGTCCTGACCTGAACCCCTGGGGGTTGTTAGCTGGGGCTGGGGGATTTTGGGAAGGGGTTTGTATCATTGGTCACCCGCCCCCTGCCCCTGCTGCCCCACGCTGGGCTCTCTGCTCCCACATTTCCCAGCCCAGCCCTGCACCTTCCCTTCCCCGGAGCAGCTCCTGCTGCCGGGTGGGAGGATGAGGTCCCTTCCTCAGGATGTGAATCATGTCTCTCTGGGAGGCTGCTCCTGCACCCGTCGTGCCCCGGCAGTGGAGGGAGGGGACAAATCCACCGGGAAAGGCGAGCTGGGGTGTGACAGCTCCGTGGAGAGCCCCTGCGTGGCAGGGAGCGGAGTCACCATCTGCCCACACCACGGGCTGGGTTTTGGTGCCCTCCTGTACAGATGGAGGGGAAAGCAGGATCAGAACCTGCAGTTTTATGGAGATGGGAATGAACGGGGCTGATTTCCCCTCTGCTCCAGCACTGTGCTCCCCCGAGAGCAACGGGTCAGGGTTGTTTGTTGTGTTAGTCCCTCGTCACACCTGTGGGGACTTCACTTGCATTAATAAATATACCAGTTTCCTTAGAGGAAGGAGCTGCTGGGATGTTCATCCCGGTGTTTCAAAGTGCTGAGGGGATCTGGATCCTCAGCTTCCGTGAAAATTAACATGGTCATGAAAATCCTGCCTTTAATATGATGTGACTCAGAGTGCACTAAGTTATGAAAAAGGTAAAACAAGGTAATATAATGTAAACTAAGGAAAGAAGAAAGCAATCCCCTGAGAGCAGGAATTGGTACCTGACTTTTGTACTCCTTGGCCCAGCAGTGACAAAAGTTTGTGCATGATTATCATGATTATTGATACTCATGGGGCAAACTAAAGCCACACTCTCTGCATTCCACATGCAGCAGCTATGCAGGGAAATGGGAACATACAGTGAAAGAACAACAAAGGAGAAAGAGGCAAAGCCCAGAGTTCACAATTAAAAGGAGTAGAATTCAGCCTGGTGTGGCCACACGTGCAGTGCAGCAGCACCGAGGGCAGCACAGCACTCTCCTCATGGATTACACAGGGCAGGAGTCCAAACACCCCGTTATTATTTCCATTATTGCTCCAGTTCCTTTCCATGCAGGAGGAGTTGTTTCTGCTGTGTAGGATTCTGTGTGAATGGGGCTCCTGGGGCAGTGGGGACCCTGCAGCAGAGCTGGCACTGTGATGGACACAGAAAGCGTCCCCTGCAGCCCCCACGCTCTTGGCACGCCAGGGACCTTCCCTTCGCTCCCTCCCCAGCACGAGGAGGGATGCCTGCAATTTATTTCTCCTTCTTAGCAGGAAAATCAGATGGTGCTGGGAGCTGGTACCAGCCTGCCTGTTTCTAGGAGGGTGACATCAGCAGGACAGGCCGGTGTTATTACTGTAATGAACCTTTTAAAGCAGCCACATAATAACAGCCCTGGGCCTATTTTGAGAAAGCCTCCTGGGCACTTAATTCCATGGGGAGAGCGGGGCTCTCTTCAGAGAAAGAGCACGTAGGATGGATCCCAGCAGAGCAGAGATGGTCTTGGGCCTCAAAAGGGAAAGGATCACGTGGCTGCAGAGCCAGAATTAAATCCCACAAATGAGATTTTAGAAAGATCTGTTGTTCATGGAATTATTTTCGTGGTTATGTTTCCATTGAAGTTGTCTCCCGGTTTGATTTGAATTCTTATTTCCTCAGTGCCCAGACCAGGGTGATGCAGCATGAGGTGGGCACAGGGAGACCTGGATGTCAGAGGAGGCTGATGGAAATGGTTTTCAGTGTCTGTTAGTGCTGGCAGGGAGTGAGAGAGACGAATGGTGGATGTGGTTGGAAAACTCTTCCATGCCAGCCAGCTGAGGTGTTTGCAGTGGGCTGGGTGAAAGAAGATCGTTATTCCAACCGCAAGTTTAAAAAATCATTCCGAGAGGACCACTGAGCTGGTCAGCTTTGTGTCCCTGTGCCCCTGTGTGAGCCCTGGGAGCTTGGCCCTGCATGGGCTGCTCATGGCCCCAAGTCATGGTCACTCCAGTGGCCCCTCTGCCAGATCTGAGCTCCTGCCTGGATCCCCTCTGGACTCGCTGCTCCTGCTGCTGACTCCTGTTGTGCAGAAAATCAAGGTAGAAAAAAAACAATTCTGGCCTCAGCAGTGGGGGGTCTGGCACTCCTGAGGGAGTCAGGGAACACCCGTCATTGTCACTGCCGGCCCTGCAGTGGGTATCGGGGTCAGTATCTGCGGTGGGCATAGGGCAGGTGCCCCCACAGCTGACATGAAGTCAGGACTTCCCTGGCTTTTTTATCGTTGTTTTTACAGTTCTTGTTACCACCACGATTACCGCCATTGTTGCTGCGTGCCTGTCTCCCATCACCCCTGCTGGCTCCATCGCTGTCGGCAGGGGCAGCGGGAGCGGCCGGTGTCCCTGCGGGGCCGGGCTGGGGCCGTGGTGTCGCCGCGGTCCCCGCGGGGCCGGGGCAGCATCACCGCGGATGCAGATGCTGTATGCAAATGAGGCGACGGGCGAGGCCCCGCCCACTGCGCCCCGCGAGACACGCCATGCAAATGACATGCAAAACACGAGGGGCGGGGCCACGGCCGAGCGGAGGGCGGGGCTTGTCATGCAGAGAGAGCCAGGGGCGTGGCCTGGGATGCAGATGAGGGGCAGCACCGTATGTAAATGAGGGGGCGGGGCCGGCAGGGAGGGTGTCGGAGCCTCCCGCCGGCTGCGGGAGCGGCACCGATCGGCACCGGGCCCGGCGGGCAGCGAGCCCCGCGCAGATAACCGAGCCGGGCCGGGCCGTGCCGGCAGCCCCCGCACAGCATGGCCGAGCCGCCGGCGGCAGCGCCGGCCCCCGAGGGCGAGGAGGGCCCGGTGCGCTTCGCCCGCAAGGGCGCCCTGCGGCAGAAGAACGTGCACGAGGTGAAGAACCACAAGTTCACGGCGCGGTTCTTCAAGCAGCCCACCTTCTGCAGCCACTGCACCGACTTCATCTGGTGAGACCCCCGGGGGACCTCCCCGCGCCCCCCCCTGCGGGACCCCCGTCCCGCTCCGGGACCCCCGGCTCGGCGGGACACCCGTCCCCGTCCTCTCACAGCCCCGTGGGGCTCATCCTCGCCCATCTCCGGGCACCCCTTCCCCTCCCGTCCCGTGTGCCTTCATCCCTCCGCATCCCATCCCGGTGCCTGCTCCCCCGGTGCCTGCTCCCCCCGTGCCCCCGCTCCTCCCGCGCCGGGCAGGGTCGCAGCTCGGCGGTGCCGGTGTCTCACCCCGCCTCTCTCTCCGCAGGGGCTTCGGCAAGCAGGGCTTCCAGTGTCAAGGTGAGTGTCGCGCTGCCGGGGGGGCTGGAGGGGCCCACACACCGTGTCCGTCCCCCGGGATCGGCCCCGAATATCCCCGCGGGGCCGGGGGCAGCATCCCCGCGGCACCGTCCCCGAGCATCCCCGCGGAACCGGGGAAGCAGCTTAGTCATTTTTTTAATCAACCGAGCAACTGGTCGCTGCCTTTAAGCCGGTCGGGTTTCGTTTCCAGAGATAAGCACCCAGGACTTCAGCTAAATCCCCCGAAAAAGGCAGAGAGGACTTTGTTTTTAATGAACTTAACAGGAAAACATGTGTTTGGCTGGCAAAAGGGCTGGGCGAGGGCTACTCTAGGGCTGGAATTGCGCAGCCTGCAAGGACTTGAATGGCTTAGTTGTGTTGCTGGGGAGAGAAATGAGGCTTTACAACAAAATATGATGCAGTAGCTGGGTTACTACGACCAGAATTCTTTGTTCTGATAATGCTGGGATTCTGGAGGGGCTCTTTAGGGATTTGTGATGTCCTCTCGGGAAATTTGGATGAATTAACCAGGCGTTATCTGGTTGCTCTCGTTGCCAGCCCAGCTGTGGGCTGTTCCTGCCTGCAGCTCATCCTGCCCTGCGGGTCCCACCTGTGTGGGGTCCAGGTCTGGGTGTGGGGTTCAAATGGGGCTGATGCTTGCAGCTGCTGGCAGTGAAATTTCGCTCTTGTGAGTGTTTGGGACAGAGTTCTCTTTTGGCGGGTGGCTGAATCCCAGGTGGAGGTATTTGGCATGAAAACAAACCGGCTGTAGAGCTCTAATATCTCCAGAACTGCTCCTCCTGGCAGCTGTGTGGGTTGTGGTGTGGCACAGAGCCCAAGCTCGGGGTGCCAGGGTGGCTCTGGGTCTCGGGGGGCAGCTGCACCTGCAGGCAGGAGGGCTCTGTCTCGGGTGCTCTCAGGAGCATCTCCTCAGATGCTTGGACAGGCAGTGTAAGTCTAATCCAATTTAAATGATGCTGGAACTCATCCTTAACACTTGTCCTAGGAGTGTAACCTTAAAATGCCAAAACCATCTCCCTGCTGCCTCCCAAACCCCCACCCGAAGGCCTGGGCAGGTGTTGGCAGGCAGAGGAAAGCGGATATGGAGACTAAAACATGTCCTAGGGCTCTTTCTCAAGGTCACAGCTTCCCCTGCTACCTGAGGTTTCACACATGGACAGTTCAGTCACATTACTCAGAGGAGTTTTGTGCAGCTTGTATCTCTGTCGTGGCTCTTCCCAGGCTTACCTGGCTGTTAATTCCCTGCTCTCCTTACGGTGCAGGCATCTTTGTGCAAACACAACGTCCCTGAAATCTGGAGTGTGCTGGAGAAGCTGGAGGGGGCCATGTGTTAGCAGGGCAGGGTTTTCCTGCATTATTTCTAGAGCTTTGCTCAGTTCTACCTTATAGCATCCAGGGCTGGATAGCTGGAGCCTTTCCAAGTCTCATCCAGCTGTCAGGAACTATTATCCAAACCTGGAGCTGTGCTCTTGCTGCAAGGTTTGTCCTTCCACGTTTGTAACCAGTACCAAATCAGTCCTCAGTGCAAGGCCAAGTAGGTGGGTCCATGAAGGTGGTCTCAGAGGTGGAGGGTCTTCCCCCCCAGCAGACATGAGCAGAGCAGTCCTGTCCCTGGGCTGTGGGGCAGGAGCCCCTGTGAGACTGCAGTGACCCCAGCAGCATTTCCAGGAGTGCTCAGTGATGTCTCCAAGGGTGTGTGACTGGTCTGTGACATCCCTTTCTGCCTTAAGAAACCACTTTCCAGGTTGTTCTGGTATTACAGACATGAAAAACCTTCTTACTGTGCAATAGGAAATTTTGCAGATTTGGGTCTGCAGAACAGCCCAGTCCTTCCTTTCCTACAATCAGTGACGGGTGGGTTTTCACAGACATCCCTTCTGTGAGGTGCTGGGGTGCCCAGGTGAAAGTGCTGCCGTTGGTGGGGCAGCTGTGGGGGTGATGCCATCTCAGCGAGGGCACGGGCAGCGGGTGCCCCGTGATGGAGGGCACGCTGTGTCTCCCTGCGCAACACTGCCAGGGCTGGAAGTCGAGCACGAGCGAGGAGTTGCTCCCTCTGCCATCTGCTCTGGGATCACAGCCACCCCGGGGGTGCAGCCCTTCTATGCTGGGGGTGCCAGGGCTGGCCCTGTGCCAGGGGGTCAGGCTGTTCCTCCGGAGCCGTGGGTGCCCTGGGTCCTGTGGGTCCCAACAGCTTTGGGGTTGTGCCCCACATGTTGCGCTGCAGCTGCTGTTGGACTTGGTAAATGCTGGCATGAAAGCAGAAAACCCCATGGCTGGCTTTTATTTGGGGGTTCTTCAGCCCCACAGGGCTGGCAGTAAGCCCTGATGTTGGGGTCTAGCTCTCCCTTCACTGAATGCAGCTTTAATTCAACTTTTTCCCAACTTCCCTGAGTATCTTATCCTGTTGTTCCGTGGGATGGCTGGAATTGCAGCTGAGGCACATGGTTGGCTGGGTTCTCAGCTGTTCCTACTGCTCTGCTCGCTCTAAGTAGGTTTTCACCTGTGCCCTGATTTCTTTCTAGGACATTTGCAATAATTAGATTGTTAATTAGCTCATTACTTGTGACTTTTGGCAGGAAGAAGCAGAAACTGACTCTTTGTATCTTGAAATACTAATGGATACCACAAATGCCACTTAATTGCCTGCTAATCTGCTTCTCATCCTCGTATGCAATCCCCTCCTTATCCTCGTGTGCATCTGAAAACTTCCTGGCCCAACTTCTCTCTCCCAAGCCAAGCAGCCTTTCAGTGTGGGCAGGAGAGGTCTGTGCAAAGGGAGGGCAGGAGCAGGGCTGGTGCTGCAGGTTAACAGAACATGTTGTGGGAAGGCTGGAGTGCTGAGGATGTGCCCGGAGCTGCCTGGGAGATGAGCCCTGTGTGCCCTGGCTGCCCCTCAGCCCAGAGGGGCTTTGTGGCCCTGCTGCAGCTGGAAGGTGTTTGAGCTCCTCAGCAACAAAGAGAAGGGGGGGTACATGTTCTCCCCTTCCCGGGCTTTGGGATCCATCTGCCCCATTCCATTACCAGGAGGGGTCTGCAGGCTGTCCTGGGGAGGGAACCTGTGGCCAGTCACAGCTGGTGGCTTTCTGTCTCTGTTCTGCCGATGTGGGAAGTGCTGTGAGGATGGTGAAGGAAAGGGAACTGGCTTGAAGGCTGTCAAGAGTGAAGTTCTTGCTCTTATTGTCAGAATGTGCTGCTTCTGGGAACTGGCAGCTTTCTCTTTGTCTGTCCTGCTGATGTTCTCCCCTTGGCATCCTCAGGGTCCGTTTCTCCTGCTGTCCAAGCAGCTCCTGGTCGCTCTGTAGATGGGGGTGCTGGCTGTGTTGGAGGTTTGGTGAGGGGGACACGTCCCCAGGAGCTGTTTGCTGGAGCAGGAGAGGCTGTGGCAGCGGCTGGGCTGGGCTGGGCTCTCACCCAGGGGCCTGGGCAGAGGTGTTCCTGCAGAGGTGAGGAGCCCTGTAACGTGGTTCACACTTGGGAGCAAAAAATAACCTGCATCTGTTACTGCTTCACGTGTACAAGGTAGAAAAGATCTTGGAAAGGAAAATCTTGATTCCTTAAGAGACAAGGGGGGAAAAAAAGCATCGTTTGGTAATGGGTGCTTGGATTTCATGCAGTAACTTTCTGGGGAGAATGTGTGCTTCTTGTCCCTGGCTATGACTCGGCAAGCAAAGATACTCTTCAGATGAAATCTTTCTGAACTTCATAGCAAATAGAATTCCTCCCTCCAGCTTCTCCTCTCCCGGTCCTCCAAGGCCAGCGCCCTCGCTGTGTTTTGTGTTTTCACCATTCACACATCTGAGACCAAAACTGAGCAGCTGGAGAGCATCACCCGGGCCTTACCTTTCAAGAGACCATTTCTCTCTTGCTCTCAGCCTTCACAACCCACCCTTCCTCCCCCTTCTCTGCCCTCCAGACGGAAGTGAAACCCATCACACTTCGCTGCAGCCCTGCTGCGGGCTGGGCTCCTCACCGTGCACTGCCGGCTCTTACTGACTGCATTAAGCAAGTAAGAAACAAAAGCAAAACAAACTCCAATCATTCAGAGTTGCCTCAAACCCAGTAATTTCGTGTCAACATATTATGCACACTGGAGAAATGTTAGTGTTCAAATAGACTAATTAAAAATGTTACTGCAATTACTTTTGCAACACAAATGATGCTAATTATATAATGCTGCAGAAATTGGAAACATGATTTGGGAGGGTTTTTTGTGTGCCTCGTGGGGATGAGGCAGTTCTTGGTGCTGGAGGCACGGGGCCTGGGGCAGTGGGACCCCCGTGCTCGTTGTCGGGGCAGCGCTGTGAGCAGGTACAAGCAGAAAGGGGAAGTGGATCTGGCCCCGTGCTGCACTCATGGGCTGTGACCTGCACGGTGCAGTGCAAACAGAGCTGACAGGGAAAATGGGAAGATGTGCTCCTTCCCAGCCTGCTTTTAAAGCCTGTCACCTGAGCCTGCTTCCCTAATTCTGCACTGGATACCTGCGGCTCAGGGGAGAGGCTGGGGATGGAAACCTGTTTTGGAAGGAGATTTTTGGACCTGCAGAAGCCTCCTGCAGTGCTGAGGCTGTGGCTGTCGGGCTCAGCAAGGACCACTCTGTGTTCAGGCCCATCAGCATCTCCTTGCA
Organism: Pyrocephalus nanus; assembly: GCA_038380795.1. NCBI lineage: Eukaryota > Metazoa > Chordata > Aves > Passeriformes > Tyrannidae > Pyrocephalus > Pyrocephalus nanus. The sequence goes on from CM076276.1 coordinate 15,609,420, forward strand.
GTGCAGAAGGGCTTGCCTGAGTCTCTCAGTGGAAGTGGTTTCTCTTTCCCTCCCCCTCTGCTGTTAGCAGGGTAGGTTTTTGTCTCTTATCTCCAGAGATAGCTGTCATCCTCGAATGATGTGGGGCTCGGATAACGGGGTGGTCTCCTTCCTTCCCGGGGTATCTGCTGCTGACCCGTGGCAGCAGAGGAAGCTGGGCACAGGGGCTCAGGGGTTGGTGCCTTGGGGGTGGCAGGAGGGTTTGCATGATGTCCCTCTGGTGCCTGGCAGCTCTGATTCCACTGCAGAGGTTAGACCACCCCGGTGTGTGAGCCTCCAGCTATTGAGACTTCCTGGGGAATTTAATGCCTGGGCTGTCTCTAAGGAGACTTCTCAGCAAACAGTGCAGGCATTTCTGCACGCCTGCTCGCTCACACTCGTGATCCTACAAATTCCTGCAGCACACGGGCTCCTGGAAGGGTGTGTAGGGCACCTTTCACTGGCAGGAGGTGTGGGCGGGCGCTCACCTCCCTTGGCACCAGCAGAAGATGCTGCAAAACAGAGCAAGACCTCGAGGGTTTGGTATCTGCTGTGGAACAGGAGGTGGGGCTGAGTCTGCTGTCAAACTTGGTGTGGATTCTGTTAACTGCTGGGGTTTTATGGAGGAACTCGAGGCAGAGGAGTTGTGCAAGCCCTTGCCGTGGGCTGCTGCCCTCCCTCCCTCCCAGCCAGCACGGCTCCTCCTCCTGCCTGCAGCTCAACAGGCAAACACCTAAAAAGGCTGGAGAGGCTCCTCGATGCCATCGAGGCCCCCGTCGGATCTATCAGCAAATAAGTTGCACGGTCACAGTGACTAAGAAATTAACTTCTAGCTGTGCCCGTAATTTAGCTGAGGGCAGAACTGCTTGAAACACCTCCTTGTAACCTGTGCAATCAGAAGGGGAAGGTGGAAGTGCCATCCCCTGGTCTGGATTGGAGCTCCTGGTAACGAGAGGGGATGTTTATAGTGGTGGGTGGGATGGGATTTTGTTCAGGAGAAGTGGCTGGGTGGATTTTTCCTGCAGAAGCCAGCTGTGAGAGGATTAGTGCTGTGTGCTAGCAGAGAGCTGTGGACCTGCCAGACCCCACCGTGGGCTGGTCGCCTTTGTGTGCCCGTGGTCCAGCTCAGTCCCAAAGGGGGGCTGGGAGTGTGGTGGAGGGAGCAGTTAATCCCCCCAGCAGAGGGGATTCATGAATCATTATTCTGAAAGTCCACAGCTCAGAGCCGTTTAGAGAAGGTGAGTAAGAAGCTCCCTGCAGGGGAGGAGTAATTGCAGGTCTTTGGGCAGCGTGTTCCTCGTGCTCTTTGAGGGCTGCAGGTTGCCTTTGGAAAAGGGAAGGAGTCCTTGTGTGGGGATCCTGGGAGCAGCCCTGGGTTGCCACTGCTGTGTTCTGGGGTTGGTTTGTGTGCTGCCCCACAAGCCCCTCCACACTGGTGATAGGTGTGATGTCCCCTTAGCTGGGTGAGGTGAGGGGGCAGAGAGAGCACAGAGTGCTCCAGACCCCTCCAGGCTCTTCAGGTGATGCTGTAGGAAATGAAGCCTGGCCAAAGGCTTGTTCATCCCCTGGCTTGCTGTTGTCCCATACCCAGAAAACAAAGCCACTGTGCTCCTTGGAGCGGGACTGGGCTGGTGTTGGTGGCCTCTGTGCCTTGGCCAGGAGTCCCTGGAGGCAGAGAGGTGATAAGAACACCAGGGATGTAAAAGGACACGTGCCTGAGTTTTCCAGACACTGACCCAATGGATGAAGGTGAAAATCTCTCTGGAGCTCTTCAGCCCCATCAGGGGCTGCTGCCCCAGCAGGGAAGGGAGGGATGTGACCCTGGCTGGCCCTGTCCTGCCAGCCCACAGCAGCTGGCACCAGGAAGTCAGTTTTTCCCCAAAAGCCACGGGAGGGGTGGGGGAGACGGGAAGAAAGCTCCAGTGGGGTGGTGCTCGGGAGCAGCCAAGTGCTTTGGGTTAAGCAGAGGCAATTCCCAGAAGGAGCTGTGCTGGCTGTAGCTGTTCCTGGGAAGGGCAGGCAGCATTCCCAGCCACAACCTGCTCTGGCTCATCTGCACCCGAGCTGGGCAGGGGCAGGGACAACCGAGTGCTTGGCTGGATTCCCCAGGGGGATCGGGATCCTGCAGGCACGGTGTGAACAGCAGCCATAGGGTAATGCTCTGTTCCCTCTTGGAATCCCATCCCAAGGAGCTGTGGGGCAGCAAAGGGCTTTGACTGTGGTGAGGGGCTGCTGCAGCTCCCACAGTGTCTGTGGGGAATGGGGAGCTGTGCCCTGGGAGCTCCTGCTCTGAGCACCCCAAACGTGTCCTCCCCTGTGTGTGGCCAAGGCTTGGCTGGACCAGCTGATGGGATGGCTCTGGCCAAGCAATTTCCCTCTGCTTGGAGGTGGCTTGTGTGGCTTTTCCACGGTCAGTCCTGGTCTGTGGTGTTCACCTTTATGCAGGCTGTGAAGGTTTATCCATGCTGTTCTGAGACTGGCCTCCACTGGAAAAATAAATTAAAATGTTCTTGTGAGTAGGCACCTGAAGTCTGTCTAGTTAAGAACTTGCCAGCAACACTCCTTTCTCTGCTGTTCAGGATTACTCCCGTTCACTGACAGGGCAGGAGCCCTCCCAGGGTCCCTCTCCATGCAGTTATTCAGCCCTTGCCATCGCTTCCGACAGCTGATGCCGGTTCCCTGTGAAAGGAAATGCATTTCATGAGACGTGACAGCTCTGCTCCCGCAGCATCGGGTGCAGATGGAGCTGCTGCTCCCACTGCTGTTCCCTCGGCAGCTGCCGGGCTCTGCGTGCTGGGCACCGTGTGCTGGGCATGTCTGCTGGCCACGTCCTGCTCTGCAGGGAGCATCCCCTGCAGCCCCGGGGCTGGAACGGGACTCGGTGCCACCCTCCTGAAAGGAATTCCCGGGAGCCAGGTCTCTTCTCTCCGTGTCCACGGAATGCCTCTCTCCTGGAAGCTGTCCAGGCTGGGCAGAGCCGGGCTGGGCACTGGCTCTGGCTGCTGATAAATGCTGTTTAGACAGAGCTGTGGTTCTTTCCCTCCCTGCTCGGTGTACCCGGTGCCGGGGAAGGGCGGGCACAGCCCATGTGCTGCCTGGCCAGGGCTCTGTGCCACGGCACTGACCCGAGGCACTATCGCAGCTCTGCTCAAGCTGTCTGCTTTTGAGGGATTTTGGGCTGACTTCCTTACCTGTTTATAGACATTGTGCTTTTCCATCATGCAAAAAAGCCAAAAAACCCAATCCAGCATGACACTGGAAGCAGGGAGTGTTTGAGGTGAGCACAGGTGAGCTCTTCCTTTCAGTTTAACTCCTGTGGCCCAGAGCAGGAGCCTTTCTGCCCCAGCTGATAGGCACTGGCTACTGAGTGTCTGATGCTTTTGAGTTACATCTTGTCAGTTTAAATAATTGGCTTCCATATTTGGTCCTGCTTTTGTGCCAGATTTATACATCTTGTTTAAATCTGACAAGCAGAATATACTCGCTGCTAATCTGAGCTGGACAAGGCAGTGCCTGCCAAAAGATCCCATATTAATAGGCTCCAGTACATGGAAATTACTGGATTTGCAAACCTGAGGCTCATTATGGCCCAGCTCTCCTAAATTGGTTCTTTGCATCCACTTAAATCTGGATTTTTCCAAAGACTCAGTCTACTGGAGCTTTCCTCTTTGGGTGGGAACTCCCTCCCCAGAGCAATCCTTGAAACAAGGGAAGCTTTCTTTCTCTAAGCAGGAGATAAGAGGTGCATGATTTTTGGGGGGTGACTGGGAAAATGAGGAGATAACTGGTGTCTCTGCAGGGAGATCCTGGGAGCTGCTGGGCTGGAGCAGTCACTGCCTGCTCAGGGTGGCTCTGCCTCTGCTGCCAGCCAGGATTTGTGTTTGTGGACATGGATGTGTTGGAGCAAGTCCAGAGGAGGTTGTGGAGCTGCTCCCAGAGCTGGAGCCCCTCTGCTCTGGAGCCAGGCTGGGACAGCTGGGGGGGTTCCCCTGGACAAGAGAAGGCTCCAGGGAGACCTTGGAGCATCTTCCAGTGCCTAAAGGGGCTCCAGAAGAGCTGGAGAGGGACTTGGGATAAGGGATGGAGTTAGAGGACAAGGGGAATGGCTTCCCACTGCCAGAGGACAGGGTTAATGGGATATTGGGGTGAAATTCTTCCCTTTGAGGCTGCTGGGGCCCTGGCACAGGGTGCCCAGAGAAGCTGTGGCTGCCCCATCCCTGGAAATGTCCAAGGCCAGGTTGGATGGGGCTTGGAGCAGCCTGGGATAGTGGAAGGTGTCCCTGCCCATGGCAGGGAATTGGAACAAGATGAGCTTTAAAGTCCCTTCCAATCCAAACTATTCTGGGATTCTATGATTCTATGTTTAAAATCTTCAGTCTCTTGTAGTTCTGATCCCGTCTTCCTACATTTGATATTTAGTCAGCAGCAGGGAAGCTAAAAAAGATTCTGATGTCTAAATCTCAGCCTTCAGCTGCTCCTCCTCTTCCTCACGCTGTGACGCCGGTGTGTTCCAGCTGATCCTGCTGGTCGATTCCTCCCCATCTTTTGTTGCCATCTGAAAGGATGCAGCAGTAAAAGCTTCACCTTCGGGGGGGGGTGAACAGTTAAATACCTTTATTCTGATGTCTGAACAGAGAGCAGAAGCACTTTCAATAGCTGACACTCCAAGCACATGAACAAATGCATTTTCATGATTTCCAATTATAGCAGAAGAATGAGAGTGAGGTTGTGAAGAGGAGTGAAAGTCGTCCTGGCTCTTCTGAATGGCTTCATGCAGCTTCAGTGGTGACATAGCAGTGAAGTCAGGAGTCAGTGCAAAGACTGTTTTATAATATCAGTGAGAAGCTGGAGTGAGGGGGAAGTGGCCCACGAATTTCATTTGCATCACTGAGTGGATTAGCTCCTGACGCAGTGCAAAGTCATTATTTACCGTGTCTCCAGATCTGGTGCCTTTCTCAGCGCCGTGGTTTGGAGAGGCTGATTCAGAGATGGTTACAGCTCCCTGTTCTACTTGGTGGGGACCTTTAGCACTTGCCTTGTAAGCAAAATGAGTGTGCTTGTCAAGGCTGGTAGTGTTGTGCCTGCCCCAGAGGCTGAGGAGTTTGTTTTTCGGTCTTTTCTTTCTTTGTTTTCGTTATGCTAAATGCTTAAACTTTAACCTGGCTTAGGAAAAACACTCGGCAACACTCCATAACTTGCCCTTAACTGAGGGTAACCAAGAGGAGGAAGGCTGCCTTCCAAGAGGGGAGACAGAGCTGGTGCATCTGTGTGTCCACATTTCGAGGCAGATGCGCTGTGCCCGTGTGGCAGTGCCAGCGCGGGAGCCCGCCCGTCCCCAGCAGTCACTGTCGCTCAGGATAAGCCAAGGCATTGGCACCTGGAGGATTTCTGCACAGCTCGAAATAATCCCCCCCAAAATGATTATTTATAGGCTGTCTGGAGGTTTGGCACCGTTTTTGCTGTGGAGAAATCTCTGCTGTGTCGTGATGGCAGAGATGGGCTTTGGTGGGGGCTTTGTTTTGGCCTGTTCTGGATTTTGGATGGGCTCCTTGGGAAACCAGCCCTGATGGGGGAGGCACTGACACCTCCACGATCACTTGGCTTCTGATGAGTTTGATGGAATAACTTGCCTTTGGGAGGGGTCTGATTGGAGCCCTTTCATGGAGCAGCTGTAAATGACGGCGGGTTTCTGAGGATGGTAGAGCTGCCAAGAGGGGACATCTGTGTGTAAGGGGAAGAAGGGCTGAACAGGACCTGTCTGTCCCCCACCTGAACCTGTCACAGGAGATTGTGCTGCTTCCTGCCTCAGGAAGGGCTCTAGAACTGAGCTAATTCACATTTGTGTGATCATGCGTCTCCAATCGCTCAGTCCATTAGCTTCCAAATTTGTCTTACTCGCTTGTCTTGATGGAGAGGTGCCTCAGGGCCAGAATCTTCTGGAAACGAGGCTTGTGGATCTGTAAGAGGAGCAGGGGTCAGTCCATGGTACCTCTGCCCGAGGCACATGGTTGGGGAGGGCACAGCCCGGGCACAGCCGCAGCAGTGGCAAGGACAGAGCTGCTGACCTGGTGTCTCCCAGGGCTTCTGAGGTGGAAAAAGTCTCACTTACTGGGTCATTTAGAGACTCTGAATCTGGGGTTTTGGCAAGAGGAAAGGCTTTAATTAGCTGCTGCTCAGTAGGGCTGCTATTAGATCTTCAGAGCAAGATGCTGCCGGACTGGAAAAAATGCAGCAATAGCTCATTTGCTCAGGAAGCCGTGGTGGTGATTTGCATTTTGGCTGGGTGCTGAACCCTTGTAGAGAATTTTTTGAAAATAACTTTAAACTCTAGTTCAGATTTCTTCTCTCTCTGCAGCTGGGGGAATATCTGTTTTGGTGCCAAACACTTTGGGTTTGAATTCCTTTGTTTGCAGCTCTGGCTCCGCAGTGAAGGAGGTGAGGGCTGGGCTGTGGACATGTCCTGTCAGCAAATGCTGCATGACAAATGGCTTGTGTCTCTCCACCTTGGAGCACAATTAAATTCTCCCTTATTATGTACCTAAAAGGATTTTTCTGCTCTACCAGCAGCCCCTCTGTTGACCTAAATACCCAGGAGACGTGTAGCAAGGTAGGAAGCTTTGCAGTGTGTCTCCTGCACCTCAGCTCTGCAGCTGCTTGGGAATAAGGTGCTTTGAAATGTATTTTGAACACTTTTCTTTGTTTCTTCCACATTGTCAGTTTGCACAAGTACAAAATGAGAGCAAGCCTCCACGCTCTTGGGCTGGCTCTCGCTCCAGACTCTGCACTGGTGCTGCCCAAGAGGTGAGGCCGGTGCTGGTGGGGTGTTGAGGGCAGTGGCTCTGTCAGTGGGGTTTGTGTTGGGCAGGTGTGACCATTTCTCCAGCCTTGCAAACTGCCCCTGGGCTGTGGAGAACCTGGGGCTGGTTCTCCTGGGGAGCATCTCCCCACCCTGCCCGGGTCCTGCTCTGCATCGGGGGAGGATCTGCTTTTCTTCCATCGAAGGTTTCCCTGGAAGTGGTGGTTGTTCCTTTCCCAAATGGAAGTCGGAAATCTCCGGCTGTTTTTGGCCTCTGTGCCCCACTTTGGAAGGCAAAGACCCTTCCCCTGGCTGCAGTTTGGCCAAACAGGCTCTGAGACAAGAGGCTCATTTGTCTTCGAGGTCGCTGGGCCCTTTCCCCAGACTGGTGTGAGCATTGCTCGCCCGTGGGTGGGAAAAGTGGGATAGCAGGGGTGACATAACACACTGTGGCACCTCCTGCCGTGGGGGCAGCTCCCACAGGGTGGGACAGAGCGGGGAGCCTTCCCTGCATCCCACTGGGCCTGCTGGGACCAGGACAGGAGCCACGGCACAGCATCCCTGGCCAGCAGCAAATCCCGGTGCTGCCGACGGTCCCTGGGGTGGTGGAGTTCCTTCCAAAACCTCCTTCCCTCTTCTGGGCTTTGTAAATTTGGAATAAACTTAATTTCTCTGCTGTTACTATTAACTGAGTCCGAGAGGATGAAAATAAATGCCTGTTGGGAAGGGCAGGCTGACTCACTTTCTCATTCTCCTGTAAATTTCCATTTAAGTTTCAGTTTAAGCTCAGGTATGAGAGGAGTGAAAGCTGGTAATTTGTGACAAAAACTTCTATTTTAGCTCACGGTAGAAGAACTCCCTTTTTAATTGCAGAAATTATAAGGCTGGGATTCTTGTAAAGGAATACCAACTCCAGCAGGTACCTGCTGACTGACTTTTGGATGCTCCACTACACAACCAACTTGTAACTGTGGTCATCTCACCCTTTCCTGGACCTCTTCCTGCTCCCTGGGGGTTTGGAATCAGCAGGTCTTTTCTGCTGTGGGTGGAGGGGCTGCCCTGCATCCCCCCAGCCCCAGGAGCAGGGGCCCCTTCCTGGCTCCGAGGTCTGGGGACTTATCTTATTCCTGAATCGGGTGCCTCAGGCTGAGCAGCAAGTTCCTCCCTTATCGCTGCTGCCTTGGCTGTAATTTTGCTTCCACCATGTCAGAGCGAAACAAGAAAACTTCTTTAAAAAGCAAGAGGACAGTCATGTGAGGGAGCAGTGGTGTGTCAGCACTTAGAGAAGCTTCAAAATAACGTGGCCCATCTGGTCCCCTCTGAAGGCAGAAGCAAAGGGCTCCCAGGCTGGGCTGCCCTCCTTGCCCCGTGCTGGGACACTCAGGAAAATGCTGTGGGACCAGTGGGATGGTGGTGCTGGCTGGGTTGGAAGGGACCTTAAAGCCCATCCAGTGCCACCCCCTGCCATGGGCAGGGACATTTTCCACCAGCCAGGGTGCTCCAAGCCCATCCAACATGGCCTTGGACACTTCCAGCAGTGGGGAAGCCACAGCTGCCAAAGACCCTCCCCATCCCTCCTGAAACCCCTCTGGGGGCTGGAAGGTGCTCCAAGATGCACATCCTCTGGAGGTGGAAGCAGCATCCCCTCCCCGTCAGCCTGTGCCCTAAATTAGAGCAGCAGGATGCTGCAGTGGGTCCATATGGAGACTCCCAAAATAATAGCTGTCAGCTCCCTGCTGACTTGCACAGGGTGCTAAAGCTTTTGGCTTTGGGAAGACAGTTTAGGAAACAAAAATGCTGGTGGGCTGGAGCCAGACTGGAGGTGCCCATGGCTTGGCTCCACGGGGCACCTGTGTTGGGATGGGCACTCTCGGGACCGTGATCTTCTGTTGTTAGAACATCCTACAGATTTTGGGGATCTGTCATCACCTGTCCATTTATTACAAGGCTAAAACCAAACTGTCAGGAGAGCTGGGGTCAAGCAGTTTCTCTCTTAGTTGTGAAATTTCTGGGGCAGGGATGTGATCCCAAAGCGTGGAAGTGCTGATGGGCACGTGCCTGTGTGCTGGGAATGCTGGAGCTGTGGAATCACCTGGTATTTTAGTACCAGAGGTGTCTGTATGTGGCTATTGTTGCTTAGGTTTAAATCCCAGTTTATTGGCCATTTTGTGATGTGCTTTTCCTCTAATGAGCCAGGGCCAATGGATGTCTAACAAAGAGCTTGTATCTCATCTTCCACTGCTGTGGAGATGCTTGGGCTCTTAATTGCTCTGCAGTGGCTGTGGGAGGTGGCTGCCTGTCAGGACAGCTGTGCCTTTGATCGGGTTATTGCACATTCAGGTCTTGTGCTGCTCAGGTTTTATTTGCTGTCCAGGCCTTGCCAAGCCATTACACTGAAACCAGCAGCTTAATTGCAGGGGTTTGTGGCTCGGCCTCCTCAAGGCTGTCGGTGGAGGAGCCGTGTTGGGTCCTCTGGTGGAGCCAGCAGAGAGTGCTGGGGGTGCTGCTGCCACCCCAGGGAGCGAGGCTTGTGCCCAGAGAGACTGCACAAACCTGTGCTGAAACAGCTCAGAGAAGTGGTGGTTGGTGATGACGTGGATACAACCCCACATTGCCTCTGTTGCTGAGGCTGTTGGTGTTTGTTGGGGTGTGCAGTGAAGCCCCTCTGTGGCAGAGGGGGAAGGAGCTGCTGGAGGGGATGAGCTGGAGGGGGAAGCGGGGCAGCCTGGGGGTGATGCCCTGGAAGGACAATGGGGTCTGACGGTGGAGTGTGCTCAGACACTCCAATCCTGTGTTTGTACTCGATAATGGCACGTTTTGGCAGGAACCTCTGGCCTCTGTGTGGTCAGACTGGGGCTCCTTGGTGACACTCGTGTGCTGTTCCCTGATGTCTTCCCTCCCCAGGAGCAGAGCTCAGCTGTGCTGTCAGATACCATCCCACTGCTGCCTTGTGGCTGTTCTGGAGGGGGAAGGACAGATGGGATAATTACCCTGTTCCACGTGGAACTGCAGATCAGGGTGCTCCTGTGCTGCTGCCACACTGTCCTCTGGCAACTGCCAGCTCTGGTGTCCCCCCTACTGCTGATGAGCTGGACAGGAGGTGGCACATCCTGGCAGGACAGTTCTAGTGGCCCTGGTCCCTTCCTGGGGCTCGTGGTGGAGCTCTGTGGCCCAGGCTCGGCTCTTGTGAGCAGGGCTGTGCTGAAGCAACACGGAAACTGTGGAGAAACTTCCTGTAAGAGACTTTCACTGGCAGAGGAATGAAAATTATACAGCCTTTGAAAAAAATCTTAAGGGCTTAAATGAAGAGTCAAATGATGCATTTCAGGTCTTTGTGTAATGTGTGTGAAATTGTCATTTTTAAAAGTTATTTGCATCTAAGTGACTGATGGAGCATCCTGCTCTGTTAGGGCAGGGGGTAACTCATCTGTGTGTCTGGGGGGGGTGACATCCAGTCTCTCTGGTGTCACCATACCCAGTTACAACCTTTTCCATGAGAGCTGGAAGGCAAGTGTGGCTGTGTGCAGGCTTTGGGGTGAAACGAGGCAGCGTGGGGCTTACAGAACCCGAGATGAGGAGCCTGTGGCACAGAGCCCACCTCATCCTCAGCAGCTGAGGATCAGCTCCTCACTGTGAAACAGCACTCTGTAAAGGAGCTGGGAATCAGCAGAGCCAAGGGGGGAGATTGTGGGGGAGGCAGCACGGGGGGTGCTGGAAGCCCCATGGGGTGCAGGCAGAGCCCTGGGTGCCCACGCAGGCAGCCAGTCTGTGCTGTGTGGCATTCCTGTGCACTGGAGATAAATTGGAAAGCGCCAACAGAGCAACTGTGAAGACTTCAAACTCCTAATTTCTTACCAAACCTCCTGAGCTCCCCAGTGACCTTGTGCTGCTGATGCCTGTGCCTTCCCCGGCAGCTCCCTCTCGCTGCTCCCCGGGTTTTGCAGCCTTCCCTCCGCTGCTGCCGTTGTTGCCATCAATATCTGTCTCTGCTCTGCCTTGACACGTAGTGATTTTTCTCTCTGTGAAGGTTTCTGAGTGATCTAAATTGAGGAAGGGGAGGATCGCTTACAGACACGGCACCGGTTCAGCTCTATTTTGAGGGAGTATTTTGAGGTTTGACTCAACTGTAGCAGCTTCTCTGCAGGGAGAGCTGGATTGATAGTCAGGAGTGGTAGCAGGTCAGGTAGGCTATTTTTGGAAGGGCTGTTTAATTGTCTGGTGTGATTCTTGCAGCGCTGGTGGCTGGATGGTTACTTATCTTCTGTCAAACTTTGTTAGCGTGAGCTGGGTCTTGTTACATACTGGTATTAAATAATAAATCCATTACAGGGACTTGGATCTGCTTTGCCTTACTTGGTTGGGAGCGTGACAAGGGATAAAGTGTTCAGCATCTCTTGTGTTTTAATGCCAACAAAATGCTATAGAATCCCTGTAAATCTGCCTTCTCCCTCGCTGTGGTGGGTACATCACTGGGTTCAGGGGGCATGGCTGTCCACCCAGGACCTGCCTGCCAGTGCCCACAGCCGGGCTCTGCTGCCCTCCTGCACTGACTCAATTGGGTTTCATGCTCATTTTCCGGCTCAGCTGCATAAAGGAAACACTCCTGGCAGCAGAGAGGGTTTAACTAAATACTTTCTAGTCATGTAAGTTAGCGATTCAAGTGCTTTCTCTCAAGTGCCACGCTCCTGAGCTCCAGAATGGGCAGGTTTGGGCTGGGAGGCAGCGCTGGGGCTGGCCCAGCTGCCTGCCTGGGTGTCAGTGGGGTATGGAAGGTGCCTTCCACACTCAGCTTGTGATATCAGGAGCAAAAGAGCTGTCCAGCCCTGGCACAGCTGCCCAGGGCAGGGGTGGAGGGGTTTAAAAGCCGTGTGGATGTGGCACTTGGGGCCATGGGTCAGTGGTGGCCCAGGCAGTGCTGGGGGAATGGTTGGACTTGATGGGCTCAGGGGACTTTTCCAACCTGAATGATTGTGTTCACAGTGAGGGGTCTCCCTGTTTTGTGTCTGGCAGGGGAGGACCAAGGCAGCCCTATTCCAGCTGCTGTGCTGGGGGTGCCAAGGGCACTTACAGCAACACACTCTCCTCTTCCGAGCTTTCCAGTCCCGCCCCGTGGGCATCATCCTGCAAATGGGTGTACCAGCATCTGTTGGCACAGCATTTCCATAGCACCAGCAGCATCAGTCAGTGACAGTGAAGTGCTAAGGTCCTGCCCAGTTCCTGGGAGTTGCTCAGACCTGATTTTCCCTGCTTTTGGATCTGGGAAACACTTGGATCCCTTGTTCTGCCATAAAGCCACCTGTGCAACCTTGAGGTTTTTTTAGTCTTGGTCAACAAACTGAACTGACTCCTGAAAAGAGAAGGGGAGGGTTAAATGTTGAAGTCAGTGAGGTGTTTGGCTGGCCTGCTGCTCCTGCCTGGCCTGGAGGTGAGTCCCAGCTCATTTCTGTTGCTGGTTTGACTCGCTGCCTCCCAGTCACCAATTTGTGCTGTTTTGTACAAGCAGCCCTTGGTGGGTTGGTGGTGGCTTCGGGTGTTCCCCCAGCTGAAACACAACTTCTGCACTCAGGAGGCTGCAGTAAAGCTCCTCCAAGCCCACCTCTGATGTCTGGTGAGGAACACAGGCCCTGACTTCTGCGTGATGAGGGACTTGCTCTCTGTGCAATGTGCTGCAGGAGGCAGGAGCCAGCGTACTGGGATGGCCCCACTGGTGCAACTGGCTCTGTCTGGGGTCCTGGCTGTGTTGGAACAGGCTGGTTTGAGTGAATAGTTTTAATTAGTTGCATTCTTAGGCTGTCGTTTACTGTGCTGACTCACTTCCAGCTCTGCTAACTCCAACACATGACTTCGAGGCGAGGCAGAGGAGCAGAAATCCACGCGAGGGAGGGTGGCAGAGCATTGGCGTGGGCCAGGCTGTGCTGGGGGCCTGGGTTTGGGGGAAACCAAGGTCAGGCTCCACTCGGAGCAGCTACAAGGGGACTGGGCTGGAGGTGGAGGAGAAGCAGCAGCAGCAGCACCTTCAGCTTCCTCTGGGTTCTCCTGCAGCACCGTTGCTGGCGAGGGCTTTGGGATCTGAGTGCCCCTTGAGCTCTGCTGGTCCCAGGTCCGTGGTCCCACCGGTGCCCGTGGGAGAGCAGGAAGCTGCAGCAGCAGAGCAGTGCCAGGAGCTGTGCCCCGAGAAGTCCCTGTGTGTGCCCCGGAGCGTTGTCTGTGGTTTCACTTCCCCAAAGCTATTTGTGGAGCCTGGAGGTTCTCACTAACCAGCCTGAGCTTGTCTTGCTTTGTGTCTGGCAGGGCTTGAGCACTGATGCCGTGGTGTGACAGTGTGTCCTGTGCAGGGTCCTGCTTGTCCTTGCTCCAAGGAGCAGTTTTTGGGGCAGGAGCAGTGGCTGTGCTGGTGGTCACATACAAGGTGCCAAGCAGCTGCAGGTGGTGGAGCCTGGACACCCCACACCTGGCTGCTCTCTGGTCTTGCTCCTTGAAATCCTGCAGTAGGAGGGAAGTGGCTGGCACATGGTTGTTCTTGGGTGACTGAGGTTTGAAGCCCCTGGGTATTTCCCTGGCAAGCACTCAGGATCCTTCCTTCCCTTCCCAGATGATCTCTGTGCTGTGCTCAGCATCTCCTTGCTGCTGTCTGTGGTTTCTGGCTCTGTCCATCCTCTTCCTTTGGTGCTGGAGCACCCAATCCTCCCAGTCAGTACCATGGGGTTCACCTCCTTTGCTTTCTGAACTGGGGCATCCTGGCCAGGTTAGATAGACCTTGTTGTGATAAAGTTTCCTGTGATGGTGGTTCAGGATTTGTAAGCCAAGGCTGTACCTCCAGAAGGGTGTGGTGATGGCTGGTACTCCAAGAGCTCCACACCCTCCCTGTCCTGCGCTCTTCTGCCACCTCACTGTGCCGCTGTGCAGCCTTTGCTCTGCACTTGCTCAGTTTAAAAGCAAGATGCTGGTTGTGGTGCTGACAGCCGGGGCTGGGGAGCTCCTTTAGCAGTGTCATTGAGCTGCTCCTCTCTTGGCAGCACTGGCTCTCCAACAGCCCATCCTGAACACCAGTGAGACCGGCCAGCAGCTCCATCCCCAGCCCTGCTGCACCCCTGGGAAGTCTGTGTCCTGTCCTGTTGCTGGAAGGATCAGGGCCCCCAGCTGGGCTGGCTGGAGGGCTGGGGCTGCACTGCTGGGGGCCGTGGGGGGCTGTGCTGCGGCGGGAGCCGCGCTCGGCACTGCGGCACGAGGGAGGATGGAGGGGGTTCGAGTGGGAAGGCTGCAAGGGGGAGAAGCTCCTTGCTGTTCCTCCTAATTGCTCTCCCACTTCTGTACTTGAGCGAGCGAAGAGCTGTGTTGAGCTGCGTCCCTGGGGACACTGCCTGGTTCTGTCATCCCCAGCAGCTGCACCGGCACCCTCCCCGCAGTGGGGCCCTCTCAAAGCCATCCTTCTCTGTTTTGACTCGGTCCGTCTTTCCCTTGACGTGAGAACGATCCATCTGCCTCTTGAAACGGTGGAGGATGCAAGGGCTGTGGTGGAACCTGCTGAGCGGGGGCGAGGAGCGCTCGGGACGGCTCCCATGGGCGCTGGGGAGCAGCGGGATGGCGTGGGAGCGGGGCTCGCTCCCCAGCCTTTGCCTGAAGAATTCCTTGCTCCAGACTTGTTACTAGAAGCTGGTAATAAAATTTGTAGGAGGTTTTTCTGATGGAAGGCGTGGGGGCGTGCAGGAGGAGCTCCCTTGATCTGCTGGTCTGGGGTTGTATAAAGCAACAGCCCTGGGGCTGGGCTTTGAGGTGGGAACCCAGATTTCGTGGTGATGGTGGTTCAGGGATGTTCTGTAACGAAGCTGCTTGGCAGTGTGTGAGTGCTTTGCTGGTGCTGAGACTTGTCAGGTATCAGGGATGGACAGAGTGGAGTCAGGGCTTTCCCTGGGCCTGTCTCCTGCCATGCTCCTGCAGAAGGAACAGTCTGTGAAGGTCGTGCCAATGTTACTGGAATGCTCTTTCGTGTAGGGGTGGGTCTGTCCTTTCCAAATCAGCATCACAATAACCTGCCTGGAGCTTTGAAATTCTGCTGCATCTCTCCTGCCCTGTCTGCTGGGCTGGTTGCCACTTGCCTGCTTGTGTAAGAACCTGGAGTCCTGCATCTGCTAAACCTGGTCCTCACAGGCAGGTTTCAGTGGCTTTGTTGGCAGCTGAAGGTGGATGGTGAGGTGTTGTCTCCCCAGGTGTCTTGTCTTTGCAGAGCTCAGCAGAACTGTGTTCCTGTCCCTTTGCAGTCAGATGTACCCAAACCTATATGGCACAAATTTTGGATCTTTTCAACAATTGCATGAAAAGTGTTGGCAAGGAACAGGAGTGTTGGGGGAGGGAAAGCTACCGAGTCATGGAATGGTTTGGATTAGAAGAGACCTTAAAGACCGTCAAGTTCCAAGGCCCTGCCATGGGCAGGGACACCTTCCACCAGCCCAGATTGCTCCAAGCCCTGTCCAACCTGGCCTTGGACACTTGCAGGGATGGGGCAGCCACAGCTTCTCTGGGCTGCCAGGGCCTGCCCACCCTCACAGGGGAGAATTAAAAAGGAGCCTTTTCTGTTCCAGAGTCACTCAGGCAGTTTCTCCTGGAAGTTGACTTCAGGCTGATTCTGCTCAAGATTGGGACTGTTTGGTTTTTTTTCTCCTCGGTGTGTCTGTAGAAATAATGATGTCTATGCACTGGCTGGTCAGGAATTCACTGGGGAGCTGGGAATTCCCAAAGGAAATGTTCGTGCACCAGGAACTCTCCATTCACGTGTGCCCCACCTGGATGCTTTTTCCCTGGAGACAATTACTGTTTCAGTGGTGGTTAAACACTTTCTCCTCTCTGCAGATGTTCCTCTGTTTGTTCCGAGCCATCAGAGCACATCTTTAAAAACCAGCCATTTGTGCTCTGGGATTCCTGCAAGACCAGGATTTGTCTCATCTCAGAGACTTCTAGATGGACAGATAGTGATGGGACAAGGGGGAGCAGTTTTAAACTCACAGGGGAGACCTGGGTTAGATGTTGGGAAGAAATTCCTCCCCTGGGAGGGTGGGCAGGCCCTGGCACAGGTTGCCCACAGAAGCTGTGGCTGCCCCTGGATCCCTGGAAGTGTCCAAGGCCGGGTTGGATGGGGCTTGGAGCAACCTGGGCTGGTGGAAGGTGTCCCTGCCCATGGCAGGGGGTGGAATGGGATGAGCTTTAAGGTCCCTGTCCCCGTGGGGCTCCCGTGTCCCCGTGGGGCTCCCGTGTCCCCGTGGGGCTCCCCGTGGGGCTCCCGTGTCCCCGTGGGGCTCCCGTGTCCCCGTGGGGCTCCCCTGTCCCCGTGGGGCTCCCCTGTCCCCGTGGGGCTCCCCTGTCCCCGGCTGGAGCAGCTCTGGGTGCAGCATTCCCGTCCATCCGTGCCAGCCGCTGCCGCCGTTGCTACGGGAACGGGCGTTCTTGGGTTGGAAACCTGATTGAATTCCTTCTCCTCCCAGCTCCCTCCTAGTTAAAACACTCAGATGGATTTTAAGTCGCAAATACAATAGTTTTTGGGGTGGTGCAGCGAGTTCAAGAATATCTTTCCCTAATGAAGGAGCTGCCTGAACTCTCAAGGAGTTGAATGGGATTTTTTCCCCTCAATACCCACTATCAAAAGCCCAGTTTACCAGCTCTGTGTGTGTGGGGCTGCTCGCTATGCCACCTGCATGGATAATTAAGACCTTTCAGGTTGCCATAGAGAGTATTTTGCCTTCCAATATTGCATCAATTGATATTTGGGATATTTTTCTATCCAGCTGCCATTGCAGGGGCTGCTGCCTTTGTCAGGTGCGCTAGTGGCAGGTACAGAAGGAGGGGAGGCCTTTAGCCAGCCTGTAATTTGCAGGATGGAGGTGATGCTCAAAGCTCTTGCTACATTTTTACATCTGTTGTTTTTTAAAGAATACCATCCAGAATGTTCCTTCCTCACTGGAGGGATGTCAGCAGCCTTCTCGAGGAGTGATGGGATTTTATGTCAGCCAGATCCTGGACTTGGGGCAAGCAGCTCCAGAGGAATTGTTCCTCAGGCACATTAGCCCAGCTGAAATCTCTCTGGGCTCTTGGTGAACTTGGCCCCCTTGAATGGGCACTGCTGCTTCCAAACAGCACTGTGAGAGGTGGTGTTCTCCTCCCAGGAGCTTGCTTTCCTCTCTTGCTTTCCAAGTGCCCATGGCAGTGGTTTGTTTAGGTGGGGATGAGGACCGGGTGTGTGTTGGGACTGCAGCCCCACAGCCCTTCCCAGGGCTCTGCTGCTCACTCCTGCTCCTTTGGGAACCTGCTCACTGAAAAGAGCAGCAAAAACCATTTGTGCTGAGTTTTACCTTCCTAGAAAAGAGCCTCTCTGAAATGACAGTCCTGCTTGTTGATGTTCTCCTTGAATCCCAGGATGGGACAGTGCTGGGAGAGCCAAGGGCTGGTAGGGAGCAGGGGCTGTGGGTCTGTAAACTCAAACCTTGGAGAGAAAAAAAGGCTGAGGCAACATCAGTGCCCTCCTTTAGTCATGCCCTCCTCCTTTGGGCACTGTGTGAGCCTGTAGCTCTCCAAAGCTGGAGCCTGCCTGCTGCAGGATCTGCAGGGATGCTCGCACGAGGGGATCGTGGCACGGGAGGTGCTTGCAGGTTGGAGCTGGAGCCCAGAGTGAGCTGATGTGGGTGGGAAGAGCTGCTCACTGAGCAAAGACAAAGCCCCAGAGCTGCAGCCTCATCCCCACAGCTCGTGGAGGTGGAAACACAGCAGGCCCAGCATCCGGGGCTGCAGCTCCCGCTGCCCCAGTGCTCCAGGCTGCAGAAGGAGCCATAATTCCATTAGTGATGGGAATATGCTGGGCTCAGCCTTTGCCATCCAAAATAAGGTTATAATAAAATAGAATTATAAGGTAATTATTATTAATGGCCCCAGGGTGGAATGGGGCTGACGCAGGCAGTGGGTGTCACGTTGGGCCACGGCCCAGCAGTGGTGCCCGCTGAGGGTGGGAGGGGAGGAAGGTCCTGGAGCTGCTGAAGGAGGAAGGATGAGGTAATGCAGGAAAACCTGCAGTCCAGGAGATGCAGCCATGTAAATGTGCTTTATTTGAGAACCACTTTGCAGTGAATTATCCTGGCGGGGTGCAAAACATGAATTTTTGGGAAGCACCTTTTGGTGGGTGTGTTTGATGTTCCTGGAGCCTGAAAGGCAGAGAAGTGCTTCCCTGGGGGTGGCTGGCAAGTGAGTTTGAGTCCTGGGCTGAACCTGCTTCCTCCTCTGTAGCTCCAGTCTCCATAATTCCCAGGATTCCTGTGGGACAGGCCATGATTTACAGAGATGGAATTCATTCCAGGTCAGAGCTGTACGTGTGGGTCTCTGGGTTCTTTGGCAGATCTGTCAGGCTGCCGGTGTTGGATCATGGGAGCAGGAGGAAGGGGAGATGAACCTGAGGTTTTCTATGTTACAGCACTCCCGTGGCAAAGAGAGGGCTGGAACAGGTTGCACAGAGAGTTTGTGGAGTCTCCCTTCTTGGAGATACTCAGAAGCCACCCTGACATGGTCCTGGTGGCCCTGCTTGAGCAGGGGCTTGCACAGGAGAACCTCCAGAAATCTCTTCCAAACTCAGCCAGTCCTTGATTTTATGAAAAGGGAGTTGGGAGAGGTGATGGAGGTGATTTCATGTGCTGTGCTCTGGCAAAACTTTGGAGGGGCTTCAGAGGGACTGTTTGACATGCAGAGTGAAGGACCAGGAGCCTCTGCAGCTTGGGATGAGTGAGTCCCGTCTCTGAAACCCCTCGGAGCTCCCTCCCCAGGAGCTGGGGCAGGTGGGGAAGGGGCAGCAGGGGACCCTGGGGCTCAGCAGTGAGGAGCAGGCTCCTTCCCCAGCCTCTCCAGCGTGTTGTGACTGTTTATGTAAAAATAACAGATCTTTCCAAATATTTATTACTCGATCATGTGCTGAGGAGCGGGTGCCGTGCGTGCAGAAATGGAAAGCCGCCCCCGAGCAGCTGCCAATCTGGGCTGAGGCTGGATCTGGGATGTGGTTGATGTGGAAGGGCAGAAGCTGGCAGCTGGGGGCCAGGAGTGGTGCTGATGGGAGCAGGGTGGGCTGGTGGGGACCCTCAGGATGGTCAGTGGACAAGCTGGAAGGCAGAGTGAGGGGGGGTTAAATGAAATCTGCTTGGACAGGCACCTCTTTTAGGGGTTTTATCACCCCCAACTCTCCAAACAGACACAAGTTTGTGTTTGCAAGAGCATTTGGGTGGCTTTGTGGGAGCTCTGGAGGCAGCATGGTGGGGTAGCCATGCCCTGGTCAGTGGGGGAGCATCCCTTGGGGGTGATGGGGTGTTGGGTTTGTGCCTCCTTCTCGACCCCAACAATTCCAGGTGGCCTTTAAGCTCCCAGGAACATTATTCTTCCTGCAGGGATATGCAAGAGGTGCTCGTGCAGAGCAGTTTGGGGGACATTCCTGTGTCTTTCCCTGGGCTCTGCACGTGCTGGGAGGTGTTGCAGAGTGAGGTGGCTTGGTAGGGGTGATGCTGTGGGGATGCTGCACCGTGCTCTCCTCCAAGGGGAAACTCCACATGGAAAGATTGCTGGGAGGGGGGCTGGAATCTTTGATTCAGCTGCTGCAGTTCATTTTCCTGCCCTGGTGAGGTGGTGTGGACCTGTAGTAAGGCAGAGGTAAAGGGTGAGCATCTCTTCTGCTGGAGATCAGGTTTTTATTTCAAGAATCCAACTGGATGCCTCGGCAGGTCTTGGTGTGGAGGAGCTGGTGTGGTCTGTCCAGAGCTGAGGGTGGGCACGCAGCTGGGGGCTGCTGCTCGCTGTAGGAGCTGGTGCTGCAGCTGTAACACAACTAGTGAGCTACTAGAAGCTTCTGTTCCTTCTCCTCCCAGCTTTCCTGCCGGCCCCTCATGGCTCTGCAGAGAGGTTCCTCTTTTTATCTGTGTAGCAGAGAGGAAACGGGGAGAGGCCAATGTGAGCTGGAGAGACTCGCTGGGAATGCACAAGCAAAACTCAGTATTTCTGCAACTTGCCCTATTTTGTTTCTCTAAAGTGCTGCAGAACAGCTGGGAGACATTTCGGGCGAGCTCACAGATTTTTATTGTCCCATTTAGTCTCTTATGTATGGAGCTTTCCCCTTTATGGCCTTATTAAAATAGACTGGATGCAAAGCTGCCTCTGGGCGAGGTGGTGATGGCAGGGAGGGTGTGGGTGCTGTGGCAGCTGCAGCAGCACAGGATTGGGAGGAGATGACACCAGGGTGATGCTGGGGCTGGAGCAGCCGCGGCACGGCGGGATGTCCGAGGGGCTGCTGGTGCCTGGGCTTTCTCTGTGTGAGGGGTTTGGAGCCTGGTGTGCAGGGGATCAGCTAAATCACTTATCCAAACGTCATTAAAAATGCAAATGGATTCTTTCCCCGGGACGGAGCCGCATTAAAAAGTAGGGCATATCGTAAACATTAATAAAGTCATATTGGCCGGCAGGGACGTGGACGGGGAAAGTGAGCCAGGAAAGCTCTTTGCAGAGCTCTGTGTAAATAAAACGGCTCCTCTCTTTTCTCTTCTCCTCCTCCGAAGGCTGCCAGCCCAGATAATGTTCTCACTGAACCCAGTGGTGTGTCATTGCACAGGACTGTTGTCTGAGAAGAGCAAACTCAGTTCCTGGGTTGATGGAGTTCTGGTAGGGAAGCGGAAGCCGAGCATTCCGTCTGCTTTGTTGAAACAAAATTCATCTGAATTTTTTTATATTTTTTTTTAAAAAAAGGTAAAATACTAAGCAAGTTTGATTTCTTCCTCCCCAGCGTGTTTTAAGGTGACACTGCAGGCAGTGTCCGAGTCCCACCTTCTCTGCTGACCTTGGCCTAGGGCTGGTGCCTCTCTGCTCCTCCTCTCCACGGCCATCACCTTGAACAGGTTTTTGACTGCATCCCACGCAGTGCTGCATCCCAGAGCTTCCCTCAGGAACCCTGGGGGCAGGGACAGACGGATCCCAGGGACAGAGCTGCCCCCTCTCTCCTGCAGCAAGGTGACTCCTGCAGCCTGTGCCATGCTCAGTGCTGCCTGTCTGGCAGCATCAATAAAACCTCCTTGTTCTCAACAGCTCCGGCTGGAGCAGGAGGAGCGAGCAGACACAGTAAATCTGCATGTTGGAAATGTTATTTTAATATCTTATCCGTGGAGCATCAAACGCAGTGCCAAGTACACGAGCGCTCTTGCCAGCTGCAGCCCTTTGAATGTCTTCAAGGCAGCGATGTTGCTGTGTAATAACACACAGCGCTCCAGCCTGTCAGGAGATAATGGCCTGTTTTCAAGGGAGGAAAAACAACAGAACCCCGTGTAATCTGCTCCCCTTCCTGTGGCATGTGGGGGCTGGAGTGTGGGAGCGCTCGTCTTGCGAGGGTCAGCTCCGAGGGGCTCTGCTGTTTGTGGTGCTGCTGGCAAACCTCTCCTGGGAAGTGAACATTCATCTCCTGGCTGGAGTCCAGGAGAGTGCTCGGCACCACGGCGAGCATCCTCCCTCCCTCCCTTCCTTCTTCTCTCCTTCATGCCCAACGTGCTGTAGTGAGGGGCCAGGTGGTCCCAAAGCCCCCAAGGTCCAGCCATCAGTGTTGTTAGTCCTGTGCTTCCCCTCGCTCCTGTTCCCTGGCACTGTGGCAGTGGAGGGTCAGCCCCGTGTGAGGGGGTTAATGGAGCACCTGGAACGGGCAGCGTGTTGCCAAAATAGCAAATTGCCCCTGCAAACGGTGCCAGGGCTGCTGTCCTGTCCCCTGGCAAGTCCTGTGGGCTGTGGCTCCAGTGGGTTTGGCACGGACACCGTGGTGCTGCCTCTGGCCTCGGGAGCCTCCAGCAGAGCCGGTGGGAGCCTCATCCAGAGTGTCTCCTGCCCCAGGGGTCCTCCCCTGTTAACATGCAGTTTGTCATGCAGAGCTGGAGCTCCTGGCTGCCCTGGGAGAGCCCAAAGCTGGGCACTGTTCCTGCTGGGCACTGTTCCTGCTGGGCTCTGGTCGGTGCTGCCTCCGGTCCGTGCTGTGGTGGCTGTGGTACAGGGCTGGCACAGGGCTCCTGGGGTGCAGGGATGCCCACAGGGTACTGCTTAGGGGCTGGATCCTGCCCACTGCATCAGATGCATCGCTGGGACAAGCTTGTGGCTGACCTGGCTGCTGTTGGTTTGAACAGGATTTGGAAAATAGGAGCAACTTGTTCCTGATGAGCATCACCTGAACAATTCCCCAGCAGGTTCTGTGCCTCTGCTCTCCATGGGATCACGGGGGGGCTGCTCAGGCTGGGACAGCACTGGGGCAGCCCAGTGGAGCTCATCAAATTAGTGGTGTTGTTGAGGCCTGACAGCGAGATGAGGCTGCAGCTCAAGGTTTGCTCTTCCCTTGCTGTGCCCTCCCGGTGCCCTGCGTGGCTTGTGCTCTCTCGCTGCAGCTGGAGCAGCTCCAGGTGAGTGAGCTCATTAGCCTTGATCAGGTGACTGCTGATGGATCAGCTCTGGGCTGCTTCACCAGTCCAGCCCATGAACAGCAGGGACAAGCATCCCTCCAGTGTGGGCTGGCAGTCTGTGCCCTTCTTCGGTCTGGTGGCTCTGTGGAGACTCCTCAGTGGGGGCACCCTGGCGTGTCACCCTGGCGTGTCACCCTGTGGCGTGTCACCCTGTGGTGTGCCACCACCCCGAGTGTCACATGGCTGCAGAGCCCTCTCCCCAGGGGGCTGGGGTGCCCAAGGGCTGCCTGGTGTCCCCTCCCTTTGCCAGGGTCCAATGCCCTGGGCTGCTGCTGCTTTCCTGGGGACTCGCTGGCTCCTGGTCCTGCCCATGGGTGTTTGCAGAGCTGTGGTGGGGGGAAGACCTGATGGTGGCTTTTTGGGGACATCCTTCAGCAGTGATGGAGAGCATCCCTTCCTTGTCTGCGGCATTTGATGGTCCTGCCAGATCTTTTTAGAGTAGGGACAGCGGGGACAAAACAATGCTTGGTTTAATTTTATCCCTGTTTCGAAATAGCCTGAATGCTCATGGGACAGCTTCTCGCCGAGCCCGTGGCTCACAGATGGTGGCTGCAGGGTGCCCAGCCCCCTGGGCCCCCCTCTGCGGTGGGTGCTGGTGCTGTGGGAGGGTGCAGAGCGTGGGGGGCCGGGGTGGAGCGTGGGGACTGTGAGTCAGCAGCTGCCTGTGCAGATGGAGCTGCCAGGGCTGGGCTGCTGCGCGTGGGTTCCACCCCCAGGGTCCCTCTGAGCCCCCCTGCCCCCAAATGCTGTGGCCTGGGGGACACACTCCTCCAGTGGGGGGGCCTGGGAGAGTCCCAACCTAGAGGGAGCCCCTGCTCAGTCTCACAGCTGTGGCACTGAGCCTGTGTTGTGCTCTCGTCTGCGGGGGCACGGGGCAGCACTGTAGTCCCATCCCTGCCATGCCTGGCCGTGCTGAGGGAGCAGACCTGGCTCATGGGGGTGTTTTCTGGCTTCCCACCATGCAGGATCAGAGATAGAGCTCTGTCTCCTGCTGCCTGGCAGGTCCTGAGGTGTCTCATGGGCTTGGAAGCTCCAAAATGTGCTGGCTGATGTTTATCTGGGTTAGTTCACAGAATCCTGGAATGGTTTGGATTGGAAGGACCTTTAAAGATCATCCAGTTCTAATGCCCCTGCAATGGGCAGGGACACCTCCCACTAAATCAGGATGCTCCAAGCCCCCTCCAGCCTGGCACTGAAGAGGGATGAGGCAGCCCCAGCTCCTCTGGGGGCCCTGCATGTTGACCAGGGGGAAGTGGAGGTGCTGAAGGACACACTGGACTGGGCTCCAACCCTCAAACTGGGCCACAGGTGCCCAGCAGCGAGCTGGTGGCTGCCCAGCTGAGGCAAAACCTAGTGTGCAACAGGAGGGAGAGGCCAGAGCTGGATGGGAAGATGTCGTGAGCTTGTCTTGAGCGCTCGGTTTGATTGGTGGCGTGGACGGGAGGTCAGGAGCTGTTTGTGCCAACGTTTAAAGGGCTGCCAGGGCAAGTTTGGCTTGGAAGGAACCTGAAATACCACCTGGTTCAAGTTCATGCCATGGGTTCCTGTACTTGGTGACCAGGGGGGTGTCGTGCTGGTGGTGCAGCCGCAGAGGGGACACGGTCGGTGTTGTGTGTCGGGAACCCAGGGCTGTGCACCACGACACAATTGCAGCACTAAATATATCCTCTGTAGGCAGCTCTGCCTTACCAGGACCCTGGCTAACTGCTGCTTTCACTTGTACTTAAATTGAGCTGTTCACGTTCCTGGGTGTTCAAGAAACCCTTCAAACATCATTTGGTGTGTGGAGAACAAACCCTTCCCAAGATGCTGCCAGCTCAAAATAAGCCTGAGGCAGCAGCAGGGAAGTCATTACTCCTCATATCGGACAAAAAAAAATATGTTCCTGTTGTATTCATGATTATTTTTGTTTTTTGTGCTTCCTGAAAAGCCAAGGGACCGTGCAGCGTTCTGGGGTTTTTTTTAGAAATACACAGGGGAACAAGATTACAGCCCATACTGTCTCTTTAGCAGTAAAGAAATGCCTCCCAGCCTTTGCTGCGTGGTAACTCTGTGATCATGGTCTACTCTTGGTGGTGTCTTGGTCAAGGAGTTTCAGTTATTCACATTTGTAGGGCTGGTTTTGAACTCCAAGCCCTTGGCTCACTGGTGATGAGTGTCTGGAGGAGGGTAAGTGCTCTGGAAAGGGAAAAACCAACACTTGTGGCCAGGGGTGCTTGAGAGGTTTCTCCCATGTATGAGCTCCACTCTCTGCCCTCAAAAGCTGCTCTACAGGACATGAGAGCAGCATCTCACTGTGAGTGCTCAGCATAAGCTCCTCCTGCTGCTCTGTGGGAGCAAAAGGCAGCTCAGTCTCTGGATCTCCAGTGCCAGGGAAAATTAATCCTCCTATCAGGATTGTGAAGCCTCTTGGCCAGAGGGGGCTTAGGAAGAGCACGAGGAAATCCTCTCTGGAATCAATGGATTCCAGTGTGCTCCAGGGGCTGTTGGAGGTGTATGTGACACCAGCTCTTCTAGGGACATAAAACCATAACATTCCCAAGTGGATCTGTGCCAATTTTCCCTAATATCCCATCTAATGGCTAGATGGGGGCAGTGCAAGGGGCTCGTTCCCACTGCCACTGGGACGAGGTGGGACGTGGGCACGTGGCACTGGTAACAAGGGCTGTTGGTGATGTTTGGAAGATGAAAGACCCTTCCCCAGCCTGGTGTCCCTGTGGCTCAGTGCC
The DNA here is from genome assembly GCA_038380795.1 of Pyrocephalus nanus. NCBI lineage: Eukaryota > Metazoa > Chordata > Aves > Passeriformes > Tyrannidae > Pyrocephalus > Pyrocephalus nanus. The sequence goes on from CM076276.1 coordinate 15,634,457, forward strand.
TGTTTGGAGATGCCCACAGCATTCTTGGGGCACTGAGACTTGGTCTCTGCTCTTGGAAATACGACAGTGCTCAGAATATTAAAATTTAAGGGCAAGGAGGGGGATGTGAGGAAGAAAATGGAAGTGAAGTTCCCCCTTCTTCTTGAAGATAAGTGACAAAATCCAGCTTTAACTGAGTTACATTTTAGCACTTAGGGGACTGGGTTTTTATCTGCCTTGAACAGGATTAATACGCTGTGACAAAAAGGAATGGCTTCAAAGCAGGCTGGCAGCATCTTCTCAGGCTGGGAGATACAAGAGTCAGAACTGGGATGGTGGTGGGTTATCTGCCACCAGGACTGCCCTCTTCTTAATGCCTGACCTGTTCTCTGGGCAGCACTGATCCTGCTGGGATACCTTTCCATATTTCTCCCTCCTCTCAAGAGCCTGACCTGGAGTTTCAATTACAATATTAAATTACCAGGTCACCAGAGTCAAAGTAGGCTGCCAAGTTTTTAATGATCTTCCCTTTCTTCTCATGTGGTTTTTTTTTTTTTTTTTTCCGAGCCTCCTTTCCATCTCTGCACTTTTAATTGAGACCATCTGTAATTTAACACATCGCCACGGCGCTCAGCGAGTTGTGTAACTGGTGCAGGGTTTTAGGAGGACTCGGTGCTCATCCTCAGGGACTGCAGCAGCTTTCCACTGTCTTCCAGCGCCTTCGGAAGAAATCCAGAACTAATTGCCAAGACTGTTTAATCTGCTCCCTCGGGGCTTTGATTAATCACAGAGTGCTTATTTTTCATCTCTCACTGGTGGAGATACCGAGGGTGTCGCTGGGGGGGCTGGGACTGGTCCTGAAGCTGGTGTGTGGGTGATTGTGAGCACAGTTGGCTGCAGGCACCAGGGATGTCCCCAGGGAGCCAGCCCCCAGCCCCTTGCAGAGGCTCTGTGCTCGGTGGGGCTGCAGCGGTGTCCTCGATTGTCCAAGGTGCAAAGCAAGTCTGTCCATCAGTTTTGCATCTCCAGAAGTGTCTCCTCTGCCTGACCTTGGCCAGCAACTGGCTGCTCCTCCTCCAGTGCCTGTGATCCCTAAATTGTGTGTCCCTGCTTGCCTCGGGGCCATCCTCCAGGTGCCGACCTTCTCTCCATGCCACATCACGATGCTCATGGCTCAGGCTGGTAGGAAACAGGTTAGAGAGGGGACTGTTAGCATGGAAAGATCCCAGTTCCACCCTGTGGAATGAGGTGTGAGTGTTGCTGCAGGGTGAGACCTGGCTATAGTTCAGGAGGGGGGAACAGCACGTTCCCCAGGGCAGCTGTGGGTGGGCAGCATGTGCTGATGAGTTCCCCTGCTCCGTGTCGGGGTCTGTGCAGGGCTCCTGGAGCAGGGAACGGAGCAGAGGAGGAAAGTGTCCATGGGGAGTCACCGGTGGCTTTGAGCTTCCCTGCTGGCCTGGGCTGTGTCCTGGGGGAGCTGGGTTTGGGGGTGGGTGAGTGGTGCAGCTCGGTGTCTGTGTGCCCATGGTCACCCCCACAAACAGCCTCTCTGTGGGGTCCTGCCAGGGGCTCTTGTTGGTCTCTCAGGAGCTTGTTTTGTGGTAAAACTTGGCTGTGCACCTGCATGGTCCAGGAACAGGCAGGTGGTGGGGGGAAAGAAGAGTTCCTGCAGGGTGTCTTTGGATGCTGGCATGCTCTGCTTGCTGCTCCCAAGCAGCTTTTTTGGCCCAAGCTGGGTGGAGGAATTCACCCTCTGCCACGTCCAGTGAACCTTGTGCCAGCAAGAGCCACAAAATCCAGGCCAGCTGGATTTTGCTTCCTGGAGCAGCCCCTCTGCCTGGACAGCCTGGCAGCCTGGAAGTGGCTTTAGGTGTTCCTCTGGCACATGCAGTGGGAGAATGAAGTTCTCTCCCCATCCCAGCTCTGATGCTGTCATCAGCCCTGTCCCCACCCACTCCTCTTCCACTGCTGGAAATGATTGATGCTCCTCATCCCGCCTGGCTCCAGCACATTCATTGTCATGCAGAGGATGTTGTCAATTCATTGTGGTATTTCATGGAGGAGCTGCAGGCAGTTTTGGGTGGTTTGTTCATGTGGGCTCAAGTCCTTCTAAAAAGCCCCGTGGCTGGGCTCAAAATACTCAGCCCCTTTCAATGAAAAAAAGAGGAATGTTAAAGATAAACCTTTCAGGAGCAACCAGTGGAGCCTTCTTCCCCCTCCTTCTCAGTGCAGTGGGGCTGTTCAGGTGTTGGACGCTGCAGGACTGGGTTCACCTGAGTTTTGCTGACAAGGTCTTATCCCCAGAAGCTGCAGGTGCCAGTTGTACCCAGCTCTGACAGCAGGATGCTGCTGGAGCTCAGTGATGGATGGTGATGGGTCTGCAGGAGCCACCCAGAGCTCTCAGCCTGTGGCAGCGTGAGGAGCCCCCCAGACCTTGCCCACAGTTCCCTCGGTGCTGGAATGTGTTTTCCTCCCCATCCCAGGGTATCAATAACACAAATGTCTCTGAGGAGCCCTAAACCTTTTAGTTCACAGAGGAAGGGGGTAAAGCTGGGCTTTGGGCTCTCGCCCAGTTTTGGAGGCTGTGGCAGTTCCTGCTGCTGGAGCTGGAGCCTGGTGCTGCTGCCAAGAGCCCTGACTGTGCTGCTGGGTGGGGGTCTTGGTGGGCTCCCAGACCTCCTGTCAGCACAGCTGGCTCCCAGCACAGCCTGGGGATCTGCTCAGGCCAGGAGCACACACGGGGCTAAATTATTCAGTCTGAAAGTGAATCTCTGTTACAGCTCAGTATGGGAGAAATGCTGATGAAGTATTTAAATTCTGAGCCGATTTTCTCGGAGCCGGGACAGGCTCCCTAATGCAAAATTAATGTCTCTGTGTCTCTGGAATAGCTGCCAGCCCAGACTTTGTGCACTGCCAGCCTGTGGCACTGTGGGATGAGGGAGACAGGGCTCTTCTGCAGCATCCTGGGCTTCTTGTTTCAGATCCATCATTGCCCCTCTTCCCCTCCCAAAGAGCAAACGGGCAGAGCAGTGAGGGGTCAGTTTTCTTGGAATTTTCCCTGTAGAGTCAATGGGACGTGTGAGCAAAAAGCCTGGAGCTGGGTTTTTGGGCAGATGAGGAGCCTAAATAAATTAGGGTATTTCAGTCTGCCCTTTCCCTAACAGGGACTTGCACAGAAGAGGACCCCAACTGTTCGGGTACGTGGCCCCTATTGCCGAGCTCCTGACCCGGAGAGGCCTTGGGGGGCCAAGAGGAGCCTCGACATCCTCCTCTCCCTGCAAAAGGGGCTATGTTTGTGTGATCCCTGATCCCACATGTTTGTGTCCATGCTCTGTCCCTCTCCAGAAGCCAGGCTGGGATGAGCAGTGGTGCCTGCTCTGTAGGATCTGAAGCGGACCCCGCTCCGGACGCCGCTGCCGGAATCTCCCGGAGAGCAGAAGGGACAGTGAGAATTGCTTTTGTAATGGCTGGAAGATTGTACAGCTTTAAAAAGATCCATCCTGCTGCTTTTGCTCCAGAAATACCAGGAAATGCAGTTTTCTCTGCCTGGCACTCGATGACAGCTCTCCCAGCGCTGGTTTGCCAGGCTGGGCCTCCTCGGGTCTGTGACGGAGGTTTTTGTGTCCCACTGCTGCAGATTAACAGGTCTGGGGGAGAATCACTCCCTGGGGTTGAAATCTTTGTAGCTGTCCAGGCAGTCAGAGCCTGCTAGAGAAACCAGCTCAGGAGACCTCACAGAAGAGAAGCCTCATGTCTTGTGCTCTCTGTTTTTTCCCCTTTTCCTTAAGGAAAACAGCTCTTTCCTTTTCTGTAACAAACCCAAACTGGGCAGAAATGCTTTGTCACACTTCTTACCTCTGTACCCCACTTCATCACCTCATCTTTTACTTGAATCAGTGACCTCTGCCCCTGTCCCTGGTCCCCAGTGGCCTCTGTCCTCTCCCTTAACCTTCCTGCTCGTCCCAGTGTCAGGATGCTGCTGTGCTTGGGCCATGTGCCCAGTGGGGCAAATCAGCAAAATTCCAGTGTCTTCCAGGGGACAGGAGTTTCTCATCATTCCTCGTGGTTGCTGGGCCATGGTGGAGCAGGCACAGACACAGGGAGGGTGGGCAGGGTCCTTTGTGCCACTCTCTTCATCCTCCAGCCAACAAGCACCCGGTGCATCAGCCCGGATCCTGACATCCCCATCCCTGCTCCCAGTGCTACCCAAAAATCCCTGTGGATCATAGTTATTTTTACTGTGTCGCTCTGGAGCTGACAGTGGGAAAACCACTGAAGTCTGAGGAGCTGAAGACATTTGTTGTGCTGTAAGAACCCCAGAAAGCTTTTAACCAAAGCTGGGGATTAAATCCAAAGAGCACAAATTTTAGCTCAGCTTCTCTCTCTGTGTGCTCTAAGTGATTAAAAGCTGTAAAGTGCTGTCAGAAATTGAGGACTTCCCCTCCTGGAGCCCTTATTTCCCCTTATTTTATGATTACCACGCTTCACTGCCTCTGTTTGATGTCGTGAGTCTGAGTTATTTTTTTTAATGTGGAATGGAAAATCGTGGGCAGCTCTGGCTTTGGAGAGTTTCAGTCCCTCATTGGGGCACAGCCCAGGGCAGTGCCTCTGACCCCGGGGGGTTTGCCCAGTGTAGGTGGATCAACACAAAGCTTCTTTTAAAAAAAATCCTTTTTTCTGGTGCTTTTGTTTTCTTCAGTTTTGCTAATCTGAATTCCAAGCTGTTTCCTGAATCTGTTGTTCCTTGGGAAGTGGAGACGTTATCCAAATGAGAATATCCACAGGTTGGAAGGGAGCAGCCACACACTGAGATGTGCTCGAAATAATCTTTGAGCTTCGTGATACTGGAACCATCTGCCAGAGCTCGGCTCCGTCACTCCCTGGGGAGGCTTGAACTCCTCCCTGCCTTTGATTTTTAGATGAGTCTTGCTTGAACCTTCTTCTGTCTCTGTTAACTCTCCATCTGTCTCCCTTACTTGACATGCTGTATCCAAGACTGTTCCTGGTGCTTCCAGACCTCTCCCTGGCCTAACGAGGGGGACGAAGGCTGCCCTTCAGTGGGAATGTGTGTTCTGGGAAGGGATGAACTCGGGGGAGGCATCAGAGGTGACTTCACTGAATTATTCATTTTGTGAAGGACTCAGGGAAAATTCTTCAGAACATCAGGAGAAGGAGTTCCTGCAATGAAATTAGAGCGACAAATGGAGATCAAATGGAAGGCAGGGCTGCTCTGGGGGCTGCCAGGCAGGGTTTGTTCCTGCAGGAAGCCGTTTCTCACGGCGGCTGGGCCTTGGGGAGGGCTGGATACCTTCCTGCAGCTCAGGACGTTCCGTGTGGGAGATGAGGCCAATCCCATCTCCTGTGGCAGGCTGGGAGCGAGCAGGGGGCAGGGGATGAGTTATCAACCAGGGCCAGCCTTGCTCTGTGTGCCAGGGATGCTGTGGGTTTGTGCTCTCCCTCGGCTGTGGGCTGGTGCCAGGGACCCCTGCAGAGGGCTGGGAGCTTCTGTAGGGGCTGGAGGTGCTTTGGGGTTTTTCTGGGTTTTTCTGAGTGATGTGGGGCTTTGGGTGGCCCAATGCTATGGCTTTTCTTCCAGTATCTGTAAACCTTTGCAGTCATTTAGGTTGGATCTCAGCAAAAGGTTCTTCCCCCAGAGGGTGGTTGGCACTGAACAGGCTCCCCAGGACAGTGGGCACAGCCCCAAGGCTGCCAGAGCTGCAGGAGTGTTGGGACAGCTCTCAGGCACATGGGGGGATTCCTGGGGAGCCCTTTGCCCATCCAGGAGTGACACTTGATCCCTGTGGCATCTAAAATACCTGATCCAGAACCAGGTCAAAGTATGCTGGAGAAATTGTGCTCAAAATACCACAAAAGATCTGCTCTGAGCAGGACTGGCCACTGTGTCGAGGTCAGGTTGGACAGAGCTCTGAGCAACCTGGTGTAGTGGAAGATGTCCCTGCCCGTGGCAGAGAGTTGGAATGAGAGGAGCTTTGAGGTTCTCTCCTACCCAAAGCATTCCAGGATTCTCTGATCCTGCGTGTCCTGGCAGTAGCAGCACGGGCAGGGCTGCTGCTGTGCTGCTGTCCAGGACAGGCTCAGCAATCTCAGGGGTCTGCAAATAAAATGCTGACCTGAGCCTTTCCTGGGCTTTGGTATTTCCAGGAATACTTATGCCTGTGTTGGGCTGGCTCCCTGTTGCCAGTTTAAGGAGCTTAAAGCTTTGCTAAAGGGCTTTCCCTGGGCAGGAGCGGCCGGCCTGGGAGGGATTTTGTATTCTAAGAGCAAATCTTTGGGCATTGTTGTGTCTTTGGGCAAAGTGCCTGTCTGTCTGAGGGCAGAAGGAGCCTGTGAGGTGAGAGATGGCAGGGAAACACTTTGTTTGTGCGTTGTGAAGAGGAGAAAGGGCAATATTCTGCAGGAGGAAGGTGCAGGTGATGGGCAGCGAGTGGGATCAGCAGCTGCCGGTGCCGAGGACTCGCCTCTGGCTGCTGCAGGAATCTGCAGGAATCTGCAGCACCCTTCCAAAACATGCAGGCAGCCAATGCTCCCAGCCCCATGCTGCCAGATAGAGCTGTCATTCTGCAGCCTGTCCCTCTGTTCAGGGGAACAGCCTGGTTTGGCCTCTGGCAGCCTGGAGCTGGTGGATGCTCTGCTGAGCTGCCCCATCACCCTCGCTGCCTTGGCAGGTCCCTTCCCCAGGGTGTCCCTTCCCCAGGGTGTCCCTTCCCCAGGGTGTCCCATCCCCAGGAAGTCCCTTCCCATGCTGGAGGTACAGCCAGACATTTGCTTTGCAAACTTCAAACTCCTGGAACACATTTTGATGAGGTTTTTCTGATTGGCAGGTTCTGGGATCAGTTTAGGAAATTGCTTTATGTTTTTCTGGAGGGTTTTTGAGCAGTGGTTGAAGCCAAGAAGCCTTTCAGCATGTGTGTGTATATATATATATTTAAGCAATACTGTGTTAGCATTTTCTAGCATTTTCTCTCTTTTCATCCTCCACAATAAGATTATTTCCTAGGGTTTGAAAATGCCCGGTTGCTATTGTGATTTCTTAGCCCTCAAACCCAACTTTCCAGAAGATCTTTCTTCCCAGGACTGTGTCAGGATGCCTGGGAATGGATGTGTGTGATCTCAGGACAGAGATGTCTCCTGAGACCCCTGCAATGGAGCTGGCTCTGAGGGATAATTTAGGACAGGAATCACTCTTGTGTTATGCAGTAGGGAATGGGAAAGGTTAATCTTTCCTTCTTGTTGTATACAAATGACTTGGGACGTTTGTAGCTCACCAGTGGGATTTGATAACTTTATTATCCAAATAATAAGATTTACAAATTAACTGTCTAATTAGCAACCTGGGAAAGCTGCTGCTCGTGCTGGGGTTTCTAAACTGACAAAGACATGGCTTAAACTGCTGAAGTGTGATGACAGCAGGAGGGCACAGCAGTGGAAAGATCTATCAAAACTCCCATCCGTTGGGTGGCATGCGTGTTTGGGAGCTGAGACGAGTTTGCTGACGTGAGACCCTGTACCTGATTCATTCTATTGACCCTTATTTCTTTTTTTCATGGATGGAGCATTCACCTAAGCATGTGTGAAGTGTTCCAGTGGATCTTTGAGGCTTGTGGAGCTTCCTTTGAAGCACTGGATGCAAAGCCTGCCCTGCTGCCATCGACAGAGAGCTCCAGTTTGCATCGGATGCACAGGGAGGTGTTGGCTCCACTGTCCTTCAGTGGATTCTCTTTACAGTCTATATTATCCTTACAATTTACATTAGAATCCTGCAATGGTTTGGGTTGGAAGGGACTTTGAAGACCATCCAGTTTGGTCCCCTGCCATGGGCAGGGACACCTTCCACCAGCCCAGGTTACTCCAAGCCCCGTCCAACCTGACCTTGGACACTGCCAAGGGTGGTCTTTAAGGTCCCTGCCAACCTAAGTCATTCCATGATAAATTCAGCCTGGTAGCAATCTCGTTCCTTCTGCTGAGCTGGAATTATCCCTGCTCAGCTGGGCAGCTCCCACTGCAGCCCAGACTGGCAGCAGAGCACCCTCCCAGCGGCGCCTGAGCTCCGGGTGTCACAGAGCTTATTGAGTTTACACACACACTTCAGGAGAAATCCTTGCTAATAGAGTCCTAATTTCTTCCTTCCTGCTTCCCAGATGCTTCTGTCTCCATAGAAAAATGACAGAGATGGTGAGCAATGCTTTCAAGAAAATGTTTGTTTGTTTGACTCAGAAAAGCAAGTGAGAGGTCCTGCGAGGAGAGAGCTCTTGGCAGATGTTCTGCCTTAAAACCTCCCGGGTCTGGTTTTTCACAATGAAAAATGCGAAAAGGAAAAGGAATTCACAGCTGGATGTAGCAGAGCACAAAGAGGGGGTTGTGAGGTTCGTGGCCCATGTCACTCACCTTTTCCTTGTTCCTTAGGGAAAGTCCCATAGTGCTGCCACTGTTCTTGTTGCCCCAGGGATGGGGCACAGTGTGGATTTGGTGCAGGGTGTGGGTGCACCCAGGCAGGAGCTGGCACTCAGGAGGATGTGACATGAGGGGTGAGGTGGTGCCTGTTCCCCAGACCTGGGACATCCCAGCTCCTCAAAGCAGTGCTGCCACCTCCAGCTGCAGGGTGAGGTGGGCTGAGACCCTCGAAAAAATACCAGGGCCATCAGCTGAAGTTCCCTGCAGTGCCAAATGGCTCTTCAAGGTCTGCTACTGAGGGTGATGTGCTTATTTGCCATTTAGGGAAAAAGTTCACCTTGAAGTATGGTGCTCTGACTGTGAAAACTTCAGAAGTAGTGCTGGCAGCTTCAGATTGGCACATGCTGGAAGGGTTTGGTAGTTCAGGGGATGGGGACTTAGCTCTGGATACTTCTACTTGGAAGTCTGGGTAGGGGCATGTCGGGATTGATTTCCTGTGCTGTTCCCAGAAGGGCGATTGTCGTCGATGTGCGTGAGGGGAGGGAGCCGTGCGTGTCTTCTGGCCTGGCAAACGGAGGCTGGGGAGATGCTGAAGAAAAGCAGAGCTGTGGGAGGAAAATTGCCCACCTGTTCCCTCAGTACAATCTTCCATTTTTGGACACATGCACTTTTCAGCTCAGATACCGCGAGCGCCAGATTCTCCCTCTTTTTATTCCCAGCGGTGACCTCAGCGTGTGCCACAAGTGACAATGAGCTCAGAGGAACAGAAGGGTTCCCAGCCCTCCTCTGACATTTGCTCAACACTTTGTTCTGCTGGGATTTATAAAATGCCTGGTCCAGCCAGTGATGTTCAGTAAGGGTTAAAACTCTGCCACAGGTTAAGGAACCGACTCAGGCTGCGGGGCCTCTGCTCACAAATCAGATGCAGGCACATTTTATTTTGTTAACTCCTGGTTCTCGTGGTGCTAGTCTGTGACGTGCTCCTCACCCCCTCCCTGTCTTCTCTTTGCAGTTTGCTGCTTCGTCGTGCACAAGCGGTGCCATGAGTTCGTCACCTTCTCCTGCCCTGGCGCCGACAAAGGCCCTGCCTCTGATGTAAGTACGGGTATGGTGCCCCGGCTGTGGGCACAGCGTGGTGCTGAGGGGCTCACTGTGGTTCACAGCCCTTCAGAGAAGATCTTCCTGCAGCTTCCTCGCTTGAGGGCACTTCTGTGCCGTTACTTCACGAGTCGTTTAGGTTGGAGCCTCTAAGATCGAGTCCAACCATTCCCCCAGCACTGCCAAGGCCACCACTAACCCATGTCCCCAAATGCCACATCAACACGGCTTTTAAATCCCTCCAGGGATGGTGATTCCATAGTTAGGGGGACTCTCATGTTTCTGGGGCTTAAAACACTGAAGCCTCCCAGTAACTTGCTCTCAGCAGAGCAGGGAGAATGTCTGGGGATGCAGAGAGTTCCCTTTGGGGCCGACCCTGCAGCCTTGCCCCGGTATCATTTCATCTCTTGCGTCAGAAAACCACCCAAACACCTGCTATCTAAGTCCCCCTCCTTATTTTCCCGAGGATTTTCTTTCCCGGTGGATCTTTTGGGGTGAGTGGGAGCCGGGGCAGCAGAGCTGGTCCGTCTGGCAGGTTTTGAGCTTTGCCGTGGAAACTGGCTAATTTGGGGAACTGCTGGGAGAAAGGAGCTCAAATTGGGGAAACGACAGAGCACCACAACTCTCACCCTTAAAAATAGAAGTGGTGGGAGCAGGCGGCGTAACAGGCTGCGGAAGGTGGAGGCTAAACACGTCGCTTGCCCTCCCGAATCGGGGCTGTGTGCTGTGGTGGGGGGACATGGGGGCCATCAGCAGTGGGTGAGGTTCATCCTGGGCTGGGTGATGGTCGAACCTGAGCCCTGGCAGCCTCTGCTTGTGCAGCCTCTGCTTGTGCAGCCTCTGCGGGAGCAGCCGCGGCACCCACGGCCCTTCCTGCACCCGGCACAGCTCACACCGGGGGGGTGGCAGTGCCACTGCTGTCACCCACAGGACAAGGGCCCTGAGGGCTTTGCTGTGCTGGGAGTGCCAATGGAGGTGTGGGCAGGAGCTGCTGCCTGCTTGGAGTGAGGCCAAGGGCGAGGCTTGGCTGGAATACGAGCACCCCTCTTCCAGCTCGGGGTGCCCGGGGCACTGCCAGGTCCTTACAGGGAGCACTGGGGGTGTGTGGGTGTGTGGGTGTGTTTGTGTGTGGGTGTGGGTGGGTGTGCACACCCAGTGTGCCTGCACAGTGTTTGTCCCACAGCCCTGGCCTCGAGCAGCTCACTCGAGGGGATGGAGCTGCAGGAGAGGGAAGTGATGGTCTCAGACTGCTCAACTTCCTGCCTCTGCTTTTCTTCTGGGGACTTTCACTCCCTGTCTCTGCTCGCTGAAACAGGGCCAGGAGAGCTGGGGAAGGCGTGGGGAAATGAGGGGAGAGCGGTGGAGAGGGATCCCTTCCCCGAGGGGTGAGCCTGGCCATCCAGGCAGCACAGGGGTCTGTGCCGTGTGGGCAGTGCCAGTGCCTGGGGTGGGTGTGGGTGCCACTGGTGTGTGCTGGGCTCCCTGCCCCGTGAGCCTGCAGTGCTGGAGGCTTTACAGACCCTTGATGTGACACTGTGGAGTTCCCTCTGGCCGTGTGGCTGCAGCTCTGACACGCTTTCTCTCTGTTCCCTGTCGCCTGAAACACAAAGACAGCAAGACCTGCAGGTCCCTCACGCCCTGCCTGGGGCTGTGGCAGGGGTGGCACCCGTGCCCAGTATCTGCTTTGGTCGGTGCTTGGACATTTGTGCAGGCTGAGATGGAATCTGGCTGCTAAGGCTGCTTTGGGTGCAGTGTGATGGAGAGGGAGCTGGAGCCGGAGCAGAGCCCGGGCTGCCACCCCAGCTGTGGGCACCCAGAGGGGTGACAGTGGTGGGTGAGGGGAGCACCCAGAGGGGTGACAGCGGTGGGTGAGGGGGGCACCCAGGAGGGTGACAGTGGTGGGTGAGGGGGGCACTCAGGGGGTGACAGTGGTGGGTGAGGGGGGCACCCAGGAGGGTGACAGCGGTGGGTGAGCAGAGCATCAGCCCTGCAGCTGCAGGAGGCCCTGGGAGCAGCTGGGTGGGCACTCTGGTTGGTGCAAGGGAGATGGGAACGCTGAAATCACCTGCCCTTGCTGAGGGAAGATGGGGTCTGGCAGGGCTGGGATCCAGCTGCCACCTCTGGAGCAGCGCTGGGAGCCTGCCTGGCACTGCCTCAGCATCTCTGGGGAGCAGGCTGAGCCCCCAGGACAGGCAGCAGGATGGGGGACACTCCACCTGCCCCACGGAGCTCTGGCTGGTGGTGCACACAATAGTTTGCTTTCCCTGCCCTACACAGAGAGCAGCGAGGAACCCTGGGGCAGCCAGGTCCCAGCTGGTCTCCCCAGCAGCTCTGGGTGACTGTGGGCAGCCTCTGCCTGGCAAGGGAAAGGTCTAATTTAAATCCAAGTTGTCACATTTGAAGAGGCCCCACAGCATGGGGTCAGGTGTAAAGGCCCTTGGTCACATTCCCTGGGGCTTGTTGTTATCCCTGGGTGAGTGTTGCCCCCATGGCACAGCCCTCACACAGGTAACAGCTGCCCAGTGCTGTTAATGAGCCTCTTACTACATAATTTCTGAAAATGAAGAGGGATGCAGATGCTTGGGACGAAAGCAGGGAGAAAATGGTGCTTTCATAGCCGTGGGTTTTTTGTTTGTTTTTTTTTGTGGGGGTTTTGTTTGTGGTTTTGGAGGTTTTGTTTGTTTTTGTGCGTTTGTTTTGTGATTTTTTTTGGTGGTTTTTTTTGGGGTTTGGTTTTGTTGTTTTTGTTTTTTTTTTTTGCTATTTAGCAAAGCCCCCCAGAGCCCCTCTGGTCTGTACCACTGCCCCTCTGTCACCAGGGGACGAATGCAGGACAGAATTCCTTCCTCCTGCACAGTCAGTTATGCTCTTACAGCAATACCATTATATTTATAATATATAATATTTATAATTACATAATCATATAATCCTTAAGGAGCTTTGAATCAGGAGAGGGAGAACTACAGCACACAGCAATGCCCTGTCAGCTTTGGGATGAGCCAGGGACTGGGGCTTTGCTTTGAACTGATGGAAAGCTGGACTTGCCTGTGCTCTGTGGTTGCTGATAACCGTGGTGTGAGTCCAGAGACACCTGATGTCACATCTGGTGGCATCAGGCTGTGCTGGGGACAGAGATGTGTTTTTTTCAGTTGGTGCCACAAGCTGCTAACTCTTCCAGCAATATGAATCTCCAGTGAATCCAGCAGCAATAAGGAGCTTAATTTATTGCTTGTGTTAGAGCTCACAGTGGGCCCCGTGGCTGTGCTGAGCTGCAGAGGGAAGGGAGCCCAGCATGCAGGGCTGCTGCAGCCAGGGCTGGGGCTCACCGTGCCAGCTGGCTGCTGGTTTGCTTCCCAGAGCTGCTCTTTCCTCTGGCCTGGTCCTGGAACCCAGGGGAAAAAAGTATATTAAAAAAATATCTTCTAACTTTGCTCCTTGATCTCTGTGTCTTCACAGTTACTGGAGAATCAAGAAGAAAACCCTTTCCCCCTGTGCAGTGCTTATGATCTGTCTGAACATTTAAACACCTGTGTAATTCTAATTACAGAAATAAAACTCTTCAGCTTGAAGTTCAGGATGTGCTGAAGTGCTTTGGGGGATGCAGGCTGGTGCATGCACACATAACCTGGGGTGAGCTGGTCTTTCACACCTGGGGAGCAGAATCCCTGGAGACCACTGAAATGTCAGTCTGTCTAGTGATGAGTGGACAGACTTTGGGGTGTTTCTGTTTGATCTGGTTGGGTTTGAACCTCCTTGAGGAGAGCGTGGTTGTGTGTTTAACCTTGCCAAGCCTGCTGAGTAGGAGCCTTGCATCTAGGAGAGGGGACTAATTACACATGATAGGGCTCTAAGTAGAAAAAAATGAAAGATTAATTGCTTCTTGCAGCAGAGAATGGAGCTGTATCTGCAGCTGTTGGTGCTGCAGACATCAGGCTGTGTTCATGCCACGCTGGTCGGGGCAGGACTTTAATTCCACACTGAGGTGCTGTCAGGCTGTGATCTCTCCCCAGCATTCCCTGAGTGAGAACTGGGGAGGGGCTGGCAGCCCAAACCCCTGCCTGCCCTGTGCAGTTCTGGTGTTCCTCGTTCCCAGCTCTGGCACTCCTGTGCCTCGTCTTGGCAGGAGGCAGAGCTGCCATGGCCACTCTGACCCACAGCGAGGTCTCCAGGAGCTGAAATCAGGCATGTGTGATGTATTCCAGTTGGCAAACCTAATTATAGCCAGAGCTATTAGTAGAATGCATAATTATTTAAATTGTAGACAAAATAATCATTAAAATGACCTGTTAAAGGTCATCTAATCAGGATGCATTAATGAATATCAGAGTTGCTCCTGGAAGGTAACAGGCCAGTGTAGCTACATTTCAATTTTGCTTGTAGTTTGTCCCTGTTTGCAGCGTGAGGAGAGGATTTCAGGAGGAATTTCTTCCATGGAAAGGGTTCCATCGAGTCAGGACCTTTCTGGTGACTCCAAGCAGCCTCTTGCCCATGTGCTGCCTCAGAGCACAGGATCTGCTCCCTCCTCACATCTCCCATTCCTCTGGGCTTCACTGTCCAATGCTTTGGCAAATCCTCACAACCTTCCTGCAACTTGCTGCTTGCTTTTGTGCTGCTAATTAACTTCTCCAGCTCTCGTGCTGTGCCATCTGCCCCTCAAGCGAGGGCACCTGCTCGCTGCTCCAGCAGCCGGTGACAGTTCCCATGGGATGAAGATGTATCTGCCTTGCTCCCTCCCAGCACCTTCTGGTGCTTCCCTGGCTCTGCCACAGCCCGACTCCTTCTCCTGGCAGCCTGCACATGGCTCCAGCCCCGGGATTGAAAAGCTCTTCTCTCATTGTCTCGCCTTGTTTGTGTCTGGTTACTGATGGAGCAGATGGTTGGGTCTGTGCCCTCCCCGTGGCTCCAGAGTACCAGGGCTGGGTCTGAGGTGGGTTTGTGCCCTCATCAGGAGGGTGATGCAGCCTGTGCTCACGCAGGTGGCACCAGCTGGGGGTCCTGCAGACAGGAGGTGTTTCAGGGGTCTCTGTGCTGTTCTGACACCCAGAGGCTGCAGGGAAAGGGCTGTGGGAGCCCCACTCTCATGGAGATGTAATAAAATGACTCTCAAGGCATGTGCAAGATACCAGACATGTCTAAAGGATGTAGAGATGTAAGTGCTGCTCTGGGAGAGAAGCTGAGTTTGGCTTTTTTTTTTTTTTCTGCTTGGCAAGAGAAAGCATTTTATTCAGTGTTGCCAGCAGCAAGAGAAGAACAACTGTTGTCCATATCCCTCTGCAGTTGTCTGATGAGAGGATGAGATCTTTTGTCAATAAAAATGTATTTACTTGCTGGAAGCTGTCAGGGGCAGGTCGTGTTTGATGTGCAAGCAGCCCCAGCCGTGGTGCCTGTGCCCGCAGCCGTGTCCGTGCTGCTCTGCTGGCCCTTCCCCAGGAGCTGCCTCCATCCTGCTGCCACTGTCCTGCATCCTGCTGCCACTGTCCTGCATCCTGCTGCCTGCATGGCTGTGCCCTCAGGCCCTGTGCTCTGTGAGCTGCTCTGTGGCTGGAATGCTGTAAAATACAGAGGAATAGTTCTGGTGTCACTCACTGGTGCAGCAGTGTCCAACTGGCATGCTCAGGCAGGATTCTGAGGAGAGGTTATGGTGGTGGAAAAGATGCTGCAGAATCACAGACTGGTTTGGGTTGGAAGGGACCATCTAGCTTAAACCATCTGCCATGGGCAAGGACACCTGATGGAGCCCCAGATTTTTGCTGTCTTACCTTGAATAGGACCTGTGTTTCCCTCTTGCCTGTAACCTCATTTCCACAGAGTCTCTGCTTTATGGTGGCTCTTCTCATTGAAACAAAGACCTGACACTCTTGTGCCCTTGTTCCTGAACTTCTCTGCTTGGTTTTTGCTGGGACTTGAGCTGTTTCTCCCCAGTGGTGTTTCTCCAGCCCTGTGCAGGCCGGTGGGGTGGTGCAGGGGGTGACAGCTCCGAAGGGCAGAGTCTCTCCATGCACTGACATTCTCCTCATGGCATTTTCCAGTGCTGCTCCAAAGAGAGCTGTGCCTGCCCTGTTCTTCAGGCCGGCCCTGTGCTGGCGGGGGAGGAGAAGTGCTTTTTCTTTTCTTGGCCAACTTCTTTTTAACCATTCTTGTTTTAAGTCTCAGCATCTGCATGCGCAGTGTTCTCGTCATCCCCGTCTCGGTGGTACAAAAATAGTCTCTTTGTACAGCGACTTCAGCCTCGTTCGAAAATGATATCCAGGATTGCCAATTTCTGGCACTTTCTAAGGCACTGGTCAAGGTGACAAGGGCCCCACACATCCCAGCAGCCAGAGAACTGGCTCTGCCTCCCTGCTCCTGACTGCTCCATCACCCTCACACCCTCTGCGTGTGGGTGTCTCCAGAACAGCCCCTGGGGCAGATGGGAGCAGAAGGTGAAGCCTGAAGTGTTCCCATGAGAGATTTATCCCCTCTGAGCAGGGGGTGCCGTCCCACAGGGCTGTGGTGCTGGGTTTGGGGAACTCAGCGTGCTTCAACACACACTTTGCTTTTCCAGCTCTGACTTGTTTAACTCTGGGTTCCAGTGGGAATTTACCATCCTTCGCAAGGAGTGGGAATCGTCTCCTTTTGCATAAAGCTTGTGTTTTTTATGAATGACTAAAGCTTTCTCTTGCCTAAACAGGACTGTTTCTAGAAGGGAACACAGAAGCTTGAGTGCCTGGGGGCGATTCCTCCCCATGTCACAGGCTGGCATGGGGCTGCTGCTCGTCCTGCCCCCTGTTCCCCTCACCCCTGTGCCCTGTCCTGCTGGCTGAGGGTCAGGGGTGCTGGCTGATGCCCAGGGGGCTCTGCAGGATGCAGGACCAGCCCCCTTTCTCCTGGGACAGTGGCAAGGGAATCACAGGATCCTGGCATGCTTTGGGTTGGAAGGAACCTCACAGACCATCCCATAAGGTCGAGCCCAGGCTGCCTGCCCCCACCCACCTCCTGTTCTAGCCCACAATCCAGCTTTCAGTTTGCTCTGCTCTCTTATGTCTCTGAGCAATGCAAAAGGCTTTCAAACCTGCAGTGTCACTTAAGGGACTGTCTCCTTGGGGTGTCCAGAGGGCAGGTTGATCGTGACCCTTCCTCCCCTTGGCTTTCCTGTGCCACAGCTGGCACAGGAGCTGCCAGACAGAGCCACACTGGGCTCTGTGTCTAGAACTGTTTTGCTTGGGGTAGAAGCTGAGGTATTTCCAGTTTCAGTACAAATTTGCTGAAGCCTGTACCTGATTCCTGGCTCTTCACAGATTGAGTTAAAGGAGGCTCTGTTAGTTTTGCCCCTCGCTGGTGTCATGGGGTTATCTGTGGTGCTGAGTAACAAAGCAGAGTGTTGGTGATTAATGCAGCTGGAAGCTTCAAGTGCAACAGTGCTGGGAAATTAACTTTGGGGGGGAAGGGTGTATTGGCAGCGATGTTATAGCTCGCTTCTGATTCCACTCTTTATTTATTTACTCTGCTCACAGTGCCCTGAAAAGGTGTCTTTGCTAATGCCCGGGCAGCTTTCCAGGCCATTAAAAAGCTGCTCAGCTCAGATGACAGAGCGGGAGCTGTGCCTTATCCCTA
The DNA here is from genome assembly GCA_038380795.1 of Pyrocephalus nanus. Classification (NCBI taxonomy): domain Eukaryota; kingdom Metazoa; phylum Chordata; class Aves; order Passeriformes; family Tyrannidae; genus Pyrocephalus; species Pyrocephalus nanus. The sequence continues at coordinate 15,651,539 of CM076276.1, forward strand.
ACCCTTAAACAATTAACCTGAGATGAAATCAAGCTGCTCCGTGCCGGAATCTTCCCCCTGGCCTGCGTGTGCTGCTCCCAGAGGTGTGGAGCCCCAGAGCCCTCCTCTGCACAGCCCAGCTGCTCCAGGCTCTCCTGCTCTTCCACAATTGTATTTTCATGCGTGGAAGATACCAAGAAATACCAAGTCCTTGCTTTGCCTCAGTGCTTCATCCTATCATCTCCTGGCTGAGAAGTTGTTTTTCTGGAGGTTATTTCACTGGCACAGGGTGCCCAGAGAAGCTGTGGCTGCCCCATCCCTGGAAGTGTCCAAGGCCAGGTTGGACAGGGCTTGGAGCAAGCTGGGCTGGTGGAAGGTGTCCCTGCCCATGGCAGGGGGTGGAATGGGATGATGATCTTCAATGCCCTTCCAAGATTCTACAATTTGAGTTTGTTTGGCTTTAACTGCCTTTGCTGGAGCCCCAGGAGCCCTGTTTGCCTGGTGCCTGCACAAGGAATAAAGGGATAAACTGGGCTCTTCTGGGTCTGCACACTCTGCTGCAGAAAAATCTTCCCTTGCTTTTAAGAAAGCTCAAAATATTAAAGTATCCCCCAAGCAGCTTGAATCCCTGGGATCATGCTGGGGAAGGGCTGGCGCTGGAGCACAGAGATGTTTCCTGGGCAGGCTTAATATAGATGGAATCGTGGGGGGTTCGTCCCGCTCTGCGTGGAAGTTGGGCAGTGTCCAGCCCTTCTGTTGGTTCGTACCTACCAATTTCACCTGGTGTTTTCCACGCTCAGACCGAGTTATTGACAAAGAATAAATCCCCAGACGAGCCCATGCACTGCTTTTTCATTGTTATGGCAACACGTTCAAAGAGGAATAAAGCTGGATCCTGGTGATGGCTGGAAAAGGTCCCCACGAGTCGGGGGCAGTCGACTGAAGTCCATTAGCAGCACCTCCAGAGCCAGCTGGCACATGCAGTGGGCAGAGCGGGGGTGCCTTGCCAGTATTTGATGTAAGTTTATAATCTCTGTCCTTTGTTTTCCTCCCAGGATCCCCGGAGCAAGCACAAATTCAAAATCCACACGTACTCCAGCCCCACCTTCTGTGACCACTGCGGGTCGTTGCTGTACGGGCTCATCCACCAGGGCATGAAATGTGACAGTAAGTGATGGCCCTGCTGGCTCTGCCTGCACCACTGGGCAGCTCTGGCACCCCTTGGGCGGCTCTGGCACCCCTTGGGCGGCTCTGGCACCCCATGGGAGGCTGTGGCACCCCCTGGGAGGCTGTGGCACCCCTTGGGAGGCTGTGGCACCCCTTGGGAGGCTGTGGCACCCCTTGGGAGGCTGTGGCACCCCATGGGAGGCTGTGGCACCCCGAGGTCCTGGGCAGGGGCTCCCAACCCCCCTGAGCTGCAGCCAAGAGCCTGTTCCCTCTGGCCATGGTGCAGGGCACACTATGGGGCTGCTGGGGGCACGAGTGGGCACCTTCTCACCTGGTGTGGGGCATCCCCACGGTGGCTGCTGGGAGAGGGAAGGTGTTGGGCTGGGGGGGAACCTGCCTGCATCCCACTGCAGCAGCATCCCCCTCGTACATCCCCTGGGGAAGCACCCACCCCCCCCCACTGCAGCATCCTTGCAGCATTCCCGCTCCCCACATCCTCCCCTGCATCCCCCCACATTCCCCTGCAGCGTCCTCGCTGTATCCCTCTGGTCCCCGGAGCTCTCCTGGCTCCGAGTGACACCGTGTGGCCGTCACCATGCTCTGCCGGTGCTCGGCGCTGCCGGTGGGGGAATTGCTGCACAGAGAGGACAAAACAGGGCGATGGAAGCAGAGGGAGAGGATGGAATCAGTAACTTTCCAGATTAATCCTGTACATTCCATTTAAAGGGCCTGGGACACGCAGTGTGTGCTGGCACTGGTGGCAGGAGCAGCAAGCTCGGCTGCTCCTTGCTCAGGAATAGAGAAGCTTGGCTGTTTTAAGAACAGTGCACTCCTTGGGAATCTTAGCAAGGGGAAATGGATTGCTTTGAAATATAAATATTTATATCTATCTGTGTTATATATATCAAATGTTATACTTGTGTATCTGTACACAGATACGCAGGTCATTTTAATTGTCCCTTCTTGAGCTCCTGGTGAATCCAGCATCGTACCCTGGGTGTGATGGAAGGAAAGTTTAATGAGTCAGCAAAACTCCAGTGATTGGAGAATGGGCTCAAAGCCCTGGGGTCTCTTGGGCAGGACCCAGAGCTGCTGGCAGTGGGTCCCAGCAGGGCTCTGCAGAGTCTCTGGCTGTGTTTGAGGGTCCATTTGCTGCACGTTCATCCCAGAACCCCTCACAGCACCCCAATCTGGAGGAGCAGACGGGTGCTCCCCATCCCTCTGAGCGCCCCGTGAGCCGTGGCAGCGGTGCCAGGGTGCTGAGCGTCCCCTCTGTCCCCCAGCCTGCATGATGAACGTGCACAAGCGCTGCGTGATGAACGTGCCCAGCCTGTGCGGGACGGACCACACGGAGCGCCGGGGGCGGATATACATCCGGGCAGACATCGACAAGGACGTGCTCACCGTCGTAGGTACGTGTGTGTGACAGCAGTCCTGTCATAGGTACATGTGTGTGACAGTTCCCCTGTCATAGGTACGTGTGTGTGACAGCATCCCCATCGTAGGTACGTGTGTGTGACAGCTCCCCCTTGCTCACTGTCATAGGTACATGTGTGTGACAGCAGCCCTGTCGTAGGTACGTGTGTGTGACAGCAGTCCTGTCGTAGGTACGTGTGTGTGACAGCATCCCCCGGCACCTGCCCTCTGGCAAAGCCTGCCTGGGGCTCCAGGGCTTCTATGGCAGTTACAGATTTTTCAAACTGCTGTAAAACTTCAGCATCCACAGGACCCCGGGAAGGGGGAGCAGAGAGTTCCTCCCATTAACTATCCGTGTGTAAGTGTGGTGTTTATACCCTGCTGTTGATGGTACCTGGGCACATACAGGTCTCGGTGGGAATCTCAAAACAGTCCTCAAGCCATCCCATCTTTAAGGACTTTTGCCACCCAGATTTTGAGTTCCCAAAAGGTGTTGCTTCCCCCCCGGACCCGGGAGCGTCCCCCAAAACGTTAAGCCGTGTCCTGGTGAAGCCGGAGCTGTGTCTCTGTTGGGTGCTGGTGGTGGGTGTCTCATGGGGCGGGGGCTGGAGGCAGGGATTGCTCTGGGGTCTGTCTGGCGGAGGCTGAGCTGGTGCTGATGGGGAGGGAGGTCCCTGCCCGCGCTGCTGACCGGCAGCTCCGGGTGTTTCAGTCTCACGGCCGAGCTGTCGCGGTTATTCCGGCTGAGTTACAGCCGTGGGATGGATGGGAAGTGCCCCCTGCAGTGCCCCTGAGTGGGCACCGGGCTGGGACATCCATGGCAACACCAGATCCTTCTCCATCATCCCAGCAGCTCCAGGTGGCTCCCCGGGAGAAGTCTGCTTTCCCACGCCCTGTCACAGTGGGAGATGCCGCGACACCCCCAGGGTTGGGTTCCGTGGGATGGGGTTGTCTCCGGGCATCCCGTGGTGCTCCTTGGCACTCTGATGGGCACTTGTCCCCAGGGGAGAGTGGGGGCTGCCCAGGTCCTGCTGCTCCAGGCTGGCTCCTCACTGCCATGACCCAGCAGGGCTCCAGCCCCCCCACCCCACCCCAGCTCTGCTCAGGGAGGGGTGACCCCAGCCAGCCCCCCACCCCACCCCAGCTCTGCTCAGGGAGGGGTGACCCCAGCCAGCCCCCCCAGGGAGGGGTGACCCCAGCCAGCCCCCCACCCCACCCCAGCTCTGCTCAGGGAGGGGTGACCCCAGCCAGCCCCCCACCCCACCCCAGCTCTGCTCAGGGAGGGGTGACCCCAGCCAGCCCCTGGGTGATGGGGGGCTGAGGGGAGTGTTGGTCCATGATGGGCACGGCCTCAGGAGGTGCCCCAGCGTGGGCAGGTGGTGGCACAGGTCACCTCACCCACAGGTAAGGAGGCACTCAGGCGTGATCCAAGAGTGTGCAGGAGAACCAGGATCCTTCTGGCCTACAGAGCCATCAGGAGTGTTTTCCAGAAAAAATACCAAGTTGCTGAAAATGTTATTGAAAAATTGAAAAAAGTTGTGGAGGATTTTCTAATTGATTTTTTGTTTGATTTGTCCTTAAAGGAGAGTGTCAGTGAACCAAGCAGAACTATCTTTTCTCAGAAGTCTTGCTTCCCAGGCTCCTTCCCTGAAGGTTGGACTTGGTGATCTTGGAGGTCTTTTCCAACCTTTGTGATTCTATGGTTCCCCCTGGGGGTGAGATGGGACTGGTATCCAGGCTCCATCGATGCCAGTGGGCACAGAGCTCACCCTCTGGCACCGTGGGTTCCCTGGCACTGTGTTCCCACCCCTCTGGAGGCAGGGGAGGAGCTCCCTTGGCCTCATTCTGTGCAGCTGGATTTTCATTTTTTCCACTGGGTTTGAAAGGCTGTTTTATTTCTGGCCCTTTATGGAGGTGTTGGTGAAAACATGTCAGCTGTTGGCTTTTCCAGAAGGCAGGGAAGCGTGCTGAGCTCTCCAGCTCTGCTGTGGAGCTGCTGGGGGAGTGGGAGTGCTTTGGGAGAGGAGAGGCTGGACACTGGGGAGCACAGGTGGGCACCCAACCAACCCTTGGGAGATGGAGCCACCTCATATTGTGCTGGGTACCCACCTCGAATCCTGGGATCAGTTTTGGGCCTGTCACTACAAGGGCATTGAGGGGCTGGAGCGTGTGCAGGGAAGGGAACAGAGCTGGGAAGGGGCTGGAGCAGCAGGAACAGCTGAGGGAGCTGGGGGGGCTCAGCCTGGAGAAAAGGAGGCTCAGGGGGGACCTTCTGGCTCTGCAATCCCTGACAGGAGGGGGGAGCCGGGAGGGGTCGGGCTCTGCTCCCAGGGAACAGGGACAGGAGGAGAGGGAACGGCTCCAGCTGTGCCAGGGGAGGCTCAGGTTGGATATGGGGAAAATTCCTTTATGGAAAGGACTGTCCAGCCCTGGCACAGCTGCCCAGGGCAGGGGTGGAGTCCCCATCCCTGGAGGGGTTTAAAAGCCCTGTGAATGTGGCACTTGGGATATGGGTTAGTGGTGGCCTTAGCAGGGGGAACAGTTGGATTCAATGACCTTGGAGTGATTTTCCAGCCTAAACAATTCCTGCAGGATCTGCCTTGGCCATCCCAGGGGGGCACAGTTGGAGAGTTACCCCATGTGGCCCCAGCCCAGGGAAGCTGGGTGGAGGCAGCAGCCAGGATTCCTCTGAACAGATTTCTGGTGGAAAATGCCCTTTACACATTTTCTGCAGGAATTTCAGTTTGGGGCGGGCAGGGGGTGGATTTCTGTCGAGAACAGGAGTGACAGCTCAGTGATGGGCGGTGGGTGGGTGGTGGAGCCCCCTGAGCCTGCCAGGGGTGGGGAGGCAGGGCTGGCTGGGGGGCTGAGCCCCCCTTGGTCCTGCTGCACAGGGAAAAACAGGTACTGGCAGTGGCAGCAGGTGGGGAGACCCTTGCCCAGGAATTTTGGGAGCTTTCCCATGGCAAAGGGGACCCCCAGCTGCTCAGTCTGAGAGGTGCCCGGGTGGCCGTGTGCTGGCAGGAGCTGGCAGGAGCAGGCAGGGCTGGCAGGGCTGGCAGGAGCAGGCAGGGCTGGCAGGAGCAGGCAGGGCTGGCAGGAGCAGGCAGGAGCAGGCAGGGCTGGCAGGAGCTGGCAGGAGCAGGCAGGGCTGGCAGGCAGGGCCGGCAGGAGCAGGCAGGGCTGGCAGGAGCAGGCAGGAGCAGGCAGGGCTGGCAGGAGCGGGCAGGAGCAGGCAGGGCCGGCAGGAGCAGGCAGGGCTGGCAGGGCTGGCAGGAGCAGGCAGGGCTGGCAGGAGCAGGCAGGGCTGGCAGGAGCTGGCAGGAGCAGGCAGGGCTGGCAGGAGCAGGCAGGAGCAGGCAGGGCTGGCAGGAGCAGGCAGGGCTGGCAGGAGCAGGCAGGAGCAGGCAGGGCTGGCAGGGCTGGCAGGGCTGGCAGGAGCAGGCAGGGCTGGCAGGAGCGGGCAGGAGCAGGCAGGGCCGGCAGGAGCAGGCAGGGCTGGCAGGAGCAGGCAGGGCTGGCAGGAGCAGGCAGGGCTGGCAGGGCAGGGCTGGCAGGAGCAGGCAGGGCTGGCAGGAGCAGGCAGGGCTGGCAGGAGCAGGCAGGAGCAGGCAGGGCTGGCAGGCAGGGCCGGTGCCTGCAGGTGGCAGCACGGGCACGGCCAACACGGACCCGCTCGGTGCTTTGGTTTCTTCATCGCCTGGCAAATGGAACAGGAATGTGCCGGGTGCTGATCAGCTCTGTGCGTTTCTTTTCTCTTACTCTGATTTTTTTCCTTTATTTGCAAAGCTGATCTTTCCCTCCCAGTGGAAGACACGGATTTTCATAGAACTGCTGAATCCTGGAATGGTTTGGGCTGGAAGGGACCCTAAAGCTCATCATGTTCCACCCCCTGCCACGGGCAGGGACACCTTCCCCCAGCCCAGGGTGCTCCAAGCCTTGTCCAACCTGGCCTTGGACATTTCTAGGGATGGGGCAGCCACAGCTTCTCTGGACAGCCTGTGCCAGGGCCTGCCCACCCTGGAAGAATTTCTTCCTAATATTTAGTGTGGGCTGTGTGTCCCTGAACCCCCTGGTGCAGGAGGGAAAAGGGAATTGGGCAGGACATTGCCTGGCTGGCGTGGGACAAGAGCAAATGCATGTTCACAGTCCATGTTCTGCTCTGGGCTTTGATCAAGTGTCTTATTAGTGGGAAAAGACTGAGGAATAAAGTGGGAAATCACAGCAAATTAAAGTGTCATCAGGGCGTTGCGCATTTTTGCTTCTGTAATAGAAAAGCTTCCGAATGCAGATTATTCTGAGCCTGTCGTATTAAGGGACATGAATATTTGAGTCTGGGAAATGGAGGAGTGGGAGAATGTGAGGGCTGGGCTGGGAGTCCCTTAAAGCTGTTGCTGCTCCAAGGTGGAAGTTGCTTTGGGGACTCCAGTCCCGCAGGCAGGAGCGGCTCTTCCCACCACGAGTGGGAGGCGCGTCCGTCCCGTCGGGTGTCGGTGCATCCATCACGTGGGGGTCTCTTCTCTCAGGGAAGGGGTGGTGGGAACAGGGAAGGGGTGGTGGGAACAGGGAAGGGGTGGTGTGAACAAGACAAGACCTAAAGGGTAGAGGGTCTATGAGACATCAAGAGGCAGAGAACCTGTGATGGGTTTGGGTGATGGAGACTCCTCAGCGTGTCCTTTGACCATGAGCGTGTGAAGGAGGGTGTGCCCTGTCCTGGTGCCAGGGCTGCTGAGCCTGGGCACCACCTTGGGTTCCCTCTTCTCTCTCTCTTGTCTTGGTAAGGTGCCACTGTCCCCCCTGGCTCCTGCAAAGCCGAGCCCCTCGTTGGCACCGTGGGCCCAACCCCTGGTCCCCCTGCAGCGTGGCAGGGGCTGTTGGGACAGGAGTGTCACTGTTTACTGAGCTGATTGAAGGAAAACATTGACCACAACTGAAACCAATTATGCTGTGATTAGATAAACGAGCTGGAAGTGTGTTAATTAATAATCACCGGCCCAGGCAGATGCAGCCGTAATGAGTCCTGTGCCTTTTTCATTGTATGAGCATGTGCAAATATATTCTTATCAGAGCATTAATTAAATGTTTTAACTCACGAGGGTGTTCATCTGAGTGCTGGGCACTGACTGGGATGGGGCTGCTCCTGGCTGGGGTGGTGTGTGCTGCTGGAGGGAGGAAGATGAGTGCTGCAGGCCAGCCCGAGAGCCTTCCCCTCTCCAAAATCCCATCCAAGACCTGTGGAACTGGGGGTGCTGCTCTCGCAGCCATGGAGAAATGATGGGCTGGGATGAGGTGGCAGAGCTCTGAGCTCTCCTTGCAGTGAGCCAGGCTTTGGAAGGGTTTCCACAGGACCACAGAATCCTGGAATGGTTTGGTTCTTGTCTGAATCACTTGTTAGGAAGCTGTTGCAAATTTTGCAGAATAAATTATTCAGGTATCACTGACCCAGCTCTGCCATCCTCGGCCCTGTGAGGTGGAGCAGGTGACACCTCCTTCCCACGGCAGTGGAGTGGTGTCCCCATTGCCATGGGGATTGTGTGGAGGAGGTGGGCACTGCCACCACTGCCCCCCAGGCCTCCTAGTCCAGGGATGTCCAGGATTTATGGAAGCCTCATCCTGCCCATGGCCTGAGACCACAGTGGGGTCTCCTTGGCCGCACTTGGTACCCACGGTGATTTAAATCCTGCTTTAAATGGGATCGTAATATTCTTACTCATCACTGTTAATAATGATGTTACTACTTCTTAATGATGCACAAAACTGTCAGGGTATGACAGATGTAAAACTATTTCACATCAAATATAACTGTCAGATAAATTCCATAAACATTGGAGAGGAAGGAGCTCAGCTCTCCTGCTGTGAGGGATCGCTGCTGTGCTGCTTCACGTTTTTATTTTGCCTTCACTTAATTGTTGATTTCTGCTTGAAAAGTTAGAAAGTTTCTTAAGGTTAAGCAGAAGCATTTTGTTTCTTTAAATGAATAGATAAAATTATTCCCATTAATGAAATTTTGAGGCCTGCACGCTGAGATAATAACACGAGGTAATCAAATCTCATGCTTCAGGGCATAAACTGATTAACTGTGAGGGTCAGGAATTACTTCTCCTGTTCCTTAAAGAAGCGAAGGACGGGCTGATAAACGATGGAGGGTTGTTCATTAGTCTCCAGAGGATGTTGTGTTGGCTGTTGGGATGGTGGAACACGGAGCAGAGTCGGAGCTCATTCCGTGTGACATCATTTTGCATCTCCTGCCGGTGAGGGGACACTGCCTGGTGTGAGACCCCAGAGCCAGCGGCTTCTTCCAGCCCCTGGGCTGGTTGTGCTGCTCACACAGGAGGTCTGAAGGGTCCTCAGTGGTTTCTGCTGACCCCAGGGCAGGTGAGGGATTATGGTCACCAGCAAAGACTGTACCCACTGTCCTGCTCTGGGCACTGGTGTCAGGGTGGGCACTGTGTGGTGCCCGGGGCCACAACATCCCAGTGTGAGTGGTCCTGTGAGTGCCAGTGGTTGTCCCCCCTTTCCCTGAGGCTCCCCTAGCTCTGAGTGCTGCAGGTGGGCAGGGGCACTGAAAACACATCTTCATGATAATTTTGAGGCCAGGCAGGTGATAAAAAGCAGAAAGAGCTGAGGGGGAGGGCATGGAGAGGCCCTGGTTCAGCAGGGCACTGGGAGCATTGTTCCCTGTGCCTTAGCACTGGGGGGGTGCAGGCAGGGAGCCCTGGGGTGGTGATTTTAAACTGACAGAGGGCAGGTTAGAATAGAAATTGGGAAGAAATCCTCCCCTGTGAGGGTGGGCAGGCCCTGGCACAGGTTGCCCAGAGACGCTGTGGCTGCCCCTCGATCCCTGCAAGTGTCCAAGGCCAGGTTGGACGGGGCTTGGAGCACCCTGGGCTGGTGGAAGGTGTCCCTGCCCATGGCAGGGGTGGCACTGGATGAGCTGTAAGGTCCCTCCCAGCCCAAACTGTTCTGGGATCCAGTTATTCTGTGACAGCATCCCTGGTGAGGTCACTGTGTACCCCTGTCAGGGATGAAGTCATTCCTTCCCTCTCTGCCAGAGGGGCCAGAGGTGACTCTGGCTCCTGCAGCTGCCTCATCCCAGGAGTCTGAGGAGCACGTGGAGCAGCAGGATGGATGGGGCTGCCTGGCTCCTGCAGTGGCAGGCCGTGGTTCCCAGCAGGCTCACGCCTCTCCCTGTCTCACGAGCTGCTGTCAGGGCTGTCACGTTTGATAAATGAGCCCGTTTATAAATGCAGATTTGCATTTTGGCTACAAGTTTGATTCCATGGATCTGGAAATCGGGCAGTGCTTCGGCAGGACAGCATCAGATGGCAGATTTTGGGGCATTAATTTGCTTTTCAGCTCTCTGGTTCCCAGCCCCATCAGAAGTGCCTTACTGGTGAGTTGGGAAGTGGGCAATTGTTTTTACTCTTCTGAGTCTAACAGTATCTTCTGCTGTCCTGTGGTGCCACACACAGAGTCCTCTGCTCCTCCTCCTTGGGATTATAGGGTGGAGCTGTGCCTTCCCAGTGGAGCTGCTGGTGGGATCTGGTGGGATTTCAGGCAGCACTGGGTTCCTGTTCCCAGCAGGTCACAACCCTCCATGCCTGATCCCTGGGGTGTGCCCTGGGCCTGGGGGACGGGGGGCTCTGCTCTGGGCTTCCTTTTCCACAGGTTACAGCTCGGCTCCATCAGGCTTTCCATCTCTGATATCTCCATTCTGGCTGGAGGGAAGATAAGACCCTTCTCCTGGCAGACAGGTCCTTTTTGACTTAATCTGGGCAAAGAGCCTCAGCTCAGCCTGGTTGTATTTAATTTGCCCAAGCTGCAATCCAATTACGAGCAACCGAGTCATCTCAGGTTGGCTCTTCCCTCTCTGCTCCTGCTTCCCAGAGGAGACACTTCAGCTCCCAGAGCCAGGGTGATGCTGCCCTGTGGGCATCCCCCTGCTCCCTCAGGGCCACAGCAGCTGAGCCAGAGGGGGCCCAGTGGGGAGGTTGGTGCTGGATGTGGCCACTGTGCCTTTGGGTCCCTGCCCTCACCTGTCCAAAGATAATGTTGCTCTTTCCACTCTCCAAGGAAAGCTCCATCCCCGTGCTCCCACCAAATCATTGCAATGCTGCTTCCCAAGGGGCAAGAGGAAACGAACGGGCTTGAAATTGCTTAGAACGGAGAGCAAACAAAAAAATCACACAATCAGAAAGTAAAAATAATCTCCTGAGTCGACCCCTCAGCCTCCCCCGTCCACGAGAGCTGCGTTTGCTCTGCGTTAATTGTGTTGTTCCTCGTGCAGTGCCCATGTCTGCACAGAGCCAGTTTAATTCTGGTTTTAATCACTATTTTCACACTTACTCTTGGCACGCAGGGAAGTTGTCAGTTGTCGGGTATTTTTATAGTTGGAATACTGAATTTAATCCTTTTTCTCTTCCCCAGTAAGAGATGCTAAAAACCTAGTTCCTATGGACCCTAATGGCTTGTCAGATCCCTACGTGAAGCTTAAACTAATCCCTGACCCCAAAAACGAAAGCAAACAGAAGACCAAAACTATCAAGTGCTCCCTGAATCCTGAGTGGAACGAGACATTTAAATTGTAAGTACAAGGAAAATGTTTAAATTTCTAAACTGAGTTTTCTCACCCCCGAGAATTAATGTGATTGTATTTGCTCTGATTTAATTATTCAGAGGCATTGAACTGATTTGACTGAGAAATGATTCTTTTTATTCAGTGAGTGACTCAGAAACACTCAGACCTCTGCCCTGACCTCGATCAAAGCTGAGTGTTCGGGCAGGAACTCTCCGTGTGAGTCGGGTGTGGTTGGGCAATTAAATACTGGAGACCTCAACAGGCACCAGGGACCATCCCTTCACTCTGCATCTGAATTCCTGCAGAGCCTGGGGGGACAGGGTGGTGTGGGAACCCCTTCCCGGATCAAACCATCCCTTCTGCTCTCTTCCAGCCAACTGAAGGAGGCGGACAAAGACAGGCGGTTGTCTGTGGAGATCTGGGACTGGGATCTGACCAGCAGGAACGACTTCATGGGCTCCTTGTCCTTTGGGATCTCCGAGCTGCAGAAGTCAGGAGTGGATGGATGGTAAGATGTAATTGTTTCAGAAATCCCATGGGCAGAGAGCAGCCCGGATGGTCTGTAGGGGTGAGGGACGTGGCAGCCCCTCGTGCCAGCTCCCTTCTGCCCCAGGCCTGCCTGTGCTGGCTCTGTGGAAGGTGCTGCTCCACCTCTCAGGCTGGAGAGAGTGGCTGGTGCTCTGGTGTCCATGGGGTGCCCAGAGGAGTCCCTTCTGTGTTTCCTCCTGCTCCTTGCAGGGTTGTTCAGGGGTCTTTGTGGGGCTTTCCCCTCCCACAGACTCCCCTCCCAGCCCCAGGGTTGCTCTGCCTGAAGGGCTGGTGCTCCTGGGGGCTCTCACTGCTTTGGGAGGAGCCAGCATCACCTGCCATCAGCCACCAAGGAAGCATTTTCCAGCCTTTTCTGCTTGGATTCCCTGAGTTTCTGTACCAGGGAGGCTCTGTGGCTTCCTGAGGCACGTGGGAGAGCAGGGCTGTGAGGGGTGGTGCTGGGACACCTTGGAGCTGTGGTTCCTGGCTGGTTCCTGCAGTGCCTGTGCGGGGGGCACGGCTCAGTGCCAGGAGGAACCACCAAAGTGTGTAATTACCAGCGCTCGTTACCACACGAGTGATGAACACAGCAGGGCTGTAACACCCCTGAATGGCTCTCTCCATTTTCATTTCATCTCCCCCAGCAGGGCACACAGTGCCTTATTTCCCTGTTTTTCCCCGGGCACTGGTGCCTGAGAGCTGTGTTACCTGTCCATGGCGAGTGTAATAATTGAAAAGAGATATTAGATGTCTTTTGCATGTTATTAATCTGCATTCACAAGCTGAGTGAATGCCCCAGGCTGTATTTTCCCACCATAGAAGCTGGCTGTGTCTCCCTTTGAGCAGAGAATGGAGAGGAGGAGGAGGAATTGGGCAGTCTGTGTACCCAGAGAGAGCTGAGAAATGCATGAGGGGACTGGAGGGGGCACCCACTGCCCCCACCCTGGCACACCCAGGGCAGAGCTGGGGGTGCTCCTGTCACTGCCCAGCCCCTTCCTGCCCCCGGGGAGGTGGGCAGCACCTGGTACAGCACAGTGACACGTGCCAGGGTTTCAGCCTCCTCATCACCAACCAGACCCTGATGGGGACGTGGCTCCTCTTCTGGAGAACAGCAGGGAGCTGTCACTTCCCCCCGAATTCCCAGTCACCTGTAAGGGTGCATGTGTGTCATGTGCTGCTGGCTCCTGACGCAGCCCAAAGCCTGAGCGTTTTCCAGCCTTTTAAAAATCATGTAAGTGGAGATCTAAGTAATTTTCCTTGTCACGGCGCTGGTTGAAGTAAACTGGAGAAGGAGCACGAGCTCTGATCTATATTTCATATCTAAACAACTGCAGTTAATGGAGAAAACAAGCTCAAAGGCAGAGCCTGTCCCTGTGTTATGCAGACAGGGCTTTGTTGCTGGGAGCAGCCTCTGGGATAACACCCAGCTGAGACCCCTCCTGGCTGCTGGGCTTCTCCCCTCATGGGCTGAAATGCCTCGGAGCTGAGTGGCATTTCCATGATTTCTGGTAATTGCTGCTTAAGCTTTTTCCTTTCTTTAGAGGAGCATCTTGTCTGTGCTCCCAGGGTTGGCAGCACCAGCCTGGCACTGGCACATTCCACGTGCTGTCCTTGGGGGGCAGCTGATGGAGAGGGGGTTTGCCCACACCCGTGCCTGTGACCATCAGCAGAAAGACCTGCTTTTGTCTGTGGGTTTTGGGGTCAGGATTCGTTTGGGAGTGACGTCAGTGCTGTGTGTGCCCACCTCAGCAGGCAGTGGATGTGCTCCCTGGGCTGGGGGGGTCCCCAGAGAGGGACCCAGAACATCCCTCCACCTGGGTGAGAGGGGAATGGTTTGGTGGCTCTTCTGACCCTGGGGAAGGTTCACCTGCATGCCATGCTCGGAGCAGAGGTGAGTCCTGCCTGTGGTCCTGCCATCCTGACCCGACATTCTCACTGTCCCTCCAGGTTTAAGCTGCTGAGCCAGGAGGAGGGGGAGTATTTCAACGTCCCAGTGCCTCCCGAGGGAGAAGAAGGAAACGAGGAACTGAGGCAGAAATTTGAGGTGAATTGATTTTTCTTGGGCTCTGGGGTTTTCCTTGCTGCCTGCCTGCAGTGCCCTGGGTGAGGGGCTTTCCCTGCCAGCCCTTTCCCTGGCAGTTCAGGGAACATGGAGTAGGGTCCAATTCCCCACAGAGGCTCCAAGGAGAAATGTCTATTTACTACTTAATAAGCCATGGAAGATCTTGCTGAATGATTGATCCAGACATTGCTGAATTAACAGGTCTTTGCCATTTCTCAGTGTAGCTAAAGTCTCCCCAGAACCTTGGGAATGAGCATGGTACATCTGGAGACTTGCATGCAATGAGCCATACATAAAAGAATTGCCCTTATGGTTGTCAGCGTGAACTCCATAATTGTGGCAGAGACTGGAGTTCTCCTTTCTTTTTTTATCTTATTTATGTACAACTTTCCTGAATATACAAGAAAAGACACTTCTAATACAACAGTTAGCTACAACCAATGGTTGTTGGCTCTGTAAAGAACTAACAGCTGTCTTCTGTTGCATTTCATGATGTTCCAGCGGTGTTAAAATGGTGTGTTGGAAGTCAGATGGTGAGTTTTCTACAGATCAGAAAACACCCAGTGCAGAGGTGGCAGAGCACAGCTGTGCCCTCACCTTGCTGTAAGGATGTCAGTGTTGCAGGCAGGGCATCCCCCTCCAGCTGGGCCACGGCTCGTGCTGGTGCTGGGAGGGAGGAGTGGAGCGTGCTGGAGCCCGGCTGGGAGGGCACAGTGCCAGCCTGGGTGACACAGAGCTGCCTGCAAGCTTGTGGAGCTGCTGCCAGAGCCATGCCACCTCTCCACAAGGTGCTGCTGTGCCTCCTGCAGCCGTGCCACAGCCAGCACGTCCCAGCAGGCGGGAGAGGAGCCTGGCGTGGAGCCTGTGCCACGTCCTGGCACCGCAGCCCTGCCCAGCCCTGTCCCCATGGGACAGCTGGGGAGATGGGCATGTCAGCTGCCCTTGCATAAATTCAGGTGTGGTAAATTAGCTGTGACAAATGGAGTTGGATAAGGAAGGTCAAGTGCTTTTTTTTAAAAAAAATTAGTGAGCAATACTTGGCATGCTTCGGTTGTAACCTCAGAGTGGTCTCCAGATTGTGGAGGTGTCAGGAGTGCATTAAAAACAGGTTACAGGACTTTGGTGTTCACTGAGGGACCTTAGAGATGCTTGACAGCAGAAGCAAGACCCTTCCCTTTGGGGGTGCTGGTTTTGCCCAGGGCTCTTGTTTTGGGCTCTTTTCTGGGAAGTTCACCATCCTGGCTAAGCCACACGCTGAGCCTGCTCTATCAGGGAAGCTCATTGTGTTTGTATCCTCATCTGGTCTTCCTGAACACACTGTGGTGCTGCATGTCAGGTCAAGTGCTGGACTGGCTGGGGTTGAATTGGCCCCTCTTCAGACACAGCCTCAGGAGGGACCCCCAGACACCCCCAGGCCTGGGTGCCGGGTGCTCAGCCGGTGTCACTGGTGCTGTGCCTGAGGCTGGATGGTTTATTGGATGGACCAAATGAAAACCCTCTTTCCCCTTCTTTGATCAACCTCTCCGGATGATCTTTGAGGCCCCTCCAACCCAAATCATTCTGTGATTCTGTGATTTGGTTGGGTTCAATGAGACACTCTTCACTGTGTGAATGTTTTCCCGTTGGGAAGTGGACAGGATGTGTGTGGCTCCACTGACAGCAGTGAGTCCCATCCTTGGGTCCCATCCTCTTCCCAGGGCAGAGCTGTGCTCACATCAGTGCTGTTTGGAACTGCCACCGACCATTCCTTTGGTGTTCAGGGCAGGAGCTTCTCAGATGCTTGCAGGTGCTGCAGGTGACCTTGAGTGGGGAATTCAGCAGCAGGGAGAACCTTGTGAGAACCAATTAGCAGCAGCAAAGGCTCGAGATTACCCGTGAGGTGCTATCTGGAGGGGCTGCCAGCAGCAGCCAAATTGAACCGCCGGGATCGGGTTAATGGAATTTCATGCTAGGCTGAGCTCGGCACAGGCCTCACACTGCCACAGACTTCTGTAAATTAAAAGGGAATAAATGGGGAGATAGCTTTTTCAAGCACAGCAGGCAGCCCCTGGCCTGGGGAGGAGGTGCCAGGACACTGGTGGGGTTTGGTGTTTAAAAAGGGGGGGTCCTCAGTGAGCAGCTGTGATTGTGAGGGGGTTTTGGGGGTGCAGGAGGGGGGCTGTCTGTTCTCTG
This sequence comes from Pyrocephalus nanus, assembly GCA_038380795.1. Classification (NCBI taxonomy): domain Eukaryota; kingdom Metazoa; phylum Chordata; class Aves; order Passeriformes; family Tyrannidae; genus Pyrocephalus; species Pyrocephalus nanus. Next base: position 15,667,441 of record CM076276.1, read on the forward strand.
CTCTTCCAAATAGATTTGGGACTTCCTATGTTCGACCTGAACTGGCACAGGAGTGCGATTCTCTTCAACATCAGATATAACTGTGGAATATCTCAGGTTGGAAGGGACCCATAAGGGGAGTAATGGAGGTGGAGCTGGAGAAAAAGTCTTGTGTTTTGCCTCAATATATTTATTATATACACCAAGGTTATGGGTTCAGTCCCTGTATGGGCCATTCACTTAAGAGCTGAACTCGATCCTTGTGGGTCTCTTCCAACTCAGAATATTCTGTGAGATATTCACCTGTCCTTTTCTGGTGAGGTGAGAGAGAGGAGCTTGTTTTGAGGAAAAAAGCTTCTTTCAGCCTCTGTTCTGTGCTTTGGATGACCTGGAGCATGGGGCAGGGTAGCATGGCATGGGGAGAGGGGTGACAGTGGGCAGAGGTGGTTCCCAGTTGCTCTGGCAGGGGCTGACTGGGAAACAGTTGATCTGTGCCGTGTGCCAGGGCTGCCAACTCCTCCAGTGCCCTTCTTGGTGCTGTCCCCGTCACGCTGACAGAAAAGGTTCCCAAAGCTTGAGCTGGGAAAGAGCTGATTAAGGTGGGATTTTGGGAGCATCCACTGGGTTTATAATACCCTTTCTCCCTGCTGTTTTCAGTACTGTTTTTTCTTTTCTCCCTGTGCCACGTCCACCTTTGCAGAGAGCCAAGATCGGAACTGGGTCCAAGGCTGCGGATGAGAAGACAAGAAATGCCATTTCCAAATTTGACAACAATGGGAGCAGAGATCGGATGAAGCTTTCAGACTTCAACTTCCTGATGGTGCTGGGAAAAGGAAGCTTTGGGAAGGTGAGGAACCCCGTCCTTCTTGACGCTGTCTGTATTTAACATGTTTCTTGTGGCTGCTGCAGTGTGACCTGTCCTTGCTCTGACTGGGAGCACTGGTGTCACGGTGCTGAGAGCCCAGCTTGGCTCCCTCTGGATCACAGCAGGGAACACCTGAGGTGCCTGATGAGACCATCACTAAAACCATCTGCCTCCCTTTGGGAAGTGGGGGGCTGAGCTGTGTCTTTAAAGCTCTTTTTTGTTTGGCCTTTTTTTCTTAATAATTACAAATATGTGGGAACATTTTAATTAACTTCCTAGACTGGGTATGAGCGGTAACAGAATTTCCTTCTTCTGATAATTATTTGATTCAGAGCCTTCATTTTTCTTGGGGTCTTTCCAATTCTCTCATGATTTCCATTTGGGATCCCAGTGCTCCAGGGGCTGCTGGGGCTCCACGGGGCTGGGTGGCTCTCACTGGATGCTGGCCTGGTGTCTGCTGGTGTGATGACTGGCCCAGCACCACTCTCATTAGTGAATTCCCCCTTAATTGCAGAGAATACTGCTCTGGCAACAGGCTCATTCCTTAGGCAGGTAGTGAAGATGAGGAGGGCGTGCAGGGGAGTGATGATCCCCCATCACCTTAGCACAGGGGTGCAGCAGGGACATCCCTTCCCTCTCCCAACCTTCTCCTGATGGTCATGGAGCTTGGGGAGGTCCCTGTCTCTCTTCTGGTGTTTGCTCCCGCTCTGGAGATGGAGAGCTCAGAGATCCATGGAAACACCTGTGGCAGGTGGAAAACAGGGAGGTCCTGATGGTCCCCAGCACCCAGAGCATCAGCCTGGGGTTCCTGCCCAGCACTCACCATCAGTCCTCTGTGCCGTGGGTGGGCATCCTGGGGAGCCCATATAGATATATCCGTGTCCCCTTTCCCTCCCTCCCAACCCCTCATCCCTTTTAAGCTCGGTGCTGGCATCTGGAGACTGGAGCTGTGCATCGTGTGGCCCCCCCGCCCCCTCCCCTCAAATTTGAGAAACATGAGCAAACTCCTCGGTCTGCTCCGCAGCTTATGTAAGGGAATGTGTGACAGCAACTGTTCCCTGGAACAGCATGTTATAAATATGCTAATTAGCGCTAATTAAAACAGCACCATTGCCTTCTCGGGCTGGAGGCAGCTCACGTGTGCCTGCGCTTCCCCACGGTGGGCATCCCCCCTGCCCCACCATCCGCTGGGCACGCCGGGCTGGCACAGCACAGGGGTGTTTGTACCTCGTGCCAGGGATGGAGTGAGTGCTGCTGTCTGCAGGGCAGGGGCAGGGGGGCTCCGAGAGGGCAGGGGGGCTCAGAGAGGGCAGGGGGGCTCCGAGAGGGCAGGGGGGCTCAGAGAGGGCAGGGGGGCTCCGAGAGGGCAGGGGGGCTCAGAGAGGGCAGGGTGGCTCAGAGAGGGCAGGGGGGCTCAGAGAGGGCAGGGGGGCTCCGAGAGGGCAGGGGGGCTCAGAGAGGGCAGGGGGGCTCCGAGAGGGCAGGGTGGCTCAGATTAGCCCAGCTCCCTGGCTGAGCTCCCTGCAGGCCCCCAGCCCAGGCTGTGTGCTCGTGGCATCACCGTCCTTCTCCAGAGCTGGCACTGTGTCCTTCCCTCTCTGGGGCTGGCACTGCCTGCTGCTGTGCTGGCTGCCTGCTGCCAGCCTCCCTCCTCCCAGTCCCTGCTGGCTGTGAGAGCTCTTGGACTGGAATCGCTCTATTTTAGTGAGTCTCTGTCTCTCTCTGTTAACTCTTTGGCATCAGGATCTCACAGTCACTGCTCAGTATTTTCCTCTCCCTGCACTCTGGCTGTCCAGGTCAGGAGTACCAATATTGGCCTCAGTGGAGTTTAACAAACTTGCTTTCTCTACGTTCAGAATATCTCCAGTTTTTATGCTGAAACATTCCCAAACAAATACTCTATATTACAGGAATAAATCAAATTAAATATCAGCTTTCTTCTGCACAAAAAAAAAGAAAAATTAGAAAATAATGCAATCTGCTTCCCAGTGAGTGTGCTGGCAGATGGAGGTCCCCCGAGCCAGGCAGCAGAGTTTAGGGGATGGAAAATGGACCTGGTTTGGAAAATCGGGGCTTGGGTGTGCACCATCCTGGCTTGGTGCATTCAGCCCCAGGACTGCAGCCCTGTTTGCTCCTGGGTGCTCTGGGGTCTCCTTGGGCTCCCCTGCTCGTGAGTCCCACCAAGCCCCCAGGACTGTGGCTGGTGGCAGCACTCCATGGGCTGGCACGGGCAGGGAGACCTGCCCATGGAGGGAGGCAGCACTTGGCACAGCCCACCCTGGGTTTGCTTTGCTGTAACATAAATAGAGGAAAATGAAATGAGGTGGCTTGCTCGTATTTTTGCAGCTAATCAATCTGTCATGCTCTCAAGCTGTCAGGCTTTTGGGGGGGTTTGAGGTGTTTTGGTGAGCAGGGTGGAGCCTTTGGCCGCTGCAGTTCTGGGTTCCAGTGCAATGGAAGACAGTTTTCATGTGCTGTGATAATCTTCAAGCTGTGCAGTGCTCTCCTCTCTGTGTGAAATGTGGCAGGAGGGCAGGGACCCAGTCTGACAGCTGGGCATGGGTGAGGTGGGGTAGCTGCTCCCTCTGTCACCAACCACCCCCTGTGCATGGTCTGGTCAGGACATCACCAACTGTGCTGGGGCATTGGCCTGTTTGCATCTCTTGGGATTTGAACACCTCCAGACATCAGGAAGACGTCAGGAAGAATTTCTTTATGGAAAGGGCTGTCAGGCATGGGAAGGGGCTGCCCAGGGAGGTGGTGGAGTCCCCATCCCTGGAGGTGTTCAAGGAATAACTGGACGTGGCACTCAGTGCTCTGGGCTGGGGGACAAGGCAGAAAATTGGACTTGATGGTCTTGGAGGTCTTTTCCAACCTAAATGATTCTGTGATTCTTTGATGCAGGAGATGGGGAATAGAGCCCAGGTGTGACTGAGGACTGGAGTTTCCACCACCCCTGCCCTCCCCAGCACACACCTCCCTCCCAGCCGCTCCCCCCCGTGTGTCACCCGGCTGAGTCTCAGCAGCTGGGAGGGTCCCTCTGCCTTTCACACCTCGGGGAAGCAGGGCTGGCTCAGCTGTGCTCAGGGTTGCTGTGTCATTGGGAAGCTGCTGCATGAAGCATTCACAGCCCGTGGATGCCCTGCAGCAGTTTTTTGCATTTGTGGTGGTGCCCACCCAGCCTCTGCCTCTCGCTGCTGAGGGGGGTGGGAGCCACATCCCCCGTGAGGTCCCTTCAGGGCAGCAGCAGATGCCAGGCTCAGAGGCTCCCTGGTTTAGTTAATTTTCCTCTGAAGGGGTTACAGATAGCAGGGCAGGTCTGTATATAACTGATATTGTATATAATGCCCTTACTCCCAGGTAACAGGGTTAATTTTCCCACAAACTGTATTCTTGGAGCAGTTGCTTCTTCTTTTCCACCAACTTTGAACAGCAAAACCTGTCTGCTTTCATCACTTAGAAATCAGCCCTGGTTTTAGCACCTGTGTACAGCACCTTGTAAAGCTCAACTTGTGTAAAAATGGTGATAAATGGAGGCAATGAACCGAAACAGTTCAATTTGGGCAGAATCAGAAGGGAGGGCAGAGGTGCAGACTCCACGTGAGGCAGCTGTGTCTGCTGCCCTGGCAGAGAAACATGGAATGGTTTGGGTTGGAAGGGACCTTGAAGATCATCCAGTCCCATCCCCTGCCATGGGCAGGGACACCTTCCACCAGCCCAGGTTGTTCCAAGCCCCGTCCAACCTGGCCTTGGACACTCCCAGAGATGAGGCAGCCACAGCTTCTCTGAGCAACCTGTGCCAGGGCCTGCCCACCCTCACAGGGAGGAATTTCTTCCCAATATCCCATCTAACCCTGCCCTCTGGCAGTGGGAAGCTGTTCCCCCTTGTTCTGCCGTTCCTGTTCCGTGGCTGCAGGCAGGGTGTCCGTCTGTCCCTGCCTGTGTGTGGTGCAAGGGGCTGTTGCAAACATCTCAGAGAACTGGTAGGAGGAAAAGCTGAAGCACAGAGCTGGTCCCAGTGCCTGTGCCTTGCTGGGTTCCATCCCAGCAGCACAAGGAGCTGCTCTGGGTTCACAGTGTTTTTCAAGCTCCAGTGAGTGAATAAATCCCTGCCGAGGTCCCTGCCACGCCGATGGTTCCGCCCTGCGAGGGATGAGTCTGTGTGTGTGGCTGCTGCAGTCCCACCCCGCTGGTGGAAATGGAAATGTCAGCGCCTTCTCCAGAGCTCTTGGCTCTGAGGAGCCCCAGTGCCATTCCCAGCTAATCCTGACAAGCAGCGTGTCAAGGACAGCCAAGCTCCCCAGGGCCACAGCCAAGCACCAGGAATGAGCCAGAGCCGCGTGCTGGGAAGGGGCTGTTCCCTCTTCCATGGATTCTTTCACTCAAACACCTGGGTGGCAATGCAGACCTTGGTCCTTGGGCTGTGCCCCTGCCTCATCATCCCTGGTCCTCGGGCTGTGCCCCTGCCTCATCATCCCTGGTCCTTGGGCTGTGCCCCTGCCTCATCATCCCTGGTCCTTGGGCTGTGCCCCTGCCTCATCATCCCTGGTCCTCGGGCTGTGCCCCTGCCTCATCATCCCTGGTCCTTGGGCTGTGCCCCTGCCTCATCATCCCTGGTCCTCGGGCTGTGCCCCTACCTCATCATCCCTGGTCCTTGGGCTGTGCCCCTGCCTCATCATCCCTGGTCCTTGGGCTGTGCCCCTGCCTCATCATCCCTGGTCCTCGGGCTGTGCCATGGAATAGAATCACAGAATCACTCAGGTTGGAAAAGCCTTCTGAGATTGAGTCCAACCTTTCCCCCAGCACTGCCAAGGCCACCACTAACCCATGTCCCCACGTGCCACATCCACAGTCTGTTAAATCCCTCCAGGGATGGGGCTCCACCCCTGCCCTGGGCAGCTCTGACAGGGCTGAAACACAAGAGGGTTAATCTGGCTGTCCTTAGAGTCTCAAAAGTCATCCTGGGAGCCGCTTGTGTGTCTTCTGCCAGTCTGCCCCAGCCTGAAGTGCATTTCAGTTCCACCCTATTGATGTTGACTTCACATAATTTATTTCCAAACCCCCCCAGCTGCTGTTCCCAATGTGACTGGAGGATTTCTGCCGACTTCTTCAAATGAAAAGCAATTCATTTCCACCCAGCGCTCCAATCTAATGTGATGAGAGAGTGTGAGAGGGGAAATGGGAGGCAAAGTGTGGTTTCAGAGTCGGTTTGTGTTGCTGGCAGCACAAGGAGCAGCTCAGGCTGATGGAGCGTGGTGGGTTGGGATGGGGACCCTCGCTGGGCTGATGGGATTAACCCAGGGGATTTGCACCATCACAAGCAGTGAATCCCATTTATTGGAATAAATAAACCTGTAAATGGGTGAGACTGGTTTGAAATGAGAGGTTGGAAGGATTCTTCTTGCTGAGAGGGGCTTTGGCTGGGGGATGGACCTGCACACAGTGGGGTTTGGTCACTGCTGGGGGTCAGGGTGAGGCAGAGAAAATTGTGTGGTTTTTGCCTTACCATTCACTATAGACTGACTCTTTTCCACTTTAGATTTTTACCACTTTATAATTTGATGGATTCTGTGTTCAGACTCTTGGCACCCTCCCCCAGTGCTGGTGACACTCCGAGGGGGCTGAACTGGGCCCTGCTCAGGGGTGAGGGGTGCTGAGGGTGAGCTGGGCTCAGACATCAGCAAACCCTTGGGCTGGGATCCTCCAGGCAGTGAGATGGGGAGGGAGTAGACTTGTTACTCATTGGACTGGGTGTCCCTAAATGCTTTTGGCAGTACCCTGATGGCTCTCTGCATCGTTTGGCACCTGAAGCTCCTCTCAGGGTTGTAATAGGAACCACAGGATAACAAGCAAGCCATTGGTTTAACTCTATAAGGTCAAGGCATTTAAGATCCACATTTCCCTTGATCCTGCACTTATCCTCCCCCTGTGTAGGTGATGCTGGCAGAGAGGAAGGGCACAGACGAGCTCTATGCTGTGAAGATCCTGAAGAAGGACGTTGTGATCCAGGACGATGACGTGGAGTGCACGATGGTGGAAAAACGCGTCCTGGCTCTCTCTGGGAAGCCTCCATTCCTGACCCAGCTCCACTCCTGCTTCCAGACCATGGTAGGTGCTGCTGCTACAGCTTATCCCTGGACAAGGGGCAGGAGGGACTGTGGACCCTGAGCCCTGGGAGCATGACCCTTGGCAAATGGATTGCAATAGTGTCCAAGGCTGGGCTGGACAGGGCTTGGAGCACCCTGGTCTAGTGGAAGGTGTCCCTGCCCATGGCAGAGGCAGAACTGGAAGATCTTTAAGGTCCCTTGCAACCCAGACCATTCTGGGATTCCCTGATTCTCTCTACATCACTGCTCTTGCCAAAGCAGCCCTGTATTCTCTGCCTTGGCAACCTCACAGCTTGTCCAGCTCTCTGGCAAAAGTGTCTCCATGACAAAATGTGGGTGTGGGAAAGGAGAGTGGAATGTTCAGTAGCTGCACTCCCCTGAGGTGTTTTCATCAGGGAGCTGTTTATGGTGTTAGCAGTGATTTCCCAGCCCCTCAGGTACCCCCAGCCCACAACGTCCCTTGTGATTCCATTGCAAAGTGCTGCAATTTTTCCCAGGACTCGTCCCTGTGATCAAAACCCTGAGTGAAGGGACAAACCTAATCCAAGCCACAGGAAATCCAGTTTGCAGTGGGCATGTGATTGGGTTTGTGTGAGTCAGGAGTGGAGAGGGGGACAGGGGACCTTTAACACAATCCCTGCCCAGCCCTCGAGCAGCCTGTGAATGAGAATGTCCAGGTACGCGCCAGCGGCAGCCGGGAGAGGGAATCAGCAGAGTCCTTTAGAACGATGACAATGCTTTCCAGGAGGATTACATTTTAACATTATTCCAGAAATTTCATTTACCAAACACATTGAGTGTGTTTAAAGCCCGCGGCCTGGCTTTGCAGCACAGTAATCAGGACGTGGCAGGAGCAGCTATTTCACACAGCATCTCCCTGGCATCTGAAGTGAGTCAGCGCGGGATTATTCCTGGCAGACCTATAGTAGCTTAATAGTAATCGTATTTGTAATGTAATCAAAATGTATAGCAGGGTGTATTATCAAAGGCTGGCACAAAGCACTTTGATTTCTGGGAGCACAGGCCAGAGCACAATTCTCAGCCGAGGCTGTTGGCTCAGCGGCTTCGGGAGAGACACGAGCCCTAAATCTGTGTTTTAAAGAAAAAGTGAAGATGAGCAATGACAGAGAGAGAGAGAGCTCCTGCCTGGAGCTGAAGGGCAAGAGGTGCCTGTGCTGGCGTGTCCTGGGGTGCTCTGCCTTGAGAGATCCCAGTCAGATCCTGGGCTCCAGGGAGGGGTGTGAGCCAGGGCTCTCTGGGTGTCCCCAGCTGAGCTGTGCCTTCACTGGTCACCTTGATTCCCTCTGGGGCACAGCAGCTGCAGCAGCATTGAGATGATAAATCACCAAAGCACAGAATCCTGGAATTGTTTAGGTTGGAGGGGACCTCAAAAATCACTTAGTTCCACCCCCTGCCATGGACGGGGGCCCTGTCCAACCTGGCCTTGGACATTTCCAGGGATGGGGCAGTGACAGCTTCTCTGGGCAACCTGTGCCAGGGCCTGCCCACCCTCCCAGGGACAGATTTCTGCCTAGTGTCTAATAAGGGGGTGGATGGGGAGGGTGGGTGTTGTCCTGGCGCTGCTGCTTGTTCCCAGCATGGAATCAGGCAGGGGATGGACTAAACGAGTGGTTAATTAGGAGCAGGGCACTGGAAGGAGCCTGGGAGTTGCATCTTGTCTGCCCAGCACAGGGGGGTGTCACCAGCTCCACGCCAGGCTCTGCAGTGGGATTTGCATCTCCAAACCGTGCTGTTGCTCAGTGAGTTTGGATGCTCCAGACTTGGACAGACGCCGTCCTTTCTGCCTCCGACAGGAGCCAGGACAGCGTTCCGTGCCCATCCCTCCCTCCCTCCCTCCCTCCCAGCCCGTGGGCTGCCCAGCCATCTGCCTGCTTTGCTCATGGCATTTTTCTCTGAAGCACCAGCGTTCTCTTCCCCACCCAAATGAGGAAAGCTCAGCTCCTGCTTTTAGAGCTCAGCTGGCTGTTTCAAGAGACCGTCTTTTTAATATTCTTCCTCCTTGAAGCTGATCGATATATTTAGGAAGCAGCTGCAGCCGAGCACAGCATTGCTTTGCTCTCCCGTGGCTGTCACAGCCTGGCTGCCGTGGCAGTGGCTGCTCAAGGTGACATTGCCTGCACGTGCCTCCCCGCTGGGCTGGCCAGAGCCTGGCAGGGGCAGTCCTTTACGGATGGGGTGCTCTGAAATCCCCAGACTGGATTTACCCTTCTGTCCCACCAGTGTCAGGTGTTTTACACAGCCCAGTTGCCCCTTTGGTGCTCTATTTAATTCCCTTTGGGGCTGCCCCGCTGTGGGTGAGCTGTGCCAGGGGGCAGGAGCCAATGACTCCAGTTCCTCTCCTGGGCATCAGCAGGCTGGGATGTGCCCTGTGGAGTGTTGGAGCTGATGACCCCAGTTCCTCCACAGCCCTTGTTATGGCAGTGCTCCACTTGCATCTCTTCTCATCTCCTTGTCCTTCCTGTCTGAAAAGCAGGGCAAGGCTTATTTAAGGAGGAAATGAGGAAATATTATCAACTATTATGTAAAGCTGCCAACCTGCAGCTCTCACAGCGCTCCAGCCTCTGTGTCCTTCCTTCCCTGAGCTGGGATGGGGCCAGCCCGGGGGTGTCCTTTGGCTCCTGTGTGTCAAGGGCACGTGTCACTCCATGCCCTGGTCCCCAGTCCCTCTCCAGCTCTCCTGGAGCCCCTTTAGGCACTGGGAGGGGCTCTCAGGTCTCCCCAGAGCCCTCTCTTCTCCAGATGAACATCCCCAGCTCTCCCAGCCTGGCTCCAGCCCTCAGAGCATCTCTGAACTCCTCAGGACTCATTTCACCACGTGTGAACGTGAACACTCCCCTCAGGCCAGGCTGGGAGGAGTGAGGAGAAGGGGGTGCAGGTCGTTCCTGCCTCCCCAGCTTGGTCAGGAGCAGCTGGATCCCCTGCAGCCCTGTGCAGTGGATTGAAGCTGTGCAGTGTGTGGGGAAATGCCAGCAAGGAGCTGCCTGACCAACTCTCTGAAAACAGATTGAAGAAGAGCAAACGTATTCCTGGGAGGTGGAATCCTCTGGTTTGCCTTCTCCAGCAGATCTATCTGCAGAGCTGCAGAGCTTCAGTCCCGAGTGTTGCAAAGGAATCAGTACCTGTGGGCTCTGTATGAACATGAGCCCCCTGCACCTCGTGGGGAGCACAGGGATGATGAGTGTATTGCCATGGAAATACAGATTGGAGCTGCCAGTCGCCTCAGTCCTTGTTTCTGGCCCCTGCAGATTCCCTGCTCTGATAATTCTGTTGCTAATTGCTTCTTTTTTCCTTTAGGATCGCTTGTATTTTGTGATGGAATATGTGAATGGTGGGGACTTGATGTACCAGATCCAGCAGGTCGGGAGGTTCAAGGAGCCCCACGCTGTGTAAGTGCAGCAGTTTGGCCCCTTTGGGGTAGGTATGGGATGTACCTGTGCCATGTGGCTGGAAACAGAGCCCAGGGCACAGGCTTTGTGCTGCAATTCCTGGGCAGAAAGGGAGGGGAAACAGCAGGACTGGGAAGAAGCAGGAGAAGTCTTTGCCAAGAATGCTGGTATCTCCACCTCACCTTTGGGGTACATTGCACTTGTAAATAATTGAGCTAAAGAAGAAAATTTATGTAAACGAAAGCACAAGGCAGGGAGGTTTGGAGGCTTCCACCAGGCCTCTGTTCTGCCTGGTCCTTCCCTGGGGGATGAAAAGAATGGTGGGTGTTGGCTCCTCTGCTGGGATGGCCGGCCTGAGTGTTAATGGTGACTTTTGGCTCCTGTCCCCTGCGAGCTGGACAGAGCAGGATGTGTTCCTGAAAGCCTTCAGATGCTTCACTCACTGCCATTGGGTTTGAAAGGTTTTCATTTTGATTCATCTCCTCTAATTATCAGTCTTCCTTTAAATCCCCTATTTCAGGTTCTACGCAGCAGAAATAGCCATTGGCCTGTTCTTCCTGCAGAGCAAAGGCATCATTTATCGGTAGGTGAGCAGGTTCCTCCTTCCTCCCTTCCCCTGGACCTCTGACCAGAGGCTCTGGGCTCCCCATCTGCCACAGCTCCAGGGCTCTCCCTGCCTGTGCCGTGGACAGGGTCTGGCAGCTGCCTGTAGGCAGAATCACAGAGTCATTAAGGTTGGAAAAGATCTCTGAGATCATCGAGCCCAACCATCAGCACGTTCCACACTCCCAAACAGAGCTGGGAGCCTCGAGGTGCCGCTGCTTTGGAGGAGGCTCCTGCTTTATCCTGGTTTATAGGAAGGCACCTCTGCTTCTCTCCTGTTCCATGTGTTTCTCTCCACACAACACAAATGCTCTCTGGCAGCCTGGACCAGCTCCCAGCCCCTGCAGGGCAGCTCTCTCTTACCATTAACGCTGGAGGAAGCGCTCGCTGGTGGCTGGTTCTGAGCTCTGCCCTGCGAGTCTGTCACTTCTGCTCCAGCCACCAAATGTCCTTTGCCATCCCCGATCTGATTGTGGCACCCAGAGGAGCTGGGGCACTGCCACGTGCCGGACCAGGCTCAGAGCCTGCTGCTCTAGGTCTGAAAGCAGTGTTCACTGCTCTTCCCTGCTCCAGAGAACTCCCAGAGCCCAGGGTGGAGCAGAGCATCCGAAGGAGTGTCAGATACCATTAATGCCCTGCAAAGGGAGATGCTGGAGATGAAAGAAGTGGAGCAAACTTGACATGAGGGATGTTTTTTTGGCCATCAGCTGCTGCAGAGAGATTTCTAGGTTTGTCAGTCCCCAGTGCCCCTGCCTTCCTTCCTTCCCCCGAATCTGAATCCCAGATAGTCCTGTCCATCTGCCTTTGGCCTGTCAGGGTTCTAAGCACTGACATGATAATTGGAAAAAGCAGCCTTAAAACCAGCAAGAGTGTAGAAATTGCACCAAAATACTGTTTGCTGCAAAAGTGTCCTCAAGGCTGGAGCACCCACCCCTGAGTTGGGGCTGGGAGCTGGATCTGGGGCTCTGCAGCTGGATCCATCCCTGCAGCTTGTTCTAAGGAGCAGAGCTGGGTACCACAAACAGGTATTCTGTGGGTGAGGATCAGAGAGAAACACAGCTGGTTTGTATTTCAGGGGGGAGCAGAGCACAGGTGAGGCAGGGACTTGGGCTGAGTAGGGGTTTCTTCATCCCTGGGAGCTTTAAGTGCACTTTGATTTTCACAGGAGCAAAAAAATAAAATCGATTCAATCCATCCCCTGCCAGATGAGTATTTTCCATCATACACTTCAAAGCACTGTGCCCAGCATGGTGTTCCTGTGGGTTAAAAGTAACATAAACACTCCATCCTGACAGATCTCTGACTTATTTTTACTCATTTCCCCAACCATCGTCCTCCAAAGAGCCTGGTGTGAGGCAGAGCTGGAGCTCAGGAGTCCAGCAGAGCCCTGGGAGATGGGACTCGTGTTGTCTGTTGTGTCATGGCTTTGCTCTCTCTCTGCAGGGACCTGAAGCTGGACAACGTGATGCTGGATAGCGAGGGGCACATAAAGATTGCAGACTTTGGCATGTGCAAGGAGAACATCTGGGACGGGGTGACCACCAAGACCTTCTGTGGCACTCCCGACTACATCGCGCCCGAGGTGAGCGTGGCAGGGGCCGTGGGCACGGCCTGGCAGCCTCGCTGCTCTGCCCCAGGGGATGGCCTTGCTCTGGGCACTGGCTTGTTGGAACAGGGCCAGCAAGGAATTCACTGTCAGCCTGGGATGTTCATCCCCTCAGCACTGTGACATGCACAGCATGACCAGGGAATTAGCAGTGGGTGATATTTCCCTGTGAAGTGGAAATCCATGGATCTGTCCAGCTCACTGTTTGCAGTGAGGGGCTCTGTGTCCTATGGGGGGATGCTCCCTATCCATGGCTCTAGATCACCCCAGAATGGCTTTGCAGTTGGTTGTTACTGATGGGATGGAGTCACACATGGCACTTCCATGAAGTGCTGGATGGGCACAATTGTGAAATTCAGCGGCATAATTATTCCCAATGCCTGTTTCCTTTCCATAAAAATATCCCTCAGAAACCTTGTCACTGCTGAATTTGAAATGATGAGATTAATATTTATACATTTAAATATTTTAGAGAAAGAGATTCTCTTTGTTAGGACATGGATGCACTCGTGCTAAACCGTGTTGTGTTTGCTGCAGCCAGTGAGGTTTCCAATTACTGGATCAAACGTGTTCCATCCCCTCATCCCACCAGGATTAATACTGGGGGTGTTGGTGCAGAGCTGGTTGCTGTGAGTGATTAATGCTCCTTCAAAGCAGGACAAATGACCAGTTCTCTGGGTATTTGCCTGAGTGTTTTCACTTTAACTCTTATTTTCTTCTTCTTGCTCTAATTCTTTTTTTTTTTTTTCCCCAAAAGAAAAACAGAAAATAGGAAATTAGGATGCAGGTCACTGTGGCACCCAGGAGAATGACAATAAGGCCTGCTGCCAGTGGGTCTCAGAGGAGTGATCTCACACATCCTCTTTGGGAACAGCAATAAGGTTGTGGCACAGTGGCCACACTCCAGCCCAGGCCCTTCTGCTGCTCCTCCCTGCCTCCTCCTTTAGGGAGCTGCAATGTGCTCAGGCCAACGTGGCTTCGGGGTGAAACAGTCCTGTGATTTGCTTGACCCATTTTTAGGGCTTTTCCTGTTGCAAGCCAGAGCTGTGCATGCCAAGGTGGCAGGTCCTGCGTGCGAACAGCCCTGTGTGTGATCCCCTCTGAACAGAGCTGTTCCTCACCTGCTGGGCTTTGACCTTCCCCAACAGGCACTTGAGGACTTCACAGGACAGAGGATTTCTTTTGAGTGCTCTTCCCTTTCAAAGGCCTTTATAATGTGAACAATTCACACCTGAATATCCCAGAGCGCTGGTAAAGAGCAAGTGGGAGGGACCCTGAGTGCCCTCAGGCGAGGGATTTCAATGCTGAAACATGTCCCAGTGAATAACCTTGTGCTTGTGACCTGGCCTGCAGCTTGGAATCACTTTGCCACCAGGTCAGACCTGGGAGTGTAATCCTGCTGTTCTCTTGTTTGCAGATAATTGCTTACCAGCCTTATGGGAAGTCTGTGGATTGGTGGGCGTTCGGAGTCCTGCTCTATGAGATGTTGGCTGGCCAGGTAATTGAGTTTTAATTGATTCCTCTGGGCTGTGTTACATTCCATTTTGAGCATACACTGATGTGGAATTTGCCATGCTGCTGGCACTCAGCTGGGGCATTTTCTTTGGAGCTTGGGGTGAGTCTGGGTGCAGCCCCAGGGACTGTGATGATGATTCACTTCACTGCGTGGCACAACCAGGCTGGGTCCATGGCCAAGGCCCACAGCAGCACATGGAAGCTTAGGGACCCAGAAATGCCACTGAACCCGTGTCTGCTTTGCCCTAGGCCCCCTTTGAGGGAGAAGATGAAGACGAGCTCTTCCAGTCCATCATGGAGCACAACGTCGCCTACCCCAAGTCCATGTCCAAGGAGGCAGTGGCCATCTGCAAAGGGGTAAGGGCTGGGCTGGGTCCTCTGCTGGCCTGGGGGGGCATGTGGGCAGTGGAAGCAGTGAGATGCTGCACCCCTGGGGGTCCCAGCTCACCCCCTGCTCCCCAGCACAAGGGGATCTGACACTTGGTTGGGTTCTCCACTCCCCAAACTACATCTTGTGTCATTTGTGTGTGTGTGTGTGTACTAAAACCAGGTAAAAATCACACCCACATCCTCTCTGTGCTGTCACACTGGGCACATATACAGCTGGGACTCAGGGGCTGCTCTGAGGGCTCGGGTGAAGTTCAGAAGGAATTGGGATGTTGGCTGGGAGGTGGAAGGGAGGGCATCCCCAGAGACCCTGTGCCCCATCAGGTGAGGACAGGGCAGCTCTGTAAATCTTTACCTGAAATGAAAAATTATGCTCAGGGGAAATTATTGTGATCCCAGAATAGTTTTTCTATGATCAGATACCTTCATCCTTCTGCTTAGCTCTGATGTCACCCCTCAAGACAACCTGAAGCTCAGTGCTGGTGGTTTCTGGGCAGTATTCTCATTATCATGTCTCTTAATCTGCAGTGAAGCTCTGTCTTGCCCAGCATCCTGACCTCTCCACGGACTGGGCCTAGTCATGACTTAAATGCAGCCTGAGTTAATTTGGGATGTGATGGATAAAGGCTGGCGAGGTCCTGATGTTGTTTTGTGTGCTTGGGACTGAGCCTCATCTCACCTCCAAGTGCCACACACTGCTATAAATATGTGTTTGTGTAGGAATTTAAGAAATGTTTGCTTATAATAGTTAATATTGAAAATATCTGAATGTTCTCTATCTCCAAATGACACATCCTGCGCTCAGCGCTCCCACTGCGGCATTTCAAAGCCTCTTCCTGGCGTTGCCAGGATTCTGAGCCAGTGCTAAACAGGAATATTTGCTCGTCCCAGGGGGAAAAGCAGGTGTTCCCACCTGGAATGGGGCACAGGGAGGGGGTGCTGCCCCCACTCTCAGCAGAATGTGGGAAAATCAGGTCCTTAATTCAGAAACCACACGGGTGGTCAGAGGGGGATTCCACAGGCACTGTCACCATCTCTCATCCTCTCGCTGTGATGTTGGGCACGTAAAGGGAAAGCCCGGCGTGTTCCTGGTCAGGCAGGAGGGCAGGAGGTGTTGGTGCTGCCCAGCATCGCTGTCCCTGCCGTGCCCGGGGCTGGAGCAGGGACCAGGCTCAGTGTCAGCTTTGTTTGCTGCTGCATCAGTCACAGCGTGGGTGCTGTAAATAGATGAGCAAGGACCGTGACTGCAGCGTCTGCTGGGTGTAGCTGCGATGGCTTTTCTTACTCTGGAGATGGGAGGCTGCATGGGAGGATATTTGGCCACACACCGAGGGTTGATTCTCTATAAATGCCTGTATTTTTTTTGGACCAAAGTGGTGGTTCCCTCTGTACTACTGTTGTTTCAAAACCTCCTGACATTCTTTGCCATCGCCAAACTGCTACACCCGAAAGTTGAATTCAAACTGTGTAGGATTTAAGAACTTTTTAGTAAGCTGGGAACTAAGTCTGTATGTTTTCCCCTGGAACACAGTGCAGTACATCTCGGTGAGCTGCACTGAGGCTGAGCTGTC
This sequence comes from Pyrocephalus nanus, assembly GCA_038380795.1. Lineage (NCBI taxonomy): Eukaryota > Metazoa > Chordata > Aves > Passeriformes > Tyrannidae > Pyrocephalus > Pyrocephalus nanus. Next base: position 15,683,481 of record CM076276.1, read on the forward strand.
TGTGTTGGTGTGAGGCAGCTCTGCCAGGAGGGCACAAACCCGGGCTTACATTAGTCCAGGGAACAAGCCCCTGGAGAAGCCTTTGCCCCTTCCTTGAGAGGTTTGGTGTTTCACTGCCACAATCTCCAAACCCATTTTCTTGTTCCCCCGTGGTTTCACTCCAGTGTGCTGGTGCCAGTCATCCCTGCACCACTCAGAGATGGAATGTGTTTGATCCTGAAAGCCTGGAACCAGCCTGAGCCCAGAGACAAGCGTTAATCAGGGCTCCTTGGCTGGGAAGGAAACTGGAGAGTTCACTGGCACACGGCTCCAGGACTCTCCAGTCAGCAGCAATTAGTGGATCAAACGGAGCATTTCCCTCCTGTGCTGTCAGCTCGGATTTGTTTCTGAAGGCTGATCTGGGAGCTGCTGTTTCCATGGGCAGGTAGCTCAGGTTGGGTTATGAGGAGCCAGACTCCCGTCCCGGCCCTGGGAGCGCGTGGGCACCGGCACAAACCCTCAGCCTTTTCCATCCCATATGGAGGGGTCTGATGGTGCCTGAGCAAATCAGCCCTTTCCAGGAGAACAGATTGTCTGTGACTATCAGCTCCCTCTTTAATCTCTGCCTGGTAGCAAAGGCATGAAATGGCACGTTTTCTGCAGCATTTTGGGAATATTTACAGGTATTTTGGGTGCCGTTTCCCCTGGTGCTGGTGCCTGAGAAAAGCCCATCCCAGCTGCTGTCCGTGCTGCTGCCACACATGTTCAGGAGGCCGAGACACGTTTCCTCTGCCACCTTCCCAGGCATCTTACTCAGGGATTCGTTGTTGGGTTTCTCTTTTATAAAGGGCTGTGTGCTGCAGTCCAAGGGAAACTTGCTTATTAACAAAAAAAACACGTTAGAAAAAAATCCTTGCTTTTGTTTTTGCTGCCACCTGGCCCCCTGGGCCCACTGGCCGTGGTCCAGTGTGGCTCCTCATACAGGGACAGGCTCTGCAAAGCTGATGCTGATGCCAGTCACACCCTGTTCCTGAGCAGAGGCTGGAAAATCCCTGGTCTAGCCTGGGTAGCCTGCCAGCCCCTCGCTGTTTGCAGATGGGCTTTCCAGGGGGATGCTGCTCCACAGAAGCTGCGCTCCATCACTCTTCCAGCTGCAGATGGCATCACGGCTGGTGGACGGGCATGGAGAGCTGTTTGCTCACAGAGCAGTTGGTGGCTCTGCTCTTGCCTCATATTTGTTGGAGTTGGTGTTTTTAAGGTTCTGGGTTTTTTTTTCCTAGAATTTTCCTTGCTTTTGGCACCCTGTCACATCACTGCTGCTAAAAGATCAACTTCCCTGAGCAAGTTTGTTTTGTGCCATCATGGGTGGCAGGACTGCTCATTCTGGCAGGGACACATTCTGCTAGATCAGGTTGCTCCAGACCCCATCCTGACCTCGAACACTTCCAGGCATGGGGCATCCATAGCATTTCTGCTGGCTTCTGGAACCCTTTCCTCAGCTCTCTGGCTGGAGAGGTGCTCTCTCACTGGCACCTCCTTTTCCTCCCAGAGGCTCCCCCAGCCCTGGGACACAGAGTCAGACTTCCTGCAACCTCTGCACAGCCCTGGGATCAGTTTGAACTGCCTTGCTTTTAATAAAGCAGTGCTTTTGTTGCAGGTATATAGCTCATATTCTCCGTCCTTATCAACATCTTGTGAATCTCTGGAATCTCCATCTGATCTCTCAACGTGGCTCAAACCCTGCCCCAGGATATTAATGTTGTACAGCTGCCCTTAATTCCTGGGGCCCCTTTCCCTTACTGAGCCAGTGAAGAGGAGAAGTTTAGATGATAAACAACATTAATGGACTGTTTCTGCTTTTTTTCTCCAAAGTGACTCTTTCATTAGAAATCCACCTCATGTCTGTGCTGCTGCGGCTCTGGAGGAGTGGGGGCTCTGCTGGAGGAGGGCTGATGAAAGTTTTGGAGGGCAGATTGTTCGTCTTGAATGGGCAGTGGGTTTTGGAGTTAATTCTGCAGATGCTGAGAAGTTTGTACCAAGCAGAGGCAGCTTTGCTGCCATCCTGCCCCCCTGCAGTGGGAGAGGCTGCAGCACCATGGAGTGCTCTGCCAGCACCCCGAGGTTGTTTCTTGGCGAACCAGTTTCATTCCCAGAGGGAAAGGGATGTGCCCATCCTGCCAGTGCTTATGTACCTGCCACCTGGTTTCATAAGCCATTGTCAGCCTTCCCTGTCCCTGGAGCTGCTCTGGCTTCTCCCTCGACCCTCTGCTTGGAGCCCCAAGAGCAGGTGGAGCAGATGGGACTCCTCTGGGGTACAGACCCTGATTTGGGGTGTCCCAGGGCAGCAGCTGCATGGTGCTGCCTGTCCAGCTGGGCATCACAGCTCCCTGGGGGTTTGGGAGGCAGTTGTACACCCTGTGAGTGACTGTGTCTTCTCTCCCTGTCCCCCAGCTGATGACCAAGCACCCCGCCAAGCGCCTGGGCTGCGGCCCCGAGGGGGAGCGGGACATCAAGGAGCACGCCTTCTTCCGCTACATCGACTGGGACAAGCTGGAGCGCAAGGAGATCCAGCCCCCCTTCAAGCCAAAGGCTGTAAGTGTTCTGAGTCCCCCCTCCTGCTCTCCTGTGTGCCAGGGCTCTCCTCCGCTGCTGCTTCCTCTCGTGAGGACGCACGGGCAGGCGGGTGGGTGCTGCTCGTCCTGGAGGTGCCGTTTCTTTGTCTGCCTGGAAAATGGTTTCTCCTTGGCTCTGGCTCGTGTCAGAGCTCTGCCATGGCAGGAGAACTGGGGGATGCCTGCTCCCACTCTGGCTTGCAGGGATGGAAGCCCCACACGTTCAGCTGCTGGACCCCTTTGTGTTGCAGCACTGTCTGTCTGTCATCCTGGGTCAATCTGTCTGTTGGGTTTTTCCTTCCTTCTTCTCAAGCTGACCAGGTCTTTCTCTGTTCTTTAATCTCAGCTTTATTTTAACACCAGGTCAGCTCAGTGTGCCTGAGGGGCAGTGCAGCTGAATTTGACTCCACAGTCTCTCCCCAAGGTGGAGGAATGCAGCCTGGCTGCTCTCCCTCAGCCCTGCTGGCCCTGCCAGAGCTGCTGGAAGTGCAGCCTGGGGGGAATGAGCTGCCAGAGCCAAATGGAGGTGCAGGCAGGAGCAATCAGGAAGCTGTTTGTCAGAAACAATGGGAATACTTGTCTGCTCCTGGTCCAGCCATCGTTACAGCAACATCTGAGTGGGTAACACCAGTGCAGGGGTGCAGCCTGAACCCCACCGTGGGTCCTCCTGCCCTGTTGTGCTGTGGCTGCTCTGTGATTCCAAAGTCTGTGTGATCCTCTCTCCCTGGGCTCTCCCTGCCCTCCCCCAGAGAGGATGTGCAGGAACAGTGACCGTGTAGGCTCAGGAACAGGGATGTCTCTCCCTGGATTTCTCTATTTCTCCTTGCCCCTGGTGGGACTGGCAGGGTCCCAGCCATCTCCAGGTCTCTCTGTGGTGCTCCAGTTCCTTAAGGCTTGGGATTATTCACGTGCTTCCCCCCCAGGTGCCTCTTGGCTGCTGTACCCTGCTTGGGCACTGGTGTCTCACAGAGAACTGAATCCACACTTAATCTGATCTCCATGATTAAGGGAGCATGGAATGTCCCCACCCTGATCACATATTTGTCCTGGGTCACAACTCAGAGTCCAGGGATGTTCCATATATTTACCTGAACCCTCCCCTGTGTCACTGGCTGTAACAGCCTCGTACCCATCTGCTTTTCCTCTGCTTTGCAATTATCCTGTTCATTGCAAGGGACCCTGCTGTGCTTGGACCAGCTCTGCTTTCAGGGAAGACATGGAGTGGGAGTCCACTTGGTTCAGGGTGCTCAGCACCTTTAGCTCTGCTCCCTCTCACTGCCTCTTTGCTCCAGCAGCTTTCTCCCTCCTGCAGCTCCTTTTCTGACTGATCAAACAGGAATAATCCACCCATCTGGTGGCTGTGTCGGAGCCTCCACAGCCCCATCTCCCTGCAGCACATGGCACAGGTGGGGCAGGGGTGCTGACCTGGAGAGCTGCTGGCCGTGCCCTGCCTACATTTGGGGCTGCTTGTTTTAATTTCAGACAGGTATTTTTACCAAGGTCACTCCTGGCAATGATGCCTTTGCAGGGAGCTCCATGGGGTCCTGTCCTCAGAGCTGCTCATTTCCACTCTGTGCCTGGTGGCCCAGGCTGTCTCCACATCTGCAGAGGGATAATCTGTTCTCCCAGGTGCTGGGATGGTTAGCCCAGGGCTCTGGATTGTGCCTGCCCGCCTTTCCTTGGGAAGGAAGGGGATCTTCGAGCCACTGGACCGTGTAGGACCAGTGTTCCCAGGAAGGTGTTAACTTTGGTATCAGAGTGTAACAGTGCAAAGTGCTTGGGGCTGTTTGTGCCCCCCGGGATTTTTCTGGGGGTGGGATCGGACCTTTGTGCCAGGGATGCCAAGGCACAGAGGTAAATCCAAAGCTCCTGCTATTTCCCACCTCTGTGTCTGTTTTCCAGTGAAGCTGCTGCTGTGTCCCCTCTACCTTGTCCCTCTCTTCCCCAGCAGCTCCCCAGTGTCACCTGCCCTGGACTGGGGCAGAACACAACGCTGGTGTTTGGTGTTTTACGGTGAAAAACAACTGAATTCCATCAAAAGCACTTCCTTACTGCTCTTCTACTTTAAAATGTGCAAATTTTGTCCTGCTTTAAATGTCTTCTTTCTTTAAAAATCCCTTTGACACCGGCCCTGGGGAGGGGGACGGTTAAGCTGCCGGCTGTCGCTTCACCCAACGGCTGGCGCCGGGAAAATTCCCCGTTTGATAGGACAGGGAGATTAACAGCAGCTGATTTGGGATTTAGGGAGGATTAAGACAACTCAGGTACTTGCTGATAGCTGATATTTCTCCAGCAGTGCCTCTGTGCTGCAAAAAGCTGTTTCTTTCATGCCAGCAGTGGGTGCAGATTGGAGCAGCAGGGATGGGAGTGGGGTTTGGGCACTGACGGAGTGTTTGGGGGTGACAAGGGGAGATGTTGCTGAGTGTTTGTGGTTTCAGGGGTCACACCAGGGCTGAGCACTGCTGCAGAGGAGTTGGTGCTGACCTGGCTCTTCCCCTTGGCTAAAGTCTATTTTTTTTTTTTTTTTTTAATAAATTAGTGTCTATAAAGGTCAGGCTGCAGGGATTGTTTGTATCCAGAGCCTCAAAGTAAGGCATAACACACAAATGAGGGCTGGGTGTCTGCCCCCAGCCCTGCCCTGATCCAGCCCATGCTCAGCCCCAGGAACACCAGCCAAGGGGAGCATTCAGATTGCCTTTAGCATCATTTTGCTTCTCGGAGGTGTTATTAGTTCGTGTTTGATTGAGCTGGTGGCTCAGTTCCTCATCCACACCCATTCTCCACAAAGGCACCTTTGCTGGTTGTCTCTTCTGGAGCAGACACTTGTTTTTTGGCCACATTTCCGTGATGTTGTAGCATTGCTGCAGTTTTCAGTGGGGGTACAGGGGGCACTGGGAGGGTACAGGGGGCACTGGGAGGGTACAGGGGGCACTGGGAGGGTACAGGGGGCACTGGGAGGGTACAGGGGGCACTGGGAGGGTACAGGGGGCTGCTGGGGAGGGCTTGCTGTGCCTGCCCAGCCCTGCTTCTGGGGAGGGCATCAAATCCCTCCCAAAACCCTCGATCATTGCACCCCACCAGGGAAATGGAGGCTTCAGCCTCTGCCTGGCTGGGCTGTTCCGTGCCCGGAGCTGGAAGTGAATTCCCAAGAGCTCGTGTGTTGCTTTGTGCTTGATTAACCTTTATCACAGAGTCAGGAACGAGACAGATCAGGGGCTGGGTTGTCTTTGGTGGTTCTGACGTGGGGCTGTGCTTGGCTGCTCCCTGCTTTGGCTGGTGCATAACAATTCCTTCCCTGGGTCTGCAGTTACCCTGGCAGTGTATTTACACTTCTCTGCTCTCCCTGTCTCTCGTTGAGATAATTATTGTTTTTGGTGTCTAATTACTCCTTTACTTTACGTAAAGCCTAGTGATTTGAAAAGTCTCATTTTGAAAGCACTGAAATCACATGGCAGAGCCCAGGATTACTCACAACAGGATGAGGGGTTAAAAAAAACGGCTTTTAATCTAATAATTTTTAATTGCATAAATTAATTTTCCCCTAACTGCCTTGAGTTAATTAATATTGAAATGCCATTTATAGACCTGGGTTGGTAAGAGTGCTGGTTCCCTGCATGTGGGGTTTTGTAGCCTTAGCTCGGTCTGTACGAGGTGAGTTCCAGTGTTTGCAGAAGTAATTTCCTAATTAGGTGGGATTTAAGGATTGAGGGGGCCGACAGTGGGCAGGTGGAAGTGCTAAGGTTAAACATCTCCTCTGGTAATCCAGTCAGGATTTGCTCTGGGAGCCCCAGGGATCTCTCTGAGATTCCCCAGACTATTCAGCCGCTGTTTGCAGTTTATTAGGCAGAAACTTGGCTTTTTCCACAGGAGTTGGATGAAAGGCAGGGCCCTCCATCAGGAGCCCTTGCAGCAGATGCTCCCTCTGCCAGGGATCAAGGGATGCACTGGAGCATCCCAAAGCACCATCACCCTCCTGACCAGCACAGGGACGCTCAGGCTGGCCCCAAGTTCGTGCTGTGATGGGAATCTCCCCAAACACGGTTACCAGAAGAGCCCTGAGTCTCCCTGGGGTACAAGGGGCCAGTTTTCCTGACCCAGAGCAGCACCAGCAAGTCAGACTTGCCCAGGAGATGCCTGCAAGGCCAGTGGGATTGTGGCTGTACCACTGTTTTGGGCCAAACCCCGGGGAAATCGAGGGTGTCTTCAGCCCAGCACCTCTCCTTGGGGTTGGGACAAGGGCTGGTGGCAGCAGCATCCTTGGCTTCTTATGGTCCTTGATTGCATCCTAGGGATCAATGGAAAATATTTTATTATGCCTTTTGTCTCTATTTGAAATCAAGCAGGAAGGTGATAAAACACAAGGCCATCTTCGGAGCTGACAGGTTTATTTCTGCAGCTCAGGAAGAAAAGCCATTCTGTGCTGGCTATAAATATTAGACAGGACACGCTGGGATTTATGTAAGATAAATTCCCACCCTCCCTCTTTCTCCAGTCGGGGTGGAGTGATGCCTGTACATTAATATCAGACTAAAAGGAGGCAGATTTTTCACAAGGTGGCTTTAGATAAATGTAAAAATTCACATGGCATCTCCTGTCCATTAACATGGGACTTAATTTAGGAAGCTGTAAAGAAGGTGCTCCTGCAGATAGAGACCATTTGCTGCCTGGAGTGGCACAGATCCTTCCTGCTCCCCCTTGGCACAGGGGTGGGTCAAACCTGGAGTCTGGAACTCGGGCAGTGCTGGGCTGGAATAACCCTGCCCTGTCCCAGAGCCCCCAGCTGTCTCAGGATGTGGGGTGAGAACAGCACCAGTGCAAGGTCACCACCTTCAGACCTCAGGGATGGGCTTGGCTGTGACTTCTGTAAAACCAAAGGCAATTTTCAGCTTTAAAGTATTGATTTTATCCATCCATTTTATCTGTATCCAAAAAGAAAGTCCACAATTTCCACACAGCAGGACAGGAAATACTGTGGATAGATGCAACTTTTCAGATTTTCCATCCACATATACTTAACTTATTGCGTGATAGTGAGAAATTCTTGCTTGCCAATATGCATATTGAAATATATTTGTGCTTCCTATTGCAATAACTGGTAGCATCTCATCAGGATGAATTTTTAAATCTTTCTGAGGGGGTTGCTCATTTGGTTGGGGTTTTTTTAATATTTTTTTTTTTTAAGACAGCACATTTCTTTGTAGCCAAAAGGCATCTGGTGCTGTCAGACATTGCACATGAGCTGCCCTGAATGTCTGCACTGAGGTCTGGTGAAGCTGATAGGGAGTGACAGTGGGACTGGAAGGCACTGGAGGCTCCTGGTGTGTGTTGGGGCTGATGGAAGGGGCAGGTGAGCGGCTGGGCTGCAGGTACCCCCTGCCATGGTGCTGTTACTGCAGCTTTCCCAGTGATCCTGCTCCTGGTCTGAGTTATCCCAGTGCCCAGGAAAGCCCAGCTTGGCTCTCGTGTCCTGACCTTGGCCCCCTGGGCTTTGTGCAAGTGGCAGCTCCCGTTTGGAGGATTTGATTGCTGGTTTGGTGTTCCTGTGCTGGCTTTGGGAAGGTGTCAGGCTGTCAAACAGCTCCTCCACAGGCTCCTGCAGGGTCCCCAGGGCTGGGGCTGTGGCACATGGGACCCCCCAGCCCTGGAGAGGTGCAGGAGGGGACAAGGGCTGGGCTCAGCTCCGGGCTGAGCTCATGGCTATGGGCAAGAGGTGCTTTTGGGAGCAGAAGATTAACAAACCCAGACTAGAAATGTGAAGATGTGGCCTTACAAACCTGAGGGGGAACCGTGGGGTGGAAGGATGGGCTCAGGCTGAAGTTAAATCCACTCAAGCATTGCCCATTGAGCTGTTTTTTAGAGGTCTGAGAAGTGTATGTCTCACTTGGTGCTATAAGGACATAGAAGAGCTGCCAAAGGAACGTGCCATGGGGGCTGATGGATTTTCACACTGTCTTCCCTGAAACCTCAGAGCAGAGGAGGGAATGGGAAATGTTGAAGTTTACATGTATTTGTCGTTAATATTTTATTAAATTCAGCCTGGCGTTTATTAAAATTGCAAATCTATTTACTTAACAAATGGAAGTTAAACACCAGGAAAGATTGTGGCAGCACTTGGAGCGTGTGTTCTCCCAGGGGCAATGGGAGAGAGACTTGAGGGACTGGGATTTGCTGGCTGAGCAGCTTCTAGGAGGAAGCAGGGCCCAGAGAGAGCGTTGGCTGCGTGTGACAGGAGGGAGAGTGCCCAGCCCTTGGGGCAGAGTCCCCACACGCCGTGTGTGCCAGGCACGAGCTGAGCCTGGGCTGTGGCTGTGCAGTGACCTGGCACCCACCTGATGTGAGCTGCTGCCCTTGTTATCCGCTGGATCGTGACCCCCAGCCTTGTTCTGACTGCCCCCCATCTCATTCCTGCTGCAGCCGCTTCCCAGGGCACAGTTCCCAGAGCGGGGGCTCTGCCAGTCCCTGGCTGTGCCATGCTGTGCCATGCCATGCCATGCCATCACCTCGTGACTAACAGAGTGTGTTCTGCACCTTTTCCCGTCCTGCCGTGGCTGTGCCGCGGTGGGGGGGTTGGTGCAGCCCCATCCCAGCATTTCCTGCCCCATCCCAGCATTTCCTGCCCCATCCCAGCATTTCCTGCCCCATCCCAACATTTCCTGCCCCATCCCAGCATTTCCTGCCCCACCCACCATCGTTCTTTTCTCCCCCTCTCATAGTGCGGCCGCAGCGCTGAAAACTTCGACCGGTTTTTCACTCGCCACCCACCCGTGCTAACACCTCCCGACCAGGAAGTCATCAGGAACATTGACCAGTCAGAATTTGAAGGATTTTCCTTTGTTAACTCTGAGTTTTTTATGCCTGAAGCCAAGAGCTAAGTAGCTGTGTAGATCTCATCCCCACATCCATCATCCAGTCCCAGCTGCTGCTGTGGAGACATTTTCCACTGCGAGACTTGCATCCATGGATTTTCTCCAGTCCCTTACTAGAGTGACCATACTTCAAAGCCAGAAGTGTCTTCCTGTGATTTGGGGTGTCCCTGGATGGGGGGTGATGTGCAGCAGATGCTGCATATGGTCTTTTGTGATGGTTTTATTTGGTAGAAAATGGGAGCAGTTCAGTGGGTGTTGGAAGGAAAACAGAGACACAGTGACAACTGGGAGAAATCCCTTCATCATGTGTTTTAATTCCTGCTCTTTTGTTTTTCTAGTCTTTTAATATAATCATGAAAATTTAATATTTGGCCTTCTTAGCCTTAGTGGCAAGTAAGTGTTTTTAATGAAACTTTTCCCCAGAGCCTTTCAGCTCCTCCTAAAACCTCTGGAGAGCCAAGATGCTGATTCTGGCTCCTTTTTTAGCTGTGTCCTGCTGTCTGTCCAGCCCTGCCACAGCTCCCCTTCCCTCCAAAGATGCTTTGGGACGGCATGTTCCCAGTGCTGGGTCCCCAGCAATGAGATAAGTTATTCAGGAAGGCTGAGCTGCTGTTGGCAAAGATTTCTCCTGATTGTGCAGTTCCTAAGTGATTTTTTTTTAATCAAAACATACAATATCCAGTGCTAAGTGAGGAATTCGGAAGAGCTGCTTTTGAATCCGTGGTCACCCTAGTAAACACCACCAACACCGGTTCTGTAGTGAAGTTCCTTCTTCTTTTCCAATGCCAAAGCAATTGATGGAGTTTGTTACCTGCGCTTTAAATGTGTCAAAAAATGGTATTAACCCAAACAGGACCTATTTAACTCTGACCAGTATTGTGAATTCTGATATGAGCCTTGTAAAGAAACTTGTTTCAACTCTTAGCCCTACTCTTAAAAATTGCAGCTAGATATTTAAATGGCCTCATTTAAATGTTTTGTTTCTGGCCTCGAAGGAAACGTGTCAGGAAGGGTGAATGTCTCTTGGAACAACAACAATCACACCCCTTCCTTCTATGCCCTTGCAGATGTTTGTGGGCTGTCACTGTATCAATCTGCTTTGACTTGTAACGTGCCAATTTTTTTTTTTTCTGATACTGATTATAAAATAAAAAGTGAGAAACTGTGTCCAAGAAACCTGCATGTGTTTGGCAATAATGAGTCTCTACAGCTCGGCGAGGCGATTCCAGGAGTTGAGGCTGCACCGCGCCGAGGGCTGGAAGGTTCCCTGGATGCAGGGGGATGCGGGCTCAGGGACAGCACAGGCAGCGCTGGAGCCATGGCCTGCTCTTCCTCTGCAGCGTTTGTCCCAAAGAACGGAGGTGGGATGTGCTGGAAGCATCGTCCGAGCAGGCAGTGATTGTCCACGGTCCCCGGCACCAGCAGCGATGACCCCGCTCCCTCCAGCATGGACAGGGAAGGAGTTTCTCTGGGCTGACCCTTGGAGGAAGGACGATCTGGGGTGGAGGATGGCAGCTCTGCCGCTTGGGAATCTCTTCCCGCGCCGGAAGCGGAGCCGACTGCGGCATCGCCTCGGATTGCTGGAGACTGCAGAGGCGAGCGCCCGGCGTGTGCCGGTGACTCATCCCTGCCCCGCTCTCCCAGGAGCAGTTGTTCAAAGCAATTGGCAGTTTCAGCTAAAGAGGGATTACAGGTCCCTGTTAACCTCCCTCCTGAGTGCCTCCTGCCTTTGGGATTCCGCTTCTGCCCAGTTCTGCGGGTCCGGACACGGCGAGATTGTTCCGAACGGCACCGAACGGCGGCACCGACGGCACCGGCAGGAGCTGATCCCTGAACCCTCCACCCAGGCAGCCCCAGAGCTCTGCCGTGGGGAAGGGGCTCAGTGGCAGTGGATGGGGAGGATTCCCATCCTGTGGTCCAGGCAGAAACACTGCTCTGGGCCAGCCCTGCCCTGGACAGTGGGAGCCAGGGTGTCCCACTGTGCTCCCCACCACCTCCCAAAGTCAATTCACCTGCTGCTGGAGGCACTTTCAGCCCTGAGTGTCCCCTGCCCTCCCCTCTCTCCGTACCAGATCCATGCAGCCATTCCATGCCTGTTTTCAGGCTGTTCATCATCTCGACAGAAGCCAAATTGCCACCAGTTCAGACAAAATTCAAGGTAAGAAACCAGCAAACCCCACGCTGCTGAACTCAGAGCTTCCCAGCTGAGCCCCCAAGGACTGGGGGACTGCTGGAGGGGCAGTGCACAGGGATGGGCTGCCCTGAGCCCCCTCCAGGGCACATCACTGCCTTTGCTAGAGCTTCCTGCTGCCAAAAAGCAGCAGCAGGAGGTTCTTCCCACCCCAGGGCCCCCAGACTGAGCATTCTGGAGAGCTGGGGACCATGGTGGCGACTTGCACGAGTGGCAGATGTAGATGTGTCATTCCCCTTTGCAGCATCCCACAGCATTCCTCCTGAGGAGAAGCTCCCGGCTCGGTAGGATGGTGGTATCCTGGCACACGCTGGTTTGGATGGATGTGGCCTTCAGGAACCGTTTGGTCAGTTCAGCATCCCTCTGGGAATGGGGCAGGAGCCCCATCAGCTCCCTGTGCATGTGCTGGGGTGCAAGAGAGACCCTGTGCCCACCCCCTCTGCAGCGAAGGGCAGCACCTTCCATGGACCAGCCAGCTCCTTGTCCCTGGGGGAACCCTGCTGCCATCAAGGTGGGCTTGTCCTCGCGTTTCAGCTGCTTCACTCTTTGCCTGCAGAACTCTGCACCTGAAATCGGCTCCTTCACCCTGTCTGCCCCTCCCTGCTCCCGCTCTGTGCCCCCAGATCTGCAGCTCCTTCCTTCTCTGTGCTGGGAGTGGAGCCCTGGAGTGACTCTGACGGCTCAGGGACAGTTGGGACCTGCAGACAGCGGTGCCCTGAGCTTTGCCACGTGTTCAAGTCCTGATGGCACAGCCACGTCCTGGCTCTTCTGGCTTCTCTCTCTTTGCTCACTGAGCTCCGTCCAGCCCTGTTTTTCTTCCTGCCTCGTCTCCTCTCCATCATCATCCCTGCCTCTCCCTGATCTTCCTCCCACAAGGCTAAAGCCATCCTGATGGGATGTCTCTGGTGACGACTGGGGTCTCCAAGCACCCCTGTAGGTCCTGGTCCGTTGCCAGCTCATCTCCCAAGTTCCATCTGACTGCAGCTCTGGTGGGTGCTCCTTGCCTGTCGGGGCTGGCAGGAGAACCTCTCTCTGTGCCGTGTCCTGGCCGTGCTCCTGCTCGAGGCATGGAGATGCCAATGGCTCTGCCCTAAAGTCCTGGACAGTGGCAGCTGCTGGGACGAGAGGGGCTACAGGGAGGACACAGCATCTCACCTGCCAGGTCCTTCACCAGGACAGTAGCAGGAGGTGGAGGGAGCAGGGTGGGATGTGGGACCTGCAGGACCCCCACAGTTCTTTCTCAGTACGAGCTGACAGATTATCCCAGGGCTGGAAATCCTGGTGCAGCAGAGCAGGGCCCCCTTCAAAGGCAAAGTCTGGGAAAAATAAAAACAAATATCACTTTGCAGGTTTCTGCAAGGCACCAAACTTGTGACAGGGTCCTGCTGGTGTGACACCAGGGGAAGGTCACCTTCAGCACAGTGTTGGGGCCTCTCTTATGGAGAAGGTCTTTTGTCCCTGTTGGCTTTAGTGATGAGGCAAAGCAGAGCCAGCTTCCCGGCTGCCCGTGTCCCCCCACCTCCCACTGCTGTGGGTGAAGGACCCTGGGTGCTTGTTCTGTACTTCAGTCACCCCTTCAGCCACAGCCCTGTCCCCTCCCCCAGCGGGACACCCCTGAGCCAGGCGGTGTCTGATCCACACGGGTTTAGAAAGGCAGCCCACGCGCTCCCAGCGCTGGCTCCGCAGTGCTGATAGCAGGTTCCCAGCGCTAATCCTGACACTAACGTCCTTTTTTTTCCCTTTTTTGGCTTGGGTGTAGCTGCAAAGTGGTTCTTCTTATGAAATTAAAAGGAGAAAAGGTTGCCTATGTGGAATTTTCCTTCTTGGAGGTTTTGAAGTGCTGTGTGTTTTCTCTGTACAACCCTGGAGCAAATCACATCCTCCATCAACGAACCGGTGTTGGTTGACACCGTATCATGACATCATTCAAAAACCGAGCTTCAAGCAGAAAGAGCTCTTACAGCTGATTATTTTGTTTAAATTTTAGCATCATATTGATTGTTTTGAGGCATGTTGCTTCCTCCAGGCTCCTTCCTCCTGTGCAGTGCCAAGCTCTGGTTGCAGCAGGGGTTCTGCATGCTAAGAACTGCTCTGTGCTCTCTCTCTTAGTGAACAGCAGAGGAGAGGTGCTCCCTCCCCAACACCCTCTGCTCTTGTGTGTCTCTCTATGTCTGGTTGTGTGTTCCAGGCCTGTTAAACTGGTGTTCTTTTCTTGCTGGTGGTGTGGGGCTGCTTCTTTTGTACAGGGCAGTGAGTTCCTCATCGGTGGCAGCCTGAGAACTGGTGTGGAATGTGGAGTGCTGGGGAAAGCATGGCCCCCCTGGCTGTGCTCCCCTGGGTGCTGCCACTCTCCTTGGGTGCTGTCACGCTCTCTTGCTCCCTGGCTCGCTCCTTTCCCAGCTTAACTCTCTGCTTTCCGTTTAACAGAAAGACAAGCGCGACACTTCCAACTTCGACAAAGAGTTCACCCGGCAGCCAGTGGAGCTCACGCCCACGGACAAACTCTTCATCATGAACTTGGACCAGAACGAGTTTGCTGGATTCTCCTACACTAACCCCGAGTTTGTCATTAACGTGTAGTCGCGGCGCAGCCCTCTCCTCGCTGTCCCAGCTCCAGGTCGCCTTGTACATACCGACACTAGTCTTCCGGGATTAGCAGTGCAGACACACATTCCCTCCCGCCAAACACGCCGACCGCTTCTCCTAGGAGGCCTCTCCATGTCCGTGCCACTCGCTAGCTTGGTTTCCCTAGCCGGAGGTGTCCGGGGTGCCAGTTACCGATCAGTGATACTTCTAGGAACTATAGTTGGTGGTGACTAATAGAGTTTTCAAACAGAAACATACCAAATTGCTACAGTCTCTGTAATTTTTGCAGTGGAATGCTGAGATCCCAGTGACCCAGCTACTCCCAAAGCGTTGCTGTGGAATGCTAAGCATGGTTGATCGCTTAAAGCGTTGTGCTGAAGCTTGCAATGAGTGTGAGCTTGTCTTAGAGGAGCCTTTTGTTCAAGACATGGATACATTTGATCAGTGTGGAAAAATCTGCTTGTAGACCTATATTTTTCAAAGCATTGTCGATAGGGTCAGCCCGGCTCCCTGGAGTGTCCTCCCCCACCATCCACCTTCCCCGTGCCCGGGCATTTCCACTCCAAACCAATCCCATGCCAGTTCTTGTAAATCAGAGCAAATCTTTTTCTAAGTGAAAGGTGGGATTTTTTTTTTTTGTAACATCTGGAACAGTTTGCAGTTTTGATACGCTCTGTCAGCACTCGCATAAATCTTTCGCAGACACTGTCGAGATGTAACAGCTCTGTAAAGGATATTAATATTCTACCAAAACAGAACACATTTATATTCTCGGTTTACAATTTACCAACTGAAAACACGCCCAAGACCAAAGGGCTGCACTGAGGGCTATTTATATCGGAAACTTTTCTACTTTCCACCCTCTGCTATTCTCTTCCAGGCTCCAAACCCATGGATTTCACAGGCATCTTGATTTCCCTGATTTCCACCAAAATTCCTGGGGGTTTTAGTCAGTAATCCAGGACCTTCTGCATCATTAAAAAAAAAAATGAATGAGAAGAGACAATTTCAGCAGCTGGTGGTGAGGCAGAGCCGTGGTGTGCAGGAGGAGGCAGGGGTGAGCAGGGGCTGGAAGGAGGGGACAACAAGAGGCAGGAGGAGGCAGAGGTGATCAGGAGGGGGCAGGTGGAGGCAGGAGCAGGCAGATGAAGGAAGGAGTAGGCAGGGACAGGCAGGAGGGGACAAGGACAAGCAGGAGGGAGCAGGAGCAGGCAGGTGTGGGCAGGGACAGACAGGAGCAAGGGCAGGCAGGTGGAGGAAGAAGCAGGCAGGGCAGGGCAGGAGTGGACAGGCAGGAGCAAGGGCAGGCAGATGAGGACAGGGGTGGGTAGAAGGGAGCAGGCAGGAGTGGGCAGGGGTGGGCAGGGACAGACAGATAAGGGCAGGAGTGGGCAGGGGCAGGCAGGGCTGCCCATGGGAAGCTGGGCAGTGACTCTGGCTGTTGGGCACACAGAGGCCTCTGGGTCCCCGTCCCCACTCCCATCACAGCCCCGTCTGTCTGGTTTGCAGAACCCCACGTGTGTGTTTGCTGAACCAGCACGGGTTCTGCTGTGTGTAGCCATTCCTCCATGCCATGGGGAAACGGGGTAGGATTTTCTCAGTCAGGAGGGGTGTTAGAGAGGAAATTCTGGTTGTAGATCTTTTATAAACATCAAGCTATACCTTTGGAAATTTTCTTCTTCCTTTGATGATTCCTTGAGAACAAAAGGCTGCCAGCAGCTAAGCCACTGTGCCAGGGGTGGATGGGTGTCCCTGCTCTGTTACCCAGCCAGGGCACCGTCCTGTGCCTGCTGGGGCGTGAGCTGAGCCCACGGCCTCAGGTCCTGCCCTGGGCTGGAGGAAACCAAACCAAACCCAGAAAAACTGCAAATTGTGCCAGATGGAGGAGGGTGTTCATGAGAGGCCCAGGCAGGTTTGGGGGGTGGTGGCCGGTGAGAGCTCCGTGAGCCCCGCAGGCGTTCCCGAGGACGCCGCGCCATCCTCTGCAGACCACAGCTGATGTCAGAGCATGTGTGTTACTGTGACCTTCCAACCTGTTGCTGCAGAATTAGTATAACTTCAGTGGTGAATGTTTTTACTTTCCCTGTCCTCGGCTCTGAAGGCACTCCCAGGTCTGCCCAGGATGCTGCTGGAAGGTCTCCGGGGCTGAGGGGCACCCCGGGGCCGTGGGCACTGCAGGGGCTGCTGCGGGGGCAGTCACGTCTTTTCTGTTTGGCACTTCTGTGTCCGTGTTGGGGTGACACTTGTGTGTGGAGCGGGCGTGGCTGGACACTGAGCAAACTGGGTGGCCCTGGAGGGGACCTGCAGGGAAGCCAGGGCTGGCACCAGGCAGCCTGGGTGGCAGCTTTGGGACTGAGATCCACGTTCTAGGGAGAGTCTGGCAAAGGCTGGGTCCTCTTCGCAGGACTCAGACCTTCGGTATTCCTGACGTTGTCCGTTCTGCCGCTTGCCAAACTCTTATTTCAAGGTTTATTTCCAGATGACCTGTTTCTTCTGTGCAGAAATGTGTAATGGGATGTGTCTGGCCCTGCACAGACGCTCGGATCTGTGTGGACTCCTCCAAGGAAGGGCAGGGTGACAGGGGTTGAGTCACTGTTTACTGTAATTTGATGATTTAATCTTCACTATTGGATGGGGAAAGCAGAGCTGCAGGAGGATGCTCAGAGCTGAGTTGCAGGAGAGCCCCATTCACCAATCCCCAGGTGCTCCAATGATGGAGAAAGCCCAGGATCCCATACCAATAAATCCCATGGTGCCCCCACTGCTGTGTGTCAGAGCAGTGCTGGGGACAAGGGGACGGTGTGAGGCAGGAGGAGGATGCTCATGGGGGACAGAGGTGGCACCTCAGCCCGCTGATGCAGGGGGGGCTTGCAGGGTGCCCCTGGGCAGTGGCTGCTGCTGGGGGAGCGGGTGCAGGACTGGCAGGGTCCTGCAGGGCTGAGGAGGCAGGACATGCACTCACCACACTGCAAAGGATGGCAAGTCCTGACTTTGTGCAAGGCTGGATTACACCTTAGTGCTGCAGGTAAGTGGGGTTCAGGCTCTCAGGTGGTTTCCCTGGGATGGGATGGATCAGACAGCTCCCCTGGGCCGCTGGCTGATAGCTGCTCCATTCACAGAGCCTGCCCTGCTCCTGCTCCCAGTGTGGCTCTGCTGGCACGGGGCTGGGGACCTGCTGCTGCCCTTCCCTGCCCTGGCTGGAGCTCTGAGCAGCCTTCTCATGCTGAGACCCATCACCCAAGGAGTTATCGATCGATTTAATCCATTTAACAAATAAAAGCGAGTTTGCACAGTGGCCAGCCCATGGAGACAGAGAGCCTCGAGGGTGGAAGATGAGCAAGCACAGGGCAGTCGATGTGCTCTGATGATTGTGAATCCCAGAGCTCTGATCTAAGGGAAGAACCAGGGGAGTTCTGGGACAGAACAGAAGGATCACGCTGTTCCAAAGGTTAGGATTGCACCTGGAGGGTGGAACTCGCTCCTACTGCTGAGTTCTGTGACTTGCCCAGGGTGGCAGGAGCAGGTGAGCCTGTCTGACCACACGCCTCTGGCTCCATGCATGGAAGTGTCACCTGAGCTGTTTATTTCTGATCACATTGAAAGTGGCAATTAAAACAAGAAAAAAAAAAAAAAAGAAAAAAAAATGTTTATTGTTGAACAGTTTGTGTTTGTGAATTTGATTTCACCTGCAAGTATTTGATGACTTTTCTACATCCTAGACTACCTGCTGTGTGTTGTCAAACGGTTCTCATTAAGACCTCCTTTTAGATGGGCATATACTCTTGATTCGATTTACTGCATGTATGAAAAAATAAAACATATAATTTTAAAGAAACCTCGAGAGCTTTGCTTCTTTGCCCATGAGCCTCCAGGGGCTGGGCACGCCCGGGGGTCCCAGCCATCAGCCGGGGATCTGGGGGGTTGGGGTCACCCAGAGGGGCAGGGTGAGTGCATCTCACAGCCCTGGCACAGCAGGAAATGCTGAGAAGGTGTAGGGGTTTGGTCAAAAAGCTGCATATCTGCACAGCTGGAGAGTGTCAGCTAATGAAGGGTCCCAGAGTGGAGATCTTCAGCTGCTCTTCAGGGTCCTGATGGACCAGTGGGGAGCAGGGGAAGGTGCAGGTTGTTTGCACCTTCTGTTAATTGCTAATGAAGGGGTTACTGATGCTGCTGCAGGGGCTCTGCCCACCCCCTGTGAGTACTGGTTCCCAGGCTCTGCAGCTGGTGCAGGGCTGAGCTGGTGGCACTGGGGGTTGGATGCCAGGCAGCCCCTCTGTGGGCACCATGCCTGGCAGTGAGGTCAGGGGGCAGCAGGTGAGGGGGTGTTCAGGGCTCTGAAGAGCTGATCCCAATCCTCTACGATCCCCCAGTGCCTGCATGTGCTGCAGGGCCTGTGGGGTTCCTGGCTGAGTGCACCACTGCGCTCTGCTCGCTCCCAGGAGAGCTCCACAGCTCCTACCTGCCTTTCTCCATCCAGGAGCTCAGCTGTTTTAGGAAGTGCCCTTGTGGAAGCTGGTGAGTGTGTTGGGAAGGGCTTCTCCTCCTGCTTTTGGGGACTTCAGCTAAGCTTTCAGTTAAGATATCCTCATCTCTCTCACCTAGTGTGGCAGGTGGTCACTGGGAACCACCCCAATTCACCTGGGGGTGGGAAAACTGTCCCGCTCAACCAGCCCAGCATTGCCCATGCCCAGCATTGCCCATGCCCCAGCATCCCTCCTCCAGCTGGGCAGCCCTGCTCTGTCCCCCCTTCCCCAGCCCCCAGCCCCTGCTGCTGGCACCGCTGCCTCTGCTGCTGCCCTCAGCCCCCAGCCACGCCAGGAAGGTCCCCTCAGCCCCAGTGCAGGGTTTTGGGGTGCCTGGGCGAGCCCCTCCCCAGATTCACTGACGTGCCCTTTCCCAGCGTGTCGGAAACGCTCCCGAGCTTTCTTTGCCTTGGCTTGTGTAAGTGAAACATTTGGTTTTGTGACACTTTCCTTAATTATGGGAGCTAATGACAAAACCATTGTGACAAATGACTCAGCTTTTGATAGTGAAGTTAATTAATTCTGAAGTTAGAGCCTCCATTGGAGTATCTGGAAAAACCCGATTAGGAAGTCTGCTTACCCAGCGTGACACGGGCAGCAGGAGCCCAGTCCCTGTGACAGGCAGGTAAAACCCTCCCCACGGCTGCGAGGGATGATCCACCTGGAGGGAGGGGATTAAAGGCCAGGCATCCCAGCACTTTCCTCCTGATCCATCCGTCCATCCATCAAAGCATCCAGGGGAACACGGCCTCATTAACGTCGGAGTGAGTGACCAGGAGCAGCTCTGCGTCGGGCGCTGACCTTCAAGAGCGTCTCCCTGAAGCCATCTTTCATCTCTTTCATTTGCATTACAATCCTGTTTGCCTCATTATTCCTTATCCACTTCTTCTTCAAAGGATTTAAATCAAATCAATTAAATTGCGGCTGCTGGAGCAGCAATGAACCTTTCCTTGTGGCTCGGCATGGTCCAGCTGGACCTGGCTACAGAAGGGATTTAATCTTCTGCTATTTGTTCTTTTATTGCTTCTGGGGTACCACTGCCCACAGATCCCTTTGGTAACAGTCTGTCCTTCCCACCCACCCCGAGCAGACATTCTCCATCTACAGGCTGGTCTTTGTATGTTGGTTGGGGGGAAGGGATTCTCTTGGCTTCCCTCACAGAGCCTGGGATTGGGATGATGGGGAGCTGCTGACCTGCCCAGAGCAGCTGGAGGAACCCTGGGGCACTGCCTTGGTGGTTGCTGTCCTGTGTCATCCTTTTCCCTCTCCTCAGCTTGTTTTGCCTGCCAGGGAATCAAAGAACTATGGAATCATTCAGGTTGGAAAAGCTCTCTAAGACCATTGAGTCCAACTGTCCCCTCAGCACTGCCAAGGCCACCACTGACCCCTGTCCCCAAGTGCCACAATGACGTCTTTTAAATCCCTCCAGGGATGGGAAATCCACTACTTGACAACCTGTTGGTGAATAAATTGTCCCTAATATTCCACCTAAACCTCCCCTGGTGCAACTTGAGGCTGATTCCTCCTGTCCTGTCACTTGTTACCTGGGAGAAGAGACTGACCCCCACCCAGCTACACCCTCCTGTCAGGGAGCTGCTGAGTATCGCTACAGAGGGAAAAAAAGCTGATGGAATGTCGTAAGTGTGGGCAAATGAACGTGGATTTAGGCACGCAGCTGCTGCCAGTGTGGCCGCCCAGTCCCCGGAAGCTGCTGCTGCTGGCCCACGCACGGCCACCCCTGCTCCCTCTGCATCTCAGAATAAAGAGGCTTAATCAGAATGGATTTCTGTTCCTCCCCTGCTATTTTTATTGCTACTCAACTGTCGGAAGTCCAGCAGAGAGTGTGGTGCAGGGAGGGAACTGCACCAGCTCGCGCTGAGTGAACCAGCTCGTGCCACCGGCAGCAGGGCTGGGGACACGGGTGGCATCGCTGCCTTGTGTCACTGCTAGGACCCCGCTGAGCTCAGCAGCACATCACACAGGGACTCACCAGCCTCACCACTGGAGTCCAGTTGGAGCCAGTGGATGGCAACCAGCACTTCCAAAGCGTGTGCAGATATAAATAATCCCCTCGTGGGAGTGGGGAAGGATGAGCACATGTGCCGAAGGCTCTGGAGTCCTTACCCCCTCGCAGCCCCTGGGAGCAGGGAAACGGAGAGAAGACTAGGCAAGGCTGGAGCATCTCTCTGCATGGCTAATGACCCAAACTCGCCTTGTATCAGCCTCTCTTCCTTCAAGGAAAAACCTAATCCAGCTAGGGATTATTTCTGACTACTTACTTCCTGTCACTTTGCCAATTTAAATGCAGCAGAGCTTTCATGGCTGGATTTGGGGGACAAAGCCTAACTGATCTTGTGTTAGGACATTTTTGCCTGCAAGGACAGCCTTTTTCTTGCAAGAGTCATACAATCTTTGCAGTGTGGGTCGGATGTTATTTGTTTCTGCCCAGTGCGGAAGGGTTCGGGACCAGGAGCAGGTGGGTGCCGATGGATAGGGCAGGGAACAGCAAGAGGTGATGGAGCAGGAGCTGGAGGAGCCCGGAGTGCCCAGGGCAGGGTGCCAGGCTGTGACCCTGAGCACCACAGTCTGAGCTGAGAGCAGGACACCGGGATCCCCAAACTGTTGTTCATTGCAAATCTCAGTGAACCCCTGGGGCACCTGCTCCAGACAGAGCTCTGAGCTCCCTCCTGGGGCTGACACTCCATCCGTGCAGCAGCAAAAGGGGTGCAGGGCTTGGCAGGGGTGTCCCCACCAACAACCCCACGAGGGCCAACACGATCTGCCATGGACTTTGCTTCTGTTTGAGCTCGCTTTGTTCAAAGCCTAGGAAACGGTACATGTGCACTCTGCTCACACCTACACACGCTGTGTTAAAATAACACAATTAAGGCTGCAAAATCCCCCACTCGCAACGCAATTTGCAGCCCCTCAGCTGTGGGTGGGAGATATCTTTGCTGCCCGGGGGCCGGGCAGGGTGCTGGCGTCAGGCGCTGCCCCACGCGCTGCGGGGGTGTGGGTGGGGGGACGGGGGTGGCAGGATGAGGGGCGTCGTGCCACGGCTCGGGCAGATGGCCCAGCTAAACTCGGTCCCTTCCTGTGCTGTGCCCCAAGCTGCCTTCGTGGTACCCAGGGGACTGTTTAGGACCTGGGGGTCTTATGGAAATGATGGAGAGTGGCTTTTCACATGGGCAGGTAGTGACAGGGCAAGAGGGTGTGGCTTTAAGTTAATAGAAGAGAGATTTAGATGAGTTATTATGAAGAAATCCTTCCCTGGGAGGGTGGGCAGGCCCTGGCACAGGTTGCCCAGAGAAGCTGTGGCTGCCCCATCCCTGGAAGTGTCCAAGGCCAGGTTGGATGGGGCTTGGAGCAGCCTGGGCTGGTGGAAGGTGTCCCTGCCCATGGCAGGGGGTGGGACTGGATAGGCTTTAGGATTCCTTCCAACCCAAACCATTCTGTGGTTCTATGTTTCTATGAGCAGGGTCCCAGTGAAGGGCTCATCTCGGTGTCCAGCCTGTGACACCAAGGTGTGACCTGTGACCACTGTGGGCCTCTTCAGCACCAGTCCCAGAACTGCACAGGGATAACCCCTCCTCAAAAAACGCTCAGGAAAGGTGGTTGTGTGGGTGCTGCTGACCCCAACTCTCGTGGCCCATCCACACACTGCTCAGAGGGCTGTGTCCGCCTCCAGCCCACGGAGCACTGCCGCTCTCCGGATGGAAATGCTGAGAATCAGGAGCTGGTGCTGTGCGCCCAGAGAGCCTGGGCAGAGCTGCACCGCCTCCAGCCTGAGCTGGGAACCAGGCACGGGGCCCGTGGGGAAGCAGGGAATGAACCAGGGTGATCCACGGCCGGGAGCCAGCGGGAAGGCAGGGAGGGAACACGGCGGGGCAGCAATCAGCATAGCCTGCCTGGGGAGTAGCACAGACGGTGATTTCAGGTTGAGGAGCTACTTAATTTTCACATTCTTAATTTCTCGGTACCTTCATAATTTTCTGTTTGCCTTTTTGGAGTAAATAACTAGTAATTCCATGTGAGTGCATACAGATGAGGGCTGGGGAAGCACACACCATCGCGTAAATCATTCGCTTTCCCATCTCACCCGTGGCCCTTACAGGACTGTGAATCAAGAGGTAAGTGTATTCTAGGGCTTGTTGGAAAGGGCGTATGAGTCATGGGCTCATCCAACCGGCTGAGGAATGTTTGAGGGAGATGAGGAGACGGTGAAGAGGAAGTGGACAGGGGGATTGACTGGTGGGAATGGTTCAGGATCGGATTGCGGGTATCAGGGATGTTCGGGCTGAATCGGTGCTTGGGTAAGGGTTAAACACGGTGACCCCGGGGCACGGACAGCCCTGTGTCAGCATGGGCAGGGGCTGTGCCCTCCCTGGGTCTGCTCTGTGGGTGTGTGGCCCCCAGCCCCTTGCACCAGATGCCACCCGGTGCCCGGTACCGGTGCAGCAGTTCCAGTGTGTGCAGACTTGGAGGGGGGGCGGGATCGGGGAGCCGAGTCGCCCCTTGCCGGGGGTCTGCAGTCGGTGGGTATCTGCCAGGACTGTCTGCGGTACTGACTGGGATGGGCACTCCCACCCAGTCCCGTTGCCGGTCCCTTGTTACAGTCCCGGTACGGTCCCAGAATCCCGGGGAGGGGTCCCTGGGGCAGTCCCGGTCACTGTCCCCGCTCAGTCCCGGCACCCAGCGGTGGGGGTTCCCCCGCCCGGCCCGGGTATCCTGGGTAGGGTCTCTCTCCCGATCCGCCGGGGCAGTCCCGGTCTCAGCATCCTGGAGTGCGGTTCCCGGAGCGGTCCCGGTCCCCTCCCAGTTCCGGCACCCCTGGGTGGGCGCCCAGTCCCGGTCCCCTGGTCCCCCTGCCCGTGGCGGTCCCCGGCGCTGTCCCGGCCGGTGGGTGCGGGCTGTCCCGGCCGGTGGGTGCGGGCTGTCCCGGCCGGTGGGTGCGGGCTGTCCCCGCCGGTGGGTGCGGGCTGTCCCGGCCGGTGGGTGCGGGCTGTCCCGGCCGGTGGGTGCGGGCTGTCCCCGCCGGTGGGTGCGGGCTGTCCCGGCCGGTGGGTGCGGGCTGTCCCGGCCGGTGGGTGCGGGCGGGGGGCGGTGTCCCGGCTGCGCAGCCCCCCGCGGGTCCCGCCCCCGCCGCTGCCTTGGCCGGGCGGCGCGGGGGAGGCGCCGGGAGAGGCGTGGGGAGCGCTCGGCGGAGCCGCTCCGGCGGGCTGGGCTGCTGCGCTCCGCGGGCTGCGCTCGGGCCATGCCTGCCGGGCTCCCCGGGGCCGGGCCGCCCCGCTCCGCGCCGCCGCGGGGGCCCGGCGCTCCGCCGGCCGCGGGGGCATGAGGCGGCGGGCGGCGGGCGGCGGCGCCGGCCCTTCCCCTGCGAGCCGCCGCCGGAGGATGAAGCAGCATGAGGATGTGTGACAGAGGCGTCCAGATGCTCGTCACCACGGTGGGAGCCTTCGCAGCCTTCAGCCTGATGACCATCGCCGTGGGCACTGACTACTGGCTCTACTCGCGCGGCGTGTGTAGGACTAAGTCCACGAGCGACAACGACACGAGCCGCAAGAACGAGGAGGTGATGACCCACTCGGGGCTTTGGAGGACGTGCTGCCTGGAAGGTACCGACCCCCTCGGCCCCAAAACTTCGGGGGAGGGGGTGCATCGCGGGACCCCCGACCCCAGAGCCGGGTCCCCGGCCAGCGGAGCATCCCCCGGCCAGCCGAGCATCCCCCTGCCCGGTAGCCCCGCCGCCCCCCGCTGCCGCCCTCCACTCCCTTCCCCGGGCACTTGCAGCGGCACCGCGGTGGAACCTCGCCGGGGGCTCCTCCGCGCGGGTGGCGGGGGCCGTGGGGAGCGTGGCTGCGGGCTGCGGGGTCCCCCCCGTGCCGGGGACCGGCACTGGCGGCGGCAGCCGTGCTGTCTCCCCGGGGATGCTCTCGGGGAGCTTCGGGCTGAGGGGCCACAGGTCCCTCTCCCTACCAGAGCTGTGGGAGTGGGAGCAAGCAAAGCCCCGCTGCTGCTGCCTTTCTCTAAGGCTGCGCGGGCACCGTGCCCCTGTCACCGGCAAACACACACCAGGCGTTTTCATCGCCGAGCCCCAGCACCAGAACCAGCCCTTCCCATCCGAGCGGCAGAGTGGGGCAAGCTGGGCTGCTGCTGCCCCACCTCATCCTGTCCCTCCCTCCCACAGCCAGGCTGCCCCACCACAGCTGCCTCATGGCTGGCTGCCCCACACGGCTGCCCCACGGCCGTTCTCTCTCCTGCCCAGCCTGGCCGCTTTGCCCCCTTGCCTCCCTCCCACAGCAAGGCCCTGGCAGCTGCTGCCCTCCTGCAGCACAGGCCACACTTCGGGGCAGTTTTGCCCCAAAGCTGCTAGCTGAGGTGTTTCTGAGCACCCCTAGGCTGTGCTTAAAGATGAGCTTGAACGGAGCCAGGTGCTGGTACCTGCGCAGCAAAAAAATGGCTGATGGCATCACTCTGGGCCCTAACTTTTAAAATTAGTGGCAGCAGTGGGTGTCCTGTGTGCTCGAGGGGACCTGCCCCACTGTCCTGTGGGGCTCCAGGGACATCAGGCTCCCCCAGCCCAGGAGTGACCCCTCCAACGGTGTGGGCAGACAAGCCACGGTGCCAAACTGCTCCTCCACGTTGGAAAGTTCTCGGTGAGTCACGGCCATAGATGCAGAAATACCCGGTCTGTTCCCGGTGCTTGGTCCTAAACCTGGTGAAGTCAGTTGGAGCTTTCTTATTGATTCAAGGAGGGTTTGGATCATGCTCTAATTCTGTAATAAATAATTTGAGATAATCTGTCTCCCCTCTTGGGCTGAGGGAGCCAAGGAGGCAGGAGCCAGGGCTGTGAAAGATGGGATTGCTGGAGGCATGAGTAATTTCCAAAATTCTTGGGTTTGCTAGCTGTATTTTTTTTTTTCCAGCCAATGTTTTACATTTCCCTCAGTGTGATCAATCACTGCTTTGGAAGGAGCCGGAGAGGCCCCGCTCCCCTGGGCACAGCTCACTCGGGAAAGGGCTTGGCAGTGCCATGGCAGAGCTTGGAGCTGAATCACAGCCCACCACCCTGAGGCCAGGTGTGGGGCTGAGAGCAGCATGGGCTCACCATGGGCCCAGTGCTCCCAGCTCCATGTCCTACCCCGTGCTGGTGCCCTGGCAGCTGTTGTGGTGGCAGTGGGAGCGGGAGCCGTGCGGTGCCGCGCGGCCATCCCTGCGGCACAGCCGAGGCCTCACACCGGGCACCGGCTCCACCAACCCCGGGGTGTGGGTGGCACTGGGCTGCGGGGGGCTGCAGCACCCAGTCGGTGGCAGGGCAGGGAGGGTCCCAGGCTGTGCTCTGGGGGAACACACGGGGCTGTGATGGTGCTGGGGGGATGTGACAGGGCTGCTCGTCACCCTCCTGGATCCTGCAGGAGGAGCGCGCCGGTGCCTTGCAGGCTGTTACCGGTGCAATGCTGGGGAGGGAAAACTTGCTCAGCCAAGCTGTGCAGAGCTCATGTGCTGGCACGAGGGAAGGACTGTGCAGCAGCAGGGGCTGAGGGGTGGTCACTGCAGCCAGGGGAGAGCTGGGGGCTGTATCTGATACGTGCAGCAGGTCCTGTGTGATCCCTGCTGCAGGGCCTTGCTGCCTCCTGATTTCTGTGCACTCTCTATACTGGACTTGAAAAAGGGACAGAGGCTTCACCCCCTGTGCCAGGACTGGTTCCTCTGTGGTGCAGAAGAAGCTCTTAGCACTGAGCGGAGCTCTCTGCCCGTCAGGAACCGCCTCTGCCTTGAACTTTCCCCTGCTGACAGGGGTTTGATGTGTGTGGGGAGGGAGGAATGAAGTGCGGAGCCGCAGTGGCTCTCCCGGCTGGGCGCAGGGCAGAGCACGAAGCTGCCCGACGTGAGTGCCGGCTGTGCCCGTGGCAGCCGCTCTGGCAGCTGTGGCAGCCCCGGCAGCGCCTGCGTGGGAGCTGCACCACGTGAGCATCACAAGCCCATCGGCAAGAGCAGATAAATCTTGAATGAAGCCGCTGCAGACCCATGGAGAGACACCCACACTGGGAAACACAAATTAGCGGTTGACTCAATATGTGGAGCCCAGGCAGGTGTTCCCAGACTGCTGGGCTGGGATAGACCGGTTGGATTGGCAGCGTTTGGATCCTAATTATTGCTTTTACGATATGCAAACGCTTAGCAGGTGTCCGCTCGTGTTTCCCACTCAGGCGTGACCAGTGCTGGGTCAGTGGCTGTCCCTGTTGCTGTTTCAGCATCACTTGTTTTCCTCTGTTGCTGCTTTGTCAGAAAGGAGGGACGAACGTGGCACTCTGAGGAGAGAGCTGAAGTTGAGAAATAGCTGCTTAGGTTGACGGTGTTTTTTTGAGAAAGTAAAAGAACTTCGGTTTTCATCAAACTTAATTAAATTCAGCATCATTAAATGCAGCATCATTAAATGCAGGGAGGCTCCATGTCCTCCCTGCTGCGTGGTGTAGATTGGGACTGGCTCCATGGCATCATGCAGATCTGAAACAGGCAGAAGGAGCAGGAGGATTTGGCCGAGGCTTCTCAAAATACCATATTTTAAGGCGATGTGGTACTTTTCCTTTCCTCCCTCATTTCCTCATCATAACAAAGTGCTCTGTCACTTCTGGAGGAGGCCAAGCGTTTCTCTGCCTGCCTCCCTCACGGAGGGTGCTCGGCATCCTGCATCCTTCTGGGTGGGATGCAGGCTGGTTTGCAGGAGACACAGACATCTCATGTCCCAGAGCTGTTCCTCAGCCAGACTGTCCCCCTTGGGCCCATCCTGGCCCCTCCGGTGTCCCCTGCAGCAGCTCCAGCACAGCCTTTGCCAACTGGCAGTTCCTCCCTGCCAAGCCTGGAGAGCCTTCCTTGGGGCTGGTCTTTTTGGAGGGATCCTGTCTAGATTGAAACGTGATATTGTGGGTATCATCAGCTGGCCCCACAGCCCCAGGACCCTGCCCACTTCTTTCTACACCTGCCCTGCAGCTCCTGTATGGCTCTGGGTGTGTGGTGGGTCTGTCCTCGAGGCTGCAGCTGAGGCTGATCGGCCGTGTCCCTGGCCCGATGGTTCCACTGGGAAAGGACGGGGGTTCCTCAAACTTCCTTTGAGCCCAAGAAGTGAGCTCTGCTACCCAGCTGTCCCACAGCCACGCAGCTGTTTGTCATTAATCTGGCCTGCTGTGAGTCTGGTTGCTCACCTGCAGGTCACCTTGGCCGCAGCCCCTCACAGGGAGTTCCCACAGTGGTGGCCCAGCCCATCCTGTGGGGCTGAGCATTATGTCCTACCCTTCCATGGAACTTGCTCTCCTAGTTCTTGGCTGTTAATCCCTGGAGCTGGCTGTGTAAAGATGGTTGTTGCTGAATGATCCCATGGTACCGAGCTGCCCAGATTTGCCTGCCTTGTTCATTAATATCCCCATCAGCCTTTTCTCTGCCATTTCCCTCTTTCACTCCCAATTATTTCATGTTTTCTTCGATGCTGCCAACAAAGATGTCATAGTTCAGCACTGTTCTGGTAACAGGTGATCCTGTGCAGGATGACAGGGACTGTCTCTGCCAGCTCCCAGCCCCATTAACAAAGCGCTGTTGGTTCTGTGTAATGCAGGTCTTTAAGTTTTTCAGGAGAGCTAAATCAAATACCCTGTGGAACTCTAAATGTATTATGTCACCGACTTCCTTTATCAAGTTAATTTGTAACCATATCAAGAAAAATTTATGGAGTTTGATAAATCTATTTTCCACAAGGCTGTTTGACATTTTCCTCATCCACAGTTCCCACCTCTGCCAACCCACGGGCAGTGCCGGGGACACAGCTCCTGCCACTGCCCATCGCATCACTGCTGGCACTAAACCAACTTCTCCCGTCTTCTAGAAATTCGACAGAATTGCGAGGCTTATTAAAATCCATTTTAGATCTTCAGAAACCTTCTCAGCCTATTCTCTGAATGCTCCTGGGAGGAAGTTCTTTAGTCCTGCCGATTCCATGTTTACACATCGCAGTCACTGTTTAGCATCCCCCCAGCTCCTGCTGGAATACAGGAGCCTATTTGTCTCCAAGTACAGAACAGAAGTATCTAATGAATAAATAATAGTGTGTCACTTCTGCTCCATGACTGACAGTTGCCCTGTTGTGATCCAGTGGTGTTCTACACAGTCAGGAGACCACCTTCGAACACAATGAAAGGATTCCTCCTTGCTTTGCCTTGACCTTTTGGTTACAGGTTTATTTTATCTGATCCCATCAGCTTCTCCCATCAGCCACATGCGTCTTGCTACTTCCCATATCTAAATCCCTGATTTTTAATTTTTTTTATTCAATTTTCCATTCAGCAGGCCTAGCAGAGGCATGAGGTGCAGGGAGGCACCTGCCTTTGCTCCTGGATTTTCCCCTGCTGGTTTTGTCTGTTGGTTTTGGCTGTGCTGAGCAGAGCTGGGTCGCAGAGAAGGCATTAAGTTGGGCTGGAAGCGGCTGCCCTGGCCAGCCACCAGCTCTTCCCCCGCCTCCAGCTCCTCAGCCCTCTGAGTGAGGCCAAGCAGAGAATTTCCCCAAGGTGACAGCAAGATTGTTTCTGTTAGAAAGTTATTATCTTTAATTTTTAAAAGCGCCAAGCAAATGTCCCTGAGATTGCAATCACCCATGATGGAGCACTTTTTCTCTCTACTCATTATAGGCAGGTATTTAAGGAGCTGCTCATCCTGTTCCTCTGTCTGGTCGGTGTCTGTGATGGATTTTCATCAACACCCCAACGTGCCATCGAGCCCTTCTCCACGGTGCTCGGTCCAGCTCGGTGCCAGTGCTGGTGGTGGTGTTACTGTGGCTGCCAGGCTGCCCTCCACGGCCACGCTGACCCCCCTGCCCCAGCCCACTGGCCCACCAGCCCTGGCCTGGCCCCCTGCCCCGATGCCAATGGCTCTGCCCAGGGTGCCTGCTGGCAGGGAGAGCCCAGGGATGGCAGCTGTGCCAGCAGGAGTGCACCCATGGGGACCATCAGCGTGGGCTGGAGGTGATGGAGGGGGGACAGGGCTGCTCTGTACAGCAAGGCAGGTTTGGGGAGCTGGTGGAGAGGGGTTATTTGCTCTTTGTTACCTGAGAGCTGGGAGGCGCCGAGCTAACCTGTGTGGTGGGAGCAGAGGATGTGATGTGATGTGATGTGATGTGATGGAGGCACCCAAGGTGAGGTGGCGGATGAAGGTGGAGAGGGACCAGTTCCCTGTCTGAGACTCCCTGGTGGAATTCCCAGGCTGCAGGTTTGACAGCCAGCACGCCTTTCTGCCAGGACAGCACAGAGCAGGGACAGCCCACGGGCCTGGCACTGCCCTCCCACGGGACTGAACACGTGCCCTGGGCACGGGGCTCTGCGAGGGGTCGGGTACAAACGGCATCCAGGCACAACCTCAGGCTTAGGGAATCCCTGAGCCTCACCGGGGTGGAGGATGTTCCGCATAAATGTGAATTACTGTCCTCTAATGGAGATGGAAATGAGGCTGGCTGGACCCTCGGGCTGCTCCAGACCCACGTCCCTGTGGCACGTGGCCAAATGCCATGAGCCATAAAAACCCTTCTGGACAGCGAGGGTCCCGTGCCACTGCCAGCTGGCACCGTGGCTGCCTCCGGCTCCACGGCTGCTTGGAGAGTGTCCGGGGTGGAGCTGTGCCTCAGCTCACTGCCACCCGCTCTGCTTTGGGCAGAGGGAGCAAAATTCACCCTCCTGGGAGCCTGCGGTGTTTTCTGGGCAAACCCCCTGACTTCTGGGATGGGTTAGAGAGCTGGTTCCCTCACTGCCTGCGAGCAGCACGTGATGAGTAAAATGTATGCTGTGAACAGCTCAGAAAGAGGCATTTTACTGCTGCATAGGCGTGGTGCAGAGCCTGTCATCTCCAGAGCTGTTCCCGTGTAATAGAGGTGGAAGGCTGAATTTGAATGAGGCTCAAGTGGGTTTTTTCCCATGCAAGGTCACCAGCTCCAGGCCGGCTGTAAATAATTAGGGCTGGCTAATGAAGACTGAGAGCCCCGGTGCTGGGACTGGTGGCTGGGGATAGCTGGTTTGGGGAGGATGCCCACAGATGGATGCTGGATCCTCTGGTCCTCAGGGAGCTGGGGGACTGGTCAGGGGGTGCCAGTGACGATGTTTGCTGGAGCAGCCAGGGAGCAGGGAGAGATGCCCAGCTCTGCTGCTGGAAGCTACCTGGCCTTTGGTAAATCCCTTCTCTCTGCATGAATTTTGCCTTCTGTAAGGTGAGGCCAGGTGGATTCATTAGTGTTCCTCTCACATGGATCTGGAAAAGTCCCCCAGTGCTGTGACCAAGGGTCCACAGGGTGCAGACCCTCCTGTGCCCACTGGCACAGCCCCCTGGGCCATGCTGTGCTGTGGCACAGCCACTCAGGGTGGGGGGCCAGGTGTGGAGCCTGCGATGCTGCGTCGTTTGGGACGAGGTGAGGTGAGGGAGGTGAGGCAGCTGAGGCATTAAGCTTCCTCAGTGCTTCTCGTGTCTCCATGGTTCCTGTTCACATGGGTTTCACCATGGATTTTTAATGAACACAGCGTGCACTTCATAAATAGACATTAACCTCCTTTTTTGGGAAAACCAAAAATGCTCTTAAAATTACATAAATGCACTAACCCATAAGTATGGGGGAGAGGGGTTGGCTCACCTGCTGCCCTGCCCAAGGGGTCCCACTCGTCAGGGGCGTTCATCCCTGCCTCATCTGCTGACGAGTGTCACTGGCTGACTCACAGCGTTGGCAGGATGCAGCTGCCAGGTATCCACTGCCATTTACAGGGCACTGACAGGAGCTGGGGGTGGGTTAGTCCAAGGCATCCGAGGGGAAAGGTGCCCACCCGTGTACAGAGTCCCTGTGAAGCGCCCCTGGGGAGGTGAGGAGGGAGCAGAGCTGTGTGCTCAGCGAGGGGTTTCTCCACACGTCTCCAGACTCCTGGAGCTGGTGGTTGCATTTTGGTTTGGTGTTTGGTGTGGAGGGGGGGGTTTCACGTCCCTCCTGAGGATTCTCGGGTGGGTTTGCTTTGGCTGACTCTCTGGGCTCAGCTCCAGAGGTTTTGGGCAGCTTTCCCTGGAGTGAGGAGCCAGGAGGTGCTGGCTCTGCGCAGTCCCCTCAGGCTGTACAGAGCCATGGCTCGCTCGGGGAGCACGGCAGAGGCACTCCAGGTAAAGGCTCTGATTAAGGAGACACCTGCTGTGATGAAGAATGACAGTGCTGGGGTGACAAGGGGTGCCTTGTTCCCGGTGTGGGTGCTGACAGCTCTGCGGCTCAGGGAGGGTTCCGGGAGGAGCCGAGAGGAGCACGGGCTGCATCCCCTTCCCAGACCTGTTACACAACCTGCTGTGAAACACCCCTCGTGTCCCAGCTCTGGGTCAGCCCAGGACACTGGGGATGCTGGAGAATGCTGTGATTTGACACTGGGGTGACCTTGCAGCCATCTACCTGCTGCAGGTATTTCACAGTGCCTCCAGGAGGAAAGGGCCAGGTCAGGCTGTGCTGCACGCTTGGAACTGTGCTGTGTCCTTTGGTGCCTTCCAACCCAAAAATCTCTGGGGTTCTGTGATTCTGTGATCACTCACCCAGAGGAGGAGTGCAGGGTCTTCTCACAGCAGGCTTTTGGTCCCTTTTGAGACGTGCCAGGACCCCTGGGCTTCACTCATGCCCTGACCCTTGCAGGAATCCCTCAGTCACTGGTGAGTGCCTGTGCTTGAACATAATGGGGTTTTTCACAGTCCTAGTGAGCAGAGGCAGGAGGAGGGACTGTGGCTGCTGGATGGGTCATAGCACGTGATGATTTTCTCAGATATTGCCTTTCTCTTATCTCTGGACACTACAATCTACAGACAAACCTTGTGCTGGTGGGCAGCAGAGGAGGGCTGAGCCATTCCCACATCAGGGCTTTGGCAGTGGTAGTGTTTTATTGTGCAGAACCATGAGGAAGTGCCAGGGCAGGTGTGGGAGTGGGGCAGCCTTTCATGCCATCCCACCGCTCTCCACAGGGCCCTGGGTGTTTGCTGTTTGCCAAAAGGGCTTTGTACTGAAGGAGGAGAATTGGGCCTGGACAGGAGCCCCATGGTGGGCACAGAGAGAGGGGAGGGACATGTGACCTCCCAGCCTTTCTGGGGGCCACTGGGCACCCTCAGGGCTGTTGGCATTGGTGATGTGCCCCATGGTACTCAGGCACTGGAGAGCAGTGGCAAAAGGTGGCATTTGAGGGTGGCATTTTGGTTTGTGCCTCTCAAACCCTAGCATTTCCAATTTCACTGGTGGTCTGGTAACTGTCCCCTAACAATACCTTTACTCCCAGTTCATGCCTGGAATCACAAGGGGGGGTTACCCACCAGAGAGGTTACCAACAAGCAGTGACCCGTTTGAAGTATTCCTGATTTTAATTTGTTAAAATCAGCATTGGCTTGTGCTGCTGGCACCAGTGAGCTGCTCGTGTCCTGCAGAACTTCCCCTGGTCCCAGTGATGGCACTTCTGTCCCCCGGGTGGGGCTGGGCTCCCTCCCAGCACAGAGCAGGAACTCCTGGGCCAGGCTGGTGATGCTCAGCTGGATGTTAAGCACCAGCTTAGGGTTATTTTTGCAGCTGTCAGAATATGTGATGGATCAGCATCACCGATTGCATCACACAACGTCACCGCACGAACAGTGCAAGGGGCTGCGGGAGTCATCACTGCCTTCCCCGGGAGCCTCCTGCCCGACCCCGGCCCGGGGCCGCTGCCTGGCTGGGAAAGGTCACCGTCACTCTGCGAGGCAGATCTGAGCTGCCGTGGCTGTCCCTGCCGCAGCCCGGCTGTGTGTCCCGGCCACCCGAGCAGTCATTCCCGCCGGGATGCGGGGCATCCTTGCCAAATCCTCCATTTGCCTGAGCACCCCGCAGCCCTTATCTCGGCACGGCAGCTGTGCGGGCCGACAGCGGGACCCCCTCCAGATGGGGACTCGCTGCTCCCCCCTGCCCGCCCAGGCTGCTGCCGGGGCTGGGAGCCTCTCGCAGCCCCGAGGCTCCTTCCCCCCGTGCCGGGAGAATCTCTTGTCGCTCCTCAGCACGCTCCAGCCGAGGATGAAAGTGTTCTCTGCACATCAGTCTTTGGCCTTCTCTCCAACGTGAGAAGCGGGAGAAGGATCAGAGCGATCGCGCCTTGCATAGGAAGCAGGAAAGCTGCAGCGGGGTGTGAGACCTCTCTGCTGGGGAGGAGCCGGAACCGCGGCTTCTGCTTCTCTCGCCCGGCATCCAAGTGTGGTCCTGTGAGGGCACCGCGACGGCAGAGGGGTCGGGGGAGGTGGTGTGCGTGTTCCAAATAATTGCACCCTGAGCCCGCAGCAGCTCCTGGGCAGGGACCACCCGCTCTCCCCTCGGGGCCGATCCCCGGCTGAGCTGCGGTACAGACGGGTCCATCTGGCTCGCTCGGTGAGGTGACAGACACATGTGCCATCGCCTGAGCCACCCTGCCATGGCACGGCCCGTCTGCCGGCACCCCCGGGCTGGGGGACAGCCACCCCTGTCCCCACTGCAGCCTGCGGGGCCGCGGTGACATCAGTGCTGGGAAAGCTGCTCTCCACCACTGCGGCCCCCACTGTGACACTGCCCGTGCTGTCACTGCAGGGTGTCGGAGGCAGCCCTGTGTCTTAGGCTGGGGCTGGTCAGGGAACACAGGCTCAGCCAGCCCTTAGAATTACTTGCCCTGTCAATTTGAACAGATCTCCCCTCCAGGATGAGAAGCCTTCCAGAAAATGGGAGCAGCAGAACATCCCATGAGCTCCCAGGAGCTGGTTCCTCAGGCTCGGCTGTGACAGCACCGTCACCTCCCGCGCAGAGCCTGTTCCAGGCTGTGAAATCCCCGGCTCTGCACAGCTCCAGCTGAGCACCCAAAATGAGCAGATGCTCGTGATCTCTCCAGTACTCCACTACCCATCTGTAAATTGGGGATGACAGAATCGTAGAACCAAGGAACAGTTTTTGTTGGAAGGGACCTCGAAGACCATTCAGACTCTCCTGCCATGGGCATGGACACCTTCCACCAGCCCAGGTTGCTCCAAGCCCCATCCAACCTGTCCTTGGACACTTCCAGGGATGGGGCAGCCACAGCTTCTCTGGGCAACCTGTGCCAGGGCCTGCCCACCCTCACAGGGGAGAATTTCTTCCCAATATCCCATCTAACCCTGTTCTGTCAGTGGGAAGTCATTCCCCCTTGTCCTGTCATTCCAGGCCCTTGTCCAAAGCTCTCCCCACCCAGCTCACAGTCCAAACTGCCGGTGCATCCCCCAGAGTGGGGCAGGTGGGTGCTGTCAGCACTAACCAGGTGGAGCTGCTGGGCTGCAGCTGGGACAGAGCTATTAAAAGGCTGCTGCAGGCACAGGGCTCCCTGCAGGAAGGTGCTTTGTGGGCAGAGCCGTGCTGAGGGCAAAGCCACATCGTGGGCACAAGCTGGAGATGAAAATAGGGGAGTGAATCTGCAGAGGCAGCCCCAGGTAAGTTCTGTGGGGCCGGTGCCGGTGGAACCAGGGCAGGCAGCCTGGCATAGTCCCATTGTCCTCGCAGCTGGTGGCAGAGCAGCACCTGGCTGCAGCAGCAGCAGTAGGATGGGCTCTCTGTGGTTGAATGCAAAAGAGGCAGAAGATAGAAAGCATTGAATGAATGGTGAAGCTCTGTGTGCCAACATCTCAAGGGATTTCATATGTTTCTCCTCTCCCCCTCAGAGTTCAGTTTGGCTCCTGGAAGGGCAGAGGTACAGGGAGCTGGTGTTGTTTTGCTCCTGGAATGGCAGGGCTGCGTGGAACAGGGGTTGTTTCACAGCCCAGAGTTCTTCCAGCAGAGTACTCTGTGCATTGAGCTGGGTTTGGGAAGCTGGGAAGGATGAGGCTGATTAATGGCCAAGGTGATGGTGTGAGCAGCTCAGGGACCATGGAGAAGTTTGTCTGACCCGTGTCAGAGTGGAACTGGTTTGGAGCTGGGAGTGGGGTCCTGCTCCCTGCCTTGAGGATGCAGAGCATGCGGTGCCGGGGCTGCAGCGTGGGCAGGAACAGCAGAGCTGGAGATAGAGGAGTCCCACGGGCTGCCTTTGGGCAGGGGAGTGTGTCAGCAGTGCAGGGCAGCTGGTTGTCATTTGTTAGGGTTTCTCGGTGCTATAAAATCCCAAAGTGCTGGGTGATGGACAAGATGTCCCATCCCCTGTCCCTGCCCCAGGCAGGGAGCCTGCTGCTAGTATGGTGCCGTCGAGGTGTTCCCAAGGGCAGAGCTCTCCCAAAGGCACAGGGCAGGGTGAGTGCTGTGCCACGGGAATGGCTCTGATTTCTGGGCAGATCAGGAGGGCAGCTTCTATTTCTTGGAGGGGGAAGGTGAGGTGGCATCGCTCGCTTGTTCACCAGCAAAGTCCTCCCCTAATGCTCTGTCTGGAAGGAGAGTCCCTTTCTTGTTCTCCCAAAAAAAGCCCAGAGTGAAACTATGGTGCTACTCCTGAATATCGCTTTCCCCATCTGGGGCGTTGGAGCTGCTCCCCGGGGCTCGCTTCCCTCCTGCAGATGGTGAGGAGGTGGCTCAGCCTCCCGGCAGGCACCGAGCTAAATCCGGCGGTGCTGGATGCTCCTGGGACCTGCGGCAGCTCCGGGCTGACCGGACCCCCAGCCTGGAGCGGGGTGAGCCTGGCACCAGCGGGGAGGGGAGCAGGGATCCCCATGCACACCATCCCCTGGGGCTGCAGGAGACAGCACCCACCTCCCACACCACCAAACCAGCAGTGTGATGCCCACTGTGTTCCCTGGAATAAATAGGCTGTGATGGATCGAGGCCCTTTTAGCGCATCAGCTGAAGACTTCAAATATTTATGCCGGGGAGATGTGACAGAAGTATAGATATATTTAA
This sequence comes from Pyrocephalus nanus, assembly GCA_038380795.1. NCBI lineage: Eukaryota > Metazoa > Chordata > Aves > Passeriformes > Tyrannidae > Pyrocephalus > Pyrocephalus nanus. Next base: position 15,720,107 of record CM076276.1, read on the forward strand.
AAAAAGGCAGGTGCTGGAGTGGCAGCCACGTATTTGAAGTTCAAATGCTTACCTTCAAATCAATGCTATAAAAGGGGGAGAATGTAATAAATTTAATATCACTTTTCAGGGAAAACAACCTGCCGAGCCTCCTCCCAAGCTAAATGTGCTTTAAAGATTGACTGTGCAGCTGTAATAACTATTGATGAACTGTAAACATGAAAAGATCCCCCTGCTCCCGGCCTGTCAGGAGCATTAGGGTGGAAATGCTCTCTGCTCCGCTCCAGAATGACTCACCGAGGCCTCGGCAAATGTGTTTATTTGTAAAGATCCTTATTTCAGAAATACTGACCTTTTTAATGCCTCGTGCAGTGAGCTCGGAAATTCAAAATTGCCTTTTGGCAACTGGCTCGTCTCGCTGCAGCTCTGACAGTGCTTTCCATGACGATTTACATATTTTTAGTCTTGATATTCCGCACTGTGGGGCTCCTTTGGAGAATGATTTGCTCTTAGCGGCCCTCGAACTGCAGTGCTGGGCTGAGGTTTAGGATGTGCTGAGGGCACGGAGGGGCTCACTGTGCTGGGCTTCTCTGGCACCTCCCAAACCTCTGCCTCCCAGCCCTCCCTGAGTGACACCCTCTTTCAGGCATGGACTGCAGTGCTGGTCACAAATTTGAGCTGCTTCATCCTGAGCTGGGGAATACTGAGGGTGGGGGAGCCCTGGCACGGTCTGCCCGGAGCTGGGGCTGCCCCATCCCTGGGAGTGTCCAAGGCCAGGTTGGACAGGGCTTGGAGCAACCATAACCAGTGACCTGTCACTCTGTGTCCATGGCCTGTCCCCTTGTTGGAGTCCTCACTTGTTCCATCCGGTACCAGCACCTGGAGCCATGAAGGGATGCAGTGGCAGAGCTGGGGGCTGGAGCTCAGGCAGGGTGGGCAGTGGGGTGTGTGTGTCCATCCTCACCCTTCCCAGCAGCTGTTCATAGCTCAGCCAGCTCCTTCCCTGCGTGTCCCTGAGCTGCGGGACGTGCCGGTGTCCCCGAGCTGCGGGATGTGCTGGTGTCCCTGAGCTGCGGGATGTGCTGGTGCTGGGTGTGAAATGCTGTGGCTGTGATGGGTTATTTAACGTTTCTGGGGCCTGTGACTAACGCTGCTGCCACTGTTTGGTGACGGGCGGTGGCACTGCTCCTTTCTGCTGCTGCTGCTCATTCCAGAGCACCGGGGAAGGACGTTTTGATGGTTCTCTGCTGTTTGTTTGCGCCTTTATCAGTGCTCTACAATCCTGTGCTGCTGATTTATATTCAGAGTTATGAATATCTCCTTTCTTCTCTTTGTTGGGCCTGTTTTTATTTTTATAGCTGTTTACATATTAGCCAGGCAGTTTCTAAACCGATACAAACTCCCATCGTGGTGATGGGTTTGGGGCAAAACACTCTTAAATCATTCTCTATTCACAGTTGTGCTTTTATGCTTAAATCATTCTGCTAACTGATTTGGCTTATAATTGTTTTCTGCTCTGTGAATTGACCTCTCAAAGCACCAGGAGTCTGTGCTGGTGACTTGGCCTTGCCTCTGTGTGCCCATAAGAAGCGTAATCAAGCCGTGATTGCTTGGACTTGAGCTGCAACTAGTTTATAATTCTATGATCCATTCCCCTTCAGCTGTCAACACAGAGTCGAAAATAGCACTCCCCTGTGCTGGATGCCACGCTTCACAGCTATGAAATTGTCATTTATAGGTTTTTAGAAATTCAGAGGACATTTTAATACTGGTGAAGTGAAACCTCCAGCTCCCCATCATAATGCAGCTTCTCTCTCCTTAGTATAAATAGGTGCTTAAGCAGCCTGGGGATGATCTGGCCTCTGGCACAGCTCGGGGTGTGAGCAGACACCGGAGCTCCCACTTCCACACACTCTCTTGGTCTGAATTACTGGCAGCTTGTTTAACCAGAGTATCTCAGGTTTTACACTCTTGACTCTTGTTTTTTCCCTCTGGTCCCATCTAGGCAGCTTTTATCATCAGTTTTCAGTGTTCTGGCCATGAAACACCACGTGGGTCAAACTTACTCCTGCAAACGAGTGAGTCTGGCTCCTTCTGTTAATTATCCAGCCAGTGGCTGGGACAGTGAATGATGGAATCACAGAATGGTTTGGATTGGAAGGGATCTTAGAGACCAGGTGCTCACACCAGTGGTGGACTGTGAGCTTCTGCCAGCTCTAGCCAGCTCTCAGGAGTGGTGGGCAGCAGAGGGTGGGGATGAGCCCCAGTCCCCTTTCCCAAGGAAGCACAAGCTCTCACGGTGCAGGATGGACCCACTTTCCCCAAGTCCTGTCAGCAAAAAGCTGTGTGGTCCAGGAATCTCCAGGGCTGAGCTGGCCATCCCTATTACCAACAGCCAAAGAGGAGGCTGGAAGGCAAACCCTTCCCAGAAGCTCATCAGTTAACCCAAGTGAATCTAAAATGTTCATTAAACAAGGAAGAGGGGGATCCTGCTCTGGCTGCACGGACAGAGGTCCTGATGCCTCAGGCACTGGGATGCTCAGCTGGGGCCAGGGCTCCTGCTCTGCCCCATCTCTTACCATCAGCATCTCCAAGCAGGCAAACAAACAAAAGATCATTATTTTTTTTAATTGCTGGAATTGTATTAATTTAAACAGATAAACTTAATCAGTGAAGCTCATTAATTTCTAGCACATGGCTTCTTTACGCTGATTCTGGCTGCTCCAGTGCTCATTGCGCTCTCATAGGAATGTCAATTACTTTTTAAAATAAAAATCAATGTTTATTCACTATTAAGGATGAAACATGAAATGATTTCCTTAGACATGCTGATGAGTGCTCTCCTCCCCAGCACGATGCGAGAGCTCCCGGCAGCAGCAGCTGCTGCCCATTGCCATCGCTGTGCCATGAGGGGACAGCAGTGCTGCCCATTGCCATGGCTGTGCCATGAGGGGACAGCAGGGACAGGGCCACCCTGGACCCCCACACTCACCTCAGCCCCCTGCACCTTCCTACCCGATCCCAGCATCTCCCAGGAGCGTGGTGCTTCCCTGCCGTGAGCTCCAGCAGTGTAGAAGGATGGGAGGAGGAAGGTGGCAGGATGGAGGGGAGGAAGCCCGGGGAGCAAGGGGGGAGCCCCTGGAAGCAGCTCCAGAGCGTTACCTGATTACTTTTCTAATGAGAAAACCCAGCTAAACCCTCGGAGTGGAGGGCTGGAAATTACCCATCAGCTGCAAACTTTTTTTTCCTTCTCTATTATTCAGAATTGTTTTGCTTTTCTGAACTGCCTTGTGTAGGTTGCACCAACCCCACAGATTCCAGAATGGGAGATGATGAGTCACTGTCAAAATGTAGATTTTTTTTTTTTCTTTCTTTCCCTTTTAGCACCACCGAGGGAGTGAAGTCCCTGTGCCACGCGCCGATCGCTGGCACCCGGCAGGCTGGAGCTGGCAGGAGCTCCCAGCCCGCCCCGGTGTGAGTGCCAGGCTGTGCCCGCGGTGTCCCCCGTGGGGATGCCCGGCATGGGCATTTGCTGCTCCCCATCCCCTGAGCTGTGGGGGTGCAGGGGGGCTCGGTGCTCCCCCCGTGTATTCTGGGGTGTGCTCGCACTGCCCTTGGCGTCCGACGGCCCCGCCGAGCCCCCTCTGCCGCCTCCTCGCTCCCGCTCTCCTTTCATCTGACTCGGGGTTTTTCCACTGGTTTGGTTTTTTTCTTTTCTTTTTTTTTCTTTTTTACAAAACCAGGAAAAAAGTCCTTCAGAGCAGGCATATCTGTGTAGGTGCCTCCGCTCAGCCACAAACCACCACCGCAGAGAGGGGGAGAGGGTGTGAAGTGGAGATGGATTCCGCCGGTGCCGCGGTGGGAAGCTGGTGTGGGGCTGCCGGGGCGATGGGGATGTGCCACAGGACAGCTCAGTCCTGAGGGGGAGGATTCCTCCCACTGCCAGGTGTTGGGGAGCCCAGCACCCCTCCCGACACGGGGAGATCCTGCCTGGAGACTGGTGCAGACCTGGGGGCTTCTGTTGAATGAAAACACAGGGTTTGCCTGAATTCAGCCGCTCTCCAGGAGAGCTGAGGCCAGCAGATGCTTGTGTGAGGAGGCAGTGACAGTAACAGTCTGAGGAGTCACAGATGATGGCAGGGACAGGTCCCTCACCTGGCTCCCTGACTATTCCCTGCCCTGGGGTAGCACCTCTTGTCTTTGGCCCCAGCACCAATTCCAGTTGTGTTGCTCTGAGCTGTGGGTCGGGTCTGTAGCCATCCTACCATCCCTCCCTGATGCTTTTCTAAGCTGCTGTTTGTCTTTGAAATTGGGCTGTGTTGAAAATTTGGCAATGCAGGAGGCAAACGAGGTGCTGAGTGGGTTCCATGGACCCCCACAGCCTTTCCTGGGGGACAGGAGCTGCTCAGTGCCACCCACTGAGCCCTTCCCAGTGGCCACTGGGTGCTGGCCATGGCTAACCAAGACTCAGAACCCCCTGGCTCTGCAATCTTACACCAGGGACCTTGTGCAAAGAGCCTCAGGATTCCTCGCAGGGCCTGGAGCTGGGAAAGGGAAGGAATAGGGATGAATTTCTTTCCATCTCTCCAAGCATCTGGGAGGTGGGTGGGAGGTAAAAAAAGATGAGCCCTGAAGTTTTAATTCCTTGGAGATATTTAGGTATCTTGCTCTTGTTACTCAGGGAGTGCAGAGCCTGAGCATCTCTGGGGATGTGCCACAGGCTCCTGCCCCAGCACTTCCCAGCTCAGCTCCGACCTCTGGTTCTCCAAAATAATAATCTTCAGAGCACTTGGGCCACAGTGACTGCCATTGCCTCCCAGTGGATTTGGTGTAATGTGGTGTCTTTAGGAAAGCCATTACTGGAAACCACAACTCAGGAGATAACTCACTTGGATTTATCAGGAGGAGTGGAGAGCTGAGGACTAGAATATGACCTTGACTGCTCCTGGCTGAGCCAGAATTAGGGGAGCAAGGAATTTTGTTCTCATTTAAAAGTGGTCATAGCTCATCCTCCCCAGCCTGAGTCTTCCTTTGCACACGGTAGTAACACCCAGAACGCTCCCTGGAAAACTGTTCCAGTGGATGAAAAGTAATGAGATTTTAACACCATAACTGCAGCTCTTTAGTCTTCTGGCTCGCCGGGCTGGGATCGATATTCTTGGCCACATTTACACCATCGTACTTCCTTTGCAACCCCCTCCCCGTTCCCCCCAGCCCCCTCTGGGGAACAGGGCTGTGAGAGGAGAACGACCTGAGATCAAATCAATTAATTGCCTCTGTGTGCGCCGCTGAACGCGGTGCCGGGAGCCGAGGGAGCAGAGCAGGAGAACCACAAAGCCCTGCCCTGTGCCCTGGGGGAGGGGGGCTCTGGGGGCAGCCACCACTCACATTATCCAGCCTGCAGCTGGTGGGGCTCCCAGCTGGGGCCACGGAAGGGCTCCGAGGATTGCACGGGATGCAAACGGCCCCGTGGGTGGGGAAGGAAGGGAAGGGATCCCGCACAAACCAGCGGCTGCAGAGTGTGCTGAACGAGTCCATGGCTCCCAACTCAAATCTGGTGTCACCTGAAGGCAGGGCTCATCAGTGCAGGGAGCCTGGAGCTGCTGGGCAGGCACGTGCTGCAGGTACCACCCAGCCCACAGTCCCACTGCTGGCACAGACAACATGCCCTAGATTTCCCAGCTGGACAGGGCTGCCCTGCCATGCCTGCAGATTCCTGGGGCACCCCTGGGTTAAAGTGAGACCACTGCATGGAGAGTTTGAGCTGCAGCTGGGTGAAGGTGGGACAGTGTGGGTGGACGTGCTCTGCTCCTGGCCAGGGGCGTGCAGGAGCTGTGAAGGGTGAGGAGAGAGGTAGCACCCACCTGGTGGTAGAGATGGGGTTGCTCACACTAACCCTGCCATGACCAGGTGCCCCTGTCACCCCACGAGGCAGGAGGGCCGAGCTGGGGCTTGGTAGTCTCAGCTCCTGACCAAGCTCTTCCAGCTGCTCCCCTCTCTGGAGCAGCTTGGTGGTCGGTGGGGAAGGTGCTGCAGGAGGGTCGGGAGGTGCTCTGGCTTCGTGGTGGAGGTTGGAATGTAGCCTGGGCAGTGCCACAGCACACAGAGTGTGTGAAGAACACACTTGTCCCTGTGCCACCATCAGTGTCTTTGGGGTGAAGGGCACAGCTCCTCCCCAGTGCTCCTCTTCCCACCCTCCCTGCCTGGCTCACCCAGGCACTTACACTGGTGATGTTGCTGTTCACTGACTTGTTCGGGCTCAAAGTGCCACCTCAAGGGCTGTGCCTCTCTCCCTGGGCATGGCAGCAGCGTTTCTCACTGTCAGTGTGTCCATGTTGGCCACAGGAGAGCACTGAGGCAGTGGTGGGTTGTGCAACTGCAGATGCTTTTCCAGGAAAGATAGGAGGGATGTGAAATGGAAGAGCTGTGGAACATGGCAAAGGATTTTGTTGCAGGCTTTGGAGCTGGCACATCTCCAGCTGATTCAGAACATTGTTCTTATGTCTCCTTGCTGGTGCCTGTTGGCCAGGCACCATCCCAGCCTGTCTGTGGGTCTGGGGGAGCCCAGTGCGTGTCCTTGCCTGGGGAAGCTGAGCTTGTCGACCTGCTGGATGCACCCAGGGGTTCTGGAGCAGAACCCAGCTGGAAGATGGGAGGGCAGGGGTAGTTCCTCGGTGGTGCCAGGGTGAGGAGGGCAGTGAGTGCCAGCTGGGGGGGCTCCCTGCACAGCCCCACTCTGAGCAGAGCTGGCTCCAGCAGAGCAGGGTGGCCATCAGCCAGGCTGGCTGATCGGGATTCACACTAATAGGGAGAGGAAATTAGCCAGATCCACCACAGAGACAGCCGAGCAGGGAGCGAGTCCCGGTGGCCTGCACTGGCGCTGGCCCTGCCGCAGATGAACCGACCCTGGGTGTGATTGATGCTCCCAGCGAGGAGCTGCGGCACAGCCAGAGCCTGGGGAAGGGCTCGGGAGCAGGTTGGGATGTGCTGGAACCACCAGGCTGGTGGGGTCCCAGCTGGGAGAGGAGCTGTCAGCAGGGGGAGGGTGGCTGGGGGGGAGGCAGCAGCCCCCTGGAGCAGCACGAGCCGTGCCCAGGGCTGTGCCCAGGGCTGTGCCCGCTCTGGATCCACACCCACTGCTGGCGAGGTGTGCCCAGGAGAGGCATCAGCAGGGGCTGAGGCTGCAAGTGCCCTGAGCAAGTGGCTGGACCTGAGCCAGGACACATCCCAGTGGGACAGCACCCCAGTGAGTCCTGCTCTGACCAGCACTGGAGCAGGGCATCCTCTGCCCGGGCTCACAGCCGTGGCCTGGGGTCAGAGGCAGCCAGGAGCAGTGATCCAGGAACAGGTAATCTGGCATCACTGCTGCCTCGAGTTCTTGCTGAGGGAATGTGGGCAGAGCAGGAGTCTCCAGAAGCTGAGGACCTGGACAAAATCCGCTTCTTTCCTGCCCATGATGTGGTATTGCTGCTGTAACCCAGGCCCAGCGATAAAGCTGGGAGAGGAATACCTGCAGTTTCATCTGCCATCACCAGGGGACAGGGACCAGGATGTGCCATGTAGCCCAACTGCCTGGTGGGCTCAGTCCCCAGCCAGGACCCTGAGCAGCTGCTTCATCCATCCCTGGAGCCATTTCCAGCCACAGCTCCCTGAGGCAGGACTCCATCCCCAGGGAGCGTTTTGGAGGTCAGAGGGGGCTTTTTGGGATTCCAGCCCTGTTGTGGTGTGTGTTTGGAGGCTGAAGTTGTGTGTCAGGTGGCTCAGCATTGCCATGGCAACGAGCATCGGTTGATGAACAGAGGGAATAAAGGAGCCAAAATAAATGTCAGAGCGTGAGATAGTGGCAGTGGAGCTGGGGCTGCCCCCTGCCCACCCCCTCCCCCTGGGCGCTCGGGCACGTTGCCCTGGCTGTGCCCACTCAGAGCAGGGCTCAGTTGGTGCAGCCCCACGCTGGCAGTGCCCAGGGCTGGAGAGCAGAGGGACACGTGGGGGTGACTCCGGGGAGAGAGGGCAGAGCCTGCTGGCTCTGGGTGCCGGGAGGAGGTGGGTGGACACCGAAATCTGTGAGGAAGAGGAGGCTGGGGGCTGTGCCGTGCAGCTGGTGTCCTCGCTGCGCTCTAAATCCCCTTCTCCCAGAGTTCCCAAAGCAACGGGAGCAGGCGGTTCTCCCTCGGATGCCGTGTCTCCCTCTGGATGACAGCTCGCCTCCTCCAGAGCTTCATCTCCAGGCTTTAATTGATGCCTGTCACGACGCTCAGCTCCCTCGAGTGCAGCCCTGGAGCGTGCAGGACACTGTGAGGGTGGGTTTCTCCTGCCTGGAGCCTGTCCCCTGGGGACACGTCCTTCCTGCTCCCACGGGAGAGGGGACAGAGCCAGCGTGACCTGAGCACGTGCTCCAGTGCCACTGTGCCGAGGGGGCTCCTCTTCCTCCAGGGAGATGCTGCAGTTGCTCTCACCTCACCCTGCCCCTCCAGAGATGTCCCATGCTGTGCCTCGGTGTCCCCATGGAGAATATCCAGGCCCCTGGGCTGCTGCACATCCTGCAGTGCTCCAGCCAAAGCAGGGGGATCTGAGTGTGTTCTGCCTTGTGTGTTCCCAGGAACCTTCCGAGGAGTGTGCAAGAAAATCGACCACTTCCCCGAGGATGCAGACTACGAGCAAGACACGGCTGAGTATCTCCTGCGTGAGTTCTGCTTCCCCACGGTGCACATTCCCTGGGCACCCCCTGAACCCCACCGCAGGGCACCCCCATCCCTGTCCCCCAGCCTCACCCAGCAGGTCCCCCCCGCCTGGCTCCCCGAGCAGCAGCAGGGACCCTCCAGGTTACCCCGGTGGCCCCGTCCCACCGCAGTCCTCGTGGCAATGGCACATCTGTCTGGCACTCCCTGTCCCCATGGCCGGTCCCAGGAGCTGCTGCACAGCCTGAGCTTTTTGGGGTCCCCCCAGAGGGGACTGGGACCCCGTGTGTCTGTGGTGCAGCACCACAGGGGTTCATGTTCATGCCCTGTTCGTGCTGGTGTCCCTGTTCCCAGAGCCTCCAGCCAGGCTGGATCTGCTGGGAGAGCACAGTGAGCATCTGCCACGTGCTCTGCAGAGGCAGCCAAGTGCAGGGAGACAGAGGGAAATCAAACTGGCAGCTCTCCTGGGAAAAGCAGGTTCTCCTGTCTCTGGGGCCAGCAAACCCTCAGGGCAGAACCACACAGAGTCATAGAATCCTGGAATGGCCTGGGTTGGAAGGGGCCTTTAAAGTATTTAAATATTATCCAGTCCCACCCCTGCCATGGGCAGGGACACCTCCCACCAGCCCAGGCTGCTCCAAGCCCTGCCCAACCTGGCCTTGGACACTTCCAGGGATGGGGCAGCCACAGCTTCTCTGGGCAGCCTGTGCCAGGGCCTGCCCACCCTCACAGGGAAGGGTTTCTTTCTTAAACTGAACCTAAATTTCCCCTTTCAGGGGAAAACATGGGGGGCCCTGAGGCTGGGTGAGGTTGACCCCCCAGAGAAGGGGCAGAATCCCCTCAGTGCTCTGCAGACAGGGGTGTGAATGCACCGGGGCACCTGCTGAGAGCCTGGGCACAAATGGCACAGCCTAGCACGCAAAGCCACACGGGCAAGGACTGCCCAGCACACCCGTGTCAGCAGTCACACCCATGTGTGACAGGAGCCTGCACAGCTCAGGGCTCATTCCAACACCTCTGTGTCCAAACAGGGACATGGGGCAGCTTTGGAGGCGGTGGCAGCCCTGGGTGCTCTCTGAGCCCTTGGGGGTGGGAGGAATCCCAGGAGAAGGGCCCTGTGCCCGTTGCCCAGTGCTCAGCCCCGATCCCCCACCTGACCCAGATGTTGCTCTGAACTCCCCAATTTCTACAGCTCTGCTCACCCAGCAGAGAGGGGAGGGGTTTTAATGGAATAGGTTTGCAGTTTTAGGAGATTAGCATTGAAATTTTCCCACCCCCTCCCACATTTAAAGTAAAAAGTCTATTTTAAAGCCCCCAGAGTGGCATTTTAATGGGGCCTCTCTGCATTTCTGTGCTTTAATAACAGCCCTAATCAAGGGATGAGAGCCCAAGCCAAGACACAGTGTATTTTTGGTGCAGCAGGTAGTGATTTGCTGTATTCATTACTCTCTACTGTCATTTTGGAAGCTGATCCGTTCAGGAAAGACCCTTCTTTGTGTAGTGCCTGGTCAGTGAGTCCCCAGCATGCAGAGACTGGCTCTGCCAGAGCTGATCCTGTGGGATGGAGCCCAGTGCCAGGGTCATGGCATCGTGCTGGGCTCCAGGGCCTGGGCTCTCTGTTCATTTTCAAAATGTTCCTCCTCGACACCAGAAAATTACTTTTTGTTGAACTTGAGCCCTATTAGTTTGCAAATTTTGGCTTTCAAAGCAGCTGTGATAGTTTGGGCCCTATGGGAAAGGTTCCTGACTCTGTGGTTGGCATTTCCTCCCCAGCCTGGTGAGATCCATGTGGTTTCTGCCATCCCAGACTCCAGAGGCACATCCACAGCTAAAACCTGTGGGTGGTGTGTTTGGTAATGGGAAGGTAAATTGCTGGTGCTGAGTGTGTGACAAGGCTGGAAAAAATAGCCTAGGAGGTGGGGGGAAAAGAAATTCAGGGATTAAGCTGTTCTTGTGGCTGGAATCACAGGGTCTGCAGGGCTGCTGTTGGGATCTGGAGCAGCTCAGTGACAACAGAGATACTGGGAAGAAATTCTCCCCTGTGAGGGTGGGCAGGCACAGGGTGCCCAGAGAAGCTGTGGCTGCCCCATCCCTGGAAGTGTCCAAGGCCAGGTTGGACGGGGCTTGGAGCACCCTGGGCTGGTGGGAGGTGTCCCTGCCCATGGTGGAATGGGATGATTTCTAAAGTCCCTACCAACCCAACCCATTCCAGGATTCCATGCCAAGCAGAGGATCATACTGGGGACCCGTGCTGGGTGTCCCCACCTCTGCTGGCAGCACCAAACGTGCCCTTGCACTGCTCCCTCCCGGCTGCAGGTGTTGGTGGGGGGTGCCAGCAGCGATGCCAGGGCTGATCCTGCCCCACTCCCTGTCCCACAGGTGCGGTGAGAGCGTCCAGCATCTTCCCCATCCTCAGCGTGGGGCTGCTGTTCTTCGGGGGCCTGTGCGTGGCCGCCAGCGAGTTCTACAAGAGCAAACACAACGTCATCCTCAGCGCCGGCATCTTCTTCGTCTCTGCAGGTGGGAGCTCTGCGGGGCGGCTCCTCCAGCCTGGGGGGACAGGGGTGACAGATGGGGTGTGGGTCCTCCCAGGGTGTTAGCACAGGTTCTGGGGCTTCTGAGCTGTCCCATCCAAGTGGGAAAATCCCTGTCACAGGGACGAACTGCCAGGGGTCTCTGGCCTTGGTCACCGTGCTGGGCAGCACTTCAAGCGCCCACCCTGTTGTGTCCCGAGCAGGATCCGTGCAGGTGCTGCAGCCTGGGAAGGGTTCCCCCAGCACAGCCATCCCACTGGGGGATCACCTGGCCCCAGACAGGTCTGGGGGGCACTGTCAGTCAGCGGGCACTGTGCTGGCAGCAGCAGGACCAGGCAGAGGGGCTGCCGCAGCCCTGCATGGAAATCACTCTCTGGAGGGGCCGTTCCTGCTGGATTACTCATTTCTCTGTGCTGTTCCCCAACGCTTCCCCTGATTATCGTGTGACAATGTCTTTGTCTCAAGGAACTGCTCTATTTTGTGTTTTTCTTCTCCCCACAAAGAGACAAATGATTCTCCCTCCTTGGCTGGCAGGAGCTGCTGATGCAGATGAGAAAACAGCAGAGAGAACATAATCGATTCATTAAGTAAATCCGGGAATGCACCAGCCACTCCCCAGCCCTGCGGCACAGCCCCGCTGGCTGCTGGCAGGGCACAAACTGCCCCCAGCTCAAATAAAGCCTCCAGGCTCCAGCAGAAATGGGAAGACATGGAGCCATTTCAGCTTCCCATGTGCTCCCACGGGCCATGGCAAGCTGGGGTTGGTGCTGGAGGGATCCCTCTGTGCCCCTCGGGTTGTCTCTGCTCTGGCCACAGACCGGGCTCCTGTGGTTCATTGCTCAGCAAAGCAAAGCACCACCAGCTCTTGAAATGCCCCTTTTCTAAACAAAATAGTGGTTGTTCCTTCCCAGCTCCCAATCTCCAAGAATATCCAGATATACTCGGTGTATTTAGATACACTGGGGTAGCAGAGCTCTGTGAGGGGGTTTGGCCCCCGTGTGCTGGCAGAGGGGTCGGTGCCCCATGGGGACACATTCTCCCATCCCTCTCCTGCCACTGAGGTGAGAGCCTGTCCCTCATCCTCCCCTGCAGGTCTCAGCAACATCATCGGCATCATCGTCTACATCTCGGCCAACGCGGGGGACCCGGGCCAGAGCGACTCCAAGAAGAGCTACTCCTACGGCTGGTCCTTCTACTTCGGAGCGCTGTCCTTCATCATCGCTGAGATGGTGGGGGTGATTGCCGTGCACATGTACATCGAGAAGCACCGCCAGATCCGCGCCAGGTCCCACTCAGAGCTGCTGAAGAAGTCGGCCTTCACCCGCCTCCCCCCCTACAGGTACCGCTTCCGCCGGCGGTCCAGCTCCCGCTCCACCGAGCCCCGCTCCCGGGACATGTCACCCATCAGCAAGGGGTTCAGCACCATCCCCTCCACCGACATCTCCATGTTCACCCTCTCCAGGGATCCCTCCAAGGTCACCATGGGGACGCTGCTTAACTCGGAGCGGGACCACGGTTTTTTACAGGTCCATAACTCCATCCCCAAAGAGTTCAAGGAGTCTTTGCACAACAACCCGGCCAACAGACGAACCACGCCGGTCTGAGGCGGGCAGGGCCGTGGGCAGGCTGCATGGCATCACCCTCGTGATGGTGTAACCCGTGAAACCCCGTTTTTAAGGACAAACCCAGAGGCTCCCCAAGCCCCCGCCTGCGGGGCTGGTTTTTCACTCCTGAAATGCCACCGGCCGGGCCAGGCGGCTGCGGCCACGCTGGGACGGGACCCCCGGTGGGGAGGGGACAGGGCCGTGCTGGGACCCTGGCGCCCTGCGGACTGAGCGGGGCTCCAACCCCCCTGGGACAGCGGCTTCCCGAGGTCTCCATCGTTCGTGTGATCATACCCGCCGTGTTCCGTAGCTGTGTGTCCATGGAAATGCTGGCCCTGTCCGTGAGAACCCTTAACCCGGTAGTTACATTTAAGTGGAATCGCCTGGAAGTCCGGAGCTGGAAGCACTGAGCTGGTGCCGGAGCGATGCTCGTGTTCCAAACCCCTTTCCCTGTCGTGCTGGACAGAGTGCTCGGGCTGGGTTCCTCTATGGCGTTTCGTGCATGCATTAAATAGCTTGGAATTCAATTTTGTCATGTCGGGTTGGAAGAAACATCCTTTTGCAATTTTCTGTGGTCTCGAAAGGGCTTTTTTCCTTCCTGCCTTCCTTTCTTCCTTCCTTCCTGCCTTCCTGCTTTCCTGCCTTCCTTCCTTCCTTCCCGCCTTCCTTCCTTCCCACGAAAGGACTCAGGAGCAGAATTCCTCCAGTGACTGGTAGCGAGTATCCAGCGTTTAATTCACCTCTAACGTTGCAAGAAAATGAATTAATTCCCTCCAGTTGATACGCAGCAGTCAGAGATGACTGTCTGGGCACAGCCAAGGAGGCACTGTGTGCTCGTGGTGCTGCGGGAGCAGCTGGGCCAGCCGCAGGCGTGCGGATGGGGTGTGATTCCCCAATGGCTGGGAGATCCACGAGAAAAACAACAATAAAATCGTCCAGTTTGGCAAGTTCCTTGGCTGAATAGGTCACGCTGACCCGGCTGTGGGCACCAGAGAACTGCGCCGTGGCTGGCAGGGAGGAGGGGGGTCAGTCTGGGAGTGCCAGGGCACACGTGAGCAGGTGGAGGTTTGGCTTTAAACTCTCCCACTGGAGCAGAGCTCATCTAAACAGAGGCAGTTTGGAAGCAGCTGGTCTGTGATGACGTGTCACTTAATTGAAATCTTATTTAATGTTCTGACAGAAGTGATGGATTCCCACGGGGTCCCCAGGGCTGATCTGGGGGCAGCGAGGCTCTCGTTTACTCTGCTCTCTGTAGAAGGGAAATATCTGGTGCCTGGTGTGTGTTTTTTTGAGCAGATTTGCCCTGGGTCTCCCACTCAAAGTCAGAGTGTGGCTGGCCATGGGGCACATCCTAATTCTTTCCGGAAATAACGGCCAGGTCACTGTGGGAAACCTGGCACAGGAGCTCTGCTGGAGTGAAATCCCTCCTGGAGCTCTGGAAATGACCCCAGGCAGGGCCATCTGCCCCTGAGCACGGGGCTGCAGGCACATTCTTCAGAGAATCCCAGAATGGTTGGAAGAGACCTTAAAGCCCATCCAGTGCCACCCCCTGCCATGGGCAGGGACACCTTCCACCAGCCCAGGGTGCTCCAAGCCCCGTCCAACCTGGCCTGGGACACTTCCAGGGATGGGGCAGCCACAGCTTCTCTGGGCAACCTGTGCCAGGGCCTGCCCACCCTCACAGGGAAGAGTTTCTTCTGCCTCCCCCTTTTCTGCTGTTATTTTGAAGGGGGTTGTTCTGAGAAGGCTGATTCAGATGATAATGAGGCCTCGTAATTGCCTGTAGTTGCTGATTGCATGTGTTAAAAACAATCGAGGCAGAGCAGCACCCAGATCTTAGGGCAATATTTAAAAACAAAGTAGTGAAAGGGCTGGAAGCACAAAACAGGGAATGGGATGGAGTGGAATGGTCCAGCTGGGAGGGACCTGCACTGATGCTCTCAAACTGCCTGGCCACTTACTTTTGATTGGGGCTGACCAAAAGCTAAACCGTGGCCTTAAGGGCACTGCCCAAAGGCCTCTTCAGCCCTGAGAGGTGTGGGGCACTGACCCTGTCCCCAGGCAGGGTGTGAGGTCCCTGTGGGCAGGGAGCTGTGTGTGCTCTCCCCAGGCAGGGTGTGAGATCCCTGTGGGCAGGGAGCTGTGTGTGCTCTCTGGTTTGTTTATGGAGGCAGGGCGGGCGCTGATTGAAGGTGTTTACTGCCACGTGTAATATCTTTCCTTTGTGCCCGTGTCTTTCCCCTGGAAGAGAAAATCAATACCCAGGCTAAATCTGGAGGCCTCAATATTTCTCAGAGAAGTGCAAATCAATATGGATTTCTTAACAAGTTTAATTTCAATACCTGAAAGTGCACATTCTGCCTATTTCCTGACCTTTCCAACCCTCGGGGGAGGAAGATTAAAAAGATTTGTTCAAATTCAACGAATTGAATCAGCAAATGCCCCATTACCTTGTTTTCTTTCCGCCAGACCTCGATAAACAGTGTGATAGCCCATGGTCTGTGTGGGGCTGCCAGCGCCGTTCTGCCCACGCCGAGCCACGGGTGAGGGCAGGCTGGGCAGGGAGCCCCATGGCAGTGCCTGGGGTCACCTCCATCGCGGGCAGGACAGCCCAGGAGCTGGCAAAGGGGCCAGGTGTCATGGGCAGAAACACCTTCGGGGATTGCCAGCAGACCCAGGTCCCACCGGCCAGCCCGATCCTCCCCTTGCTCCTGAGCGGGCTGATTTATGGTGCTGCAGTGCTCTATATTTATCCTACAATGGCTTTGTGCAGTGTTAGATCATCGTGGGAGCACTGTAAACACTGCAAAGCCAACAGGAGCGTGGGGGCTCTTCTGGCCAGAGGAGAAGACTTTGGGTGATTCAGGCTTTGCCCGTGGAAGGATCCCACAGACAGGAGGAGCTGGGACCATCCATCCCAAATGGCACCACAGCCAATGTGTCTGCTGAGGTCGGTGCCTGTTGTGTCAGTGCCAGGTACAGCAGTGGGTCACTCACAGCTCCCCAGGGCTGAAACAGGACTGGGCACAGAGGGGACACGACTGGGGCTGCCCCTGGGGGGCCGAGTCCAGCCCTGCAGGCACAGAGGGACCCAGCTCGAGCTGTGGGAACGGGGGGTGGCTGCCAGTCCTGGCTGGGGCGTTGGTTTGCTGGGTGCTGGGGGCTGCCTTCCCCATCTGCCTCCCAGGGGAGGGTTTGATTGCTGTGTTGGGGCTGTGATGACAAGCCCAGCAGTGAAGCGCTGTCAGCCCGCAGGAGCTGGAGCTGGCACAGAGCCCACAGAGGGGAGGTGGCAACTGGGTCCTGGCTGCAGCTCAGAGCTCTGCTTTCCACCCTTCCTCCCCTAATTCCACATCAGGACAAGCACACAGCCCTCACCACGGTTTGCTGCAAAGGAAGCTCCCCAGTCCATATTCCTGCAGACCTTTGGCTGTTCCTTACTCGACATCATCCCTTGTCCTTTGTCCTTTCTGGCTTGGATTTTCTGGGGGGTTTTTTTAGAGTTTGCCACAGTTTGTGAGAGCCTGGGTAAGGCCAAGTCATTTATATCTCGTGTTTATTATTTACTTGATGGACAGTAATGGCTCCTGAGGTGCCATTACTATATGTCATCTAAATCCAAACGCTGAGGTGCTGTAAAGGGCAGCCTTTCACTTGGGGCTGGAACAGCTTCTCCAGCATCATTATCCTCTGCCACGAGTGCCTGCACACCCATCAATCTCTGACCCACCCAGCTCTCAAGAGCCCCCCAGAAAATTTTCAACAAATAAGACTTTCCCCTGCTCTTTGCTAATAAAGTCCAGTCCCTCTGCCATGATCTCCAGACACTCACTAGAGGAGAAAATCCTCCTTGACCCTGGGCTGGTGCTGGAGAAGGTCAGCAGGAGCTGGGGTGTTTGGGGAAGGGGGCCGTGGCTGCAGCTCTGGGGCTGATCCAGAGCCGGGGGAGCTCCAAGGGGTGCCCTGGGAAACACTGACGCAGGTAAGTGCAATTAGCAATTAATCACTGCAGGCTCTAATTGTCTGCTCCTGGCCTTCCAGTACCTGAAGGGAGCCTGCAAGAAAGATGGAGAGGAACTTTTTACAAGAGCATGTAGTGACAAGAGAAGAGGGAATGGCTTCAAACTGTCAGAGAGTCGGTTTAGATGGAATATTAGGAAATAATTCTCCCCTGTGAGGGTGGGAAGGCCTGGCACAGGTAGCCCAGAGAAGCTGTGGCTGCTCCATCCCTGGAAGCGTCCAAGGCCAGGTTGAACAGGGCTTGGAGCAGCCTGGGCTGGTGGAAGGTGTCCCTGCTGTGCTGCTGCTCTCGCTTTGCTGAATTAAAGTTTCAGCTTCTTTAATAACCTGCAGGTCCGCTGGAAAACTGCGATGAGTGGCATCAAGAAGCAACTCGGTAAGTTTATTTTGATGAAATACAATAATTATCATGCTTAGCAGCTGTTGCTATTTAAAATAAGAAAAAACGGGGCTTGCATTGAAAATGTTTTGTAAACCATGTGCACCAACAATCTGTTCCAATGAAACCAGCCATTATGGAAACGGTATAATAGCAGGAGCTCATTATGGAAAGTTAAATTGCAAATCATATTTTGTTTCAAATGAGCTGGATGAATGCATAATTTGCCTCAAAGAAATAGTTTTGTAGTTCTGATCCTCCTGCCAAGAGCTGAAGCTCTCGGGCTGCAGCTGCCGGAGCGGCCTCATTGTCCATCTCAAACTGCAGGAAGTTTTGGTTTCAAAGGAAGATTTGAAGAGAGAAAGGGGGCAAAAAAAAGCGAAGGAATAAAAGCCAGAGCAGTGGGAGAGCTGGGTTGGTTTCCTCTGTGTGATCCTGGTGCCTGTGGGGCGGGCAGGGCAGGTTCAAAGCAAACCAAGGCCCCGCTGGAGCTGGAGCCAGACCCCGTGCCCGTGGGCAGAGCCAGGGGCTGTGCCAGGGCTGGCATGTGAGGTGCCACATGCACAGCTAATGGCATTTCCTCGTCATGGGGCGGCCCTGGGGATGGGCAGCAGTGTCACAGGGGCTGTGGTGGCACAGGGGCTGTGGTGGCACAGGGGCAGCAGTGGCACAGGGGCAGCAGTGTCACAGGGGCAGCAGTGGCACAGGGGCAGCAGTGGCACAGGGGCTGTGGTGGCACAGGGGCAGCAGTGGCACAGGGGCTGTGGTGGCACAGGGGCAGCGGTGGCACAGGGGCTGTGGTGGCACAGGGGCAGCAGTGTCACAGGGGCAGCAGTGTCACAGGGGCAGCGGTGGCACAGGGGCAGCAGTGGCACAGGGGCTGTGGTGGCACAGGGGCAGCGGTGGCACAGGGGCTGTGGTGGCACAGGGGCTGTGGTGGCACAGGGGCAGCAGTGGCACAGGGGCTGTGGTGGCACAGGGGCTGTGGTGGCACAGGAGCAGCGGTGGCACAGGGGCTGTGGTGGCACAGGGGCTGTGGTGGCACAGGGGCTGTGGTGGCACAGGGGCAGCAGTGGCACAGGGGCTGTGGTGGCACAGGGGCAGCAGTGGCACAGGGGCTGTGGTGGCACAGGGGCTGTGGTGGCACAGGGGCTGTGGTGGCACAGGGGCAGCAGTGGCACAGGGGCTGTGGTGGCACAGGGGCTGTGGTGGCACAGGGGCAGCAGTGGCACAGGGGCTGTGGTGGCACAGGGGCTGTGGTGGCACAGGGGCAGCGGTGGCACAGGGGCTGTGGTGGCACAGGGGCTGTGGTGGCACAGGGGCCGTGGTGGCACAGGGGCCGTGGTGGCACAGGGGCTGTGGTGGCACAGGGGCAGTGGTGGCACAGGGGCTGTGGTGGCACAGGGGCAGCGGTGGCACAGGGGCAGCGGTGGCACAGGGGCTGTGGTGGCACAGGGGCAGCGGTGCCACAGCTCAGGGTGTGGGCAGCTGGCCAAGCCCGGCTCCTCTGCCATGGGGGGCTGTGGCCAAGCCCAGGAGCTGCCTGGAACCCGCAGGACACGCGGGGTGGGAGATGCTCACCACAGGCCATCGTCCCTTTGGGCAGGGCACACGTCCCAGCTGCACCACGGCCCCCTGCCAGAGTCACTCCCAGCTGTGGTGGCTCTGCAGGACGGAGGAGCTGCCCCTGTGCTCTCCCGCTCTCCTGTCCCCGCTCTGGGGCTGCTCTGGTGTCCCCCGGCCCCGCTGCCGCATCCAGCCCAGCCCAGAGGCAGTCTCATTAAATATTAAACCCCGCAGCTGCAGCGGTGCTGGGGGGTGGGTAAAGACAGCACAAGCAATTTGCAATTAAAATGTGTTTATCTTAGGAAAGAAGTCCCGGAAAATTGTAATTAAAATGTTTATACAAAGGGCAGGATCTCATAGCCTGAGTCTTCAGAAACTTCCTCAGTGAGGCCAGCAGTGGCACTGGTGAAGCTGTCACAGGGTAAATGGGAGCCGTGGCTCTGGGTGGTGCTGAGGACCCAGGATGCTGGTGGGATGGTGGGGAACCGTGTCCAGCACGCCTGGAGCAGCCCCACGAGCTTTGTAGGATGAAAGCCCTCAGCCATGCACCGTGCCCAGAGGATGCAGGAGGGTACCCGTGGATGCAGGATGGCAGCAGTGGATGCAGCTCCTCCTTGGGTCACATCACTGACAGGCACAACCAGGGTGGCCAGGATGGCTCCTGGCAAATCCCTACTGAGCTGTCCCTTTCTCCAGCACCACCCCCATCCCCAGTCCTCTTGGGGTGTTTTTGTGCATTTCCAAGTTTATTTTTCCTCCAAGTAGGAGCTTCCCTGGCAAAGCAGGTAATATGAAAACAGCTCCTGATTTGGGAGCTTGTAAATCACAGTCCCAAGCCCCCCTTTTTGCTGGTCCTGCAGCAGCAAGGTCTGGGCTGAGAGTCTGAATTTGAACTCCTCTTCATATTTATTTCACAGTGATAGGAAAAAAAAAATAGATAGAAGAAAGGCATTAAGCTGGCTCTGAGTGAGTGGAGAAGCCATAAATCACTCTCAGAGCATGTCCCAGAGGCTCTCACCTCAGGGTTCAAGTGCCTTTTAACCTCTCAGATCATGGAAACCCTGCAGCCAGTGCTGCTGGGCTCCAAAAGGTGCCTTTGGGGCAGTTTTTCTCAGCCAAGGAAGAAGAGATGAAGTGAGTGCTCTGCCCTGCTGCCCCTGTCCCAGCCTGTCCCTTCAGCAGCTTGGGCTGCAGCCTCTCCTGGCTCTTCTCCCATTCCTCGCTCTGATCCAGGACTCAGGGGATCTCTGGGGTGCTGGAGCTGCCCTTGCCGTGGGTTTGCTGAGCCTACCAGGATGTCAGGGCATAAAACCCAGCACAGAAAAAATGACACTAAACAACAGTGAAAGAAATAATTTATTTCCTTATCTTCTGTGTTCTGGATTGAAGGAAAATCCCCACAACTCCAGCAATTCAACTTTTCCTGCCAAGCCACAAAGCGACAGGCACTTCATTAGCTTAGATCATCACTGCTCGGAATGTAATCATCTTTAAAATGATAAAAAATGTAAACCCCACTGATCAGAGGTGACCAAGGGCTCTGCACATCCAGCATCCCCCTTCCAGCACCCTGGGGTGCTCCCTGCTCTGCCTAGCCTGGAATCATTGGGTAAGTGCTTCCCACCCCTGGGTGCCAGGGATGTCACTGAGCAGCCAGACCTGTCCTGGTGCTCCCACCTTTCCACCTGCCCTCTCCAGGTAAGCAGCTCTGAGGAGGGACTGGGAAGCAGGAGCCTTTCCCAGCAGCACAACAAGGAGCACACAGTTGGATTGGGAGCTGTGCTGGACACCACATGGAGCCCACGGGCTGGGCTGGGCTGGTGGGTGTAGTCATGGGATGGAGCAGAGAGGTCAGGATGGAGAGGAAAGGTCAGGACAGTGCCCAGGAGGCTGCAAATCAACCACAGCTCTGCACCCGCTCCACACTCACGAGTGGAGCCCATCAAATCTGCTGCTGCACAAGGAATGCCCAAAGCAGCACGAAGTGAAACAAGTGTGAAATCTGCTTGCAGGTCTGGTCAGAGCTGCTGGACCCGGGCAGTGGGATAGCCGGGATTCGGAGGGGGCTCTGCCAAGGCTTTGTTGAATATTCATCTCTAGGAAATGGTTATTCATGAGCACAATGAAGATTATCGTCCTGAATTCCGAACAGCTCAGCCCAGCTCCCGTTTGATGTGGCAAGGCTCTTGCAGTGTATTTGCATTTGAGAAAGCATTACTACTTTTGATGAGGAGAAGGATTACAGGAGAAATCTGCATAAATTTATTGGCAAGTGTCGTTTAGCGTGTGTCCGAGCACAATTCATCAGCGGTCGCTGTGCAGCCCGGCTGACTCACACAGGGCCGGGGCTCTTCAGCAGACAGATAAATAACCCCTGGGACAAAATTACCTCATGGATATGAAGTCACTACAGTTGCAGGTGAGCAGAGCCTGCTTGGGGCAGATCCTCAGGGAACACCAGTCCTGGGGGCATGAGCGATGGGAAATGTGAATCCCAGGGATGCTCAGTGCTCTCCCCCTGCCTGCTGAGCTTCTCCCAGCTCTACCCGTGTGCCACTAGCCTGCCCAGCACCACAGCCTCTCCATCTGCCTCCAGCACTGCTCTCTCCTGGCACAGAAACACACCCAAGATTTATCCCAGCTGCCTCTCTGGATGTTGGGGACGTCCTTGTGCTCCCACTTCCCCCCCCAGAAGCCCCCAGAAGCCTGGCTGCTGTTGGGAGCACCAAGGGACCTGCAGCAACCCCCTCAGAAAGGGTTTCCTTGCAAAGCATCACCTTTGTGCCCACAGGCCCCTTCAGGGCTCTGTCTGGGTTCATTCCACAGCTGCTGGTGCTGTTGTGTCCTTGATTAACTCTCCCAAGTGATGTGCTCATCCACAGCGCTGCGTCCAGCTGTGGCTTTGATCTCGGATTTCCCTGGGTGATGTCAGGATGTTAAACATGTTAGCTGGTGGATGTTGGCTGTGACAGGATGAGGACTTTCTCACAGGCAGCACCTGCCACAGCATCTGTGGAAAGCTCAGAGCTGGTCCTGCTAAACCAGAACGTCAGTCCCAGCACTGAGCTGGAGCTGGATGTCCATGTCCACCCCCACAGACACCAGTCCCTTTTGCCAGCAGTGCCCATCCCCACAGTCCTCGTGGTGTTTTAATCATGATTCCAGCCTGGCAGAGGTGAAGGTCACCACAGCAACTGCCTGGAATGTGATAAACATGAGGGCATTGGATCTCCTGCCCCACAGCCATCCTGCCACTCTCCATAGGAGGAACATCCTGGGAGGATTGGGAGAGCAGCTCCGGGCAGGGATTAGGGAGCTGAATCTCAAGAACCAGCCAGTCATTGGCTTTCTTTACTGGATTTTCCACAAATACAACAAAATAGACCCAAACTCCCTGTGCTGGGGAGGAGGGACTGGGCACATCTTCATCACACCTGCTCCGTGTCCCTTCCTGGGCACATCTTCATCACACCTGCTCCGTGTCCCTTCCTGGGCACATCTTCATCACACCTGCTCCGTGTCCCTTCCTGGGCACATCTTCATCACACCTGCTCCGTGTCCCTTCCTGGGCACATCTTCATCACACCTGCTCCGTGTCCCTTCCTGGGCACATCTTCATCACACCTGCTCCGTGGTTCACAGTGTGACCTTGGCAGTGTCCCTTCCTGGCAATTCAGCCTGCTCTGAACTCCAGCCCTGGGAAGGCTGGGGGCTGATGCCAAACCCCAGCACCCCCAGCCTGGGAACACCTCCTAGCTGTGGGATATCCATGTCTGCAGTGATTTCTGCTTCCACACATCTCTCAGAGCAAGCAAACGCCTGTTCCATCCCAACTGTCTGATACGCCTTATCACCGTGTTAGCAATTAATATTAGCATGGTAGAAATTGCTAATTTGTGATATACAATAATTAGAATTCAATTTAATTGCTCTCAAACTCTGCATACAAATGTGGCTTCCACTCCCTGGGTTAGGAAGAACAACAGAGGAGGAGAACTCATCCTTGATGGCACGGGTGAAACCAGCACAGCCCACTGGGGCTCGGCAGCCTGAGCAGGGTGTCCCCCCCTCTGGGAGGATGGGAGAGCTGGGAAAAGCAGAACAGCATTGCTGGGTGCTGGGCCTGCTGCCAGGATGGGTGCTGTGGGAGCACAGGTGGGCTGGATCAGGGCAGGCAGTGCCCAGGGCTCACCTGTGCTCACTGCAGCAGAGGATGGGGTTTTCTTCTGGAAACAGCAGAGGCTTCAGGAACCACCACAGGTACCAAAAAGAAATAAAAATGAGGGAAGCAAAGAGGGTTTTCCAGTGTTCAGTGCCCCCCGAGCTGTGTTGGTGCTGCCTCAGGCTGAGCTTGCAGTGGGTGCAGCAGAGGGTGAGGGCACAGCCAGGAGAGAGGATGGGCAGAGGGTGAGGGCACAGCCAGGAGAGAGGATGGGCAGAGGGTGAGGGCACAGCCAGGAGAGAGGATGGGCAGAGGGAAGTCCTGGAGGGGGGGACTCGGAGAGGCTCAAGGTACAGGGCAGGTACGAGCTGCACACAGGGAAATACCAAAGTAATTCCCACAGGGAAGATGTTACCTCTGCACAACACCAGTCAAACCAGGAGCATCCTGAGGCCAGTACTGGTGTCTCTGCTCCCAGCAAGGTGCTGAGAAGCTGCAGAGTCCTGGCAGGAGCTGTGAGAGCTGCTGGAGGGCTGGAAGTGTGCCCTGGGGTCAAAGCTAAGGAGGTGAGTCACGAAGGGGGTGAGAGATCACGCCCTTGTGGTCTCTGAGCACGGTGTGGGAAGTTTCGGTGATTGATGGCATAAGCAGTTGTGTAACTGAGAGTGATTTCAGCTGGGAATACAATACACATTTAACAAAGGGAGAAATTAAACTGGGAACAATTTACTATGGATGTGGAGAAGGTTTTAAAATGAAGCAGACAAATAATGCTGAATTTCAGCTTGCCCTTGCTGAGGGTGCTGTGCCAGGCATAGGGGGGGCCCGGGGGTCCTGCTTTTGGGGTCTAGAGCTGTGCTGGGGGAGAGAGGAGACCCCCAGTGCCTCAGGGGAGAGGAGGACCAGGCGGTGCTCACCCACAGGGTAAATGGCTCAGGGGGCAGGAGCCCCCAGGACTGATCAGGGTTGAGAGCCCTGGCTCAGGGGATGGCTCCCCAAGGTGACACAGGGCTGGTGTGACAAGCAACCCCACAGTGTGTCCTGGAGTGCTCCCACCACGACCTCAGCTCACACGGATTTATCCCCCGTTCTGAGGAGCAGGCACAGAGCAGCAGCACCTGCACAGAGAGAGCTGGATGAGGCCTTATCTCCAAGGGATTAACGGCTGCTGGTGACTCACAATGAAGATGACTCAAAGACAGGCAGGATCCAGGGATAAAGTCAGCGACAGTCCCATCACCAGCCAATTCCACAAAGTCAGCAGCGTCTCCTGAGCGATTAGAGCAGCGGTGCAGGGAGCTGCAGAGCAGAGCTGCTCTGTTTTGGCTCCCCAGCCCTGATCCCCGGTGCCTGCAGCCGGTGATAGCTGCTGAGTGCAGCCAGCCGGGCTGGGAGGGGGGCTCTGGGGGACAGCGAGAAGGGGCCTTTGATCCCTCTAATTAACTCTGATTGAAAATGTATTGAGCAGCTAAGAATGAGGAGGGAAGCTGGGGCTGCTTTGATGTGAGTGGGTGCAGGGACGTGGCCAAGAGGCTGCAGAGAGGGCAGGGATTAAGGAAGGCAAGGAAAGGGCCTGGAGCAGAAGGGGCTGAGGGGATGGACACACTGGTGCTCCCACAGGAGATCCCGGGGAGCTGGTGGCACTGGGACCAGCACAGGAGCTGCCAAGTGCCCAAGTGTGGTGCTCTCTGAGCACTTGAGGGGGGCACTGGGACCAGGCACATGTGTGGGGATGCACTGGGTGTGAACTGTCATTGGTCTGACTACTAGACATGACTGTGGGATATCCAGGGGATGTTTCCTGCCCTTCTGAATGGAAACGACCACCCAAAACAAGCACCAGAGGGGTGCTTGTAGGTGCTTGCAGCCTGGAGAAGAGAAGGCTTCAGGAAGACCTTCGAGCCCCTTCCAGTGCCTAAAGGGGCTCCAGGAGAGCTGGAGAGGGACTTTGGGCAAGGGCCTGGAGGGACAGGACACAGGGAATGGCTTCCCACTGCCAGAGGGCAGGGATAGGTGGGATACTGGGAAGAAATTCCTCCCTGGGAGGGTGGGCAGGCCCTGGCACAGGTTACCCAGAGAAGCTGTGGCTGCTCCATCCCTGGGAGTGTCCAAGGCCAGGCTGGACGGGGGTTGGAGCAACCTGGGCTGGTGGAAGATGTCCCTGGGCTGGTGGAAGGTGTCCCTGGGCCGGTGGAAGGTGTCCCAGGGCCGGTGGAAGGTGTCCCTGGGCCGGTGGAAGGTGTCCCTGGGCTGGTGGAAGATGTCCCTGGGCTGGTGGAAGGTGTCCCTGGGCCGGTGGAAGGTGTCCCTGGGCCGGTGGAAGGTGTCCCTGGGCCGGTGGAAGGTGTCCCTGGGCCGGTGGAAGGTGTCCCTGGGCTGGTGGAAGGTGTCCCTGGGCTGGTGGAAGGTGTCCCTGCCCATGGCCGGGAGCCGCCGGTCCCTCTCCCGGTGCTAAAATGACCTCTAGTGGCAGGCGGGGACGGGGGCGGCGGGTGCGTTTTCTTTTTTTAAAAAAATAAGCTAAAATAAAGAGTGAATCGCGTCGGGCTCCTTCTCTCCCCAGACGGCAATGGCCAGCTGATTTTCCTCTTGCTCTGGCTTTTTGAGTAAGTTCTCTTGGATTATTACAGAAAAAGTTACTTTTACTCTGAATACTGTTCAGGCAGGGAGGCATTTGTCCTGCTACACCTCTCCTGATTCATTCTGTGAGGAGGAATGAGCTCTCATCTTCTTTCTGACTCGTTGATAGGGTAAATCTTCTTCTCCTTAGTACCAAGAGTAATAAATTCAAGCTGCAAAGGGGCTGTCCAGGGCTGTCCTGGCTGCACAGGCAGAAAGTGCTGGTGCCAAACAGGGCAGAGGGAATTAGGAGCCCAAATTTACAGGCTGAGGGAGGCACGATCCAGAGCCTGGGAAGCCTCTGGGGCAGGCTGGCACTGCCACCTCACACTGGCTTAATTACTGTTGGAGAAGCAATTCACAGATGAAAAACACAAACATGTCACCCTCCCAGTGAACAGGTTGGTCAGGAAGCGGCCTGCCCCATGGAAATGCTTTGCTGGATGTTCCCTGATGGCCTCAGAGGGTGTATTTCTGCTGCACTGGGGTAGTTTAGTTCCCATGCTACATCACAAGGAGCTGTAGGGACAAGGTATCCCAAAACATCTGAGCATTATCTGATCTGCAAGAGCAGCACCAGCTCAGGGGCAGAGTCGAGTGCCAGCATGACATTCCCCCAGCCCAGTTAGCTGCCTTTGTTTGCCACTCTCCAGGCTCCAAGGTTTGGTCACTGTGCTCAAATTGTAGTAGTTTATCCACAGGAATGAACTGGTGTGGTGTTGGTGGGAAGGGTTTGGTGTGTGCTGGTGGAGCAAAGCAGAAGAGAGAGGGAGAAGAGGAGAGTCAGAGATTTGGGGCTCATTTTTTCAGTGCATTAATGCAGAGTCATCCTTAATTAAAGCTGAGCTTCACCCAGTGCCTGCCCACATCACGGGGTGACCTCAGGCTGCAGGGATGACACCAAGCTGGGGCTCAGGGAGCAATGTGGACATTCCAGCACAACTGGCCTGTGCTGAGCTGGGCTCTCGGATTGCCCAAGCCCTGAGTGCTTGGGGCAAGGCAGGTTCCTCTCCCCTTGCACTGAGCTCACGGCTGAGGTCCATAAAAACCGGGGGGAAAGTACAGTCATGGCTGCTGACAAACAAACTGGAGAAGGAAATGCAGATCCACACCTTCCCAGCCTGCCTGTCTGCGTGTCCTTTCCCAACAACCCTGCCCGTGGGGCTGGGAAGCTGCAGAAGGGATTTGTGCTGCCTGGTTCTGAGGGGGTTTGTTTGTTTCTTTTCGCATTGTTCAGCCTTACCACAGGTAGAGTTCCACGTCAGCCCTCGGTCTAAGGCTTCAGACTGAATGTCACAGCTTTCAACTGACAAAGAGTGGCTTTAGGGGAGATATTGGGAAGAAATTCTTGCCTGGGAGGGTGGGGAGGCCCTGGCACAGGGTGCCCAGAGAAGCTGTGGCTGCCCCAGCCCAGGTTGGACAGGGCTTGGGGTAACCTGGAATAGTGGAAGGTGTCCCTGCCCATGGCAGGGGTGGGACTGGATGGGCTTTCAGGAACTCTCCCACCCAAACCATTCTGTTATTCTATGATTCTTGAATTCAAGCTCTTGTGTATTTGAGAATTGAAGCAGCACAGACCACTGTGCTCTGCCAAAGGTGCTCAGCACAGCAGCTCTGTGCACAGATAAAAGCTGCTTCTAAATCAATAAGTAGTAAATGAGGTGAAGTTCCCTATGCAGCTTCCAATAATCTGTCATGGGAAAACACTGAAAATCCATTTTACAGCAAAGAGTTTCTCTTTATTGCTCTTCCTAAACTAATGTGTGAGAATGACCCAAAAATGTGCCAACGGGTTTTAAGTTGTTTTGCAGAGCTTAGAGCACAGTTTACTGCTGAACACACGTGAAAGCGAAAGAGTTCAAGGTTTCAGAAACACTTTGAAGCTCCAAAAATAGCGCCGGTGGCCCCAGGTGTGCAGGGAACACCGAAACCCAGCACCGCTCTGAGGAACCGGCCCAGCGCCTGCAGGAGCCAGCGGGGGCTAACAGTGATTTCCCAAAGCGCGAAATGCGGAGGCGGGTACCGGGTCCCGGGTTTGCAATTAGCGTTAATTAATTAAGATTTCCCCTCCCGCCCGCCCGCCCGCGGGGCTGGCCCGCGCCGCCAGGGGGCGCCCCGGCACGGCGGGGGCGGGGCTGGCGCGATCACGTCACGCCGTGTCACGCGCGGCGCCGGGTCACGTGCGAGCGCGGCGGGCGCGGCTGCGCCTGCGCGCTGGGGGCGCTCACGCGGCCCGTGCGGTTGTCGGCCGGGAAACCCCTCAGCGGGCGCTGAGGGCGGGGGGGCCGCGGCAGCGACCGCGGGCTGGGCCGAGCGGAACCGAGCGGGGCCGAACCGAGCCGAGCGGAGCCGGGCAGAGCCGGGCCGAGCCGAGCGGGACCGAGCCGAGCCGAGCCGAGCCGAGCCGGGCGGGCACAGCCGAGCGGCAGCAGGAGCAGGGCCGGGCGCGCCGCGCTCGCTGAGGCCGCAGGCCGCGGTCGTTGCGGGGCGGGGGCCGCGGGCTCGCCGCGATGGAGCCCTGAGGGGCCCGCAGCCCCAGCGCCGAGGCCGCGGCCCGGCCATGGCGCAGCGCCGCGGGCTCTGAGCGCCGCCCGCCGCCCCAGCGCCGCCGCCCCGGCCCCCGCGGGCCCTGTCCGACCCCGCGGCCCCGCAGCGGGCGCCGCCCGCGCCCCGCCATGTCGTGCGTCCACTACAAGTTCTCCTCCAAGCTCAACTATGACACGGTCACCTTCGACGGGCTCCACATCTCCCTGAGCGACCTCAAGCGCCAGATCATGGGCCGGGAGAAGCTGAAGGCGGCCGACTGCGACCTGCAGATCACCAACGCGCAGACCAAAGAAGGTGCGTGGGGCCGGGCCGGGCTCGGGGCTGCGCCTTTGTGGCTCCGCCGGAGCTGTGCGGCTCGGGGGGCTCGGGCAGCCCGGTGCTGCACAGCCAGGGTTGCCTGGAGCTCTGGGTGAAAGGATGAGGGGATGCGGGCAGGGTGTCTTACCGTAACAGACGTCTGGCAGAGAAATCTGGAGGTGATAGGAATAGAACACATGGCTAATTTGAAGTAAAAATAATTTAAAAAAAAATTAGTTTGGTGACTGAATTTTGTCGTCTTCTTCAGCCTCCCCTTCGTTGGGAGCTGGGTTTGTGCGCTTTGCAGGAATTGCTCGGAAGCAACAATTTGCATCGAGTGTATCAGTGACTTAAAATTTCTGCGGTCCTTTAAAGCCCCTTGCTCGTGAGCGTTCTCTGTTGGAATTACTCTTGGGAATTCCTGGTTAATGTAACTTTTCCACACAAAAGACACCATCATTGGGATGTTGTTGAGCATAATTTCATCATTCATGTCCACCTTTTTTCTTAATCTTCCTAGCACTGTGTGTTTGCCGGATTAGGGCAGCCCTGAAGTTTTACGGCAGAACATTTGCAATGAATATATGTACGAAATATTTTTCAGGAAGTCATAAATTCTTTTAAATCTGATAAATAGTGCTTCGTTCCGAGGGGTGAATATGGGCTTGTGTTATTATGGTGCTTTAGTTCCACAATCTGCCATCTTGGTAAGTTTGAATGTGGCTAAAGACTAAGGGATGTGACTTTTCAGAAATAAAAAGAATTGTGTTTTCATCTCTTCAGCGTTAAAACTGTTCTTTTTTTTCCCATATGGTTCTTTGTCACAACAGTCTTTTCTTTGAAATGTGTACTAGTGGGTTTTTTTCTTTTCATGTTTCATTTATTAAAACTTCATCGGAATGCTGTGTAACTTCTGCTCTGGCCTTTAAATGGGTCGGACTTAAAGCTGCTGTTTTTCTACAGGTGCTTAAATGATTTTCAGGAGAGTGTGGGGAGCCTTCACAGTGCTGGAGGTGTTGGGGAAGCCGTTGTGTTGCTTGAGAAACAGAGAGACACAGTTCAGGAGTCTTGAACCTTTCTAGTAGCATTGAATAAAATGTTCAGAAGCTTTTGAAAAATAAGTTTGATTTGCTTTGAGGGCTGTGCTGCAGGAGAGTCCCTGAGTTATGTCCTCGGTTGCTGGGGCACTTGGGCCTCCCAGATGCAGGAGCAGCCTGACGTCATCCTGGGCCGCTCAGGGCTGTGTGGAACAGCCTGAAAAACACAGGCCCGGCTGGGCAGGAGCTGTGGTGGAGCCCAGGTACGGGCACCAGCACAGAAAATGCTTTGACTAGGCCAAACACGTGGGGCTTGTTGTAGCGGGTGAACAGAAAGTGAAGTTTTTAGAAGCAAAAGTGATGCTTATAAATGTCACCTCATGAAGTGTTACTGCAGCATCTAGAATACCAGATTTACTGGGGTGTTACTTTGTTTTCATACGTAACCAGAGTGCAGGGAAGGAAGAGTGTTTGCCTCACTAGAAGCTGTTAAATGTGGTGTTAACTCAAGGTGAAGTTAAAAAAAGACTATGCTGAGTCCTCTGGGCAGGCTGTGTAGCACTTTGACCTTTCAAAATGAGTATAAAATTATAAATGTATAAAATATGTAGTTTAAAATTCTATAGTAGTGACACAGATGCTTATTGAAGCTTTTCTAAGGGTGTTTTCCATGTGAACAGGCAAAAATCCCCCTGTGGTTTGCAGAGCAAAGCTAAAGAATGCATTTCAAAAATATATATCTGCCAGATCTTTGGTTTATATGCATAAACGTGAATTTCCATTTTTATTAATCAGATATAGATGCTTAAGCTCACCTGTAAAAATTAGACCGGGATATTCTGCTTAAGTGGGATGTTTGGAATTCTTAGGTGTGGACATAAGTATTGGGTTTTTATAACTTAGTCTGTGCAGGAGTCCTGAGTAAGTGTTGGAAAGGTCTTGGAAAGAACAAGGTGCCCCCCGAGTGCAGATGTGCTGTGTGGTCACGGTGTTCCCAGGTCCAGGAAGCTCTTACAGCTCAGGAGCTGTTACTTTTCCCAGTGGAAAGCTAGTAATAGAAGCAGTGCTAGTATAAGCTACAAGTAAACAGGATTTTAAATATCAGTGGGAGAAAAAGACATGATGGACTCTGTAAAATTCTGGGAATGCAAACTGGGTGGGTGGGACCTGTTCCCCAAAGGGGGGATCCTCTTCCATGCTTGTTATTGAGGTGTGTTCTGTAAAGCCTGCACTCGAGAAGGATGCTTTTAAACTTGCCTGTGTATCATTGGGTCTGGATTTCTTGACCTGTCTTCTATGGAAGGTGTTCTCACGCTCTGTGAAGAGCTGCTAACTCCAGAACTGAGGTTTCTCGAGTGCCCTTTCCTGCCCTGGGAAGTTCTGACTCAAAGAGCTTGGAAATTGTGCCATTGTACTTACTGGGCAAAATAGAAAGGAAATAAAATGACTGAATAAATAAATAGAAGCTGTGCCTCTGAAGTGGTGTGGGCTGAGTGTTTGGAAGGGCACTGCAGCCCCACGCTGACACAGCCCCAGCGCCCAGGGGCGGGCAGTGTAATCTGATTAATGAGTGGAGGGAGGGCAGATCTGATGGACTCATCCCTTCAGAGCAGTGCAGGGGCTCCTGTGGGGCTCAGTGCCCCGGGATGACAGTGCAGAGGGAGGTCCTCCTGAGCCAGCTCGTTCCAGAAGTGATGACCTGCCTGTGTAGATGAGATCAGCGATGCCTGTTCCAGGGGAAGCGGAAAATCCAGCAGGAGTGGCCCAGTCTGTTCCTCGGGATGTTTCAAGGCTGCTTTCAGAGCCAGCTACAAGGATGGCTTGTCACAAAGTGAGCAAGTGCTGGTGATTAGAACAGGGTTAACAAATCCTGTCATGAGGGAGTGGAATTTTAAGCACTAAGGAGAGAATGTGTTCTTAGGAATTCCCTGTGGTCTGGTGGGAACAGCCTGGCCTGTTAGCAGGCATTCCCAGCTCTTACCTACCCATCCTGCCCCCAGCAGCATAACAGCTGCTTTGCAAGGCTTTTCCCTGACCTTTCCACCTAGACTTGCCTTCTGAGGACTCCTGGTGAGTTCTGTACTTCACTTGGGTAAAACACCTCTGGAGAGAGTGCTCAGAGCTGCTGGAGCAATGCTGGCACGCAAAATGGTGGATCAAAGCAGGCCAGAAAATAACGAGGAAACTTCTGTCAGTGACTTGTTTATAGCATACATACAACACAAATTACTAAAACTAGTAGGTTTTTGAATTATAGCTAAAAGTTGGGTGTTTAAATTGTGCATAAATTTCAGAACATAGCTGAGCTCCTTGCACTTTGCAGTAAGAATGTTGTGGGCACTAATGCGGTTGTTGATGTCAGATTTCTAAGTCAATGTGAGTCAGCAGTCAGGGTAGCTGCTGTTAACTAGTCTGCCTCCATTCATTCCTTGGAATACTTCCTTCCCTGGACCTCTTTCAAGCTGCTGTTTTCTTGGAGGGATAAATAGGAAGTTTTACACTGTTACGTCTTGCCTGCTCTTGCCTTTAAGATCCAGATCTTTCTTTGCTTTTGCAAACATTTTGAGTTAGTTGAGTCTTTATTTTTAATCACAGCTCAGATTGACAAAATCCAGTAGCCATTTCCTGGCCATTACTGCTGGTGGAACAAGTTTGTGCTAGAAGGGAGTGGGAGTGAACAATGTTACCTCCAGCTTTGAGCATTTCTGTTGTGTGTGTGATCACTGAGCAAAACCACTCTGGAACTTCAGTGGATTCACAGCGACTTTGGGCTTCAGACCATTGTTCTGATCCGGAGTACAGAGTGAAGGGCCTGGAATATGAACCATTGCAGGCACGTGACAAGGAATGGCTGCTCATGGTGCTTTGTAATATTTAGCCATATCCTGCCTGTGTAAGTTAAATATAAAAATCATTCTCGTGGAGAGCTCTTTGAGTTTTAGGCTTACTCAGAGTGTGTCTGTGAGTTGGAGTTTTGTTTAGGCCTTATGTAAAAGGTCAGGAGGCTTTTCTCCTCCTTGGACAAGCAGCACAGTGCAGGCCAAGGCTTTTCAGGGCTGTCTTCACAAGTCGTTTCATCTGAGTCTCTTTTCCCTGCAGAAAGTGAATGGAAGGAACTCGTGTCCCCTTGGTTAATTAAGACTGGATGATGAGCTTAAGGGAGGAGGTACCACTTTAGTTTGAGCCATTTTTGCCCTTCTTGTGAAAGCAAGTCCAGAAGCTCCCCCAAATTTCTATGCTCCAAACTTCAGTTTGATTTCCATTTCTATGCCAGGCCTTGAGCAGCTGCACAGCGAGGCTGGGGATGGTTCAGCTCCAAGAAGCAGAGCTGGCAGCTCTGCTCCCTCTGCCTGAGCACGGCAGCCAGGGGGGAGTCAAGTGTAGTTAACACAGGGAAGGCACTGCTGTGGTTTCCCTGCTTTAGCCCAGTGCCTGCTTTGTTCAGGACAAGCAGTCACAGACTTTAGAATCTGTTTGTGCAGGTGGGACTTGGCTGTGGTTTTTTTTTCTCCAGACATCTCTTGATTTTGTAGTCAAACAGAAGTAAAAGCAGCTTAAGGAAGATCAGGCTCTGCTTTAGTGTCTTTTGAAACTGTTTTGCTGTTGGTATTCGAACTAACTCTAAAAAATGAGAAAGATTTTGCTGCTTGATAATCAAGTGCAAAGATTCCTTGACAGGTACTGTTGGTGTGTTGAGAGGATAAATGTGAGATGCTACATATGAAATTTTGTTTTTAGATTTGTAAAGGAATTTTTCTAAGTGCTCCATAATTACCTATTAAATACATTCTTACAAATTGAGTAATGTCTCTTCTGTATTGCTGTTGTTTTCAGAATACACCGATGATAGTGCTCTGATTCCCAAGAACTCATCGGTGATTGTGAGGAGAATCCCCATTGGAGGAGTTAAAGCCACGAGCAAAACATACGTTATGTGAGTACCCCGACATTGGCTTCCTCGGGAGGGGTCACTGTGCCACTTGTTACTGTGCCACCTTGTCACTGACAGCAGGGACAGAGGCCCTGGCCTTGCATCTGCCTTGTTAAAGCTGCTGCTGGGCTCTGTTGGCACGAGGCACGTTTTAGTGTCTGTCCCAAAGGAGACTTAGATTTTGAGGGGTTCAGACTCCAACAATGGTAACTTTTAAGATGATTCATTAAGTTTGTTTGGGGGTTGATTTTTCTGAGATCCAAGAGCAGATTGTGTTTCCTCTATATGGGGAGATTCCTTATTATATGTGTTTGCTTTGCTAGTAAAGGCAGTTATGCACTGTAGTGTGAAGTTAGCATTTGTTTCCATCTCAGAAGAGTCTGGTTCTGGGTGTTTGACTATTTCCTGCCTTTGGGGGAAGATATGGCAGGTGTTTTTGTGCCTCACATCAGGAGGGGGTTGTAGAGTAGCTGTAGAGGAAAGGCTAGGGGTTGCCTGCTGGTGACTCATGCAAACAAGAAGGTTCCTTCTGAAGTGACTGCTGTTAGTTTGCTGAAGTCAGTGTGTTCCAGGCAAGACAAAAAGAACCATACCCTAAAGCCTACTGGCTTTTGTGCGAGTACCATGAAGGAATAGTTAGCCCTTCCCAAACTCGAATCTCAGAGGCAGTTTAGCCCATTACCAAATGTACTGGTTACCTTTCTGAGTCTGTACCCAAGCTGGGATCTGTGCTCCAGGCTTTAATTCTGTATTCCTGAGATTTACTGAGGACAGAGAATCAGCTGTATTGATTAAAATCACAGATTCTCAAATGCAATCCTGACTGTAGGATTATTGCTGCATTGATGTTTTCATACAGTCCAGTTCTATAATAGCTACATCAGCACTATTGGAATGGGCATGTTTTCCAGCCTCCTTAAAGCCTCTCCCCCCAGCAGGAGATATTATTAGCTGCTGGGTTTGCCATGTCCTTCTAATGTTGGTTCTCAATAAATGAAGTACCCTGAGGAGTTACAGTGTGTCTTGAACAAACAGTACAACAACATCCTGGTACCCATAAAGCATTTGCAAGCAAAAAGCTCTGGACTGATGTGGCTCTGCATGTAATCTTGGGGCCTGTTGCTGCAGGAATTGGTGCAGTGTTTCCAGGCACTCCCTCGGGATTGTGAACCCACAGCATTGTGCTTGTAACCATGGCCTTGCTTTGGGGGTTCATTTCGGTATGTGCTGAGTGCTGTGCTGTCAGTGCACCCTCCCCTTGGGCTGGATGGCACCTCCCCTGCTGTTGTAATGCTGCCCTAAAATGGGAGGACAGATGCTCTTGGCATCAAAGATCACATCAGTACCAGCGTGGGGCTGTAAGGAAAAAACAGCACTGCTGGGTTAGAGTTGAAAGTAAACCAGCAGATG
Organism: Pyrocephalus nanus; assembly: GCA_038380795.1. NCBI lineage: Eukaryota > Metazoa > Chordata > Aves > Passeriformes > Tyrannidae > Pyrocephalus > Pyrocephalus nanus. The sequence continues at coordinate 15,754,870 of CM076276.1, forward strand.
AGCTTTCTGTTCTTCAGAAGCCCCTTGTGGAGAGTGGGTAATGCTTGGGGATGGGGAATGTCTGCTGGAATGGTGGAGAGGCCTTCAGAGAGGCCTTACCCACCTTGCAGGAAACGGCTGAAGCCTCCACTTTGTGGTAATCCAAAGTATTTTGTTGTACTTCCTCACCTTCTGGAGGTACGTGGTTCAACTGGGAGCCTGGGAGGGCTTAGCACTGGCAGGAAGCTGAGCCTTTTGATTGGCACATAAATTCCCCAGCAGCCTTTGCATTGCCTCTGCTCATGGGACACTTTGGATGGTGTGTGGATTGTTTGTTAACTCTCTCAGTAGTTGCATGTGTGGTTCTTGATGAGGAGCATGCAGGTACAGACCAATGATATGTGGAATCTCAGCAAGTTTTCAAATGTAATACATATTTCCTAAAATATTGTAGCATTTTCAAGATTATCTGAAAGCAAATTCTGGCAATTAAGACCTTTTTTTTTGTCACAGGACTCCTAAATCGCACAAAACCCTAGAAACTACTTTCAGGTGACATTTCTACTACTATTTTTAGTCAATATAGTACATATGTAACATGTTTAATATTTTGGCACTTTGATGGCTAAATATAGTAGATCTCTGAACACAGTGCTTGGGCTTCCACAAAGAAACACTGTTGTAGAGACTGTGCTGCTGACACTGTTGTTACCCCTTTGTCACATGACTGTGTTTTTCCCTTGAGCAAAGTCGCACTTGTAGATTATGATTGTTGTGTGGAAACTGGAGCCCTGTCCCTGGTACCTGAGGGTGATACTGGGGATGTGCAGGTTGTCCAAAGCTGCCTCCACATTTCAGTGATTGATTATTTAAGAACACAGAACTCTAGTACAGACTTCATGGGTTTGATACACAGAGACACAAGATGTGAGGACTTCCTGCACTGTTGTGTTCTAGATCTGTGAGTCTTGAGTAATTTGTGACAAGGTAGAAATGTGATGTTGGGGGGCTTTTTTAGTTGCACTGAATGTACCAAGAGAGAACAGTTTATGTATACCAGTAAATAAATGTCCATGTTCACTAGAGTATTGGAGCATAATGTTGTGATGTTCAGGTTCTGGAATCTTTGTGTTGGGTTCAAGTGCTTTGTTTTCAATTCTGATCACCTTTATTTCTTCTTCTAGAAGTCGAAGTGAGCCAGTGAGTGGGACATCAAAAGCAGTATGTAAAAACACAATCTCACCCTTTTTTTCCTACACACTGCACTTAATTCTAAACAATGCAGCTTTTTATTAATTTGCCAAACGTTAACTTAATATATTTTTCCAGTAAAACCTAGTGTATGTTGTAAATACATTGTATTTGATTCAGCATAGTAAAAACTGAGTAATGCCTTCACTTGCAGAGTTCTAATGTGAATATTGGTATTTGTGCCTAGCAATGCATTGTATTTCATATTGAATATGCCAGAATCTCTCCTGTATGACTCTGTGTTGTACAGATAATGTATGATCGTTTCAGATCCTGTAGGCTCGAGGTTTGCACACTGAACATGGTGCCATGTTCTACATCTGTCTGTCTATAGCTAGTGATATGTATGTTTGTATAGGTTGTTGTGTGCTTTTTGTTTCTTGCAATAAAAACTGTTTGGAGTGTATTTTTTGCCATTTTCACATTGTATCACTTAGCTTTTGTTTTTAAATACCTTTTTTTGCCTAATGGTTTTTGAAAATGTTTATCAAAAACCACTGAGAAACCATTATTGTGAAACTTGGTGCTGTTCCTTACTTTTGACTTGGGGGTTCAAACAAATACCAAACCCAGCATATCCCAGACATTTTGAGGACAGTTCTGTGCAGCTAAATGATTCCTTCTCATGTCCTTAAATACTTGGGTATTTGTTCCTAAAACTGTATAATTGAAGTGATATTGTTTGGGCCCCTCTGAGTACAGAAATGTCTTTAATAGCCTGACGTGAATTTCGGTATCGTTGCTACACAGAGTGGTATTCTAAAGTTCTGCATTTGCTCTCTCCCCTTTATCTGGTGAAGCAGTTTAGTTCAACAGCAGTTTGTCTGCAAATGACAATATGCAATACAAATTTTGGCACCAGGTTAGAGCCTGGGGCATTTGGGGGTGAAATCCCTGCCATTTTTCTTAACTTCTGCCTGCAGCACGTTTTTGGATCTGGGTAACTCCGGGGTTGGCTGCTGCTGTATTCCCAAAGGTTAAGCCTTTCTTTAGTGTACCACCACTTGGAATTCACATTTGGAAAAGGGGTTGCATTTTCCTTCAGGTTTGCAAACACTGTTGTTGTGCTGCTGACATACAAATCCCACACGGAAATCCGGGTGATGGGGTAGATCTTGGTGTGCCACTTGGTTGGTACTGTGTGGAACTGTGCCTTTCCAATAGCTGTTAGAGTACTATTTGGTGGGGTTTATTTTTCATCTTTATTTTAAATATAACTGCTTCTCCTTCACTAGAGTGGTGCGAGGCATTACACTAACCCTGGATCATTGGATCTGATCGCTCAATCAGCTGTTAGGATCACTTAATCTAGAAATTCCTGAACTCTGGGGCTGTATTCTGGGTAGAATAAAGCCTCTGGTCCCCATGGAAACAATCAACCTCAAATTGAAAACTTCCTGTGTGTAGGTCTAAAATCACTAAATGTGACATCTGTAATTCTATTGCTGATTGGTTGGAATTCCTTTTTGGACACAAATGCCTCTCATTGTGAGTTTGAGTTAGTTGAACTGGCCCAGTGACCCTAGTAGTTAATGTAATGCATTTATGTAAACCACGTTTATAGTATTTGATCTAATTCAGATGGGGTTTTATTTCTTGAAAACAGTTCTTTTTCTTTTTGTTTACTAGCATGTGTATAAACACAAACCACATGTTCATAAATAAAGTTAACATTCTTTTAGCCTCGTGTGTTCCCTGGCATGTCTGTATTACATTGCTCAGTAGCATCTTACCATAAGCTAATGTAGATGTGTCAAAAGAGAGAAAAGTGAAAATCCCAGAGTGGGAGGGAAGAGTTAGTGTGAGTGAGAAGTAATGGCAGTAAAGGAAAGGCAAAGCCAAGCCATTCCTTGTTGTGCTCTGACTGTCCCTGGCCTGGGAGGGTGGAAGCCCTTGCATCTCTCTGTACAAGCCCTCCCTCTCTCTCACTGCAAAAGCCCAGCAGCCTCAGGAACTTCTGGGGCCAGAGACAGAAATAGTTTGTTCCTGAAGCGAACTTAGGTCTTGGTCTGAAGCGTGGGGGTTTGTTTGTCTTTATTTTTTTTTTTAATACACCTATTTCTGCATGTATTTGAGTAGAACCTGGGTCTTGGTGTAGTAGGGGTAAATCACTGGATATTTTGTCAATTATTGGTGGACAGTACAGCTGCAAAGTTAAAATCGGTTTTCTTTCTAAAGGATGCACAAAAGCTAATTTTTCACATGTCTTCATTGTCTTCTGCCAGCTGTGATTCCAGGTGTGGAACTGTGTGCTGGTGTCGGCACAGCCAGAGGCAGAGTGCGGGGCCTTTGTGTGGTGCTGTTGGTGTTGGAGCAGGGCTCTGGGCGCTGGTGCTGGTGCTGGGGCTGGCCCCGCAGGGGTGCAGGGCCCTGCCCCTTGTTGGAGCACCAGCAGGCACAGCTCGGAGCCTTCCTGGCTCAGCTGGCACTCAGCACAGCCACGGGTTTAGGAAAGCCCTGGCATTTCAGGGGAGCACTCCAGCAGTGCCATCAGCCTTTGCCTCCTCTCTTCTGTCCCCCTGCCCGCTTGGCTGCATGGTAGTTTTTGTCAGTCTGCTGCAGGAAATGGGAGTTAATACACTGGCTGTCGAGTTTAGGGTTCAGGGGTTGCTTTTTCTGGTGGTTCTTTTTTTTTCTCTAGTTCTTCTGCAGTGTTATCTTAGGGTTGCACACAAGTTCACAGAGATGTTTCTACTTGACCGTTTTGAGGGACTGCCAGGAAATGCTTCAGTAGAAATTTAAAAAGAAAAAAATAGGCAGAAGTGTAGGACCATGGAAAGATGGCCATTGAAGAGTAGATTAATTATCTTTTTTTTGCTGCTTTTGGTAACTGTTCAATATCACCTCCTTTAAGAAATTAAACTGTTACCTGCAGGCCATATAATAACTGCTTACTTTTAAAAAAATTAGAAGAACTAATTAATAGTTCATTAACTGTTGTATTTCAGTTCCTGGTGAGTACTAGACTGTTTAATGCCAGAGCTTTCCTAATTTTTTTTTTTTTTTGCTTCTTAAAGCCACAAAATGATAGTTGTGCCTGCCCTGAGAGAACATTGCTTTACTCTTCCACATATAAGAGAGGGGATTATGGAGCACAAGGCTTGAAAATGCTTGTCCAGTCCTCCTTTTGAACAGGACTGAGGTGCAAGTTGTTCTAGAGAGGAGAGGTGAATCTTCTGGTAAGACTTGCAGTGGAGTGAAGGTCTCTTTGCCTCGATCTGGGTGATCCAAAGGCACACTTTTCAAGAGCTCTTTAGTCAGTAATACAGGAGTGTGTGCTATAGGTGCTTTCCTGAAAACACAGGGGGAACAACTAACTGCACTGAGGAATCATCTTCTGCATGGAGAGATTTTTTCTCAGACTCTGCCAAAACTGCCCCCTTGAATTGTCCCACTGCATTAGGTGGTAAAGGACAAGAGCTTTTATGAGGAAAGGTCTCTTTGCTGACCTGTTTGGTGACCTCTTGAAGAGCCACTCAGTTCACAACGAGAAATCTTATTCTATATTTTTGAGCAATTCGGGTGTAATAAGCAGTGATTTGATATCCTTCTGGTACTGCTTTGGTAGTGTCAGGTTAAGTGTGCTCATGGCATGATATATTTCCATATACTGGAGAAGATCAGTTGCCCTTTTCACTTGTGGGGAGGCTGTCCTTCAGCACTAGTTTTCCATAAGCTCTGCAGTCTGTTCCTAGCTACTGACCTGAGGACTTCATTCTTGAGAGCTGTTCCATAGGCAGCTGGGAGGAGAAAAATGGAGACAAAAACTCCAGGCTTGTGCTCTGAATCCATGTTTGCATCATCAGGAGTATGCTGTGCACCTTCTCTTTTGTTCATTTAGCGCTGGGCTGCTGTTAAAGATCAGGCTTGGTCTGGCTGCAAGGAATAATCTAAATTCTCACACTTCCCAAGGAGATTTGAGTGGCAGGGCCTGTGGTCTCATAACATACAGGAAATCGATTTTGTCAGTTTTTATAGTCTACTCTGTCATTATGAACACCATTATGTAAATTATTTACACAGGTTTTTTTCCAGGCAGGTTACTTTTGTGGCTGCTGTTCCAGACTGGTTTATAGCTGGGGTTATTTGGGTACTGACAGGAGGGGCAGAGTGAGTGTTCCAGGGTTGCTGGGCCTGGCCTTCCTTCTGGCAGCTGCTGGATTCACAAAAGCATCACCATATACATTTATAATGATGAGACATTCACTAATTCACTTACAAACTACACTACTATTAAGTTACCCAAAGTGATGCTTCTTCCCCAGTTAAAATTATTCATTTTTTAAAAATCCTTTTTAGCTGAAAATTGGCAGATTCCTTTACCCTTTTGACAGGGATCCCTCTTGAAATATTGTGAGCAGTAAGCTGATCTCCAACAGGGTTGGTTATTTCAATTTCTTCTCATAACCATATAGAAGCTCTTAAGCCATCATAGATTTGGACTTTGTTTTGAATAAATACAAATTACACTGGGTTGGAGTTGCCTCTGGGTGACACTCAGGGGATATAGTGTAGACATTCAGACTGTAGTAGAGGTTAACTATTGTTGTGTTTTGACTGTAGAACTTGAATATGTGTTTAATTTTTTGTGAACAGATTGATGACTCTTCTGCATCTATTTCTCTGGCCCAGCTTACTAAGGTATATATAAATATATATATATATATTCTTGTCAAATACTTTAAAAAGTGTTTGCTTCCTAGTTTTAAATTGATACTGTGATCAATAGTTGGATAACTGTTGTAATTGGAAAAAACCCTTTAATTTTTAATAACTTAAAGTAATTATTTTTATTTTAAAATGTGTGTATATTTTGATACTATCCTGTAAAGAGTAGTTCCCAGTTTGGGAAGATAGAAGGGGAGTACCTTATCAGCCTCAGCATAATGTTGCAGTATTACTCATCCTCAAGACACAGAGAAGAAGCACTTCAGAAGCTGTTTTACCGTTTTTCATACGTTTCATTAATTTTGCGTTGGAAACTAACCAGTTTGTACAGAAGAATTTAATTGGCTGTAAGTTGCGGACATTGCAGGGGGGTTTGACCAGCCACAAGAGAAGCGGTTCTGTACCATGGACAATTGCATGGCCATTTTTGAATCCCTAGTCATAGTTACAGACCCATTCTCTGAATGCTGCACAATTCCATAAATTCTGGGATCTATACAGTGGACAACCCGAGCTAATTTGTTTGAACGCAGACTGTGTAAATTGTGTAAATGTACCTCATTGTTTATAGGAATATACCAATGTGTATGTGTGGCATCTGAGCAGCTGTGACCTTCCGAAACTGTTGTAATGCCATGTTTTGCTCGGGAACTGCTTGCATTCTTGCTCACCAATGTGTAATTTGTCTGGGAAAGCACTAGTGACTGCACTGTGTGGACAGACGGGTGCTCAACCACCGGTCCCTAAAGCTACAGGCAGCAGAGCAGGCAGGGCCTGAGGCAGAGCAGCTAGTTCTTCATCCTCAGAGTAAAGGCTGCAGTTCATTTTCAACAAAAAGAAATGTCTTCCCACTGGTAACTTTGTCCCTCTTCACTACAGGAATTAAATTGTGTACATTGGCCAACAAAGGAAAAATTATATATTTAGATAGATATCTAGTTTGGAAGGGAGCCACCGAAAGCAATTGGTCCCCATTAGTGCTGTCCCTAAACATGTCCTCGGGTTTGTAACCTCATGTGAAGCTTTACTCTGAAAGGTGCAAAGGTGTCCAGGGGGTGGGTGTACACACCTAAGCTTTTGAGGAAACCTAAAATGCAGGAAGATGCCCCCAAGCAGCTCAGCACTGTTACTCCCTCTAACCGCTCTAGTGCAGCCCGGCTCAGCACGGAGGCAATGTGTTAACAGTTCTCTGGTGATTATTACTATGTATGAAATGCCATATTTGAATTTTGGTCTATTCCTACTAATGTTTTGTGGCTTTTGGATGTGTTTTGTAAACTGTTTGGGTTCAAACAAATTAGTCAAGTATTATCTGTAAAGCTTTCTGTAACTGTTAATGGAAATGGTTTCATAGCTGGCGATTCGGACTCTGTTACTGTGGAGAAAAACTGTGTATATGAAACAACCATTTAATAAAATGTTGAAACTAGTTGGTTGCTTTTGTGAATGAATGATACAAAACCAAACCATGAGTGCTTGAGCTGAGTGATAGGTGCTTGAAGGCCCAAGTCATTGACAGTCACTCCCTTAGACCCTGCTTGTATCTGGACTAGTGTATAATAAAAACATTTGAACAAAGACGACTTGAAAAATCAACTGCCTTCAGTAATTTGAATATCTAGTTGTGCAGAAGGTTTATGTTACAATTTGTGTGTTAAAAGGACACAGGCAACTGGAAAAAACTGCAGGCTGTGTTCACTGTAGTTAAATCACTTCATAGGAAGAAGTTAGCAGAGGGGAACAGTTTGGGCTGCCTGCAGCTTCTGATGCAAAGAATCTTTGGCCTTGATGAGGGATTGTAAAAGGCTTGAGTCCTTTGAATACTTCTCTGTCTGAAGCTGAGTTGTGTGTCCTTTTAATGCAGCAAAATGTAAATAGTGCTACTTGTATCCGTCTTAATTCCATGTCCAGTGGAGATCTTCTCCTGCCTATAGTCTGGAGCTTAAAAATCAGTTTTAAAATACTGGATGTTGTATGTTTTCTACACACAGCTTCAGTCCTCTGAAGGAAATTGGATTGGTTACACAAGTCGTGCTGTAAGGTACAAACAGAGCCTAAGGTTTGAGTGCCCAGGAATGCTCTCTTCTCAGGCACATAAACATCATGTCATGGCGTAAGGACTCCCCAGAACATCTTCAGCACAAATGTTTGGTATAAGCAGCTGGTTTCATGCAAGCTCAGCTAGTGTAGTGCTGCTCTTTACAGGATTGGATGAGTGGTGTTGTCTTGGGCTGTGTGGGCTTAAATGTGTTTCTAATGTGTGTGTCAAATAATTACCTGTTGCACAGACTGCCAATCTGGCTGAAGCCAATGCTTCCGAGGAGGATAAAATAAAAGCTATGATGACACAGTCTGGCCATGAATATGATCCAGTCAAGTAAGTGTTGCTAACCTGAAACCTGTTCTTTGATCTAAAAATTTTAGAGATGTTTTTTTAAACAAGAAAGACACATTGCATCCCTTTTTCTTTTTTTCCCCAACACCTTTTAGTTACATGAAGAAACCTGTGGGGCCACCTCCACCCTCCTACACCTGCTTTCGCTGTGGCAAACCTGGGCACTACATAAAGAACTGTCCAACGAACGGGGTAAGATTTGGGGGACTTGGGGGTTGTTCAGTTTTCAGTTTTTTGCCTTGAGAGTTGCATGCATGAGTACTCAGAGTAAGAAGTGTTTCTTTTGGAGTGAAATACAGAGGTTACATGGCAGTGTTGCAAAGCCCTTTGGCTTCAAGGATTTGGATTATAAATGTAAAATTTTCTTTTCACTAGGTCACAGACATTAAATATTTCCATAGATCTTTGTGAGATTCTGTGTGCAGTTTGATGTATCTCAGTATTATTGGACATTTTCCTGGTTTTAACTCTCTTTTTATGACAGTTCACAATTTTTAGTATTTGGCCTAAAAAAAAGATGTTTCCATGTCCCCCATCTGTTGGATGTTTGCATCTTTAATAACCCCACTCCCTAGTTGAGCATTAATGCTGTTTAACATGGGTCAGTGACTGTGTGTGCATGAGAGATGAATTCAGCCTTCATTTAGAGATGGTTTGTACAAGTTTCTCCAAGCGCTGAATTTGGCTCCCTTTGAGCTGCCCTTTGGAGGAGGAGCAGGTTTGGGGGATTTCACCCATAAAGAACCTGCAATTAAAGCCAAAGAATATCGGTGTCCAGCCTCTGGAACATCCTGGCTGAATTCGTGCAGGGAAATGAGTATTTTAGTCCAACAGCCCTTACACTTGGTAGGAGAAGAGGGTTAAAGGCTTTTGTGCTTAAAATAGTCATTGAAATCTCATTTTCAGTTTGGGCCTTGAGATATGTCTGCATTTCTTAACAGGACAAAAATTTCGAGTCTGTTCCCAGAATTAAAAAAAGCACAGGAATTCCGAGAAGTTTTATGATGGAGGTGAAGGACCCCAACACAAAGGGTGCCATGTTGACCAACACTGGGAAATACGCAATTCCAACCATAGATGCGTAAGTATGGGATTGGCTGGACTGATCCAGAGGGATGAGAGAAGCCACGTGGAAATGCCCGAGTGGCAGTGCAGCCACACTGGCCAGCACCTGGAGTTCTGAGGGCAGCACAGTCACTGTGTCTCAAATTTAAAATCTGTGATGATTTCTAATATTGAAATAGAGGTCCCTCTGCTCACACCCCTGGAGTTGGTTAAACGTGGGAGACATGGGGTGCTGAGAGACTATTTCTGCAGGGTTTGTAGTTGGGATCGTTCTCTCTGGAAACTTGTTTTTGCTTCTGGTTTGTGTTTCAAAGGCTTTGTGCAAAATGTAACCCAACAGCTGTTGGGCTGTGATTCCATCCCTCAGATTTTGATCTCTCATGTGAAACAGGCTCAGGTTTTCCTTTCGCTGTAAACTGAGAAAAACACTTGTGTTTGCTGAGAATAATGGCTGTTCTAAAACACACTTGGGAGCCCTGCTGGTTTTCTCTCCTGGATGTCCTTTTGTGGAAGCTGTAACAGAGACTTCTTTCATTTAGAAATTGTAATTACTGAGAGACCGGGTTTATCCTGAGCCTCCAATTTACACTTACCCTCTGGCAAAGGAGAGCTGGGATTCATTTCACCTGAGATGAGCTGTCGAAATATGTTTCTAGTTTTCAGCTGGTTTCTTAGTTGATCCAGTGAATGGGAGAGTTCTGCAGGAGATATGTTCCTACCTACCTACCTCCTCTTGTTTGGGACTAAAACTAGTTGGTTAGTTCAAACTAAACAACTGTGTTTAAGAAGGCTGATGGAGAGGGAGAAGAATTCCGTATGTTACCTTCATTTGATAAAATGCAAAGCTTGGAAGAGTTTCCTTTTAACTTCTTGTTTTGTTTTCCCCACCTTCCCTCCAGGGAAGCTTATGCTATAGGAAAGAAGGAGAAGCCTCCCTTCCTACCCGAGGAGCCGTCCTCCTCCTCGGAAGAGGATGATCCTATTCCAGATGAGCTGTTGTGTCTCATTTGTAAGGATATAATGACGGATGCGGTTGTTATTCCCTGCTGTGGAAACAGTTACTGTGATGAATGTAAGTGTTAAAATGCCCCGTTTGTTAATTCCAAACATTAAATTTGATCTTCTGAGAGCAGAAATAAGAGATAAAGAAATTGCTGTGTTGGTTCTGTTGAATATTTCAGTGTGTCCTCAACAGGGAAAGACTCTTCTCTTGTACAGGGGGTGAAAAAGAGGCAGAAAGCTTTTTTCCCTTCTTAGTATTTAGCATTTAGTTAAATCCTCTTTACATGCAGAAGGATGAGGATGACTAGAGTGCATGTTAATACAGGTGGTTACAGTGTTAGATATGAAAAGCATTTAGTTTGTCCACAGCCCTTTCCCTCGCTCAGAATTCCATCTCCAACTTCAGGGACTTACTGTGGTCTACAAAGAACAGAGACTGAGGCATTTCATCCACATTCCTCCCCAGAGTTGATTAAAACCTTCAGAACTCGAACCTGCTCATGGTTTTTCGAAATGTGTTTTGTTCATTAACCTGGAATGACTTCTCGCTGCACTAGAGCGGAAAAAAGACCAGTTGAGATGTCATTCCCCACTCTGCTCTGCATATTCACATATTGCCACAGTAAAATATCAAACCTACCATTATTTGCTTCATGCCAAAAGTTTTCTTAGAAGGGTCTGGGTTGGAAGGGACCTTAAAGCTCATCTCATTCCAACTGCCCTGCCATGAGCAGGGACACTTTCCACTAGGCCAAGATGCTCCAATCCCTGTCCAAGCTGACCTTGGACACTTTCAGGGATGGGGCAGCCACAGCTGCTCTGGGCAACCTGGGCCAGGGCCAGTCTTTTTCAGCACTGAACGTTTCTAACTTCATGCTCTCTGTTAAAGACTGTATTTCCCCATTATTCATGTGCTTGTTTTTATAATTCATGAGAACCAAAGAAATTTTCTTAGTTTGACTAAAAACTATTTTAATGCTCTAATTATTCCCAGGTATTAGAACAGCATTGCTGGAGTCTGAGGAACACACATGCCCAACCTGCCATCAGACAGATGTTTCTCCTGATGCGTTAATCGCCAACAAGTTCCTGCGCCAGGTAATGTGGTGACTTCAGCATGAACTCTTAGGTGGAAAAGTCTATTTGTAAAAAGTTGAAAGGGAAGAAAATATGAATTTAGATCCCCTTAAGCAAGACTAAATTGAATAAGGCTAAATTTTCTTTTCTGATACATAATCTGTTACAGAAGCCTACAGCTCATTAGAGACTGTGAAATGAAGTACACACTTTTGTTTAATGGGATGGCCTCACTTTCATACTGGGTGTTAACAGCAAAGCACGTTAAATCCAGACACTCTGAGGTACCAGTCACTGAGACCAGAGTTTAATGGGATGTGTTCATAGCTGAATGCTGATTGGGTTTATGATTAATAGCATTTACAGGAATACACAGTGATTTTCCTCTAAGGAGGCTTTTGTTCGTATCTCTGCTGCAAGTTTCACATCCCCTTTTCCTACGTATTTTCCTACCTGCAGGCTGTGAACAACTTCAAAAATGAAACGGGCTACACGAAAAGGCTCCGTAAGATTCAGCAGCAGCAGCAACAGCAGCAGCAGCAGCAGCAGCTGCCCCCGCCACCCCCTCCACCGCCACCGCCCCTCATGAGGCAAACGATAACGCGCAACCTGCAGCCGCTGCTCCGCCCGGCCATGGCCCGGCAGCAGGATCCGCTCATGATCCCTCTGGCATCCCTGGCTTCCCGCTCTGCCCTCTCATCCTTGGGCCCTGGGCCGTCCATGGCAGCTGGGCTGCCAGTGAATCCGTCTTCTGTGGTTGTCTCTGATCTCCCTCCAGCAGTGTCCCTCTCTCTCCGTGGGGAAAAGCCGGATGGACCTTTTCGGTAAGGAAATCTGGAGATCAGCAGGAATTTAAAAGACACCAGGGTGGATTCTTGTGGAGCTTGCCAGCCATCACCTTATGTATCATTAGTGACAGCTCCAGGTCCTCGTGGGAGTTGTGGTTTTCTTTTTACTTGGGATGAGGACACTTTTGGAAGTTGAACATGTACCTCATGCAGGAATTTTCTTGGCAGTATTTTTGTTTGGTTCCAGTACCAGTCATTCAGTACAGGTTTGCCCTGAAGGAGGGACTGGTTTTGATTTTAAATGGCCAGCCATTCCTAAAGTAGCCATTTAGTTGCATCAGACCTTAGTATCTCATTCTTTTTTTTTAGTACTGAAGAAATGCTATTTTTGTGCAAAAATCTGTGCCATTGTTTAGGGTTATATCCTTGAACCTTGCTGCCTTGGATGCACACAGCCAGCTGTACCATCAGTACAAGCACCATGATTCAGAGGAGCCTCTAAGGCAGCCTCAGCTAGCACAGAAACATTTCCTAATGGATCTTCCAAAGCTGAGATTCAGTATGTGGGTTATACAGACTCTGATCCATTCAAGTGCAGCTTAATCAAATACTTTTCCAGAGAGCTGCTTCTCTGAATGCCGATATCCAAACAGACTCCTCGGCAGTGCTTCCTCTGGAGCCTGCCAGCCTCACAGGTGTACAGGTGGTGAAGGTAATTGTAACATTTTCTTTCATTTACAGAAGTCAGCCTTTTCTCACCTTGGGCTCTCTATTTCAAAATGTGTATTGTATTTCAGTTCAAAGCAGTGTGTGAATAACAAAGACGTGTGGTTTTTGCAGCGATGCCGATGCTGTGTTGCCTCCTCTGATGGCTGCGGCTGAGCTTTCCAAATCCTCCCCTTTGTCAATCAGCAGTTTGTTGGAAGAGAAGGTAAATTTTATTTCAACACGTGAAATTATCCTTGTGTTGTAGTAGAGCTTGTTTTGTAACTGTTTGCATTGATTCCCAAGGGCTATCAGGTTCCTGTACTAAGACAACCAGCGATACCAAGTCTTCTGGGCCCTCAAGGACAATCAATACCCACAACTGGTAAGGAATTAAAACTTAGAATTTCTTCTAAAACATTATCTTCAAATAAACTTATTGGGAAATTTTTCTTCTTCCTGTGCCCACTGCAACAGGTCATCCAATGAGAGCTGGTGCACTTCGCAGGCCAGGCTGGGAACTGTAAGTATTCAATAGAAATTCAATATATTACTGGTTGTAATCTGTTAAATTAGTCTGTAACACGTCACTTAAACAGCAGCTGATTTATAGTGAAATAATAGTTGTGGAGAATACAAGTAATAATTAATTTTCAAGTGGCTTAATTTAAATTAGCTTTAACAAAAGGGATCTGTGCTTACAGTAGGATTGTTTAAAAATAAAACTCCAGTACATAATTGAAAAGAAGACTCTGAATAATGAACACTTTTTGAGGAAACCATAATTACATATAAAAATTAAATGTAATTAAAAGATTGGATGGAAAACCACCCTTTTGATTACTGGCTGAATAGCGCTGAAGAAATGGATTTCCCAGTAGAAATCAGCCTCCAACATTCTTTCTTTAACAACTTAGTAGATACAGATTGAGCAAATTATTGAAAAGTCGAGGCTTTTATTTTATGACACTTTTGTATTTCTTCAGTCATCTCAAAGGGCCAAGCTGCTTTCTCACATTGGAGAGAGAAGCCTGTTTAGATGTTATTGCAGTGTCAAGGTAGTTCTTCATTTGTTAGAGATTTGTTACAGCCAGGTTGTAAGAGTCATTGTGTTTATGAAGTCTTGAAGATAAAACAAAATCCAAGATCCATTCCCCAGATTATCTAAAATCTCAAACTCAGTAAGCAAGAAAATAACAATTCAGCAACGACAGGCCAAATACATCGTGAGGCAGGAGCACAGGAAGCGTGTGTGGGAGAGGTTAGGAGAGGTTTGAGAGGTGAGTTAATTCCTGCACAGCGCTTGGAAGCTCAGGAGTGTGGAGCACAAAGTGTATCCAGGAGGGGCAGAGGAGCAGTGGGCGCTTGGCTCTGGGAGATGGGGGTCTCTTGGCAGCCTCATCCACAGCCCCAAAGCTGGGTAAGGAGAGGAGGCTGAGGGAGCTGCTGGGGCGAGGATGTGGAAGGCAAGTCCAGGACTCCAGAACTGAGTGTAGTCTGAAGTGAACAGAAAGCCGGAGACCAGTGAGAACCAGGAGAGCTCCCGCCGTGCTGCCGCTTCGCTTTCCTCTGTACACTCAGGGCAGGCTGTGACAAACAGTGACACGTGTTTTTGGGTTTCTTTAAAGTTCAAATCGAGGACGCCCGCACAGTGACCGTGCCCAAAGGACTCAGGCCCCATCACTGCCAGCATCAGCACCAGTCTTTGTGCCTGTGCCTCCACCTCCCCTGTATCCTCCACCACCCCATGCACTTCCTCTTCCTCCGGGGGTACCACCACCACAGTTTCCTCCTCAGTTTCCACCTGGGCAGCCTCCATCCGCTGGGTACTCTGTCCCCCCTCCCGGATATCCCCCAGCTCCTGCAAACATGTCATCAGCTTGGGTCCCAACAGCAGTGCCAGCGGCTCATTCAAACACCATCCCAACGACACAAGCACCTCCTCTCTCTAGGGAGGAGTTTTACAGAGAGCAGCGGAGGCTTAAAGAGGAGTAAGTATTTGGCTCGCTAACGTTGCCTTGTTTTCGTGTCTGTATCGGGGGAGCGTGTTGGACTGCGGTTACACTAAAGTGCATCTGACCTAAGAAAAAGTGACTTAGTGTTTCTTCCAATATATTTTTCATTGCAGATGGTAAATATGCAAAGCTAAAGCAAGACAAATGTAATTCTGAAACTTTTCCTAGAATTTGTAGGAACTGTTTTTGCTTAAATAGGATGTTCACCTTTTGCATTGCATGCAGTAAACATTTTCTCATATTGGCCATGTTTTGTTTCTTGATGTCTTTTGTAATAAAGGTCAAACTATAATTGTAATAAAGGTCAAACTTATTTTAACAGGGAAAAGAAAAAGTCCAAACTTGATGAGTTTACAAATGATTTTGCTAAGGAATTGATGGAATATAAAAAGATTCAAAAGGAGCGTAGGCGTTCGTTTTCCAGGTAACTGCTTTACATGTCCGTAATGGAGAAGCAGATTGTCTAGAGGAATCAGGGGGAGTTCCACTCCACCTCCCTGTCGTTAGATGGATTGGATGATTAAAGAATGAGCAGTGGCAGGAGTGTCATACGCAGTTATTGGCTCCAGTGTGGCAGAGATTGCAGGTGACTGAGTTAGCTCTGGGCAGCAGGCGCTGAGGAGCGTTGAAGGGTCTCTCTTTCTGAGGTGTCTGCAGTGACATCCTTCACTGCCTGACAGCCCTGAGGAGACCAGGGATGGAATAGCTGTAAGGGCTGGATTTTCTGTGTCTCCCTGTTCTGATTGTAACCAGCCCCTCCAAGCACTTTGGAGGAGATAGGTGAGAGAAATCATCCTCATTTCCTCTTGTCTGTCTCGTGTGGATACACGAGAGATTTGAACCTGGACTGTAGCTTGTTGACAATGTTACATTTTCCTTGGGAATTGAAAGCTCAGACTTGTTTGTAAGGAAATCTGGAATTGGTGAGGAACTTGGAGAGGATGAATAATGCAAATGAACATATGCAGAATCATGTGAAATGGTTCTTTTAAAAATAGTAAAAAAAAAAACTTGTGAAGAAAAACCTGAGGGTAGCTGCTGTTTTCTGTCCCCAGAAGTCCCTTGGGCAGGAGTCTGAGTAGCTGTTTGCAATGGTGTCAGCAGCTGTGCCAGAGCCATGGCACTGGGGCATTGACCAGATGCTGAGGTAGAAGCTCTTAGATAGGATTTCTTGCAGTGTGGTCACTCGCCTTGGTTAGAGCTGGAGGGACGTGCAGGATTTTGCTGGCACACCTGGCAGTGTGAATTCCACAGGCCTGTCTGTACCTTTGCAGTAACAGGGTTGTGCATCCTGTCCAAATTCCCAGAAAAGGGTGAAGTTAACTAGACTGAGCTGTCATTTTAACACTGGGCATTGCTGTCCTCAGGATAGGTGATGGTTTCTCGATGTTTGGTTCTGCATTGTAGCCACTCAGACTTGCTCTTTTTGCATCTTACTGCAACAAAAATGATTTGCACTGCATGTGGTTGCTGAGTAGTGACAAATGTGTGTGTTCCTGTACCAGTAGAGGCCAGTGTAACCACCTGAAATCCATCCGTAGCTCTGGTAGCTCGTGTGATAGTGTGAGTGGAAGTAGACTGACCCTTCTGTGTGTTCTGACACTAACAAAGCAGCAGCTGTTCTGTCTTGTGAGCAGAAACTTTTACATGTTATCAAGTTCTTCAATTTGCAGTAGCTTTATGTCAGCAGCTGAAAGAAGCTTTGACATAAGCATGTGGAGAGGAAAGAAAAAATAAGTGTGGGAGGAAAAGGATTGGGGAGAACGACTGTTTGGAATTAACTTCCTTTTGTTTCTTTTTTTGTGTTGTGTTTTTTTAAGGTCCAAGTCTCCCTATAGCGCTTCATCTTACTCTAGAAGCTCGTACACCTACTCGAAGTCACGCTCAGGTTCCTCCCGCTCTCGCTCCTACTCGCGCTCCTTTAGCCGTTCCCATTCCCGTTCCTACTCGCGGTCGCCGCCGTATCAGAGGAGAGGCAAAGGGAAGAGCCGCAACTACCGCTCCAGGTCGCGGTCCCACGGGTACCACCGCTCGCGCTCACGCTCCCCCCCGTACAGGCGGTACCACTCCCGCTCCAGGTCCCCGGTGTTCAGGGGCCAGTCCCCCACGAAACGGACTGTCCCGCAGGGGGACGCGGAGCGGGAGTACTTCAACCGCTACCGGGAGGTCCCCCCGTACGACATGAAGGCTTACTACGGGCGCTCTGTCGACTTCAGAGACCCCTTTGAGAAGGAGAGATACAGAGAGTGGGAGAGGAACTACAGAGAGTGGTATGAGAAGTTCTACAAGGGCTATGCCGTGGGCGCTCAGCCACGGCCTCCGGTGAACAGAGAGAACTTCTCTCCGGAAAGGTTTGGCCCGCCTGGCACCAGACGGGAGAATTCACCGTATGCTCGGGGACGGAGGGAGGAGTATGCTGCTGGGCAGAGCCACAGAAATCGTAATATTGCTGGAAACTACCCTGAAAAGCCCGGGAGAGAGAGCCACGGCATCAAAGATCCTACAAAATCGAAAGAGAAGGAGGTGGAAAATCCACTGGGAGATGGCAAAGGCAATAAACATAAAAAACACCGGAAGAGAAGAAAAGGGGATGAGAATGAAGGATTTCCCGATGCTGAGCTCTTAGAAGGGGTGAGAAAACCAAGAGAGCCAGTTCCTACAGAAGATGCTAAAACAGACTCTCTGTTCATGCTGCCCAGCAGGGATGATGCCACCCCTGTGAGGGATGAGCCCATGGAAGCGGATTCTATTGCTTTCAAACCAGTGTCTGAAAAGGAGAAAAAAGAGAAGGATAAGCCAAAAGCAAAGATCGAGAAGACAAAGCGGAAAGTAGAAGTGGCGGCTGCTCCAAAGAAAGACAACGTGGTGAAACCAGCTAAAGCTTCCCAGGAGAAGCTGGACCCCGATCGCGAAAAATCTCCTCGAGCAGAACCGCCCGTGAAGAAACTGAAGGAGGAGCTGCCAAAGACAGACAGTGTTAAAACCTCCTCCTCTCAGAAAGATGAGAAAGCTCTTGGTACCCCACGGAAAGTTCACCCCAAAGTGGCAAAGGATCACCCAGAAACCAGACCAGCCAAGGAGGAGAAAGCAAAGAAAGAGCACCCGAAAGAAGCCAAGTCAGAGAAGCCCTCCAGCAAGGAGGACAAGTCAAAAAAGCCTGCTGAGAAGAGCAAACCTTCCGATGCCAAACCTGAGAAAAGAAAAAGAAAAGCAGAGGAAAAGGTTGATAAAGAGCATGAAGCCACTTCTGCAAAAGCCTCTAAACCCGAAACTGCGGAATCGAAAACATCACCCAAGGGGAAGGGTGAGCCCGAGGGGGAGAAAGGAGAGCGAACACCAGAGAAGGATAAAGCTGCTTTTCTTAACAACCCCTCCAAAAAGATTAAGCTTAACCGAGAAACTGGAAAAAAGATTGTGAGTGGAGAAAATGTGCCACCTGGAAAAGAAGCTGTGGAGAAACCTGAGCCCAGCAGCAGCAAAGTTAAACCGGAAAAGGCAAAGGGAAAAGCGAGAAGGAAAGTGACAACAACCGATGGAGCAAGCTCAACTCTTGTAGATTACACCAGGTACCTCAGCAGTTCCTTTCCTTTTCTTTCTTTCCTACTGCCCCCCTCCAAAAAAGTATAGAATTCTTTATGGTGTCTAATGAAGGGAACAGCTAAATCCATGCTAAACGAGGGAATGATCTGTGATCTTCCCTGTGAAACTGTACTTGGGTCAAACTCAAGTGTCATCAAGGAAAACGAGCAGTCTGTACTGCCCAGGAAGCCAGTAGGGTTACTTCACTGGTGATGTAAACTCAAAACAGTTAAGACATTTGTTGGAGACTTGAGATAGTGTCTTGGGTTTTCAAATGTCTGGTTTTTTAAGGAAGAACACTCGGACACAAGGATAAAACTTCGGCTGTCTATGCCTCTGCATATTTTTTGGCTTTCATGTGGAAACAAGAATGGATATCTAATTTATCTGCCATTGGGAGAAATAGGACATGAAGGAATTACCAGATCAGGCAGTCCCCAATCTGATAATCTTGTGTCTTTGTTAATTGAATATATAGTAGGAAGATACTAAATTAATTGATTGCTCGTAATCTCAGCTAGTGGACTCAGCCTTTCTCTTGTCGCTTCCCTTAATTGAACATCTTTTGGAAAAATGATGACAATTTAGAATTGAAACGTGAGCCAGTTTATAAAATGTTCCCAGAGCTGGCTGTGTGTGCATCCTGTTACTAATGTCCGTGTTTTTCCTCCCAGCACGAGTTCTACTGGGGGAAGCCCCGTCAGGAAGCCTGAGGAGAAGCCAGACACCAAACGAACTGTCATTAAGACCCTGGAGGAGTATAACAACGACATAACAGCCCCTGCTGAGGATGTCATTATCATGATCCAGGTCCCTCAGTCCAAGTGGGATAAAGATGACTTTGAATCTGAAGAGGAGGACATCAAATCCACCACCCAGGTGCCCCCAACTGTAGGAAAACCCGCCAGTGTTATCAAACCCGTGAGTGTGAAGACACCAAACCCCCTCAAACACACCGAAAAGGAGATGGAGCCTCTGGAGAAAACACAGAAAGCTGTGAAAGAGGCGAGTTACGAAAGCGCCCAGCACGATGCCAAGAGTTCCAAAAGTTCCGTGTCGAGTGAAAAAGGCAAGACCAAAGACCGGGATCATTCTTTGTCGGACAAGGACACTTCTGAGAAGAGGAAGAGCAGCGTTCAGCCAGAAAAAGAGCACTCAGAACGTGTGGCTGAACAGGGAAATGGAAAAACCATTTCTCAGTCTTCCAAAGATGGCAGATGTTCGGAGAAACACGACGGTGGCCGTGGCTCGGCTGCGAAGGACTTCACTCCCAACCGGGACAAGAAGTCTGACCACGATGGCAGCAGGGAGCATTCGAGCTCCAAGCGCAGGGATGAGAAGAGCGAGTCAGCACGGAGGAAAGACTCCCCATCCCGGAACAGAGACTCCACAGCGGCGCAGAAGAGCAAACCCAGGGAGGAGCCGCCCAAGAAGGGCCCCGTGGAGCCCAAGCGCAGCGGCCACAGCCCCCCCCGTGAGCGCAAACCCACGGAGCACAAAGCCGTGCACGACTCCAAACGCCCCGCCGAGGAACACAAACCCCCGGAGAAAAACCCCGGCAAGGACAAGGACAAAGAGAAGCACCTACCAGAAGTCAAGAGTAATAAGGAGAAAGAACCGGGTGGGAATAAACCACCTGTGAAACAGGAATCGCCGGAAGTCAAGGCGGAGAAGGAGACGGCGGCGGGGCAGAGCGCTCCGGGCGCGGCGAAGCCCAAGCCCCCGGTGAGCAGCGCCCGCCTCTCGTCCGACCTCACCCGCGAGACCGACGAGGCCGCCTTTGTGCCGGACTACAACGAGAGCGACAGCGAGAGCAACGTGTCTGCCAAGGAGGAGGAGGCTGCAGGGAAAACGCCGAAAGAAGTGAAGGAAAAGGCCGTGGAGAAGGCGAAAGAGGAAGCGGCAGCCCCGGCTCCCGCTGAGCAGCCGGAGCCCGGCAGGAGCCAGAGCCAGAGCAGCCCCAGCGTGAGCCGCAGCCGCAGCCACAGCCCCTCCGAGAGCCAGACCCGCAGCCACAGCAGCAGTGCCAGCTCAGGGGAGAGTCAGGACAGCAAGAAAAAGAAAAAGAAGAAAGAGAAGAAGAAGCACAAGAAGCACAAGAAACATAAGAAGCATAAGAAACATATGGGGAACGAACCGGAATTGGAAAAGAGCCAAAAACACAAACACAAGAAGAAAAAATCGAAGAAGAGCAAAGATAAAGAGAAAGACGACCAAAAAGTGAAATCTGTCACGACATAAACCGACAGATAATGACAAAATGACTTAATTCCTAAGTCATCTGTATTAATTTTGTTAAAATGTAAACGACTTCAAGCGTTGTAAATAATGACATGAAAGACCCTGTGCTGCACTTAAAATATTGCTGCTTGATTATTTGATTTTTACATCAGAGCTTTATAAAAGTGAACATTTTGTACAGAATTGTGAGTTGTGACCATGTAACATGAAAGGTTTCCCTGGGGCATCTTCTTTTTAACCACCATTAATTAGTTTGGGTGGAGTTTACTGTACTGTGAAGAATTTCACATTTGGGTTTTTTTTAATTGCCTGGCAGAAGCAGCTGGTACCAGTTACCAAATACCAGCGGATGATTTGCAGAATCCATTACAGCCCTGTTATGTCACTTTTTGATTACAATAAAAACGTTTTCAGTAAACGACCCGATGTGGTGAGATTTCCAGTGAGAGCTGAACACGAGCAAGGAACATCCCAACCCTTCCCATCCTTGGGAGTGTCCAAGACCAGATTGGATGGGGCTTGAAGCAGCCTGGTCTAGTGGAAGGTATCGCTGCTTATGGCAGGGGGAAACCATTTCAGGATTCTAACAGTGGTGCCAGAGGAAAAGCTTGCTGGGAGCTAATGTGTGAGAAAACTTAGCAAGGGTGTTAATTTTGGAAAGACTGGTGGGACCTTGAATGTCCTGCCCTGGTGGAGGCTGGGGAGGTGCTGGGGGAGGTGTGCTGCTTCCATGTGCCGAGGAGCCAGGAGTTTGTGGGGTAGGAGGTAGGCTGTGACCCCAAAACTGCAGTCTCTTACAGCTGGCACTGACTGCTTATGGTAACGTTGCACACAAACCTGTTAGGTGGATGCCTTGTTCTGGTTGGTTTGGAAAGCTGTTGTCCTTTGGGGTTGGAACTGGATGGTCTTCTATGTCCCTTCCAGCCCAAACCATTCCAGGGTTTGCCAGCGAACATTTGCACACGGGGTTAAGCTCCCTGTAATTGTATTTTCTCTCCTGAGAGAGAAAACAGGTGTTTGTGTGTTCACCAGAACTTTTTGGATACAGGGGTGGCACCTGACAGGCCTGACTCCTCTGTGACATGTGGGGATCAGAAGGGGTTTGGCAGGACAGGAAAGACACGATCCTGCTGTGAGCAGTGGCAGGAGAGCTTCAAAATGGAAATGGAATGAGCTGGATAATTTTAAGACGTAATTTTAACAAAGAGGGGGCAGTGGGGGATGTTGCTCAGCTGGGGGGGGAGTGGGTGTCACTGAGGGCTCGACATCCCAGTGACCGCAGGATGGAGCAGTGACCCCTTGGCACGGGATCTGCCCGGAGTTTGTGTGGAAGTGCTGTGTGGAAGCATTTCCTGCTGGCGGGAAGCATCACCCTGCAGAGGTGCAGTCCTGGGGCTGAGCAGCACAGAAATGGTGGAATGGGAACACTGATCCTTGTTCTCCCTGGATAAGACCATCACCTTGGACATCCCAGGCCAGGAACGGAGCATCCCGCAAGGTAAAGGCACAGCAGAACCCCCGCTGTTCTCACCCCTGGGACTTCACATTCCGGGGGTATTGAAGGTGCTTTCTGCCTGGGGAAAAGCAGGTTTTCAGTTCAGCAGCTCCCATTTTTGCTTCCCAGAACACAAAAGCACAGGTGGTGATGGTGTTAGAGGTGCTCAGCTGGGGTTTGTGGGGTGCAGGGAGTTGAAGTCACCCGTGGGAGCACAGAGAGAGCCCCAGAGTCTCCCTGGGCACAGTCTGTGCTCGGGGGGATGAGGCTGGAAAACAGGATTGATTTCACCCTTATCTCTGCATGTTTTGGGCTAATGAAACTGAAAATTTGGGAATCAGGGAAGGGGATTCTCACATGAGCTGGTGTGTGTTAAGCGCTTTATTGCTGAGATTCAATCTGATGAGTAAACTTCCACTGAAGTTCAAATTTTGAACGTTTTTCTTTTAAATAGCTCCATAAACCCAAGCAAAATTGTGTATTTTTATATAATCTTGTGGTGAAAGCTGTTGTCAAAGTCTGTCCTAATGCCCAGTTCAACCTGTTGAGGTGTTGGAGGGGTTTCACGGTGTCATCGTGCTGTGCCTCAGCCTGGAGCTCCTGGTTTGCCTGAGGACAGCAGGCAGAGTAGTTTTCTTGGGTGTAAATGTCTTTCATTTGGCCTCCCTGGTGTATAATTTCAGAGTCAATTTCCATTAAAAGTGAAATGTTTTGATGATTCCCAGCCTTATTTTAATTCCCCTCTGTGTAGAATATGCTGTAAATTGATAAAGCTTAAAATCAGGCACTGCAAAGGCAGCTGCCACGTCCAGAGGGGCACCAGGTTGTAAATAACGGGCTTGCTTTGTCCAAAATCTGCCTTTGGGGCTGCTTTTGCTCAAGATGTGGTCACTCTCCAGGCATTTATGTGCAGCCCATGGTGGGGGTTACCCCATACCCCCAGTGTCCCAGCCTGCTGGCACTGCGGGTGCCCTGTAGATGGTCACAGCTCTGTGGTGGATGGGGGCACCTTTCCAGACCCATCACGGCTGTGTTAGTGCCCACAGCAATGCAATAACACCCTGCTGGGTCATGCCAGGCTCCTCTGGGCGGCAGTGGCACTGGGAGGGTTTGGGAGGAGGAGGAGGAAGATGCTGTGAGGGGAGGGGGTGCCTGGCAGGACTCCAGGGCACCCCGTGGGCTCCTGGCACGGTGCTGCCACGTCAGCGCTGGGCACGAGGGGCCGAGTGCTCGCTGCTGAGCCTGTGACAGCTTTCCCTCCCCACACAGCCAGGGCTTTGCTCACAAAGCCCTCATCATCCAGGGCTGGTCCTGGCCCAGGCTGCCAGCAGAGCCCACCCCAGCAGGTCCCATCCAGGGCTCTCCTCCCCCATGGAAATGCCCCCACAGCATCGGCCAACGCCCAGCCCTCTGAGAGGTAAATGAAAGTTGAATATTGGCAATGATGCACTGAGGGGTGGAATTTGTCTGGTTGCATTTTTGTCAGCTCTGCTCTCAGGTGTCCAGGGCTGGGCAGTGGGGGCAGCTCTGGCCAAGCCCCCCACCCCGTCACCCTCTGTGGGGCCGGGGCAGGACCAGGCTTTGCAGGTGTTTGTGCATCCCCTGCGTGTCTGTGAGTGTGTCTGTGTGTGTGTGTGTGAGTGTGTGTGAGTGTGTGTGTGTGAGTGTGTGTGAGTGTGTCTGTGTGTGTGTGTGTGAGTGTCTGTGAGTGTGTCTGTGAGTGTGTGTGTCTGTGAGTGTGTCTGTGTCTGTGAGCGTGTCTGTGAGTGTGTCTGTGTGTGTGTGTGTGTGTCTGTGAGTGTGTCTGTGAGTGTGTCTGTGTGTGTGTGTGTGAGTGTGTCTGTGAGTGTGTCTGTGTGTGTGTGTGTGAGTGTGTCTGTGAGTGTGTCTGTGAGTGTGTGTGTCTGTGAGTGTGTCTGTGTCTGTGAGTGTGTCTGTGAGTGTGTCTGTGTCTGTGAGCGTGTCTGTGAGTGTGTCTGAGTGTGTCTGTGTGTGTGTCTGTGTGTGAGTGTGTCTGCACACACTGGGGGTTCTGTCACCCTTTTGTGAGTGAAATGGCTGTTTGGTAGCAGCGAGCAAGGACTCCTTGCCAAGTTGCCTAATTAAGATTAAGCATATGCAGATTCGCTTGTTTTCAGCTAATGACAGCTGCAAACAGTAATTTGTCGGGCTCACTGGCTCTGGGGTGGTGACAGGAGGCCAGCCAGGACTCTGATCTGGCACCGTGGCTGTGGGCAGTGCTGGCCTCCTGGGGCTGCTGGGGCTCAGCCCTCGGTGCTCCCCACAGGTCTGAGCAGCTCAGCCCTGCCCAGGGCCTGGTGGGGCTCATCCCATGCCCCCAGTGCTCCCCAGGTGACCACACAGGTCAGCCCTGCCCTGGCATCCTTGGCATGGCCCCCCAGCTCCTTGAGTCGGGAGCTGCCAGAGGGGGCATTGTTTTGGTTTGGTTTGTTTTCAGAGTTGCCAGCAGCACACAAACAGAGATGTGTGCAAACGTGGGTGAAGTTTGTGGTTCCCCAGCCAGCAGCCCTCAGCTCTGCCAGATGAGAACACAAGCAGAAATTGAGGCGGGAACTCCGTGGTGCCCGCAGCCCTGCCCCGAGGGCCCCTGGCAGCTCTCCAGATTCCTGTGCTTCCTGAGGATGCTCTCAAAAAGAGAATGTTTTCATTGGTTTTATCATTACTGTGATTTTGCTGGTGGAAAGAGAGAGCCTTGCCCAGCACGGGGTGCCAGAGCTGTGAAACGCTCTGTGCTGCAGATGAAGACACCCCACGTTGTTTTAAGGACGCAGGGAAATGAGGACATGGGGAAAAAATAATCACTGTGGAGTTATAATTGTCGTGTTTGACACACATCCTGCTGGTGAGCTGTGCTCTGGGCCTGGGCTGCTCCCACGAGTGCCCCGTGCCCAGCCTGGGTGCTGGCCACGTCCTGACCCCACCGAGTCCCCCAGCTCCAAAACGAACCCCTGCCCCTCCCCACGAGGAGCCGAGTTAAGTGCTCAGGCGCTTCTGAGAAAATTTTGGAGCATTCCTGATTTTAATTGGGTTTATTTAATTATTATTTACTTCGAGTGAATAAACTGTTGTGTTTAAATAACACTGTTTTTGCCAAAACGCTGTCAGGGAGAAGCTGCTTTCCCTTTAGGAGCCCTCAAACATGGGCTGCCTTCCAAGCCCCTCAGCGCGGCGGCGGGAGGAGCATCCTCGGAGCATCCTCGGAGCATCCTCGGAGCATCCTCGGAGCATCCTGGGAGCATCCTTGGAGCATCCTCGGAGCATCCTTGGAGCATCCTCGGAGCATCCTCGGAGCATCCTCGGAGCATCCTCAGAGCATCCTCGGAGCATCCTGGGAGCATCCTGGGAGCATCCTCAGAGCATCCTCGGAGCATCCTCGGAGCATCCTCGGAGCATCCTCGGAGCATCCTCACCCGGTTCCTTGAGGGGTTTATGAGGTGAAGGGAGAAGGGAACGGAAGAGCATCTGGATTATGGGCAGGATGAAGGGCTGAGCTTGGAAAAGCGGGGGGAAGAGAGAGCTGAACTCGAGGGATGGAAGTGGTTGGTGAATACAGACAGCACCAACAAGCAGACACATCCTCATTCCAGATGGGGGATTTGTTTTTTCTCTTTTTTTCTCTTTTTTTTCTTTTTTAAATCACAGTTAAATCCTATGGAGACAGCCTGGGAAAGCTGGGGGTGTTCATCCTGGAGAAGAGAAGGCTCTGGGGAGACCTCAGAGCCCCTTTCAGTGTCTTAAGGGGCTCCAGGAGAGCTGGAGAGACACTGGGGACAAGGGATGGAGTGACAGGACAAGGGGAATGGCTTCCCAGAGGGCAGGTTTGATGGGATACTGGGGAGAAATTCTTGGCTGTGAGGGTAGGGATGCCCTGGCATAGGGTGCCCAGAGAAGCTGTGGCTGCCCCATCCCTGGAAGTGTCCAAGGCCAGGTTGGAGCACCCTGGAATCTTGGAACCTGAGCCCCTGGTGGTGCAGGAGGTGATGGAACAGCCTTTCTTTGGCAGGGAGGGGTTGGGACCAGGCTCAGGGCTGCCTGTCCCCCAGCCCAGCCTGGTTTGGGGGTCCCACCATGGCAGAGACAGCCCTGGGACATGCTGCCCTTTCAGCACGGGGGGAGTGGTCTCTGCACCAGCACCAACTTTTCCATCACTTGGTTTCCTTATTTGGTATTTCTTTAATAATTAGTGGCAGTTTTTATACTTATGTTTGCAATTATCTGGATGCCTCTGGGACATGTTCTGCCAGATAATTGAATCTCCTGGTCTGTGACTGCAGGGATGGCTGGGGAGCGCGGGCTGGAGCCCGGGAATGCTGTTCTGCCTGTTGGTGTCATGTTAAGACAAATTGGGCTTTTTTGGTCTAAAAAACTACTGGAAACAAAGCATTTTGCTTTGCTGTTCTCAGCACAAGCTTTGCTGGAGCCTGTACTGGAGAGGGAAATACATGATTATCAGTAATTAACTGGATGTACATTTTAATTAGACGCAGCAGATCCTCCACGTGCCCAGCTCCGAGTGGTGACTGAGGCAGGGGGAGATGGGGGAGTGGGAATGTGGGGTCCTGGATGGACAGACAGACACTGTGTGTAGCCTTGCTGGGGGGGCTGGAGAGGGGCCCCTGTGCCCCAGTGCTGGTGCTGCCAGGGGACCAAGGTCCGTGCAGGGCACGTGTCCCCATCCCTTCAGTGATGCTCTCCCACACCCTGTGCCAGCAGTGCCGGTGCCAGCAGTGGGAGCTGCAGCCGCCCAGCACCCCACACAGCACCCCCGCTCCCCGCCACGTATGAGCTGATGGAACAGGAGCTGGAAATTGGGGGTGTCCCTCTCCCTTTCCCTTCTCCCCAGTATGTGGGCAGTGGAGTGTTCCCTCCCCGTGGTTCCTTGCAGCCACAGCCACAGCCAGCCTTCTCCTGCGGCTCCGTGTGCTGGGAATGCCAATGAAGCTCCGGCTCACCAGGCTCGCTCACTGCAGCGCACACCCATCCGGGATCGGAGCAGCCCATGGATGGGGGAATCCAGGGAATTGTGCTGGAGCTGTTGCCCAATTAGTTAAACTAACTGTGAGCGAGGAGGGCTGGCAGGAACCTGGGCATCCCCACCAGCTCTGGGGCTGGACCCCAATCAGCTCTGCAGAGCCAGAGTTTCCAATTTTGCTGCACTGCTGGATTTTCAGAGGGAAGATTTTCCTGTTTATTTTCCTCATCCATACATGCGTGTGCAGGCAGAGCTGGGATGGAATTCCAGCCCATCAATGCCCAGCGGGGCTGTGGTTGGTTTGTAACCCCATCCTTGTACCGAATCTCACACCCCTGTGCCCTGCCCGCCCACGCTGGGGGTGTCACAACAATCCTGTCCTTGCCAATAGTGTGGGCAGCCCCTCTGGTCCCACAGGCACTGAGGGAAGGTCGGTCAGGTGGGGAGGGAGGAGATGTTTATTTGTGGAACAACAGAAGTGTAGGTGCCCTGTCATTTTCTGCTTGAAATTAAGAAAATTTCAAACAATGCAGAGTTCTGCTCTCGATGCAGCAGGAAGGAGCCTTTGGAAGCATCCTGTGCTATTTCTGGCTGCGAAAAAAATACATATATATATTTTTTTTTTAAATATCCATGTGTGTATGTAGATACATTAGGGTTCTATAGAGGTGGCAGGGTGGGTCCTAGCCTGCTGCTTTGTCCGGTGGTGTGGGGGGGACAGGTGGTTTCTCACTGAGCCCCACGTCCCCCCAGTCCACTGTGACACATTCCAGCTTGATGGAGCCACACACACCGCCCAGCAGCAGGGGTGTCGATGTGGTTATTAACAAAGGACGGATTCAGCTGGCGCTGGCGCCGCTCCAAGCGCAGGAGCTGCTGAGGAGCGTGGAGGGTGTATTAAATATTCATCGAAATCTTGGCATTTCATTCCCATCCCTTGCTCTCCCGCCCCCTCCCCATGAAATTATTTGGTCCTTAAGGACAGAAGCCTGCTTCAAAAATTAATTATTTCATTAACCCCTTTATAAATTGGGTTTTTACAACTAAGTTTTTTAGGGTCGACGCAAAATGGGTCGTGGTGGCACTTCCATCAGGTTTGCTCATCACGTGAGCCCTGACCCCGGCACGTGACGGTGCGACCGATGCTCGCAGCAGCATGTGACCCTAAATGCTACGTGAGCTCAAAAAAAGGAGAAATTTAAATACAAAACTATCAGCAGGTCTGTCTCCTGCCTTCACCTGCCCGGCGTGGTGGAGCCGTGCCCGCTCCGTGCCGCCACAGCGCTGCCAAGCCCTGCCCTCCGCTCCCCACGGCTCCCCAGTCGGTGAGTGCACAGACACTTCCAGCAATTAATTGGCGCTGTCTCTGCCTCATTACCATGCGGGGCACGAGTGGGCCCCGCCGCGCGTGCCTCGTGCCGTGGGAGCCATCGGTGGCCCCGGGGCGGCCTGGGGGGCTCGGGCAGGGGTCGGGCGTGAGGGCGGGGTGGGTTTGCCAGCGTGTGTCCCATCTCTGTCCCCCGAGCATCGCCAAGGGCTCCTTGGGGTGGGGGTCAGGGTGCTCTGCGGCCACCGGTTCTGCTGCGTTCGTGCCAGGGTTTAACCGTGATGTGTCCAGCTTGGGGTGGGTTTGGGGGGCTGGTTTCCCTTCCTTCCTCGTCTGAAGGGTGGTTGGTGCCTGGTGCTCGGCGCCAATGCCGGGTTGCCGGTCCCAAAGTGGCGCCTCTCGGCCAATGCAGGTTTTATTTTGGCGCTTGGTCGGTTCCTCGGCGCTCCCCAGTGATGTCCCCAGCAATGCCCCCACTGGGGTGGGGCCACCTGCTCTCCCCCTCTCGCTGCTGTGTTGGAATTGGGGCTGAATCCACAATGCCGGGAGCGCTGGTGCCGGGAAGGGCCGGAGGGAGCTGGCTGTGGGTGCGAGTGCCGTCAGCCACCCATCATTAGGATGCAGGTCCATCGCCATCTCCCTGGAGACCACGGGAATGGAGCTGGGTGAATCGTGTCTGGGGTGGCTGGCAGCTGTGCTGGGAGAGGGCAGCTGTGTGCCGGGGCACCGATGAATTACTGCCCTGTGCCGGCTCCGGCCTTTGTTCCCCACTGTCAGCACAGGAACGGGGAGCAGGGAAAGTGCACAGGGAGCCGGGGCACGGGGCCGATGGCCAACCCTGCATGTCACTCCAGCCCACTGCAGCTTCGACCATCGGTAACAATTCCATATTTTGTGTCCTTGAGCTAATTACCCACCAAAGCTCTGCGGAGCTGGCACAGGTGGGAGCTGCCGTGCGGGTGCGGCGCTGTCGCGGTGGTGATCCCGTATTTAACACTCGGGGCATTCCCAGGCCGCTGCGGGCCCTTTGTGCCGCTGAAGGGAGCCATATGCTGCAGAGGCATCTCCAAGGATCTTGCAGGGACAACAGAGAAAGGGATTTCTGAGCGCTGCTGAATGCGGCTGCCAATCACCCGCCGTCCAGGCCGGCTGCCTCGTGCAAGCCTGGAATGCGCGGCTTTGGCAAACACAGGCTCGTGTTTGGAGTCGGGATTTGCCATCTGGGGGAATGAGCTCCACAAGCTTTTAACTGGCATCAGTGTCTGCCCTGCCCTGTTCTCACGTTTGCTGCCGCTCCCAAGTCCAGCTCCTGTGTAATTCCATCACAGGGAAGCAGCTTCGGTGGCGGCGCTGCTGGAGGACGATCCTTCTCTGTGCTCGTACAGACTGTCTTTGGCTGTCCCTGAATGCACCAACCAGTGACCCACCCCCCTCACTACTCTGCTCTCCCACAGCGCTTTGCTCACGGCCTGGATTTTTGCTGGGTTTAATTGGCTCTGTAATGGTTTCATGGCAGGAATTCCGCTCCCATCAAAACCTGCTCCTGTGAATGTTCCCCCACAGTACAGCCCCAGTGCCAGCACGGTGTCCCCCCGTGCAGTGTGAAGTGTTCAGCCTCTTGCTGCACGTCCAGCCAGCGTCCCGTGGAGCCAAACTGCACCTGGAGCTGCAGACACAGCTCCTGGCAGGGGTCAGGACATCGCCGTGGTGTCTCAGGGCTCGGGGCCGGTCCTGGGTGCAAACCCCAGCTGTGCTGCCGGCAAGTGGGGCAGCCAAATCCCACTGCAGCAACACCTCAAATCACAAAGCCAGAGCCCCCCATGCAGGAGGTTTCCTCCCCTTTCCTCCTCCTCACCCCCTTTGCCTTTCTCCCAGCTCTGGGGCCGACAGTGAAGTTCCTCTTGCTGGGCCCAGCCCTGTCCCTCTGTGCTCCGCTCCTGTTGCTCCAGGGCTGCCCCGGGTGCTTCTCTTCCAGGTCCTGTTGATGCTTCCAGCGTGGTTCATGGGCCAGAGGAGCTGAGAGCCGCAGAGCAGTGAAGATACAGATGCAAAGAGAGGGGGCAGCCACCCTCCAGCAGCCAGCTGGGTGCCAGCACCGAGGACCTTCCCCCGGGACCTTCCTCCAGGATTAGGGACAAGACCTTTCCTCAGAACCTTCCCTGGGACCTTCCTGACTGTCACTCTGCAGTTCTCCCAGGTGCTCCATCCACATGGACCTTGTGCTGCGTGTCTCCCACAGCAGTCTCTGTTTCTGGATTTGCCTCAGAGCTGTGGGTGTCACCAACATTAAACCCTCCAGCAGGAGAGCTGAACGCTGCAGGACACCAGGACTCTGCCAGCAGACCTGCCCAGGACCCTGAGCTTTCCACCCCTTGCAAAATCCAGAGCCAAGAGTGCTGGAAGCACTGGAGAGTAGCCCCCACAGACAGCCTGGGGAATACAGAACAAGTTCCTCAGGCTGTGGATAAACAGTCGGTAACTAAAGGCCCCAGCAAACAGAGAGTTTGCTGAGTGTAGCCCCGGGGAGGCCAGCAGGGACAGGGTTGGGGTGAGCAGGGGGTGTCCCTGCCATGTGCACCCCACTGTGGCAGGAGTGGGGGGCCTTTGGGGTGCCGACAGCAAGGGGAGAAACCCACGGGGCAGGGAGGCTGTCCCTGGCTCTGCCTCGGGAAAGAGGGCAGTGATGGAGTTGCAGGCTCAGCACAGCCTGTTCAGCTAAAGCTGAGTGTCCTCACAGAGATCTCCACCGGCTGCTCCCCGCCCTGTCTGCAGTGCACGTGGAGAGCAGCGTTTTCCTCCCTTCTCTGTGGCAGCTCCTCGTCCATCGCACAGGGACAGCAGCCAGATCTGGGGACTCTGAGCCAGCGTGGGACAGGGATGGATGGGATCCCCCGTCAGATGGGCTGTGGCAAGAGGAACAGGGTGAGCTTCCAGAGTCTGCCCAGCACTCCTTGGTTTTATTCCTCCTCCTGCTTCCCCCATCCAAACGGGCAGGGCTGGGGCTCCCCCCTGGCTCCCCAGCAGGCAGCTGGGTTCAGATCCCCCTCTCCAGGCATCCCCAGCCACTCTGCTGGGTCTCCAGCCAGCACACACAGCAGAGCTCTCCCTTTTGATTTAATGAATATCTGGAAATGTCAGAAAAGACATGACAATAAAATATCAGATGCAGGAAAATGAGCAGCCGAAGGCATTTAAAAAAGGGACAAGAGTAAACGCAGTAGATTAAGATGCTAATTCCCATCCCTTGTATGTTCTCCATCTTCCATTTGTCTTGACAGACAGAAATAAATGCCCCCACTTCCCAGGAAGCACTATCTGCCTCTCCCTGCTGGATTGTCACCACGGGGTGCCCACAGCCACCAGCCCATTTATCCTCCAGGTTGGATGCTTTATCACTTTCAGAGGAGTGGCTGGGCTGGCTCATCCTGTGCTCCCACAGCCAGCACTCCCACTTAAAGGGCAGGTTAAGATTCTAATGGGAAAAGCTAAATTTGATTTTTACTGCTCTGAAGTGTCTTTGCAAATTAAAGAGCCAATTTGTGCCTTTGTTTAGGCTGTGCAACAAGGCAACAGGAGCAAAGACAAAACCAGAAGGAAAAGTAGTCTCAGGGCAATTAGAGGAGCTGCTGGGTCCAGCTGTAACTCTGTCACAGTGGGAGCTGGAGGTGAGGGTTTTCTTGCAAATGCAGCTTTGAAGCAAATCAAATGCCAGTAAATTCCCAAGCCCAGTGGTGCCATGAACACAGGAGCGGGATCAGCGACAGGGTGATGGATGTGTTAATGTTTTAACAGGCCAACCACCTCATAAATAATTCACTGAGTTCTGGAGTAACTGACCTGGTCACAGTGGCAATAAAAGACCATCCCCTGGGCTCTGCTCCAGGGCTCCACAGTCCTCCCACGGAAAGGCTTAAGTGGCTTCTAACAATATCTATTTTATATTGTCACAGCCCAGTGCCCCTCTAATGCTGCCAGCCCTGCAAACACCACCAC
This sequence comes from Pyrocephalus nanus, assembly GCA_038380795.1. Classification (NCBI taxonomy): domain Eukaryota; kingdom Metazoa; phylum Chordata; class Aves; order Passeriformes; family Tyrannidae; genus Pyrocephalus; species Pyrocephalus nanus. The sequence continues at coordinate 15,787,443 of CM076276.1, forward strand.
ATGAGCTCCAGTTAAACCCCCAGAAATTATAACAGAGGGACTGTGGTGGGTGAGCTCTGTGTTTGCTCCGTGGGGAGTGGGACCAGCGTGTGGAACATCCTGGCACAGAGCAGGGCTGGGTGAGGAGGGACAGTGTGCCCAGCCCAGGGGAGTGCTGGTGGGTGGCCAGCCTTGCTGGGATTCACAAGAACCCAGTGGGATGGGGCCATGGCCACCACGGGCCCTTCTGGGCAGCAGGAGCAGATGGAGCCCAGCCTGTGGTCAGGAGACAGGGTGCTCCCAGTGAATTAGCCTTGGGTACTGGGTATGCTGCTTCTGTACTGGGTAGTCCTCTTGTGAACTGGGTATTCTGCTTGGATATTGGGTATTTGTGTCATTTATCAGGTATTCCTCTTCTATCCTGGATTCTCCAGTCACACACCATGTCCCCCTCTCTGGTGCTGGCAGGGGAGCAGCGTTATCAGCTCAGGGCAGGGCTGATGCTGTATTCTTTGGCTTTCTAACCTTTGCCATTGTGGGTTCAGGCCAGCCATGGCATCTGCAGCTCCACCCACAGTGTGATGCTTCCAGGTTTGTCTGTGCTGTTGGTTCATCAGTTCCCAGGTTCCCCCTGTGTCTCAGTGACACGGTGTGTTCTGACCACGAGCTGTGGGATTTGTCCCAGCTGCTTCACTGTACCTGTGGGATGGGCCAGTGTGGTCATGTTTCTATAAATTATGGAGATTCCAAACAATGGAGCCATTTGTCAAACAAAATTGATGGCAAACATCTCCAGTGTTGCACCTCCACGGAATTAAATGGGAGACAATGGGGAGACAGCCCAGTTTTGGAGGTCAGAGCAGCAGGGACAGCCCCATTCCCTGCTCCAGCAGCACAGGGACAGTGTGTGGAACACGTGGAAAGATGTAGCTGAGGAGGAGGGGAACAGCAGTGCCTGCCTTGGCCAAGGCAGTGGTGGGCAGAAGGGGCCAAGGTGGAGATAGGTGTTGATGGTGGCTTTGTGTGTTCAGTTTTCTCCACGTGCTGGTGGTGGTGGCAGAGCAATTCCCTCCCTGGCAGTGGGAGTGGGGGCAGAAATCCCATCTGGGCAGTGACTGGCACTGTGCCCTGCCCCCTGCCTCTCTGCTGGCACTGCTGACCCCAATTTACCTCTGCTGGGGCTCCCCAGCATGGCATCCCCTCGCTGCAGCACCTTCCCCTCAGAGCATCCCTCCTCCTCCCTGCTGGGTCCCCTGCACACACAGCCTCGTCCCAGCCACCAGGGGCAAGTGTGGCTGCCATGAAAAGGAAATTTAATATCCTTGCCCCTATTTTTGTAAATGAGTGTAACCATCAGCTGCAGAATAAATGACACCTAATTACGGCTGAGGGGAGTTCAGGCAGGAGGGCTTGGCTGGGAGGGGATCACAGGGAAGCTCCGGCACTGATGGAAAATGAACAAGATGCCGGCTGTAGGGAACCATAATTACAGAGGACTGACACACTGTGAGCTGTTTATGGTAATGAAGTGGTGCATCAAATCAAATTAACCTTAGTTATTTAACACAGAATGCACCGAGGACTTGGCTCGGGAGATGCTAAATCCAAATCCGGAGCTGTGCCCAAGCCAGGGAAGCGGCTCGAGCGCCTCGCGGGCGTCGCTTTGATTTAGGATGCGTTCATTGAGCGGCCGGGACGGCGATGGCGAGGGCGGGCGGGCAGAGCGGCGATGCTGGCAGCGCCCGGAGCCGCGGGGCTGCCGGGGGGTCGCGGGGCTGCCGGGGGGTCCCGGTGCCGCCGAGCCCCCCAAATGCGCCCCGGGGCCGCTCCCCGCCGGAGCGGAGCCCAGGAGAGGGCCGTGTCCCGCCCCGGGAGGAGGGAGCGGGGCCGGGGGGCTCTCCCTCGGCCCGGGGGCTCTGGCAGGGGGACGCTCCCCTGCCCGGGGTCCCGGGTGAAGGGTGTGAGTTCTGCCGTGCTCCTGCCAGAGCTTTCATTTCCCGTCTCTCCTCCCCACCAAGGCTGCGGCGCGCGCAGGAGCAGCGTCCCCGTCGGGATCCCTTCGCGCTGACGGGTGAGTAACCTCTCCAATTAACCCAGAGACTCCGCCAGAGATTAATGAGCTTTCGGGACAAGGGTCCCCTCTGTGTGCCGAGCTGTTGCGCGTTCCTCCCCGCCGGAGGAAGGGATTGCTGTGGCAGCCGGAGAGACCCTGACGGAGCTGCCGCCTCAGGCTCAGCTGGGGCCGGGGGGCCCTGAGGGCGAGGGGCAGAGGGGCGAGGACACCTCATGACAGCGTTCTCTAAAGAATGTGAAAAGGCTGTTTGTGTTAGCGGGGTTTCTCCGGATAAAGGGAGGGGGAGGCGGGAGGGACGCTGTCAGGCTGCGGCCAGGAGCGCTGCCTGGCTCGGGTCAGGGATGCCACTGTTTGGGGTCGCTCAGGTGCAGGCAGAGCCAGGCTGGCTTTGCGAGGCAGGAATGGGTGGTGCTGGCAGCGAGGCAGCCGGGCACGGAGCACCGTGGGCAGCTGCCTGCTGCTGGCACAGCCCATCCGTTTGTTTTGAATTGCTTTGGATTAGCAAATGTTTGCTCAGTGCCCTGCGCGCCGGCGGGGATCTCTGGGGAGCAGAGTCCCTTCTCACAGAGAGGATTCCTCTGCAGGACTTCCCACTTGTTGGAGCCACACCAATTGCATCCCTAGCCAAAGGCTTTCCTCTGTGTGTGTAATTCAGGGAGTTTGATGATTTTGGAGTACCTGCAGTCAGGTTCATCTTGAACTAATTTTTTTGCCAGGAACCTGGTGGTTCCCCTGCCAGTGTGCCAGATCTTACATGGCACATTTACAGTGCTGCCCTGTCACTCCTGTGAGCCTCTAATCCTCAGCCCTGCACTGGTAGCTCCCCTGAGTATAGATGAGCACCCCAGGTGTTGTCCCAGTAATTCCTCCCCTAACAATGGCTCTGAGTTCCACTCCATGGTGGAGGCACTGGATTTTGTGGTTATGAGTTAATTTTGCTTCTTTCCTTCAATAGGAAAATGCCATGTGAGTCCAGAGAGTTAATCACTATTGTAGGGGAATAAAGAGTGGATATTTCCTCTAATCCCCTTTAAATGGCCTCCAAATGAGGGCTTGACAAAGATGACTAATGACAGGCACGATTAAACTCATTCAGTAGGTGAAGCTTCAGTGGGAGCCCTGAAGCCCAGGTACAGCCTTAGGGCCCAGCAGGAACTCCCCCAGCTCCCTCCCAGCCTGCCTTGTCCTCATGCTTGAGATAAACAAACTCATCAGCTTTGTTTTGTTTTGATCAGAGAACTGAAAATTTCTGCAAACCTTTTCCTTGCTGCTGCCAAATACAATCTCCCTCATGGGATACTAAATCCAGATTCAGTTACTAGCCATCTACATCCTCATCTTTCACCCCATCCCTCCCCTCAAAGTGTTCCCACTGAACACACAAGTGTCTCACAAACTGATAACAGTAATGAAATAGAAAGTCAATGGAATGTGCCTGGGGACCTCTGGGAGCGTGTCTGGGCACCTCTCTGAGGAAGATGCCCTGAGCTCTGGGCATGAGTTGTGCCAGGAATGCTACCAGGCACAGGGATGGGCACTGCTCCCTGCCCAGCCAGGCTCCACTCAGCCCTGCTCCTCTCCTGGTCCCAGGATTGCCCACAGCAGTGACTGCCCTGTCACCCATTCCCTGAATCCCTGTGGCAAACTGCAGCCTGTCCTTGCTGCTCCTGGGTAATGACACCGAACCCTCATCTCTATCACACACCATGAGCAGCACTGGAAGGTGCCCCTTCCAGGCCCATAATATAACAAAACCTGGGCAGAAAAAAGGGCAAAACTGGGGGTCTCATGCCTTCCCCACAACAGTGGGAGTGATTAATGGTGCATCAGTGCAGTCCATCTTGCTTTTGTTTAATTATCATTTTTGTATTTTTCGTGTCTCCAGAGACCCGACCGGGCGGGAATGGTTTGATGGATTATACATGAAATCCAGGTCAGCACGTCCAAGTGTTATTGCCTCATAATTTGCTGCACCACAGAGGCTGATAGAGATGCCTCATGTTATTAATTATGCCAATATATTTTCCTGAGCAATGTGATTAATCAGGCTGTGTATGGCACGGCCACGGGCCTGGCCTGTGGCTGTTTGTGCTGGGGTGGAGGTGGCTGGCTCGGGGAGCAGGCAGCAAAATCTGCACTCAGTCTCAGTCCTTCTCTTCCAGAGAATTCGGGGGAAAATAGAATTCCCAACGTTGCACTTCGTGTGCCAGGGAGCCACGGGGCAGTGGGGGCAGAGCTCGGGGCTGTCTCTGGCTGGGCAGCTGCTCCGGAGGGACAGGCACTGCCAGGGGACCCCGAGATGCTGCCCAGCACAGGGGGGTTGTGTTTAGCAGGGGTGGATAACACTTGAATCACAAAGACTTGTTTGCTCTCACTGAACCTCTGAGAAGTGTGCCCATGAAGTTTTTCCTGTAGCTGATTTCATTTTCCTTTACAAGCTCCCAGTGCAGGATCTGCGCTGTGCTGAGCACGGTGGGGTCTGGCACCTGCAGGGGCACAGGGGGCTCACCTGGCCACATGCCCTGGTAACTGCTGCCAGTCTGCAGGCTCCCAGCAGAACACAGTGTTTGCAGCTTTGCCACAGTGTGGAAAGATTCACAGAAAAACAGCTTTTGACAGAAGCCTCTCCAGCTTGTCGGGCACATTTGCTCGGTGTTGGGGCTTCGGCCTCCCTGGCAGCCCTGACCTCAGGACAGCCCTGACCTCAGGGGAGCCCTGACCAGGTAGGCTCCCCAGAGTGCCACAGCTGGCACCAGGACCGGGGCAGTCCCTGGTCCCCAGCTCAGCATCCCCAAACCCTGGCAGAGGTGTCCTTGCCTCTCAGAGCTCTGCTCCTGCACTGCAGTGGAGCTGAACCTCCTCTGTCTTTTGTCTCCATAAAGGTCAGAGAAGAGCCGGTGCCCTTTAAGTGCCAAGCCGAGGTCTCCCACCCTCCGGTGCCAGAAGACTCAGAACAGTAAGGCAGCTGCTCTCCCTGAATGGTTGCTCCTTGCTTGCATGCACAGTGAGTTGTCTCCAGCCATTTTCTCCCTTCTCACGGGTGTGATTGGGAAGGTTTGTGTCTCACACGCCCTGCAGGCCTGACAGTCACACAGACCCCTGAGCCGGTGATGGGAACTCCCAGTGATGCTCCCAGACCTTGAGCTGCTCTTTTCCCAACACCAAGTTATCCCTGCAGCAGGAAGGACAGGACATGGGGTGGGGATCAGTCCTGACTTCCCTGGGCCTCAGAACCCCTCTGAGAGCATCCAAGAGCCATTCAGGCAGATGGAGGGGCTGGACTGCAGCTCCAGTGACAGGGGTCCTGGGAGACCCCAGCCCAGGGGCAACTGCTGGTGTCAGGGAGCCCCAGGCTGGTGACCCCAGTGCTATGGGGTGTGACTGCCTCACTGGAAGCAGGGAAACTCGTGCAGTTTGGGAAATGGAGTACAGTGCTGGCAGGATGCAGGGTCAAACCCAGCAACATCAGGGAGAAGCTGCTCTGGGTGGTCCCCTAGGATACCTGCCTGCACAGGGAAGCACAAACCTGATCTGTTAAGGTGTCTGACACTTTCAGAGTGCTCTTCTTGTCCTTTGGGGTGAAACCCAAAGCTTCTGCTGAGCTATTGAGGACCTGGGTGTGGCAGAGGCTGCAGTCTGGGGCTGGCTCGGGGCAGCAGCAGCAGCACAGGGATGTTTCATTCAAAGGCAGGAGCAGCACAGACACACAGAGGGTCGGCTGTGGCTCCCTGGCTGTGCCTGACCCTGATTTAATTACACCAAGAGCTGCAGTTGGCTCTCTGCCCGAGGTGGGTGATCCCTGCCAGGCCATGGTTGTGGATCCCCAGCAGTCCCGTTTTCCTGCAGTCCCAGGCAGGCTGTGTGTCAGTCAGGCTTAGGCTCCCCACGGTGCTGAGGGGACCTGGGGACTCAGGGGGCTCAGGGGACTCAGTGTCTCCACCTTGGCACGGGATCCAGGAGCCCTCCCCTGGCCAGGGGACCCGTGAGGAGTTGGGATGGATGTCCTGTCCCTGTCAGGGCACAGTGCGGTGCTCAGGGTGAAGATGATCCCCCTGTCCCCTCCCTCAGCTCTGCCTGGAAGGCACTGGGAGCTCATCATGAAGTGAAGCCTTCCTGGGATGGTCCTGCCCCAGCAATTCACCCATAAGCTGGGAGGAGCCTCCTTTATTCAACATTTAGTTCCTGGGACTTTCCCTCTACCCTGGGCCGAGCCCATTGCTGAAAATGCCTGTTAGAAGCTCCAGTCACAGTCAAAATTCCATCAGAAAATGAACTATGACCGGAGTCACGTGGAGCTGGCAGGATTGATGTGCTCCAGGCAGCTGGAGCCCCTGTGTCAGTACCTGGGGAAGAGCCACCACGCACACACCGTGACCACTTCCAATTTCACACCACTTTGAACTCACTCTCACTGAGGTTGGGGAGATGAAAAATGTCTTTATTAAGGGAAGTCACAGGTCCCTGACTGGGAGCTAAATGAGTTTTAATGCGAGTGGGGAGAGCAGGAAAGGGTGCAGGAAGGAAGACGTAGTGATCCCTGGCCTCCCCTGGGAGCCTGGCAGGGCACAGCACCTCCCAAAAAAGAACTGTCCCTTGGTATTCCTGCTGCTGTGATCACCTGGAGATGGTTGGTGGCATTCACTTTGGGCCAGTGAGGTGACATGGTTTCCATGGGGGGGGGGAGGTGACCCCTCTCTGCAGCCAAGATGCTGGGCCCGAGGCAGAGCAGTAAAACACAGGGATTTTGGGAAGGACACACGGCTCGTGTGTCCCTTCAGCCAGGGCTCAGGTGTGCACCCCATCTCCCATGAAATGCTGCAGGTGTTCCTGTTCCCTTCTTTCATGACTCTGATTATTCCTTGAAATGTGTCAGTGTTTCCTCCAGTTTCCCTGCCCCAGTACTGGTCCAGCTGCTCTGCAGCAAAGTCTCCTGGACCAAGCTCACCCTTCGCTGCAGAGGCAGAAGAAAACATCCCAGTGGTTTTTCTCACTGTCCTTTGGCCACAAGCCCTGGTGATGGCCACGAGCTTGCTGGGCTGCTCTGCTCCATCCAGACCTCCTGACACTTATTCCCAAAAGGGAATCTCAGAATGAGTGGCCATCTGTACATGGACACACGTGTTAAACCTGCCTCTATCCGTGCTCCTCCCGTGGGAGTGCTGGTGCTGATGTCCTGGGGCACCCACGGTGGCTCCCACCCGGAGTGATTCCAGAGCAGGGCGGGCACAGAGCTGAGCGGGGTGTTCGGGCTTCCCTCACAGACCTGTGTGGGTATTCCCTCCCTCATGATCTCTTACATTTGTATCTTTACTCCAGGAATCAGGCACCAAACCTGGAGCGAAGTCAAGCCCAGACCCTCCTCCCGGCTCATCCAGCCCTGGAGTTTGCCCAGGGCTCTGTTATTATCCTGCATCCCTGTAATTAGCTGTTTAGGCTGTGATTGCCCCATTGTCCGCTGGATGGGTTTAATCATTCTTTTCTCCTACAGTGGCAATTTTGTTCCAATTAATTATTTCAGTTTGAACAGCAATAGCTGGTTGAGCTTAGAGAGAAATTAAAAGGGTAGGGAAGGATAATGAGGAATGAGCTAACTTGGGAAAGGCTGCAGACAGGGCTGCTTCAGTCCTGCTTCTCTTCCAGCCTCTCACTTGCTCCCCAGAGAGCCTCCCAGGGCTGGGAAATGTTGTCCCTGGAACTGAGGATCTGGAGTGACACAGAGGCACTGCCTGGCTGGGAGCTCCGTGCTGGGTGTGCTGGAAACGGGGACTGAGCACACTCAGAACCCAGCCCCGAGGGAAAGAGTTGCTTGTTGTAGTGATGGGACAAGGGGGAATGGCTTCAAACTGACAGAGAGCAGGGTTAGATCAGCAACATCTGGCCGTGCCCCTTCCCTTCCCACAACATCTGGCCACTGGGCTGGCTGACAGACGCAGCTGCCAGCTGAGGGGCAGATGCAGCAGCACATCCCACGCTCCTGCTGTGCAGGGCCATGGAAAATGAGACCAGGAGGGAGGGATGGTGTGTCCAGGGAGGCTCAGGTGCTCCCTTGGCCCAGGGTGCCTCCATCTCCCTCAGCCTTGTGTCCCAAGCTCACCCAAGGTGCCAGGGAGCAGGGCTGGAGGGATCTGTGATGACTGCTGTGCTCGGAGTTGGAGCTCCCACCCTGCCATGCTGACCCAAACACTGCTACAAAACACAGTATTTTACAGCAAACTGAGATCACCAAATCCCTCATTAACTTGGTGGAATCACCCAGCGTGGGTGATTCGGGATGAGACTGATTTAGAATTTTAAAAATTTTAAAATAAATAAATTTAAGGTTAGCCAAGGTTTTGAAGGGAGAGGAAAAACCATTAATGCCTTTCAGGAGTTACAAAAATGCTGCCTGTGCAATTCATGTATAATTCAGTGAATTCCAGAGTAGTTTGAATATTTAAATTATGTATGATCAAAGCAATAAAAAAAAAAAATCTCCATTTTCTCACTTCAAGCCCCCCAGACACGACGCTCTCCAGCGTCCCCTCCCCAAAAGGCAGCTCAGAGCTGGTGAGCCTCATCGCTCCCAAGAAATTGAGTTAGACTGGAAAAATACGGCCTGCAAGTGCGGCTGCTGCTCCCTGAGGCATCGCTCGCCGGCGTTGCCAGGGCGATGGGCACAGCCGCCAGCACGGAGGGGTGATGGGCACGGCACGGGCGTGGGGAGGAACCCCCAGTGCTGTCAGTGCCAGGGGGGCCCAGCTCCAGGAGGATGGAGCCTCTCTCAGGAGCTCAGGGGATTCACTGCACATTTCCCCCCGGGAATTCTTGGTCCCATCCTCCAGCCCCCTGTGGATGTTTCTGTCTCCTCTCCCAGCTCTGGCACTCAGGGGCTTGGACTTGGCAGCTCCCCTGTCTGCGGCCAGGGGAAAAAAAAGGAAAATACCAACTAACTGCTCCCTCCGCCTGTCCCTCCACCCCCCTCTCCAGATGCTGTAAATTTTCATTAGTACTCTGTAATTTAATGATCTATTCCCAAGAGAAAATTATTCTTCAATTTACAAAAACTTCCCTGTTAATTTAAGCATAATAGTAGGGAGCACTGCAGTGCCAGAGCCGCATCCTGTGCCCCCCACCCCCCTCCCACAGCCTGTCAAAGGGCAAGGGACAGTTCCAGTGACTCACTAAAGACCACTGGAAATCTCCCAATCAAGACTGCAAGTGGGTTCTTGGGAGCAGGAAAAGCAACTTTCTCCTGAAACAAGAGGTTATTTTGAACCTGGCAAACCCCAATTCAGCTGGAGGTTGATGCTGGAAGACTGGGAGAGAATGTGCCAGGCTTGCCAGGGATATGCTGGGTCAGCTGGGAGGCAGCTGCCACCAAACCCTCAGGGCTCTTAACCAGTCAGTGCCAGGCCCTGCAGCATCCTTGGCAGATCACCCTGCAGACACAGTGTGGTCCCTGGCTCAGGGAGGACCACGGTGGCTCTGTCTGGGGCTGCTGCAGGTCCCTCAGTGCAGAGCCAAGGCTCCAGGCTCTCAGCGTGCCCACCCTGCCAGTGCTGCCCAGAGAGGGTCCAGGGACATGGCTGTGCCCCCCTTGGTGCCGAGGGACACGGCAAATGCCGAGTGTGGGCCGATATTGAGACGGATGAGGGTGGCTCTGCTCATTAGAGGCTGTGGCAAAGGGTAGGTACTGGGAGTCTCTGTGCTGGGGAAGAGCTGCAAGGGGAGCTCATTAACTTGAAAAATTGGGTCCAGAGGGCTCATTTGTCTGAGATCAGTTCCCTGTTTTTTTCCAGTAATATGGAAAATGAGGGAGGGGGATCTGAGCCTCTCCTCAGTGACCGGCGCTGTGATTTACCCCTTTCTCATTCGTGTTCTCTCCTGCAAATTGCCTTTAATACTGTTTATTTTCCACGGGCCTTAAGCCTACCCCTGTGCAATGTTTGTAGCCCTTCACTCCCATGATACTGTACCCACAGGACAGAGCAGGCACTCTGACGTGTTTGCTCAGCCTGGCACCACAGGGATGCCTTTGAGGGGCTCATGATGCCCCCCTGTACCCACTGCCAGGCACTGCCGTGTGGGCTTGTTCTCTGATCCCTGGTGTCCTGCAGGAGGGAGTTTGTGCCCCCATTGCCTCCCTCATTCTGCGGGGCCGTGATGGGGGCTGGCAGGCAGAGCCTGCTCAGGAACATCAGGGAGGGCTCATCCTGGGTCTGCCACTGCCACTCGCATGGGGAGGTGCCAGACTTTGTTGCAGGGAGAGATCAGCACCCCTCTAACCCACACTGTACCAGGGCTGCTCCCTGCCCAGCCAGCCCTGCCCCAGACGTGGTTAAATTAGAAGGGAAATCTATTTCCTCTTCTAAAAAAAATCCAGGAGAGCAAAGTTGGTGTTAAATATAGAGATACGATATGTAAATGAATCTGACGACTGAGTGAATAAAAAATGAAGGTTTGAATTATTGAAGGGTGGGAGGAGATGGCGCATGCAAATAGCATTAATGTGGAAAGAGGCAGCGCTCGGAACAGGGAAAGGAGATTTTGAAACATAATTATTTCTTTTAAGAAAAGCACTACATATGAAATAAAAGCCAACAGGGCCAGCGTGTGATTGTCTCAAAGCCCTTTCTCTCCTGCTTGTCCCTTTACCCTCCTGGTCTTTTTTTTTTCCCTCTGCAAAGCAATGAGAGAAATGGAAGCTTTTTTAGCTTTAATTAAAATAAGATAAATTAAGTTTTGATTGCTTGAGAACAAGTGAGACCCAGGGATGTCCGATCACAGGCTGCTACTGAGATGGTGGGAGGGGGTGTTTGGTAATTGATTTGGGGGGGTCAGGGCCCTGTCAGAGCCAGCACAGCCACAGCCACCCCCTGGAATCAGTGGGGACCTCCAGCATTTTGCAGAGGAAGCATGGGCTTAATTTACATGGAAAAACACCTGCCTGAAGATGTTAACCAGCCAGGAGGAATTCAGCAGGGCTCGGCTGTGCAGACACTCCGCTGGCTTTTGTTCCTGTTCCTCCCTGTGCTGCAGAGCCCGCGGGGCAGGATCAGAGGAGCGTGGGGCCGGGGGAGGGAGAATTAGCCATTCAGCACTGAAAATAGAAAACTCAGTGGTGATTTCTATCAGTGATAAAGCCGACAAGGAGTTCTGGCGGGCAATCTGTGAGCACAGAAATTGTCCCCATCACCTTCCTCACAGCTGTATTTCTGCCTCCCTGACCCTGTTCAGGACTGACGGAGCAGATTACGGGTTCCCTTTCCCTAATTCAGAACTTGATGGCTTGGGACAAGTTGTTAAAGTTATAGATCAAAATGTCATTTATTAGGAAAGTGCCTCTCCTGGGATTCTTATCCTTCATTCATTATTTGTCGTGTGCTGACAGTGAGCTCTGCTCTGTCTAATCTGTCTTCCTGGCTGTTTACACAGCCCTCACCATGGCACCACCTAAATGCCTCCCATGCCTTAAAAAATGATGGTTTGCTTCCTGCTCCCTCACCTGCTCTCTGAAGCCATGAGGGCTTCAGGATTTATGGAAAGCGCATGGGATTGATTTTCCCATTCCCTTCCGAGGTACCAGTGTTGGAGGGTCCTCCCCAGGGACCTGCCTGAGGGGCTCGGGGTGATGTGCAAGGCTCACCCCACTGCCTGGGGTGCTGCTGTCTCGGGTGCTTTGGTGGTGACTCCTGTCATGGAGCAGGGACTTGGGGTGGTCCTGGTGACCCCCACACCACACGAGGCTTCCCTGGCATTATCCCCTGCCTGATGTTGGCCTCAGTGGGGAACCCCATGTGTTCCCTGCATGGCCAGTGCCTCAGCCCACTCCTGGCAGGACACAGGAGCCATCCACATGGACCTGCTGGCCATTCAGACAGGACATGGGAGCAGTTCCTGCTTTCTAAACCATAAATTACCCTACACCACTATCAGGGACACAAATCACGTTCATCACCACCAGCCATTCATGACACAATTCTGCACAGCAATTGTAACATCTTCTGCAGATGATCCAAGAGCTCTTGGGTGTATGGAGTGGTTCTCTCAGTCTGTGTCCTGCCCAAGCCAGCCCAGGGGTTTGTGCCTCCTGCATGAGCCAATTCCTGCCTCCCCCCTCAACAGCTTTTGCATTGATGAAATTGGGGGCAAAGAGAATTCCTCCATGGATCCCTGACACGTTTTCACTGTCTGCTTGAAAGATGCCACTTATGCCACTTGTCAGGCCAGGTCCCCAGCCCAGTGAGACCCAGAGTCTGGTCCAGCCTGTCCGTGGGTTCAGCGAGGCGCTGGTGTGACCAGTGCCCCAGTCCCTCCACTCCCACAGCTCCCATGGTTCCTGTGGCTCCCATGGTTCCTGTGGCTCCCAGTCCATCCCAGAGCAGGCCCTTTCTGCCCGGTTTGGCCCCGTGTCTCCATGGCGACGCGCTCTCCCTGCCGCAGAGCATCCTTGGCTCGCCACTTCCAGCGCTGCATTTGTATTCCCAGCCTTTGTCTCCCGCCTGGCGCTGGCAGCCGGCCAGGCCAGGCATCCATTTCAAAGCAGCCTTTGTTTTATCGGTGCAGTGGCTGCTCAGAAATCCATGGGATTCAATCGGGGCGAGCACACTGTGTTTCCTCACCCTCCTCTTCCCCCCAGCCAAGGTGCTGTTGCTCAGCATGACCGCATCGCCCGCCGAGGGCACCGGGATGGGGCTGTGCCAGCAGCCTCATGTCAGACAGGCGTGGGGGAGACATTTTCCTCCTCCCTCCTGCTCCCCAAGCGCAGCTGACATTTCCTTGCATAGTCAGTCGTGCCATTTGCAGCGCTGCCCTGTCCTCGAGGCTCGGGTACAGCCACATCTGCTGAACTGCAGGGCCCAGCAGTTGAGATTCCAGGCCCTGGGCAGAGGAAAAAGATGCTTTGAGTGAACTCAGAGCCCAAAGCCAAGATCCCACCCCAGCTCACTGCCCCTTCCCCCTGTGGGCTGCCTGCTCCAGGCTGCCAGGGGTGTGCCAGGGTGAAGCCAGCCTGCCAGCGGGTGTGATCAGGTAATTGCAGGATCTGTCCTTGCTTCCAGGGGAGTTTAAGACTCAGAAAATGGAATGATGCTACACATCTGATCAAATGTGCAAAGGTAGATGTGGAAGTTTGTGTGTGTGTGCACAGATGTACTGATGCAGGTTTATGGGGACCCTGATTTCCAGGCACTCCAGTCCCTGTGGAGCTACCCCGGGGCACAAAGCATGGACATGACTTTGGGTGAGGACACTCTCACACCTGGAGACAGTCCCGGGAGGTAACAAGTGCCAGAGCTCATGCTGTGGTCTGTGGTGTTGCTCAATAAAGTGTGTCCTGGCCCCATTTTATTTTCCCTAATTAGGAAATTCAGGAGACGAATTGCTCTCTGAAACCTAAACCAGAGCGTACTGCTGGCACAAAAAGAACTGGTCTGCAGCAGAGTAGGAATTGTTTGTGCCATTGTCAGTGGGAAGTGCAAAGGAAACAGGTGAAATCTGTTAATCTGGTGCTGTGCTGAGAAAGGGCAGGTGTGAGTGAGGCAGTCGATGAGCACTGATTAGAAAGGGGCTCACTCCTGTTGGACAGGATGGAGGACAGAGCAGATGAGCAGCCCCAGGGCAGCGCAGCCTCCTGTGTGGGCACTTGGGTGCTGACCACTCCGGTGCTCTGGCTGCTCCCGTCCCCCTCCCAGGGCACTGGCATTTCTCTGGAGGTGCAGCTCATGTGTCTCTGATGGATTCACCACCTGGGATTAACCCTGGAGGAAGGGTGAGCTCTGCCACGGGTGCAGCTGGTGGGCTGAAGGGAGGAGAAGCTGTTTTGTCTGTGAAGCTCAGTGACTTCTTGAGGCCATAGCAAATTATTGGGACTGGAGGTAAGTCAATAAAGATTGGGAGCATCTCTTACACTGCACCACTTCTGAGTGCAGGGATGTGAGGCTGGTGTAATTGGCTGGATGCAGAGTGAAATCCAGGCTCAGCAATTCCATTTTGCAGTTGGCAGCCTTCCCAAATGCAGATCGGGGAACGCAAGTTGGACTGGCTTTAAAACAGGGGGGGAAAAAACCAACAGGGAAATCCTTTATCTTTGATAATTTTTTTTCTGATTTAAAGGATAGGATTAAATCCTCATTTAATAACCCCAAGTGCCTTGCTCTGCCCTGCTCTGATTGCTCTGTGTAACAGTGATAGTGCTGCCAAGGTGCTGGAGCCCAGAGGCCAGGCAGGGAATGTTCTCCCCAGCACAGATCTGATGGCTGTTTGCTGCTGCAGCCCATGGAACAGAACCGACTGTTTAACCCCCAGTCTCAGCACAGGATGATGTTCACTGCTTTCCAGGGCTTTTTCCAGCTGCTTTCCAAGGCTGTTTCCAGCTGCTTTCAGGGGTGCTCTGAGGACAAGCCCAAAGCTTTCTGTTACCAACTTCCAGCTTTGTCATTTGTGGGTTTTCATCCTAATTAAGGGTCCTCAGAGTCCCAAATATCCCTCACTAACATACACATCCTGGCTCGCTGCACCGACAGGCTCCAGGGCAGGGATTGTTTCTATCAGTAAGTGCTGCCTGTTCAGTACTTTTATATCACCACCTCTTACTGTCACCTGGGCCGTTTTTAAATCCTGTAAATAAAGCCTCTACAATGAAAAGGGAAGAGCCTCCTCACAGAGGAACACAGAGAGTTGCTGTGTTGACAAGGAGACTGCTCTCCCTTGTCTGTCAAATGGGCTCATTTGGATTATTTAACTCAAGAGTAATTTTGAAAACAATCTGTTTCGCCCGTGACAGCGGCTTCACCCTGTGTAATGATGCTGCATGGAACAAGCGGCTGAGAGCCACTGATGGCAAATTCTCGCGTCCCCAGGCCTGCACCCTCCTCCCAGCGCAGCCCCCAGCTCTGTTTTGCCCAGACATGGAGCAGATAGTATTTTCTAACATGAAGGAGATAGTATTTTCTAACATGTTGGCTTCCCCACTCCACGGAAGCCTTGACAGCAAACTGCAGCTGAAGGGTGGAGGGGATGGGAATGCTGAAATGGCGCCAGCTCCCCTTTAACTGTTTTCTGCCAGTGCATTTCTCTGCCTCCTGCAGTTTGTTCTCTTGCTCTGCTGCCATGAAAATCCTAATTAAAAAGTGAATGGGGATGTGATGATGGGAGGACCCACGTGCGTGCCAGGCTGGCAGGGTGCAGGTGGTGGCTGCTGTGGCAGGGAGAGGCTATTTGGGGATCACTGCCCAGGAGGGCATGTTTGCTGAGTGGTGAAAGTGTAACTGCACAGATCCATCCCTGGCAGCTGCCTGAACACGGGTGGTGTGTTTGCCCTTGAAGAGTTGTTTCCATTATTTCTGATTTCTGATGTAACTATGACCACAGTGCTGTGGAGCCATTCAAAGACACAGCAGAGAAGGACAGCAGTGGAAGGGTGAGGAGGAAACATTGCTGGAGATTCCGCCCTCCACACACTGCCCTGAGCTCTCCTTCCTGCTCGGGAACATGGTGGTTCCTAGGAACAGTGGTCCCACGAGGGTTAAGGACTTACCAACCCTTAGGCTGAAAGCAGCTCCCAAGCCAGGTGGTTACGTGTGTCTTTTCAAGCACTGAGGTGTTGCTTTGCGCTCCCTTTGCTGGCAGGATCAGGAACTGAGGCCTTAGCAAAGAAGTCCAGAGGTCTCAGCTTCAGTGAACACCAAAGGACAGAGAATGAACTGAATAACTGTAGTAAGCAGGAGAGAAGGTCACCCAGAACCTCAGCTCCCAAATAACCTTAGGCTCAGTGCACAATAAGGCTAAAAGCAGGAGTGAGTGGTGAACATCAGAGAGCTGCTTCCAGCCAGCTGCCCTGACCTCGTCCCACTGCTTTGACTAACAGGCTCTTGCATGGGTGAAGCTCAACCTTCCAGTTCTTCCAGGAGAAAATGTTCTTCCTGTATGAGGGTTCATTAATTTCCCTAGTGTATCCAGGAATTCACCAGCCAGTTTCAGATGTGTCAGAACTCAGCTGAGTGAAGTGTTACCTGTGAGGGTGAAAGAGGTAAGAACATGACGCTGATGAAAGAAGATGATGGGGTAGGTAATTGAGGGTTGGTTCCTGCAGCTGACATTTACACTTACACACTGGTTATAAATATATATACACTGGTTATATATACAGTGATTTGCTGACAGAGTGTAACCAGCTGCAGCATTTACAGCACAGAATGGAAGTCACTACTGCAGCAGCCTAGTTGCTAGGAGCATGTGCATAAATAAAATTAGAGAACAATCTAAAATAATAAAGAAAGCTGCAGACCTTGACTATGAATTTTATTGACAGTGGCATAATACAGTTAACAAACTGACATAACAGGAGTACATAATGCATTCATCAGCCTTCCCAACTGAGGACAGACTTAACAGCAGCCCTCCTACACCACGTGTAGCACCTCCAAAGAGAGATGAAACAGGGCTGCTGTGAATGGAACAGAGGGAGAGAGCTGAGTCAGACTTCAGGAAATAATGGCTTTCAGTTACACACAATTACACGACAGTCCAAACTTTTTCAGATGAAGAAAAATAAACAGGACCAAATGAATTCAAACCAGTTTCAAACTGTCAGTACCCTTTAAGCCAAATCACTTTATGCCTGCGCATGTTCAGCTCACAGCAATGCACGCTGCATTACTGAGCCTCTATGGACAAAAATACCCTCCCTGGCTACTCTGCACTGTCATAAGCCTCATCTTTATTAATGTATGATCTTTTTCAGCTGAAAAACACTGTACTCCATTCATGCAGGCAGAGAGACAGTGGATACTGCAGCAGATTTCCAGGGACAATTGCTCATATGCCCAGGGCATCCGTTCACGTCACAGGAGAATCCAATAGTGTTCATTTTATCACTAGCATTGACAAGATGCTAGGCTGGTAAATGCTGGTGACAATGTGCAGCTGGATGCAAAGAGAGAGCAGGAAGTTCCCTACCCCAACAAAACCTTGGACGGGGAGTGCCTGTCAGATGGAGAACTGTTCACTGGGTCTTTGCTTTCAGTTTCATTTGTTCCTGACATTACTGCTCTGTTCTCATCCCTTATCCTGTTCAATCCTTTGACTGGCTTGATTTTTCTAATTTCTGGGATATTGTTACTGAAGCCAAGTCCAGTAACAGTGTGGCTCATGTACTCCTCACTCTTCATTTTCTGTATTTGAAGCTACAGTATCTCTCCGTGTTTTGGAATAAGCTCTGTGTTCGCTTACATCAATCTTTTACCAGGTTTGCCAGTGCTGGGGACTTTTCTATTCCCTCCCTCAATCCAGTAGAGTCAGTGGAAGGGCAAGAGAAAGGTCTGTGGTGGTTACTTACACATTCACCCCTTTTGCCTGTCAGTTATTGGCACCCCAAGCTCGGTGCAGAGCCAGGCACACCAGCAGTGCCCTGGGAGAGCTGCCTAACACACAGAAAATGTGTGGAAATGGATGTTAAGTCCATCCACGTCTTGTTCTCTATTGCTTGTGGAACTGTGTTATGCTGAGGGTGTTTGATGAGACAGCACCTGAATTCCATGTGTGTGCCTGGCATAGTGAGGGAACACATCGGTACAGGGAACACATTGGTACAGGGATCTCAGAACACATCGGTACAGGGAACACATCGGTACAGGGACCTCAGAACACATCGGTACAGGGAACACATCGGTACAGGAACACATCGGTACAGGGACCTCACCGCTCCCTGTGGCTCCCTGACAGGAGGGTGCAGTGAGGTGGGGCCGGTCTCCTCTGCTGCACCTGCAGCGAGAGGACCAGAGCAAATGGCCTCAAGCTGAGACTGGAGAGGTTCAGAGTAGATATTAGAAAATATTTTTTCACTGTTCGGGTGGTCAGGCATTGGAAGGGGCTGCCCAGCAAGGTGGTGGAGCCGCCTTCCCTGGAGGTATCTGGATGTGGCGCTGGGTGATGTGGGTTAGGGCTCAACAGCCTAACTGGATGGTTTTAAAGTCTCTCCCAGTCCTGACCACAGAATCACAGAATATCCTCATCTGGAAGGGATTCACAAGGATCATCGATCCAAGCCCTGGCCCTGCCCAGGACACCCCAACAGTTCCACCCTGTCCCTGACAGCGTTGTCCAAACTCTACTGGAGCTCTGATGGCCTTGGGGCCGCGGCCACTGCCCTGGGGAGCCTGTTCAGTGCCAACCACCCTCTGGGGGAAGAATCTTCTCCTGACACCCGTCTCAACTCCCCCGACACGGCTTTAGGTGAAGCGATGTGATGTGGTAACGTGATGGTTCTGTGGTTCTCTGACCCAAGCGAGGCCCTCACCATGGGCCGCGCCATGTCGGGGCCGCCCTCATTGCCGGGCCGGGCCGGGCCGGGCCGCGCCATGTCGGGGCTGCCCTCATCGCCGGGCCGGGCCGGGCCGGGCCATGTCGGGGCTGCCCTCACGGCCGGGCCTGTCCGCGCCATGTCGGGGGCCGCCCTCACGGCCGGGCCGGGCCGGGCCGCGCCATGTCGGGGCTGCCCTCATCGCCGGGCCGGGCCGCGCCATGTCGGGGCTGCCCTCATCGCCGGGCCGGGCCGCGCCATGTCGGGGCTGCCCTCATCGCCGGGCCGGGCCGCGCCATGTCGGGGCTGCCCTCATCGCCGGGCTGGGCCGCGCCATGTCGGAGCTGCCCTCACGGCCGGGCCTGTCCGCGCCATGTCGAGGCCGCCCTCACGGCCGGGCCGGGCCGCACCATGTCGGGGATGCCCTCACGGCCGGGCCTGTCCGCGCCATGTCGGGGGTGCCCTCACGGCCGGGCCTGTCCGCGCCATGTCGGGGGTGCCCTCACGGCCGGGCCTGTCCGCGCCATGTCGGGGCTGCCCTCACGGCCGGGCCGGGCCGCGCCATGTCGGGGCGCCCCGGAAGCGCGGCCGGGGCGGGTTCGCTTCCTGCGCGCGGGGCGGGCGGGCGGTGGCGGCAGGAAATGGCGGCGGAGCTGCGGCTGCAGCTGCCGGGCCCTCCCGCTCCGCAGCGCCGGGCTCAGCCCGCATAGAGCCGCCGGCCGCGCCGGGCCCGCGCCGCCGCCTCCGGGACGGACTCCGAGCACTTTACATACATGAGGTAGCGGGGGGCGCGGGCGGCGCCGCGCAGGGCCGGGCGGGGGAAGGGCCGGGCGGCCGGAGGGCTCGGGGTCGCCCTGGCCGGGTCGCGGGGCTGGCTGAGGGGCCGCCCCGGGGGGGTCGCGGCCCCCCCCCCCCCCCCACCGTGGGATGTTCGCCCTCCTGTCCCCCGCCCCGGGCTCCGGGTTCGCTCCTGCGGGGCCGGCAGCGCTCGGGGGCCGCCGGTGGGGCATGGAGGGTCCCGGGGCTGCGCTGGAACCGCATCCGCGGGCTGAGGTGATGCAGCAGAATTGCTTTCCTTAAACTCCTTGAAAGGGTGAAGTGCAGGTAGGACAGAGGAGGGCTGGGTGTTGGGGCGCAGGTAGGACGCGCAGGGATGGGTGCTGGGCTCAGGGATGGGTGCTGGGCTCAGGGATGGGTGCTGGGCTCAGGGATGGGTGCTGGGCTCAGGGATGGGTGCTGGGCTCAGGGATGGGTGCTGGGCTCAGGGATGGGTGCTGGGCTCAGAGGGCACACAGGGCGGCAGGGACAGGCTCTGCCTGCTCCCCTCGCCATCCCTGGGGCACACACCGCTGCATCCCATCTCTGGGCCATCCATGTTCTCCCTGCTCCCTCCTGACCAACCCCACCTGGAGCTCCCTGTACATCCTGACCCCGCACCACTTTTATTTTCGTGATGCATTGCTGTTGACATGGAAACCGACACCGCTTTTTCTTCCAGAGAATTGGAAGCTAAAGCTACCAAAGAAGTCGAAAGAAAACTAAGCAGGTAAAAGGCTCATTTAAATTCCCTCCCACAGTTTAGATGGAGAGTTGGCCTTGGGCTAGAAATAGTTGTGGGCTTTATCAGGAGCTTTAATCTCTTGTTAATTGTAAAGATAAAAAACCCCTTCAATTGCATAGAGAAATCTGTGCAAGTTTAGTTAATTCTGCAGACTAAACACCTTTCTAGCAGAGTTTTTTTTTTTCACATAACAACGTCAGATGTATAATAGAGTGTCTTTAGTAGGGGACGTTTTTGAAAAGTAACTTTTCTGCTTTAGGCTGTAATACCTAAAAATAGCTAAAAGATAAAGGATGAATTTTTTGGGTTTTTTTCTGTACACTTCAGGCAAATATTGTTGGGAGGCAAGAAACAGTTGTGGCAAGAACTGGAATAAACTGTATGTGGCCACAGAACTGTTGGGTCTTTGCCTCTTGCCATGAAGAGTTAGTTGGTGAATTTCCCCTTAGCAGGTAGTTTTTAGAATGATAACTTGGTAGAATGGGCAGGAATTCAGTCATGCTGAATTAAGGATTCTGTGCCATCATCACACATCATTTTTGTATTTAAGTAGTTTCTTCTGCACCGTTGGCTTTTAGTCCCGTGACTTTCCCGCAGATCTCTGCTCTGTTTTTTACGTTCTTTGATTTCAACTTTTGTCCTGCTTCCTTTTTGGGTTCTTTTTCAGTTAGACCTCAAAGGACCTTTTGCTAATTGTTAAGGGGATTTCCCAGTGTGCCCAAACCCTGAATATAGCTGATAGAATCCCAGGTTTGGTACCTTGCTTTTCTCCTTTCCCGTGCCTGAGCAGTCTCCCCACTTCCAGGCCGAGTTATGATCGCACTGTGAAAACTGCTTTGCCTTCCCCTGCTGTCAGGATTCTTTTGGTAATACTTGAGCATGACTAATTTTTCCCATGTTGTTGTTGAAATAAATACATGGAGTAATTTGAACACATGGAATCTTTAAGATACCTTTGGCACATTGCTGTTAACCCGTCAGGGTTCTGTGAAAGCACTCGGTGTTTTCTCGATGACAGAAGTGATTTCAGAACTGTGTTATTTGGAGTGACAGAGTGCTAAGTTCAGAGCAGTATTTGGTGCCAGTCTCAGTAAGTCAGTAGATCTGCACATTTTTATGACCTTAGCAGAGATTTTGTCACGCTGCAGGCGAGGCCAAGAGTGACAAGAAGTGAAAGAAAACTATAGACGTGCCAAAATTCAGTGCTTGGAGAGTAAATCGTGCTATGGAACGGGTCCCTGTGTCTCTCTGACACAGAGGGGTATGTTTTATTCATTGAAAAGATTCAGAACGGGTTTGAAGTTCACATTGATGCCCCAGCTGGTTTATGTTTAGCCAGGGAGCCCTGGTTGTGTGAGCACACAGCTGATAAACCGTGGTGTGCCTGCGCTGGACAGGCCTGGGTAATTGTTTTACTGGGGTGGAACTCAGCAAACAGCCCTCGTTCTTTCTCCAGTCTCATTATTTACAGTCTTATTAAATTTGCAGTGACCTAGTCAAGCTGTAAAAGAGCAGATATTCTTTCCTGGGAAGGTACATAGCCCTGTGCTATAGTTTATGTTAATCTCAGATTTCACAGTGTGGATGTAAACTCTGAACACCACGGGACATTTGCTTTGTGTGTTTTCTGAAGTCACTTCTGGAGTTTATGCTTATGAATTAATGGGTAGCAAATATTTTTTATCTTGCTGGGAATATTGCCCTAGACTGTAGGTTTGTGACAGGATTAAGTGTTACAGATTTTAGTACAGCTTGCTTATCCAATTGGAGTGATTCCCGTTTTACACTCAGGATTACATTTGGCTTGCTTGGCCTTTTGGAAAAGAATCCTCATTTGGTCCGAGTTCTCTCTAGAATTCATACATGCCTAGTGCTGCACAAATATTCCTGCTCTCAAAAACAAGCCAGTGACAGTGATTCAGATGAGGGCATTGCACACTGTTAATGTTACGAGTCAAATGTCACTTGTTTGGCCAGAGCAAGAGCCATCCGGTGTTAACTGGGCACATCTAAGAGTTACATTTGGTTAAAATCGGGGCTGCTAAAAATCACCACTTAGTTCTTCTGATTTAAGCAATAACCTTTCAATTCTGTTTGGTAAACAGGGCTTTCCTGCCTCATTTATGTGGAACTGAGAGAAGGTAAATATCTGAAATACGTTTACATTTTCCCAAACCCAGGGGTTTGTCTCTTGTTTCACAAGCATGCAAACCATAGGGAAGAGTCTCCATGGCTTCCATTCACCTGTGATTTCTGCTCCACATTCCATCTGCATTGGTTGCAGACTGGCCATGTTTTGGGAGAGCAAACTTCTCACCTAGATTTCATCCTTGTATTCTGAGTTACTGCTGTACAACTGATTTTTACAGTTTTGTGTTACAGTAACTACCATATTGCTCTGATATGTTCCTTGTTTGCTGCAGGGGTAAAAAAGAGCTGGCTCAGTGATAGAGGCATAGAGAAATGGAGAAATGCAGTAGTTTCTGTTGGGTTTTGGGGGATGTGGGTCTTTTCCCTGAGAAACTTCCGATGGAATGATGTCTGCTGTGAAATGGGAAGAGTTTATTGCAGAAAAAAAACCATTCTATTTGTGCTTTTCAGGACCTTGACAGACACCTTTGCAAAGTTACACACCCCTTTCTCCTCCATGGACATTTTTCCAGGTCATTTGTCAGGTGGTCCCCATAAGGAACCTTGTATTTACTTCAGTGTTTGGGGTCTTAGAGCAAACCCTTGTGCAGAGCAGGGCTGCCTCTGCAGCAGCCTGGGAGTGGGTCAGAGTTGAGGTGCTGGTTTTGAACAGTTGTTTGAGGTTGTGCTTCTGTTGGAGCCTCCTGTGGAATGACCAGTGTGACTGTGGAGGAGCAGTTTAATCTGCCTTCTTCGGTCCCTCATTTGTTACAGGAGATAGGGATTGTTTATGGCTGCTGCTGGAGCCTTGTGGAGTTGGATGATAAACTTCTTGGGAAACAGATCTGTCTTCTGTCTGCTTATGAAACATGAGGACAAAACTAACACAAATGATCCAGAATTATGGTGCATTTGTAGTGCTTGTAGTAGGGAACATTGTTCTGATGAGCCAGCATCTGTACTGGGAAAATGGGGAAGCTGAGTGTGTTCCAGGTAATTGGCAGTGGCAGACATGGTAGGTAGAATTCCATCGCTTCACTTTTAGGGTGATAATTTAAAGACTGAGGTATTTAAAAGCAAAAAAAGAAACTAGCTGATACTCATTTACTAATTAATTATTCATTGAAGTATTTGTTTCAGTTTTTAGCTTGGCAGTACCTCTCCTTTTTGTTAATAGCTGGAAAGAACTAACACACATACATGTCTGTAAATGAGTGGGTTTGCTTTGTTCTCACTGCCTCAGGCTCTCTGTGCTCCCAGGAAACATGCTGGGTGGGTTCAGGTGCCAGAGCATTTCCATCTGAGGCACTGGTGGGGTTTACTGGTTTTTTTTGTTAACTTCAAAGTCCTGGTGTCTGTTCCATGAACTCTTCTTGGTGTAGTTTGCTGTTCTGTGGGACTTATGGATAAATGAACTATAGGATCCCTCTTTAATGAAAATACACATTTCATAATTGATCCTCGCATAGTTCTGGTGAGTAGAAAAGCTGTTGGTTTTTATAGAACCTGAGAAATCACTTTTATTGGCAGTTGTATGTAATTGTGTAATTTCAAAAAATTTAAAGATTAGGGAACTTTTATGTCAAAATACAGAAAAGTTTTCAATCTCAGCAATGAATTTGAAAGTGTGTGTAGAAGATCAGCTGTAGGCTGAGCACGTGGTGCTTTGCAGAATTGTTAAAGACCTTTCAGTTCCTGATGCTTACCTGTAGTTACCTGGCAGTGTTCCACCTGTAGCACTGCAGGTTAATTTATAACTAGAAGAAGAGCAAACAGTGGAAAGCAATAATTTGTTTATTTGTTTCACCCAAAATTTATTTTATGTTTGTCACTGAAATTTTTAGAGTGGTTTCAAAAGCCTCTGTGTCCAATCACTTCTAATTTTTCCTTGTCTGTTTGCTCCATGTAGTATATGGGAAGAAGGTAAAAATCCATAGTTATGTTTTGCCTTCAGCTGTTAATCCAGTGCCACCATGTCCCCAAGTGTCACATCCACATGGCTGTTAAATCCCTCCAGAGATGGTGACTCAGAATTCTTGTAACCATCATTTCCTCTGTGAGGTGATAGAATTGTGAATTTATTGTGGCAACACATGTTGCCCTTTGGTATATTGTAACAACAAAGATAGCAGTGCTGCACAAGCATTAATTACGGCATCCTCAGCCTGTCTACCAGGGAAAATACAGATGAACTTGATTTTCCCCTTCTGCAACATAAGAATAAGGGTTAAATATGGCTGTTTCAGCCCAGGTGTTTTTGCAATGCCAAATTGGAGCTTTAGAAGTGAAAGATTATTAGAACTCTTTTTCAAGAATTGAAGTAATGAGTGAAACATGATTTGAAATAAATATTAACCTGGAATGTTTGCAGTTTGAGCATTAGAGCTTTCTCCAGTCTCCACAAGCCAAATAACAAATCAAGCCACACAAAAGTAGTGTCTTGCACTCTCTTGATTCCTGTTCTAGAAGATTAAAAAGCTGGTTTTGGTTTTGATTTGTTTTGTTTTTTTTTTTTTAATGGCTTAATTGAGGAAAACATTTTGGTAGTTTGTTGGGTTTTTTCCCTCCTTACACAAGGAATTGTGCTGGGGTACACACCTGGAAAAAAATTACTTTTTAAAAAAAGATGGTAAATATTTATCTGACCCTCGGTCTGTTCAAATTTATGCAGAGAGCAGCAGTTTCCCCTTGCACATTCTCAGAGCCATCAAATGTGCAGTCTCTCCTGAGATCAAGATCCATTTTCATTTGGTCTCATTTGAAAATAAAGCACCTTTCAAGTTAAGCTGTTGGAACCAGAGGCCTTTGTTCTGTCCATGATCTGGATTTCCTATGGCTGGGGTGTTTTATTTTCACTTGATCTAAATTGAAAAATATGGTTTGCATTTCTGCTCAGGCCATTTAACCTTGAGCAAGCTAATCCTGTTACACAGGAGGAGAAGGACGTTCCCTGTGCACATGTCTGGTGACAGTGGGATGGCTGATAGGGAAGTCAGGGGGGCCTGTTTATACCTTTCTGTTTTCAGTTGGAAAGCTCAGGCCTTGGCTCGGGGCTGCTGACAGACCCAGCCCTGTGGGCTGCTGCAAACACTTGGGCACACAGGGTCCATGGATTCAATCTCCCAGATAGAGGGAAAAGCCCAGCAGAAGAACCTGCTATTTTTCTGGCCTTGTGTTGTGGTGGGTCCTGTTCCGTGCTGTAAGGACCATGGAGCTGCTGTTGGTTTGTAGGCAGGAACAGAGGTGGTCAATGGGAAATGCTACATTCCACTTCTGTTCCTCAAGGAGTAGCCTTAGAGATGGAGCCTGTTTGTTATGTGTTCCGATGGAGGTGGACTCTGAGGCATCAATCCCGTCATTTGCTGTCTGCTGAGAGGGATGTGGATTTGTGTGTTGGAAAGAATAAGGGAGACTCACACTTCCTGCTGTCAGAGAGGGAAATTCAGGAGTTCTGCCCGAGACTGAAGACTTAGTAGGCAAATGTGAATTTGTTTCTCAGGTTTAAGTGTATGTATGAGGGTGGTGGATAGGCCTGTCTTCCTTGAAGGGTTCAGTTCTCAGGGAAGAGGAGGAGGAGCAGGAAGGGCTTTGCTGCTGCTGTACAGTGGGTTAGTTTTGCACTCCAGTCACTGAGATTTAACATTGTAGTGGTAATTAATACTCTTAAAAACTCAGCATGAACTGTAGATGGATAATTTTTATCCAGGAGTTGCCTGGAGTCTTGATCCTAATCATCATGTGGGTTTATGTATCCTAAGCTGGCTTTGTAATCTAGAATCCGTTTTTCTTAATTAGATGAAAATCAGATGTCATAGAGTGTCATAATTTAGGAATTCTTTTGTGCCTATGTGAAAACAAACTGATGATGCTGTGGTAGAATATTCCAGAGATATTGGTATGTTAGTTGTTAGCATCTGTATTCTCAAAATGAAATGTAATCGTGTTGGTTTAGCTGTAGCAGGATTGATGAGTTACTTTTTTTTCCCTGTGAAAATACTATTTTGCATTCTGCTTGCTCTTGAACGTGCTACAGCTTTCTTCTAAAAGCAGAACAATTTTTCAGTTAATGCAGTTTTGGCATGTGACAGACTGAAATTTGTTATACAAAACAAGTGCTGGTGGCTTTCTTAGCTCTTAGAACTCTTAGAGGTTCTGTAAGCAAGCTTTTGCTCCAGCAGCCAGTCCCAGGGGAGGTCCCAGCCTGGGTGTTGGCAGGGTGGGCAGAGCTGCCCATGGACCATGCCCACTGAGGGACTGAGGCTGGGAGGGAGGAGGGCTGTGGGCATGGAGGAGGACACAGTACTCTGCCTTTTCAGCTGCATGAGGCACCTCCTGCTGTCAGTGGTACCTCAGGAAGTACTGAATTCCTGAGGAGTGAACCATCGGCTCTGCTGGTGTGGAAGCGAGCTGTAAATGAGCTGGGGGTCATGTTGAGAGGGAGCTGGGACCTACAGAACCTTTTTCCTCTGCACTGATTCCAGACCTGGTACTGCTCTCCAGCTTTAATTGCCTGTTAAAAATTGGACTGTCCCAAATTAGCCCAAAGTGAGGATCAGTGTCACCAACTCCCTTTGGTTACAAATGCTCAGGGCATGAGGCAGCAAGGGACAAAACAGACTGATGTGTCACCTTTGCAGTGCACAGATGTCACTGCAGGTTAATCATTGAACTCAGATTTGCACTGCATCCGAGGGGTTGCTCTGAATTAAACTGGCCAACTGGAATTGTTTCTGTAGTTACATGGCTGACCTCTTAGTTGTCCATGAAATCATTTTTGAGACCCAATTGCAGGGAGATGGTCCTCGATGAATCTTGCAGCCAGATGATAAAGCTGTGGTAAAATGCAAAATAGCCAGGCTGTGTTTGGTGGGTTGTGATTCTTCTGGCAGTGCAACTGAAACACAGAGGGGGCTCAGAAATAACACTTTTAGATAATTTTTTTGCATATCTTAACACATCAGAAGTAATTCTTTCTTAAGAGAAGTAACTAATGCTTGCTGTCTGTTACTGAAAAATCTTAAAAGCCAGAAATTGGTCTGTGGAAGCTTCTCAGAGCAGGGGTGTGTCTGTAGCAGGTCCTGTGTGGGGTGGAGGGGACACGGGGTGGTTTGAGTGCTCACTGTCAGAGCAGCTCTGCCACTGGTCAGACCTGCAGGACCTGCTGCTGCTGCTGCTGCTGCTGCTGCTCACACGTGCAACACGAGGTGTTGGAGCCTGGAACAGCCCCCTTGGAGTGGCAGAGAAGAAAAGGAATGCTGGATGTGCAGTAAAGCAGTGTTATTCCAACAGAAGGGAGCGCTGGGGAAAGAAGCAGGTAGTGGATGGAATGGGATTTGCAGTGAGAACCAGGATCTCTGCAATTAGGGATTGACAGTGATTGCTGGCAGTGGTTGCTGGGTGGGTACACTCAGCCATTGAAATTTAAATTTAAGTATAAATGGCACTGTATGTAATGGCATTTATAATATGGCATTGTCCTTACTGGGAGGAGAGCCACCTTCACCATGTCACTGAAGAACTTCAGATCAGGACAAAAAACCAATTTTAGAGCTTAAAGGTAGAACTGAAATGAGCAGCAGTAACCTGGGAGTTGCCTCTCCCAAGGGAATGGTGGGATCATGCAGAAGGATGAGGATAAACTGCTGCTGGATGCCTGAAGGGGATGACCTGGTGAGCTGCTGTTCAGCAGCATTTACACTGGTACCACCTGCACGAGAGCAGTGCTCAGCGTGCTGCTTGTTTGTCTAATTGGTCTAATTAACGAGTGAGGAAGTTATATGAATATGCTGCAGTGGAACCAGGCAACTGGAAGCTGGAACTTGTGGATTTTAAAAAAAAATTAATTATAAAAACTCCAAAACTGACACCTGCAGTCACTTTGAAAGGGACTTGAGCTAAAAGTAGAATTAACTGGTTATTTGTATATCTAAGAAAGTAATGAAAGTTGTAGTACTTGTGGAGTATCTTGTAGTTTAATGCATTCAGTTGGCATTGCACCTGACAGATATCAAATTATCTTGTCTGAAACTGGAGCTGTGTAATTATGGGTAGTTTGGGGTTAAAAAGTAGCCCAGTGTTTCCAGGCAGAAGCAAGTAGTGGCTGCCCCAGACTGACATTCTTAGTTCTTTTTCCCCCAAAATCTTTTGAAGTGTGTTTTTAAACAGGGTAAGCTGGACAAGGATGTTGCTGCTCAGCCTCCAGTTTGAGCACAAAATACTGTGTATGAGGTGAATTCAGTTAATGCTCTTGAGTTTTGGTTTCACTTTTAACAAGTTGCAGTTTTGTCCCTGGCTTAGGGAGCTGTAAAATGGCCCCGGTGGTGCCAGCTGTGGTCTGGCAGTGCCCACACTTGCTGCTTCCTGGCAGAGGTGGTTTGGGGTGAGGGAGCTGGTGCAGATGTGCAGGCTGTGCTTGGCTGAGTGCGGGAACGCTGCGGGCTGGCATGTGCCAGAGCTCAGTTGTACCACTTCAGGTAGAGATTAAATAACATCTGAATTTGCTGGCTTTTGAATCAAATTAAAGTCTAAGCCTTCATCGTAGGCTTTGGAAGAAAGAACACCTTATGTGTAGCTTGACACCACATCTGCACTTCAAGTCCTGTCACTTGTGTCTCGCAGTGACAGTGACAGTCCCTGTAGAAACAGGATCCAATTAGAAGCAAAATTCCCCAGTTCCTTTTGTGTCACTGTGAAATAATTGTTCTAAAATGAATCTAAGTGTGTACAGATTGTATTTTGGGAGAGTTAATTACAAACTGTGTGGTTCAGGGATTTAGTGCAAGAAGAGGAAGAACAGTTGATGGAAGAAAGGAAAAAGAGAAAAGAAGACAAGAAGAAGAAGGAAGCTGCTCAAAAAAAGGTATGTGGAGCACTGAAAAATAAAACCCTGTGCTCAGGGGTGACTTCTTTCACCACTAGTAAAAACTGATTTAGCTGTTGTTACTCACAGGTATTTTCTTGTTAATTTGGTGTGTTCAATTCAGATGTGCTGGCAGTTATCTAGTGGTTACTGACATACTGAACAGTGTCGTTGCCTCTGTGTAGTTTCTTACAGGACTAGATTTTCTTCTGAGATGACCCTTCTTTTTCATGATTGTCACTAGAGGCGGTTTCAAGTTTGAAATCTCTCAGTGTTAATGCATTTATTAGTAGAATAAAAGTACCATTTGAAGGTAGTGGCTTTCAACTGTATCCTTATTTTAATGTATCTTAACCTTCAGTATGGAAACATGTCATAAGAGAATTTGTAATAGGATAGGTGGATAAAAATGAAAATATTGATAGCAAAGGTGTTTAGGGATGGAAACGTCACAGGAATGTTTGTAAACACTTGAGAATCCCTGTTTACTGACAAGATACTCTTCATTGCCATTGATCCTAAATATTGACCCCGAGCTTGAGAGGAGCTTGTAAATGTGGGATTTAAATATGTCCATTTTGGGATTCTCTGGCTGGTGGGAGCAGAGTGAACCTGCTCAGCAGTTTTCCTTTGATTCCAGTGCCTGATGCTGGATGTGGCTCTTAGGAGCACACTGCTCTGTTCTACCTTCCACAGGCTTGCTAGCAAAACCTGCAGAGTCTTGAACCGAGCACTTTGGAAGAGCCCAGCTGAAATACATTCAATGTTTTTTACTCTTAGAGACTTGCACCTTAGTGCAGAAAGCAGTCAGCAGCCTGGGCTGTGCCCTGGCTCTTCACAGGCCTCGTTGGGTGCTGTGGATTGCCAGAAACAGCAAAAAAAGCTTTGAAAACTTCTGACTTATTTTCCTGTTCGTGGACCAAGGGCCAGGCAAACAACTTGGGTCACAACTGGGGAGAGTACAGACTGTGTATCCTTTTCTGTCAGCAAAAGAAGGTGAAAAGGAGGGATTTTCTGTAATGTACCCTTGATTTCCTGAAGAGAGGCAAGGTCGGGGCACAGGACAGTTGTGGTTAAAGTTCAAGTGTCGGCCCTAGCAGTGCTAATGTCTGAATCTGGGCAAGTCTGACATCAAACCAGTGAATCCATAAACTCTTCTTGCATTCACACACTCTCCTTTCTTCCCCTCCTCGTGGCTTTCATTGTAGACAATCACACCCTCAGTATTATTGCAAGTCTATTACATACTGTAAATATATGGAGCATCACAATTCAAATGGGTTTTATACAGCTTCCAAAGTGACCACATCAAATTAATCTCATTTTCTTGTGTCAGTAATTGATTTTAAAAGTGAGAACTCTAGTTTCAGATGGGAGGAACTATGTGCTCTGGGAGGCACTTTCTGAGCACAGTTCTCACTGTGGTTTGTAGTTGGGAGCACACCACTGAGGTGCACTAACATACAAGAAATGTTTCTCTCCCTGGTTTTATGCAGTAATAAAGTTTTATTCAAATAGATCTTTCATCTTGGCCACACCACGGGTGTAACCTGTTGAATCTTGGAAATGAAATGCTTTGGCATTTGCTCTCTTACTCCTCTCTATTTCCAGGTCCCTCCCCCTTCCCTTCCCTGTTCTGCAATAAAAGTGGTGGCGGCTCTTTGCTTCCAGGCACAGTTTTTAACTCACTTAAAACATCTTAATTTGCAAGTTTAATTCAGTCTGTTTCATGTAGTTATCTTTCAAATTAATTTTGTCTTCTGTAACATTTAAACAGCTTTTTAGGCATAAGGAATAATAGGCCTGGGTTGGTTAAAGAGATGCTTCTGAAGCAGATAATTAAATAACTTGAAACCATATTAAAAGAGGAAAGTCAAAAGCTAATGTTGCTTTATGAAGTGGCACGTGCACATGTGGTTTCTCTCTTATCTGCACAAATCACTGACACTTCTTTTTTCTTGTTCTAGGCCATTGAACAAAAAATCAAAGGTAAGTTACTTTACAGTTACTTTTACTCTGTATATTCTTTCTGTGGTTTTAAACGTGTTGAATCAAACATGTCACCTGAGAACTCCTTTCAGAGGTGAAAGGTGGGATCCTTGAGACTTTAGCTGCACCTTTTCAAAGTGACCACAAAAGCCTAGAAGAGTAATGGCAAAGGGTTTATCCAGGGATTGGAGTTGCTGCTCTTCCTGTTTTCCATTCTTAGTTACTTACACAGCACCAGGCATAGACATAATCCCTGGAGTTCTTGTCCTGGTTTGCATTTTTCCTTCCCCTTTTTCTCCTTGATTGCAAGTACCCAAACAATTAAGGAATGACCATGTATAGAATGATCTGTTTGAAATTTACTTTCCAGATAGCTTAAGTGCAGCTGGGATTGGGAACACTTGGTAGGCAAGTTATTGATATGGCCACTTTTAACTCTTGCATGTGGAGGGTTCATCCTGCAAAATGATCAAGATGCCACTACCTGAAAGGTGTCATTTCCATGTTCATGGCAGGTGGAGCACTGCAGTTATTCTGAATATTTGTAGGGTTTGTGTGGATCTCCATCCCAACCAGCTCCTAAGAAGGAGAATAAAGATTGTTTTCCCTTTTCTCTAGAATTTAAAGAATTAGGAAAATATCTAGATTTATTCTGAAGTGATAAAATATGTTTGAAAAGGTGATGGAGAAGGAAAATAATGGAATACTTTGCTGTAAACAGTAACATGCATTTGGAGTGACCATTTGACCTGTGTGCTTGGGCTGCTCTGGCCTCATGTCAGGGCCAAGGCTGCACAAGCAAATGGCTAAAAATAGCATGAATAGGGAGGGCAGGAATTCTGCTCAGGAGGCTACCTGGTGGGAATCTTCACAGGGAAGGACAAAATAATTGTTTTTACGTTTTTTTTTTTATTATTATTATTTTTTTATTTTTCTTCTTTGAGGCCTAACATTCACTAATTGATATATTAAGTTCCAGCTTAATTACATTATTATTTAAAGGGTGTTTCAGAAAGTTTACCAGGAATTTAGAGTTGTCAGAGAAACACAAGCTGGCAGTGCTCTGGAAGAACAGACACGATGAGATGCAGATACACAACTTTTTGCCACAGTTTCTATAGGAACAAAATCCATATCTTGTGTTGCATGGCTTTTGCCTTGTTTCACCAGTTTTGCCTCCTTGTATTCAGGATGCAAATTAATGTTTCATTAGTTTCCAAGTTTCCATCACGTTAATGTCTTAAATAATTTATTCTGTGCATGAGCTGAAGATAAAATACAAGAGTATAGGATCTCTAAATAATTCAGAATTATGTGCCTCTTTCAGAAAAGGAGCTGGTTAAGTGGTGGGGGTGAGGAGGGAGGATATTTCTTGGTTTTATGCATAGTTTGGATGGGTCTAAACTGCTGTTTTAGCCAAGGTAGAAATTGCTGTTGTGCCAGCTGAAGCAGGTCCCAGCATTCGTGTAAAATGACAGGAACCTTCTGAGAAAGTTCATAGAGCTGGGGGTTTTCCTGTTCAGGCTTGGGGATGGAAGTAATGAAGATGATGCTAATATAAATGTTTCTGGTGCCAGGAGCATTTTATTGCTGTAGTATTGCAGTTAAAAACACAGGTTTGGCATCCCTGTGGATTTCAGGGATTCTGACCTGTCTGGTTTGATCCAGCTGGTTTTGTTAAAGGAGGGAAGAGCAGGTTGGAGCTGTTAGAGGTGAGTGTATTAGTTGCTAAGTGAAAGGTTTGTCTGTGGAGCAGCTGGCAAAGCACATGGACACATGCCTTCCCAGTGCTCTTTCACTGGGTACTTTGGGAAAAAATAAGGGTAATTTGAAAATCCCTATTCATTGGGAGTACTGGAGAATAGTCAGTTGTGGTATTCTTTCTAGCCTGGCAAAATATGTCCTTTTGCTGTGCTTAAAGTCAGTGCTATTACAGATAGACAAATCCATCCATTTATCCTGAATTCCCTCTAAACCAGAACTCTTCCAGCAGCACTGTGGCCCCAGGAAGCTGCTGGTGAGTCCAGCGCTGAAGGAAGGAGGTTCAAGAAGGATGTTCAAGCGCTGTCCAAGAAGGATGTCTAAGTTTGGCTGTGTGTGCTTGCTCCAGCAGTCGGGGTGTGCTGCCCCAGGGGGACAGCTCAGCGTGAGCTGAAATGCCCTTTGCCCTCAATTTAATGTGTAGATGCAAAGTAATTGATAAAACTCGCTCAGTGCTGGGGTTGGGGTTAGTTCTGAAAGGGTCTGGGCTTTGGGGAGCAGCAGCAGCAGTTTGAGCTGCACCCAGCTGTCACTGCAGCACCGAATCCCTCAGCAGAAAGTGCCGCTTTCATTGCAGAACAGAATAAACTGAATTACCCACTGAAACGGAAAGTGCTCTAAAAATAGCTGGGTGTGGAATTGAAATCTTTGACTCACATTTCCCACCTTGGAAACTTGTTCGTGTTCTTCTCCGCAAAGCAGAACGGCCCGACTGCACTGACCCTTCTGGTTTTCGTCGGGGTTTTCACTTGCCTGCCTCTGCTTTTCCTGATTGGAAAAACTCTTCTGTTAGCTCTTAAATCTCGCAAGTGAGTAGAAGAAGGCGGGGAATGGGCCCGGCTGGCTGTGCAGTCCCCGCAGGAAGGGCGCGCTCACCTCTGGATCCGCAGGGGTTAACGCCTTGGCAAACACGGAGATATTTTCCAGAGCAGCTCCGAGCTCACAGCTCACAGCTGCGGCCATTTTTCCACCACGAAAATTCTAGCACTACATCTTACGTGTGTCAGCTTGAAAGCCAGACTTCCTCTGTTTGCCCTTCAGCATTCCAGCCCTGACAACTCCGGGGCATGCCATGCAGGGAGAGCGGCACAAGGCGTTTTCCAGGGGCAGCTCCGGCGGCAGCGACGAGGAGCGTTTCCCTGCCAGCCTGGTGCTGTTCTTTGTGTGTGTTAGGGAAGGATTTGATCTCTGTACGCTGATTTTGGGCAAGGGAGAAACTGTTTTCCATCTGCGTTAAAGTTACTCAAGCAGCTGCCATTTTTTTATTGGAGGGGGAGTGTGAGTCCCTGGGCCCCTGCTCCAGGAGGAGTTGGCAGGCAGCTCCTGGAGCAGTAAAATGACACCATGCTTCTCCTCCATTTTCTAATGAAATCTGCAGAGTGGGAAAGCAACACAAGTTGGAAGCGTCTTTCTTTGGAATCTCTCTGTAAACTGTAACTCCACCATCCCCTGCTCTGAGGGTTTGCAGCAGGTTTGTTCTTTATGAAAATCTGTCATTTTTAATACTCATTTCTGTAAACTTGCTGTTCCTAGTCAAGTTAATTAACTGTGATAAACTGTAGGTCTGTTAGTATTGTATTTCTGCATTAATAAGATTCAAAATAAAATGCTGGTATGCAGAACGAACTTTTATTAACAAGTTACTTTTTTAGAGCAAATTAAAATATTAAGATGACAGTTTAGATGTGTTGGAATTTGTAGTAGCCATATTGGAATATTAATGTTATTTAGCCTTCTGAGAAGTTGTGGAGCAGAAAATGTTGGACAGGATAAATTGTAAAGCTTAAAACTTACTCTGTGGTTCTGAGGGAGCGAAGGCAAGGGGATTCTGTGTGCTTTGGATAATTTTAGTTTAAAATTAGCATACGAATGTGGACTCTGCCTATTCTACAGTCTAACCCGGGGACCTGCAGTTTGCTCTTTAGTTTGCTGATCATAGTAGACAGAATTGCTACATTTGCTAAGGAAATGATGCTTAGAATATATGAGACATTTAATATTCTTGAAGTGTTAGAGCAGTGCTGCTGGTGCTGTGCCTTGGGGCTGGCTGGGCAGCGAGCACCTTGTTTATTTGTTGCACTCCTTGATAGTCAGAAGCGATTTGAGTTCCTGCAGGTCCCTGGGGTCTGTTCTAACACACTGGGTCTTGAAGGGGCTTTAATTAGGAAAGTAAAGTGTTGGGACTGCCGTGAGTGTGCTGCTGGCAGCTCTGTCAGGGTGTCCAGGGAATGTCAGATGGAAATTATTTCACCTTATCCCAGAAGAGCAGTTGTGGGGCAGTGGAAGTGACAGGGAAGAAGTGACTCCGTGAGCACATTACCAGGTGCTCTATGTTGTATTAAAACCTCCTCAAGTGAGGGGGATTTGTATTTTCTGCTTAAGCTGACAGTAAAAAAAAAAAAGGCTTAAAAGAGGTATTCTGAAGGAGTGTGTGGCTCCAGGCTCCAGGACTGCTCTGTTGGCTGGATGGGACACAGGAGGGAGGTTCTGTGTGTCGCTGTCAGCACAGCTCAGCTCCAGGCTGGGAAGGGTCACTCATGGAGTCAGCTGAAGCAAGCAGCACTGGGAGAGTGCCAAAAGTTAAGGTTTGGGCAGTGGTTACACAGATTGTGGAGTGTGAATAAATGTGTTTAATTTCAGAACTTTTTGCAGTACCTATACCAGAGAGAAGAGCAAAGTGCTTCTGCATTAAATTGTCAACAAAGTCACAGCAAATTGTTTACATAG
Organism: Pyrocephalus nanus; assembly: GCA_038380795.1. Taxonomy (NCBI): domain Eukaryota; kingdom Metazoa; phylum Chordata; class Aves; order Passeriformes; family Tyrannidae; genus Pyrocephalus; species Pyrocephalus nanus. Next base: position 15,822,802 of record CM076276.1, read on the forward strand.
CACGCCCCACAGCCCTGGGCTTACTCACTCTCATTTTATTTTTAAAGCAAGAGATTTTAAAAGGAGCAAATGAAGCAGGTATGTTTAAGACTACACTGTATTTGTGTGGTTCAGTTTTGATCATAATTTGTTAGCACATTATGTGCATCAGAACACCATTCAAGGAATCAGTTATCCCCCGTTAATATAGGGAACAGCTTAAATTGAGGGAATCTGGGGTGATGTTGGTGATCTTTATCAACTTCCCAGTTCATCTAATAGCTTTTGAATCCCTTCTGTTCCCTGTGTCTGTACATTAAGCTGACTTATGTCCTGGCCATTCCTGTCTGCAATTTGGTCCCTCTCCAGTCAGCTGTGAAATGGGAGAGCTGTGCCCAGAGGGATGTGGGGACTGTGGGGGGAGCTGGGTGCTCCTCACCCTGAGACCTCTGCCCACCCTTGTCTGCCCACCTGAATGTCAAACAAGGAGGTTCTTTCCTGCTTTCCTTAAGCAGCCTAAATAAAATAATCCGTTAAAACACAACCCGGATGCTGATTCTTCTGTGACTTTTTTTTTTGTATTGTTCTAAAGGACTTCTAGTTTGTGCTTTTAATAATATGAATTTGTATACTGAAGTAAAAATAAACTGAAATTATAGTCATAACAGCACTGACAACATTCAAATTGATTCTTTAAATAAAAGCTTGAGTTTGTTTTCATTTATTTTTTATGTTATATTCCCATGAATCTGTTTCTGAAAAGTCAGTGATAAAGTGGTCTTTCAACAAATTCAAAAAAGTTTTAAAGGCCCCTGAAAACTACATTTTCAGTCATGTAGCAACAACATTCTTAGTGCTGAGGGAGGTCGTGATTGAGTCTTGAGGTATCTCAGGAAGTTCCACAGTAAAGACTAACACATTTTATGGATATCCAGGAAATTTGAAAAGTACATTAACATATCAGTAAGGAGGGATGGAGTAAAGTTTGCTGTGCTGGCTGGGGATGATGGCAGTGGCAGCAGGGCACACAACATAGCTTCCTCCCTGGTGAGCTGGTTTACTCACCAGTTCCTCCACCTGCCCCATACTTCCCCCTCTGCTGTTGTGCTGCTGGGGCAGGGTGTGGAGCTGAGGGTGGTGTGGGTTTCCCTGGATCCAGCAGCTGGGTTTGGTGCTGCCTCACTGTGACCTCTGCAGCTGATGTGACCTTGCCCTCGCCTGGCCGGGGCCGTGCTGTTGGCACTGAGATAATTTGCAGTTGCAGTTGCACATTTGGCATTTTCCCAGTGCCAGTCCCATCCTGCCAGGCTGTGTGTGGTGTTGCCTGTGCTGGCACCAGGGACTTGAGGGCATTGGTGTCTTCCCCTTTGGATATTGGGGTCGATAAAGCAGGGAAGTCCTGGCAACAGGTGCTGTAGGTCCTGTTCACCCCTTGTTCTTCTTGGGCCAGGCCAGGGTGATTCTCTGTACATGACACTGAAAATCTAACTCCAGTGGGAAGCTTAATTTTTTAGTGCTTAGGTAGTTTTCTAAATGAAAGTTAAATGCTGTGATAAACTGCATAATGCTGGTGTGTCAGCAAAAAGCCGTAGAAAGCTGGTTAGTAGTAGTTTACTGTAACTGATGATGCTAGGAGTGATAGCAAGGCATATTCCTGCTCCCAGATCTGTGCCATGAAAGTCTGTGATTGTGGAATAACAGAGCTTTTCCTGGGGAATGAGTTATAGCTTGAATAGGAAGAAATGCTGCCCCTGCATCATACATAAACACCTCTGAGTATTGACTCAGTCTTTGATTTTTTTCAAGTTGCTGTTTGTATGAATAACTTTGTCCCACTTTCTTTTTCCTGGGGGTGGGGGTAGTGCCAGAACAAACCAAGACAAGTGTAAGCCAGCCTCAGCCTGTCACCTCCAACGGCACTTCCACAGGAACCAGCACTACTAATAATGCCAAGCGGGCCCCAGCCAGCAGCCAGCAGCAGCCCTTGCCTCGATACCCTCCTCGGGAAGTACCACCGCGATTCCGACACCAGGAACAGAAGCAGCTTCTGAAACGAGGGCAGCAGTTACCAGTGATAGCTGCAAACCTGGGATCCACTCCCAAAGTGTTGAACGGCCAGTCAGGAGGCAGCACTGTCACCAGTAACCAGCCCGTGACCAACGGAGAAGTGCCCAACAGCAGCAAAAAACAGCCAGGTGAGGGCAGGCACCTTGTTTTCCCTGAACTAAAACCGAATGTTGTAAATTCCATTACCAGTGTAATATTTGAGCCAATGTTATTTAAGCTTTCACAGTAAGCTGAAGCATGAGGAGACACTTTCCTGTGCTGTAGTCTGCTGTTGACCACGGCAGGATGGTATTGGCCTCATTGTGCAAGTTCCGTACTGACACCTCAGCCTGTCTCAGTGGCTTCTTGTTGCCAGTGGTGTGTGACAGACAGGGCAGGTTTGGAACAGGTGGTGATTGCAATATGACCACGGCTGTGCTCCACATTCCAGGCTGTGTCCTGATCACTGACCCAAGTGTGGTCGTGGTACAAAGCACCTTTTTTGTGTCCAGTTTTGATAGACAGATCTCACAAGCAGGGGCCTTTAGGACCCTTTCCAGAGAGGGGCTCATCCCACAGTGTGGGCAGCAGGTGAGGGGGACATTCTGCAGTGCTGCCTCCAGCTCTGGGGTCCCCAGCACAGGAAGGACATGGAACTGTTGGGGCGAGTCCAGAGGTGGCTGTGGAGGTGATTAGGGGGATGGAGCACTGAGAGTTGGGATTGTTCAGCCTGGACAGGAGACGCTTTGGGGTGACTTTAATTACAGCCTTCCAGGACCTAAAGTGAGCCAAGACAAGAAAGATGGAGAGAGACTATTTACAAGTGACAGGACAAAGGGGACTGGCTTCCCATTGCCAGAGGGTGGGATTAAATGGGGTATTGGGAAGAAATCCTTCCCTATGGGGATGGTGAGGCCCTGGCACAGGGTGCCCAGAGAAGCTGTGGCTGCCCCAGCCCTGCAAGTGTCCAAGGCCAGGCTGGACGGGGCTTGGAGCACCCTGGGCTGGTGGAAGGTGTCCCTGCCATGGCAGGGGTGGCACTGGATGGGCTACAAGGTCCCTCCCAACCCACACCATTCTGGGATTCTGAAAAACACCTCCAGACTTTTCTTTATTTTTTAACTTCATGCCTACAGATCCAGACAGGGTATGGCTTGTTTAGGAGATCAGAATTGATTTTTGTTGTTAGGTCAGGTTTTTTCTCTGTTTACCCACCTGAAGCTTGATTGCCCTACAAAATGGATCCACTTTATTCCTATTTAAGTGTAGTTATCCTTTGTTATTTTAGCTTGTTATGCATCTCTGCAAACGTAGAGATCCTTTTAAGACAGGTAAACTTACCTGTTACACCTGCATGATGTGCTGTTCAGTGACTGCAGTAGTGTGCAGTTCAGTTAATTTTCCAGGACATTAATGCAGTATATTTTTGGCTGGAAAAAAGTAACCTTCTGTAAAGGGTCTAGCTTTGAAAAGGGATTTGGTATTAGTGCATGCTAATACTTAATATGTTGGACAAATACTATCTTATTTTTATAATTGTATTTATATTTTGATGTGCACATAGCAGTGATGATGTAATTTGTTTCCACAAATAGTTTCTTCTGAGACTTTACTAAATTCCCAGTGTTTCTCAAAATTAGTGTTTTATAGACCACAAAGAATGTGACTCCTAGCCCCTTCAGTTAAAAAAAAAAGTCAAAAAAGCCCCTGAAGATAGCCTTGATATTTCAAGTCTGAGTTGAATTTTGAGCTGTTCTGATTACTGCATCTTGAAGAAGCAATATTTAAAGTGAAAGCAATCAAAGCATTGGCAGCAGTTCATCCATGTTTCTTGGGGGATGTTTACCCTATTACTTTCCAGTATTATTTCTGTAACATCCTGATAGAACTCTTTACCATTGCAGTAAGTAATTTTAAGTAGTTAATTTTTTTGCCTCACCTGTGTAATGTTGTTCCTGCCCACAGCCAGGTTTGAAGTCACCTTTCATGTACTGGGTTGCTTCTAAGATGACACTTTTTCTGCAGCATGTATCCCCTGCTGGTCAGGTTGTATGATCACAAGTGGTGATTTAAAATAAAATTTGCATGTAAACTAGCTTAAGTATTCCTGTTTATACAACCCATGAGACCTCCTAGTTGTATCCAGAGGATTTGTGTGCTGTCCTCCATTGCACTCCTCCTGTGAACACCAGCCTGGTATTTAATGAGCTGGGTTCTCCTTTGTGTGCTGCATTCTTCCCAGTTTTGCTCAGTTTTCCTTGGATTCCTGCTGGTGTGGCTGGGCACTGCCAGCATGTCCCAGTGCTGTACTGGTGTCTGGGGCAGCTGCCTCACTGGGAGCAGTTCTGTGGTCTGAATAATACCTGAATTATTTGAGTAGTATATCTGGTACCACCCAGCTGGTTCCAGAGGGGTCCTGAGAGCCTTCAGGGGAGAGAACAGTTGGCCAGATCACTCTCCCACCTTAAGAAAATGTCTGTGTGACCTGCAGCATCCTGTCAGCTTTGTCCCTGTGTGCTCTGCTCCTGGTGTTCCCTGTGTCCCAGGAAAACTCCTCAGAACCACTGTCGAGGTTGGGCAGCCAGAATCACCTTTCTTGGAGCCACTTTGTGTGCTTGGAAGGTCTCTTTCCCTGAAACAGCCAGGAAGAATGTCTGGTTTGGATGTGTTATGCTCTTTCAGAAACACAGACAGGATGACAGTGTGAAGGCAAGCAGTTCTTCCGTGCTGGATTTTTGTCCTGGTTTCAAGCTCTTGTCTGATGAGTTGCCAGTGAGGTGAGGTGGCCGTGCAGCAGCAGCCAAGAGTGGCCCAGTGTCTTCTGACACCTTTGTATCTGGAAGGAAATGCTGTTGTCATTTGCCTATCTCCATCTCACTCACTCTCCTAGTTCCTCTTTTGGCTTCCAACAGCAATTCCAGGGACTTGCTGTGGTGTTACCTCTGAAATCAAAAATCTCATGAAATTTGACACATCTGCAGATCCCTTCCCTATCCTTGACAGGATATCCATGGACATAGGGTTAAATTTGATACTTACCAGAATAACTTCTTGACTTTTGTTTTAAAACATTATTTAATGGCTACTGGAATTGATGTGTCTTTCAGGGCTACAAGAAAAACTGTGGTGTTGAAGGTGTTGAAGTCAGGATTGTGGGAATTGGGAATGGCTGTGGTTGCTTTATGTGTCATTCCTGAAAAGTTCTCTCCCCAATTCCAGCTGAGGTTGGAATGATTTGGTAGTGATTTGTAAAAGTCAGGGAACACGGGTACTGCTGACTTCAAAATCTCTAGTTTCCCTGGCCACACTGAGTTTTTCTGTCTTTCATATTGGGGAATTTTTTTAATTATAAAGTGGTCAAAACCCCATCTCTTTACTTGTGTTTTGTGTGCAAAATCATCTCCTCTTTGGAAAATGAACATGCTTTGTTTAGAAGTGAAGCTGAAGAAGGGATAGTTCTGTGAGTTCTTTGTTTTTCTGCTGGTTTTAGGACATTGGGCGTATCTTTTTAGTAAAGACACATAAGTGAAGCTCATGCTGTGTAGTGCTCCTGAAACAAATCCAGGCTTGTGCCAAGCTGGTTATTTTAAGAACTCTGCCCAAGTAGCTCATTATCAGGACACTTTCATACCCAGTTCAGTCACTGGCCTCACTGATGCTCCCCATGTGCAGACTTCCCACAGAAGGAAGGGTCGATCACTGCCCTGGTGTTTGCTCACCTCTGCTTTGGAACACGTCGGAGTGGCCAGCTGGTTATTCCACAGTGAAGTGATTTATATAATGAACTAAAATAATAGCCAGCAGTAGTTGCTTACAACTGTGGGACAGAGCAGAACAGGAGAGCACCTCTGGGCTCCTGGTGTGGCTCCAGTTTGGGTTCCTCCCATCTCCCTTTATCCCAGTGCATCCCGCAGCAGAGCCACGAAGCTGTGTCCCAGACACAGCCTTTGGGAACAAAAGATTCCTCCTTTAACTTGGAGGAGCTTCTTGGCTGTTGTAGGAGTCTGGGAAGAGGGGAGCAGTTAGGTTTTGTCCTTAGTTGTGATGGAGGCTGAGTCAATTTGGGAAACGTTGCCTTAAATGTAACAGTTACGGTCTCCAGCTGTAAAATCTGTGAGTTTGGAACATGAACTTTGATTCTGTGTAGTGCCTGTGGGACACAGAGGAGGAGGGGGCTGTAAAAGAGGGCAAATGACAGTTATACACGTGCTTAGGTTAAATCAGAGTTAGGCCATACTCAGATATTGCTGTTTGCTCAGTCAGACAGCACAGTACTGACTTTGAGGCACAGCAAATATACTGTTCAGAGAGGAACTGCTGAAGTTTCAGGGCTGACCTCTCAACTTCTGAGTCAGTACAGTCCAAAATGAAGTGATTTTGGTTTCTTTGACTATAAATTCTTCCTCTTTTTTATGTAAATCAAACTTTTAAGGACATGCTAAATTGATCCATTAGCTGCCAAATGTGTAACAAGGAGCTAGTAGTGGAAATGTGTCCCGAAAGCAGCTGAATTGCTAGTGCAGAAATCCCCAGGGTGGGTTTGCTGTCAGTGTCTCTGCTCAGGGAGGTGATCAGAGCAGCTGGCTCTGAGAGAAACCCGTCCTGGAAGAGGGGGCTAAAGCCTGGGTTTACAGCAGTGAGTGGTTTGGGGACTGTTCTCTCGTTTACTGAAGTTAACACTTCTGTGATTTTCTTGCTTTTTTTTTTGTAGGCATGCCTCCCATTCGGGACTTGGTGAGCCACTCCCCTAACCAGTCAGGTTAGCTACTTCCATCTCACCTGCTTTTACACTACCATGTTTGTAGTAGTTACATGTTTCACACAATTTTGTCTGGTTTTTTTTTTTTTTATTATTATTTTTTATTCTTTGGCTTACATTTTTCAGTAGCATGTGCTGTGTGAATGACTTCAGTATGCTTTCTCTGTGCCATTGCATACTAATTTGGTTTAACATTTTTTATTTTCTAATTTAGCCAGAATTCATACTAAAAGCTTTTGGCACCTTAGCTTTAAAACACTAAGTGGGGTTGTTTTACATTTATGCTTACATGTTAAATTACCTCTCTGTGGTATTAAATTGAATAATCTGTGCAAGCCCGTGCTTTCTATCAGAAACGTGTCGCAGCACTGTGGAGGAAATCATGTCTTCATTGCTCACTAAAAGCTCAGAAGTTTGTTTACTAAAATGCATTTGTTCATAAGGCCCAAAGGCACAGTGTAGTATTGACAGTCTGGGGGTGCCAGGTGTACTGGAGCAGGAAAAGGAGGCAGAAGGAGCAAGATCCAGGTATTTCCATATTTACACTTCTCAATCCTTCTGTTTATTTTAGCCCATGTGATGGTACTTTAAAACAAACAAACTGCTTTTGTAAATACATACAGTTTCCTGCAAACATTTCCTGCAGAATAACTCATAGCCAGAAAACATTACACTACAGATTATTGCAAAGCATTAAATTACAACCAAGATTATTGAAAACAGTCCTAACAGATTACAGAATTTTAAGGAACTCAAGTTTGTGTAAATGTTTTGTCCAGGATTTAAGCAGCAAAAGTTCAGTTGCAACTTCAAATAGTTTTGGGAAGAAAAGTGAGAGTAGGCTGTTGTGGCTGCTTGTGCTGTGCACCAAATGCAGTATATTGTCAGCTGTTGTGTTTCAGTTTTGGGGGTGTTTTTCTGGCCTAATGCCTGCTTGTTCAGTATTTGTATCCTTAAACGCCGAAGTTCATGGGTTGAGGAAATTCTGATAGGAATGTTCCAGAACAGTGGCTTGTACCAAACCTCACTAACACATCTTTGTGTCCAGGAGAAAGACTGTTGGTCAAAGTAGTTTTGTATGCAATAGGAGGAGAGTCTGGCTGAGTGGAAGCTAATGATGTTGTGGATTGGCTCGGCACAAACTGCATCACAGTTAAATTAGGGAAATAGAATTGTAATAAATACCAGCTTTCTTTATGTATTCTGCTGCTGTGCAAATTAGGGTTTGTTTTACCATTTTCCCCAGCTTGTAGTCACAACCTGTATGTGTCCACGCTTAATTCAGGCTGTTTGCCATCTGTGTGCCTTCGTGTTGCTTTGGAAAGGGATGATGTTTGTGTAATCAGGGTGCTGTTCTGTGCTGTTGGTTCTCTCTCTCCCAGGGGTGCAGACAACTCTTTGATCAGTCTCTTAATACAGGTTAAGCGTATTTTTATAAATATCAGGGTGAGAGTTGAAATCTCGAGGTTTGTTGGGCAGTGTTTTTCTGGTAGCACATGAATCAGCAAGTTCTGGGTTCCGTTCTGCTGAATTGCAGGCCTGGGAGCTGCCGAGCAGTGGAACAGAGCTCTGTCTGCTGCAGCAGCTCTTTCCCCTCTCCTGCTGTTCCTCACTGCTGAGCCACCATTCGTTTTTGCACTTACCAGGGGGGCTCACCTTGGTGCCTGGACCCTCCTGGGCTCTCACCAGCCCCATGCTGAGGAGTGGGGGTGGTCCCTGCTCTGTGCTGCTCCAGCTCTTGCACCCAGGGTCTCAGACTAGATTCTTTTTCACTGGATGATGAGTAATATTGATGTTGATTAAAAATTAATTAAAAATGGACTTCTGAAGCAGAACTTCAGATAGGTCTTGTGCTTTTTGTGTCAGGTTGTTGTATAAAAATACCTTGAGTAACGTGTGTATAAGAATCTTATATAATGCCTGTAAGGGGGGAGAAGGTGTGTGTTCTCTGGCTGCTGTCACACAGCAGGTGGTACTGCTCTGCAGTTCCTGTTGGGATTTCTGCCTTTCAGGTTGTCTTTGGTTTTCATATAAGATTGTAGGTTTTTAATATGTATATGTTTCTAGAAAATACTTTGTATGTAGTGATACAGAGTATTTTTTTTTTAATGTTTCTCTGAAAAATAAAAGATCTTTAGGAGTGCTTCTCCAAGCTTTTTGTCAGAGCAGCTCTGCATCCTGGGAGAAGTGTTCTGGGATATGTGTGACAGCGTTTGGGCAGCTGTACTTGGAGCTTTCTCCATCACCTCCTGTGACTCTAGTGCTAACAAAAGCAAAATAATACACAAAATAATTCATGGCTTAGTATATTTATTCTTTTTTTCCTCTTCTGCTTAATGAAGTAATAATGCTAAACTTACAATAATGCTCTTGGACTTTCCTTCTTCCTTTTAGATCTGAACCACAGTGGTCTAGGATCCCATTATGAAAATTCTCACTGGGGACCAGTCTCTTCAAATAGTGACTCCAGCACAAACTGGGATAAAGTTATCGTAGACGGCTCTGACAAAGAAGCATGGCCATCAATCACTGGCAGTGACCCAGAGCTGACTTCAGAATGTATGGACACTGACTCTGCCTCCAGCTCTGGGTCGGAGCGGAACCTCGTTATCATGGCTTCAGGGAGCACAGGCGGAGAAGGCGATGGCATTCGCAATGGCATCGGACATGGGTCTCAGAATAAGTTTGTGGTTGGTAGCAACAGCAATAATGTGGGCAATGGAAGTATTAATGGGCCGTGGGGCTTATCCCATGGATCCATAATAAGCACATGTCAAGTTTCTGTGGATGCTCCTGACAGCAAATCTGAAAGTAGCAACAATAGAATGAATGCTTGGGGCACCATAAACTCTTCATCAAATGGAGGGTTAAATCCAAGCACTTTGAATTCAAATGGCAACCATGGTGCCTGGTCCGTGTTGGAGAACAGTGGACATGCCCTGAAAGGGTCCGTGGGGAGTGGGAGTCCTGGCACAAGCATTCAGTGCAGTACCATAGGTCAGATGGCCAACAGCCAGAGTATTAACTCGAAAGTGGGTGGCTCAGCCCACGGTTCCTGGGGAAGCCTTCAGGAAAGTTGTGATTCTGAATTAAATGGTACAAGGAATGTTTCATTCAGTGGGCAACCTCAAAACCTTAACACTGAAATGAATGGACCAAATAACACTACTAACTTTATGACCTCTAGTTTACCAAACTCTGCTGGTTCGGTGCAGATGAGCGAGCTGCCCAACACTGCAGGGCCCGGGGCCTGGCGCGTGAGCACAATGAATCATTCTCAGATTCAGGCCTCTCCAGTGGCAAACGGCACTTCCATCTCTCACCTGAGCAATGGTGAGGCCAAAACTGGCGGCTCTTACGGTACTACCTGGGGTGCCTATGGTTCCAGTTACTCTGGAGACAAATGTCCAGGCCCAAACAGCCAAGCTAATGGTGACACTGTGAATGCAACTCTAATGCAGCCGGGCGGGAGCGGGCCTGGCAGCACTAACTTTCAAATCAATGGGAATAAAGGAGGAGGGGTGTGGGAGGCAGGGACAGTCAACTCCCAGAGCGTGCCGTGGGGAAGCGGGAACGGTGCGAGTGCTGGCGGGAGCAGAAGAGGATGGGGCAGCCCTGCACAAAGCACTGGCACTAACATTTCCATCGGGGAATGGAGCAAACTGCCTAGTAATCAGCATTCCAATGAAAGTGTGAATGGAAACAGCAGGAAGTTTACAAATGGATGGAAGTCTACTGAGGAGGAGGATCTTAACAGCCAGAGTTCTGCTGCTTCCCAGATGGCTGAGCAGAACAGCACGTGGGCCAAAACAGGGACGGGGGACAGCGAGGGGAGCTCGGAGAGCACTGGGTGCCATGAGGACAGAGGAGCTGCAGAAGGCCAGAACCGAGAGAGGAGGAAGGTTGACCAGCACACGTTACTCCAAAGCATAGTGAACAGAACTGACTTAGATCCACGTGTCCTCTCCAACTCTGGCTGGGGACAGACTCCAATCAAACAGAACACTGCCTGGGATACTGAAACGTCACCGAGGGGTGAAAGAAAAACTGACAATGGGACAGAGGCCTGGGGGGGCTCTGTGACACAGACTTCCAGCTCAGGGGGGTGTGTGGATAGACCTAGCCCTAATAATAACGATACCTCATCTGTATCGGGGTGGGGAGATCCAAAGTCTGCTACAAGGTGGGGAGACTCCAAAGGGTCAAACAGCCAAGGGGGGTGGGAAGAAGATTCTGCTGCTACAGTAATGGTCAAGAGCAATCAATCATGGGGAAGTGGCAAAGAGGAGAAGTCATCCTGGAATGACGCACCGAAGATGAAGCAGGGATGGGGAGATGGACAGAAGGCCAGCCAGGGTTGGGCAGTGTCTGCCAATGATAGCTGGGGAGAAAATTCCAGAAGTAACCATTGGGGTGAGGCAAAGAAATCCAGTTCTGGAGGTAGCAACAGCGACAGGTCGGTGTCTGGTTGGAATGAGCCAGGTAAATCGAATTCTGTTACTTGGGGAGGTAATAATGCAAACCCAAACAACTCTTCAGGATGGGATGAGCCTGCAAAGTCTAATCAGAACCAGGGCTGGGGAGACCCTCCGAAATCCAATCAACCTCAAGTCTGGGGGGACTCATCAAAGCCAGTCAACTCTCCTGAATGGAACAAACAAGATGTTGGCTCTTGGGGAGCCCCGTCTGCCACGAACAAACCCCCTGGGTCGGGCTGGCTCGGGGGGCCGATGCCAGCCCCGGCAAAGGAGGAAGAGCCCACGGGCTGGGAGGAGCCATCCCCTGAATCCATACGCCGGAAGATGGAGATTGATGATGGAACTTCTGCTTGGGGTGATCCAAGCAAATACAACTACAAAAATGTGAATATGTGGAATAAAAATGTCCCAAACAGTAGCAGCAGTTCAGACCAGCAAGCACAGGTACATCCGCAGCTACTGTCTTCAAGTGCCATGACTAGCAAGGAGAGCAGTTCGGGTTCTGGTAAGCCTGGCTTTTATCCAGATTTATGTTTTCTGATGATTATAAAGCAATTTTTTATTCTTGCTTCATAGAACAATGGAAAGGTTCAGTGCAGAGAACAAAGGGTGCTGATGAAGTACAGTTTTTATGTATTAAAAAAATGAACAGCAGGGCTCATAGAGGTTTGATGGTTTTGTACAGATTGGAAGATGTGCTCTAGTTTCAAATAGCTGCAGTAATAAGGACTAGACAGCTCTGTTTGAGTTCTGGGGAGAGGGCACATGGAGAAAATATTAAAAATAGTATCTGAGGAGTGAAACTCTTTTTCTAAATTATTCTAAAACAGTTAAAACTTAATATTGCAAATGAGCCCTTCCCCAAAAAAGTGTTGAGCTGCTACAAGACAGAATGAAGGATGCTGGGTTTATAGAGACTCAGGATCAGACTTTCTGGTCTTGCAGTTTTGTGAGCAGTGAAGAACAGTTTTGGAGAGGAGCTTACATGGTGTTTAGGAAGTATCCTGTGCTCTGTCTCTTTTTCAAGTGCAGAGAGGGGTCACTTATGTGAAATGAGCAGCTCTTAGGAGCTTAATGGCTTAAAAATTTGTAATATTGAAATGGGATTCTTTAGATAAGAAATTTGTGTTTCTTTGATTACTTTTATTACTTTTATTTATGGAACAGCTTGCAGTTGTAATAATGGCCCTCACACAAAATGGAAATGTATGCTCTTGTGCTTTTTATTGTATGTTATGGATCTAGGAAAAGCAAAACACTCGAGTCTCTTTAGGTAGCTTTTAAATCCTGTTCCAAACCATGCCAATAACTCCCCCTGCTTTGCAAAGGTTGGGGAGAGCCTTCTACTCCAGCCACTACTGTAGATAACGGAACTTCAGCGTGGGGTAAGCCCATGGACACTGGTACGAGCTGGGGAGAGCCTGTCAGCGATGCAGGAGGCACCTCTGGCTGGGGAAACGCTCCTCTTGGGCAACAGCCTCCAAATAAACCTGGTGAGTGCTCTCTGTGTCACCCTGAACCAGTGTGTTTGAGCAAGGGGAAGTCCCTCTGTGGAAGCTGCATGTTTTGGAGGGTGTTTACCTTGTAGTCAGCATCAAGCTGTGTTTGGTGTGACGGGCAGCAGCTGCCACTGAAATGTTTATGTGCTGGGTTTTTTTCACAACCAGGGCCTAAATCTATGCAAGATAGTTGGTGTGGAGATGATATGCCATTGACAGGCAGTCGTCAGACCAGCTGGGAGGAAGAGGAGGATGTCGAGATTGGAATGTGGAACAGCAGTTCCTCACAAGAAGCCAACCCATCGTTAAACTGGCCACCCTACATGAAAAAAATGCCCACAAAGGTAAGGAGCAGCTCGGGGCAAAGCTTGGTGTCATTTCTGAAAGCTAAGTCAGAAGGGATTCCTGCATGACTGTAGCACTGCTGCGCTTTAATTTTCATTCTTCACACTTTGTGATATAATTGAAGCAGTTAGTTGTAAATACCTGAGTTTCACAGAAATTCCTTTCTGTTTTTAAGGGAATAATGAAAGGTGGAAATAAGCAAGATGAAACATGGATCAATCCATTCATTAAGCAATTCACAAATCTCAGTTTTTCAGTAAGTATTTGTCTTTGTCTGGCTTTGCTGCCTTCCCACAGGGCTGGTTACCATGTACAGACTTTGAAATGCTCGGTGTTCATCTTCATCATGGTTTTCTTTTTACTTGTGTTTGTCTCCCCTCTGTCACCCCTCCCTTTTCTTTGCATTCTCATTGCAAAAAGAGCTCCTTGTTGATGAAAAGTGGTTTTGTAACCACTACCCAAGTGTTCATCCCATAATCTGTTGCTTTACTCCTTGTTACGTGGGAGTTTTAGTGAGAGAACCTGTTCTCACTTGGATAGCAACTAAAGGGAGAAAATCTTTTAACATAGCATCTGATTGTCTTGATTTTTCTCTCTTGCAGGTTTGAATTGAAATAGTATATAAGAATCTTTGTTTTAGCTCTTAAAAGTACTATTATTAAATAATTGCGATTCATTTTATTACTTCAGAGAGAATCACCAGAAGAAACCATACAGAGCAATAAGATGGACATGTCTGGAGGTAAGAACAGCAGAACCAAGCTGGGCTTTATTGCTCTTCTTCCAGGTTCTCTTTCACCTTACATCATTCTGTAAATTACTTTTTAAAAATTATATATAATGTATATAAAGCTGTATATAGTTAAGTATATATTTCCCTTAAGAAAAGGAATGCTCTTGTAGAGAAAAATGTTTGTGTGTGTGTGAGTAATGTTGCACACCTGCATCACCTGGTTGCTATAGGAATATTAGCCATATATCAAGCCAAGCTTATATATATTTATATATGTTAAACTGACATGAGAGAATGTTTTCAGGGCACAGTGGGTTTGTTTCTTGTAATACAAATATCTTGATTGCCCTCTGGGCACTTCACTGGGTATAAACAGAAATGTTCCAAATCCCAAACTGACTCGTTGGGTTCATTCTTGGAAACACGTGTTGAGTTCTGAGAACTACATTAATACTGCATGATTATTTTAGAAACATTTAAAATTACTTAGAAGCAGTTATATTTTGTTTGAATCCATTGACTGTTACAATTCCTTTAGCAAATAAAAAATAGTACGATTCTGTAATACATTGATAACAATATACTATGATGATAGAATGTTTAAGTAAAAGTAATTGTAGCATTGTAGTTTTTATTGTAGTTACTCTTTTTTATTCCACTTTAAAATTGGTTATTTTCACTTTGAGGCTACTAGTCTTTTGTGTAAAGAAACTGTTCATTGAGTTTTAGATTTTAATATTAATGGCAAGCCTGATACTTAAATTATTTCACATTTAAACAATTACATGTTCTTGGCTTTAAGAGGAAAACAGGCTAATATTTGCATGAACCCTTGAAAAATCATGGTGCTGATTCCATGTTTCCAGTTGTCTGTAGCCATTGATACCCAAGGTTTTCTTTCCCTTTTCAGTAAAGCCCAGAGAGTTCAAAGCTAAGCTGATGCTTCTTTTGTGAGTCTCTTGCCCAGGAGCAGTGTTGGTTCAGGTCTTCATGAGCACAAGCTGCTTGTGGTGTAGCTGCAGCCTGAAGGACACCTGAGTGCTGCAGCCACTGTCTCGTGCCCACAGGGTTACTGCAGGATAAGCGGATGGAGATGGACAAGCACGGCCTCGGCGTTGGAGATTACAATCGTGTGGTTGGAAAAGGCCCTGGTTCTCGTCCCCAAATTCCCAAAGAGTCTTCCATGGATCGCGGTCCTTACTTCGATAAGGTCAGTGCAGTCTCACTGGTGGAGCTCTCTGAGCTCTCTGGCTCTGTGTTCTGAGCAGTTAGCTGTGTGCTCCTCAGCTGTCTGCAGGTAGTGTAGAGGGGAGCGAGGGCTTTCTGGTTAATCCACGAGATATGAACTGTTCTTTTTAACTCACTGATATACAATGCTAAGCACTTTCTGTAGCCCTTTGCGGTGCCAATGACTAACCTGATCTCTTTTGTTTTCTGCCTATTTCCTGCTGGTGCTGGACTATCCTGTGACTCTTCCCTTCTGCTCCTGGCAATGGTTTCTCCCTTCTGCTTGCTTGCTGGCTGGTTGTTGCGCCTCGGTTTGTCTGTCCCATCAGGATGGCATTGTAGCAGACGAGTCCCAAAACATGCAGTTTATGTCCAATCAAAACATGAAGCTTCCCCCTTCAAATAATGCACTACCTAACCAAGCCCTGGGCTCCCTAGCAGGGCTGGGTATGCAAAACTTGAATTCTGTTAGACAGGTAAGGCTGTGTGCATATCCTTGGCATGTTACTTGACAGCATTTAATGCCTTTTGATATAACGTTGTAGCTGCCTATGTGATTGATACGTGTTTAACTTGTAACTGAAATGAGTGGGGTGGGAGAAGCAGCAGAACCTTTATTGTCACTGACTGTCCATCCTTTCTCCAGAATGGCAATCCCAGTGTGTTTGGTGTTGGGAATATAGCAGCACAGCCCAGGAGCATGCAGCAGCCTCCAGCACAACCTCTTAATTCATCTCAGCCTAATCCACGTGCTCAAGTGCCTCCTCCATTACTATCCCCTCAGGTAATTGAGTACAGAAAGCATTCTGTGTATAGGCTACCTGAATGCTGCTTCGGAAAATTGTCCCTTGTTTGGTGGTGTTGCTCATGTTTATTCTGTAAATATTTGGGAACATATTTGGCTTGATAAGTATTTTAGAAACCAAGCAGCTGTTGTTATAATATTCTCCATATTCTGGGCTAAGTGATTGCCTGTTACAGTCAGTCACTCTCGGTCCTGGTCTGTTCTGCAGGTTCCAGTATCATTACTGAAGTATGCACCAAACAACGGTGGCCTGAGCCCACTTTTTGGCCCACAACAGGTAGCCATGTTGAATCAACTGTCCCAGTTAAACCAGCTTTCTCAGATCTCCCAGTTACAGGTAAGCTGCCCAGCTGGTCGCTCGGTGTTGTGTGTGAGTGAGGGGAGCCCGGCGTGGGCTGGGCCTGTTCCTAAACCCGCGCGCACCACATGTCTCGCAGCGGCTGTTGGCTCAGCAGCAAAAGGCGCAGACTCAAAGGAGCATGCCTTCGGGGGGTCGGCAGCAGCAGGAGCAGCAGGTAAACAAACACCTTTATTTTAACTTCTCAAACTCTCTTCACAACTGTGTTTCATGCTGAGCTACGTTTCTTGCTGTGAATTGTGTTGAGGTGTGAAGGAGTGAGTTGGGTTCGACGGGCTCTAAAGGAGGGACTCGGTGCTGGGGTTTGGCTGTGCGGGAGGCACGGAGCACAGAGATGCATTTCATTCTCTTTCTTTAAATGTGGAAAAGCTTTTGCCCATTGATATTGTAACTGCTCTGTTTTTTTAAGGGTCGATCTCTTAGTATGCAGCAACAGATGATGCAACAGTCCCGTCAGCTTGATCCAAACCTGTTAATGAAGCAGCAAACTCCACCCTCTCAACAGCAGTCACTCCATCAGCCCTCCATGAAATCCTTCCTTGAGAATGTCATACCCCACGCTACTCCTGAGCTGCAGAAAGGGCCATCACCAATCAATGCATTCAGCAGCTTCCCTATAGGTGGGTCTCCTGCAGTCAGTCAGTGCTTGTGTGACACAGACCCTACATTTCCCCTTGCCTGCCTCCTGAAACAGTGACTGTAATCCAGTCAGCACTTCCATTTTAGTGGAAGTACTAATTCTTTGTGGGGCTTGCCTTGTTCACCAAGGAGCTTTTCCCCACGTACTCTCATTCCCAGTGACTGTCTCGCAGTGCTGAATGCTGTACAGTCCTAGGGAATGGCTGACTCTTTTAGTGCTTCTTTTATCCCATGGGTCCCTTGGGATCAAAGTTGTACAAAGTCCTGGTTCCTGGAGCTAAAAAACTTTTAGAAGTATAATCCATTCAAAGAATCCATTGATGTAGCCACATCTCTTTGGATTTCCACTATGATTTCCAATGACTAGAATTGCACAGGTAAACTGTCAGTTTGCCTGTTAGTGGTTTTTCCTACGAAAAAAACATTTGAATCTGCATTTTTAAAGAATGGTTGTCTCATTTCAGGCAAAATGTCTGAACATTTATAAATACAAACATCTCCTGTTTCTTTCTCCCTATGTTTCCAGGCTTCTGTCCAATTTCTACTTCAGAAATTTCAGGCTTGTATATTTTCTCCTTTCTTTAGGTCCCTTTTTGATGCTATATTACACTTACCACAAGTATTTACCATTTACCTCAGTTTCCTACCCCCATTTTTTTCCTCCCCTTCAGTTTTGCTTTTCTTCTGGCTTATTCTAGTTGGGTCTTTTCTGTTGGGCTGGTTTCCTTTGCATCCCCATTGCCCTTTGCAGAGAAGTTTGTTTCCTAGGGCCTGCAGCTGACATCCCTGTGCTTGCAGGTGGAGTTGTGGAGCCAGCAGGGCAGTGCTGGCCCTGCATGTGCCACGCTGAGGTGGCTTGTGGCCAGTCCTAACTCCAGGCTGATGCTTCATGGTTGCTGGTGATGATTGGCCTCAGTGTCTAACTGTGCTTTGACTCCAAGGGCAGGGCATACAAATGAAGTTTTCTAGCTATTGCAGACACTGTGTTAGTTCTAAGGAAAGGAATTCTCTCCAAACTCCATGCTGGGGAATTGTATCCTGCCTGCCTCGGGTTCCTTCCTGTTTCATTCTCGAGCTGGAATATACTGTTACATAGCTGCCTTCTGTCCTGAACCACAGCCACGTCTCAGGAACCTGCACTATGGGAAAGGTTGCTTTGAGATCCCCCAGGGATCTGCTGCAGTACACGTGGGAGTTCTCTGGGATCCCTCTGGAGTAGCTCTGTGTAGTGATACAAGCACGTGGAGCCACACTCAGTCCTCATAAAAGCTTAAGGGAAAGACTAGCAGGTTGCTGGAATTTTTTCCCACCTTAGTGCAGAATTGAGTCCGGAGGTGTGTTGGTGTCACCCTCCCAGTGTGCAGAGTGGTAGTGCAGCTGTGTGAGGGGGAGCCCAGTTTGCCCAGTTGTCTCCTGGACAATCCAGTAGGAATGTTGTTTTCTCCAGGTTCTTGTGTCTGTCAGGAGACCCAGCAAGGAAAGCAGGGAGGTTGTGTTTCCATTCCAGGGAAGGAATTTGTCAGGATTCACTAGATGCTCACCCAAAGCAAGAGACTGGGGGCTGGGATGTCCTTCTCTCCCTGACCAGTCCTGCAGTCACATCTCCTTTCATTATGAAATTAAGTATTTCTAATGATAAAAACCACCTTTTTCTGCTAAATAGTGAGTATAGCTGAACAATATGAAGTCTTCCACAATAGGATATGAAAAATTCCTTCTGGGAAGAGAGTTTAAATTATGGATCATGTCCAGGGACTGATGTCCATCCCTGAGCCCATAGATCTCCTCTACAGGGCAGTGGCAGACCTGGCAGTGCCTGCCAGGGGCTGGCATTGACGTGGTCAGAGCTGTGCATCTCTGCCAGCCTGGGATCCTTTGAGCCCTTCTCTCAGAGTTCTGGCCTCTGCAGCTGCTCCAGAGGTAGAAGGAAGGTTTCTGTGGTGCAGTCACTGCTCTGACAACAGCAGAATGCCAGAGGGAGGTGTCAGAAATAGGATCGATTGGACTTGGCTTTTTATCTGCTTGAGCTGTTGGTAGCTGTTACGTTTTTTAAAACTCCCTCCTGTTCCAAGCACTTTGTGTAAGGCTTTTCTAGGAGAGGCTTTTCTGTCTTCAACTCCTGATCATGCCTTTAAGATAAACAACCCAAACCCCAGACAAACAAACCAGCATCTCTATGGCCATGAATGTCCACTCAGGAGCAAGAGGAAGCCCTCGTTTCCAGTGCTGAAGGAAGGTGTTTCTAGGAGACATTTGAGAAGCTCCCTGTGTGTCTGTGGCCCCAGGTGAAACCGTTGTAGTGGTTTGTTTTCAGAAATGAAGTCATTAGATCTGAAGGGCTGGAAGAGTACCCAGGTATGGTTGTGAGTTCAGGATTCTTACAGAGCCAGAAAGAGAGCAGGCAAAGTCAAAAAAGTGTGGGCACATTGTCAAAGCCCAGAACAGCTGGTTCTCCCAGGTATTTGGGTTGATTTGGGTTGGCATTGTCTTGGTTCTCTGGGAGAGAAACATTTGAAAGTATGGACCACAGCTTAGAGCAGGCCAAGACAAGCTCTGTTTGCCCCATATTTTAGGTATTTACATTTTAGTTTCTCTAACTTCCTAATGGCTTCTTCCACTGACATTTTTGCATGAGGACATGAGCTGAGAACTTGGGAGTGCTTTGCATTGCTCAGCTTAGCTTCTGTCTGCAGTGAGTTCACGGAATTAAATGCTAGAATGTTCCTCAAAAGCAGGGACTTGGAAGCATGACATAACCATAGTAGTGTGCTCTTCCGTGCTTATTGGGACAGCAGCGGTGATGAGCAGAGGCAGTTCAGCCTGTATTTCATAAGCTCTGTATGCTTTCAGGAATGAACTCAAACTTGAATGTAAACCTGGATATGAGCAGTATTAAAGAGCCACAGTCTCGGCTGAGGAAATGGACTACAGTCGACAGCATTTCTGTGAACACATCCTTGGATCAAAACTCCAGCAAACATGGTATGTTCAGCGTGTCCTCGAGCAGCACCTGACCTGGCACGTCACACTGTCCTGTTCTGGGTGCAAGGGGCAGGTTTGCTGTGTTTGGGCTGTGGTTGTAACTCCTGTGCTGCTGTAGCTGTCACAGTTTGTATTGTGTTGTCTGTGCCAACCTGCTGCTTGCCTTTCACAGCAGCCACAGATTTGCTGACTGTGCTTACAGAGTGATCTTGTGATGAGATTAGTAGAAACATTGTACAGAATTCCTTTTGTAACCAGACTTTTCTGTAAGTGTGACTGTTGCTACTAGTTTTACCTTAATCTCGAGTGGAATGCTTCATATATTTTTAAGCCAAAAGCTTTAGGTTTTCAAGTTTTCTCTCCCACCACCCTGCTGCCCTAAGGCGATTTTTGGGGATTTACCACATTCTGGGCATGGCTGACATTTTTACTGACAGGTTTTTGGTTATGAATGTCTTATGTTTGCCTTCTAAAATTGGGGAGAACTTAAAAGGGCTAGAGTGGTACCATTGCTGTCCTTAGTTTTAGAGGAGATGGACTTGGTTGCTTTATGTTTCATTCCAGTAATCAGAATTCATATGACATTTCAACTCTTTCAGTTGCTTGAAATCTCATCCAGTTAAAACTTTTAGTCTATAGCCCAAAGATTCTGTGTCTAAAGATAGTTATAAATGTCCCCAGTCTCCTGTTACTGTTCAGTCTCAGATTGTTGGGGTATTTTTAGATGTGTCAGCTGCTTTGCTGCTCTGAGATGACTTTGCTGCTGTAGCGTGTAGTGACCATACCCTGGAGCTGAACCCCTGTTACCACAGGCAAGGGTGATGTTCCTTTAGCTGTAGGTGATGTTTTCCAACTAGTACCAGGAATTTCCATATTGTGTGGAATCCCTGGCTCCCTCAGAACTGTAGCAGAACTGGCTTTGCTGTCTGATAACTTTTAAACCATTCCTTGCTCTGTCTCCAGGGATTTTTAAATTATATTTTTTTCCCTCCCATGAATAGGAGTAGAATAAACAGACCTTTGCAGTAACTAAAGATCCTTCCCATGCTGTAGCAGTTTCTTCCTAGAGCCCTCCCACCACAGAATCCATTCACTACCCCCTGTAGCCAGTTGGGGTCCCACAGAATGCTCTCACCCTCTGGAGTTAATACTTTACTTCAGTTCAGTAGATGTTACATTGAACACATGTACTTTCAATGAAAGGATTCCATGGAGCATTATTCTTACAGCTTTCTCCTGAGTTATTCAGGCACATTTAATTTTAGATTTCCTGTATAACTTCCTATATAAGAAGACAGTGAGTTGTCATATATTTCATTCATGATTTAGAAGGGCGTGATTTTATATATATATTTATATGGGGATATAAAAACTGGCTTTGAAAAATATTTGACCACTATTTGTGTTTTTTTTTTTTTTTTATTCAGGTGCTATTTCAAGTGGTTTTAGGCTGGAAGATTCTCCATTTGTTCCTTATGACTTTATGAACAGCAGTAATTCTCCAGCCAGCCCCCCCGGATCCATTGGGGATGGCTGGCCCCGTGCCAAATCGCCTAATGGCTCTAGCAGTGTTAACTGGCCCCCAGGTACAGCTGCCCTGCCCTCCCCCTGCCCTCTGTGCCCTCCCCCTGATGGTTCCCCTGGGTTTGTCCTCGGTTCCTTGGGTGTGCCGTGTGGAGGGGACAGGAGCCAGCCTGCAGAGGAGCCTGAAGGATGTTCTTAGCAGATGAAAATGGAGAGCAGGAGTTCTGTTGTACAGAGAGAAGTGTATCTGCCTGGGGTGATGGGAGCAGAGAAACTAGAAATTAAGTGAATAAAGTGAAGACTAAATTAAGTTAAAGGTTTGGGATTTTTGGTCATTAAGAGATGTATTGTTTAGACAGCTGTTTCCTGGTTTAAAAAATAATCAAAATAAACTTCTTTTGTGCATCTGTATTCCTAGAGTTTCGCCCTGGTGAGCCATGGAAAGGTTATCCAAACATCGACCCCGAAACTGACCCTTACGTCACTCCTGGCAGTGTCATAAACAATCTCTCAATTAATACTGTGCGGGAAGTTGACCACCTCAGGGACAGGAACAGTGGTAATGCTCAGCTTGATTAATTTGTGTAACCTTCCCTCAGTCACAGCGACTGCTCTCGTGGAGAGGTTTCCTGCTTGCTCCTCTCCTGGGCTGTCCCTTGTGCTGTGGATTTGGGATGTGTTCGCTGCCTGCTTCCCCCCTGGTTTATCTCTCGGGCTGTGCCTGTCACAGCTGCCGAGCTCACCCTTGGCTCAGCTTGCTTGCTGATGCAGTGCAGCAGCTATCCCAGGAATGTGGGCAGAGGAGCTGTGCTCTGCATCCTGATG